>JABFEA020000067.1:25822174-25844664 GCA_019775915.2 Cyphomyrus plagiostoma
ATCATATTGTCCATATGTCTCTCATTTAAAATCTCTCAGATTTGTCATAGTTATAAGGCCTGATGGAAAATAATATTATCAGCAATCCTCTCCTATAACTGTTTTATCAGACCTGGTCAATGTTTATATTAAGTCTCTTATACCAGGGACAGAGGCCTCGAGTAAGCTATGAATACGGCTATGTAATGACCCTTTTCTTTGAATTGAAGAGGATGAGCCTCCAGATTGACTTGCACCTCCAAGACCGTGCTTTCTAATGAATGAAAAATACCTAATTTATTCGAATTATAACTATGCTATAGACTTCGCGGACATTTCTTTGCCAACTTTGCTATGATGCGATGTGTATGACATGTATGGACTCTGAAGCAGTGGCAGCGTCCATTGAGAAAATGTATACAATATCACATTTTTAAAATACATGCATCTGACTGTTTGCATTTGAACTGAGGCACGTAATAAATAATAATACTGTTCTGTAAGGATGTGCTGTTTTCTCATTTTTCCCCCATCCCATCGAGACCGCTATGTCTGAGACCAAGACAAGACCGAGACTAAATAGAGTCGAGACCAAGACAAGACGGAGACCACAAAGAACTGGTCTTGAGACCGGTCTCGAGACCAAGACCCGTCTTGAGAACTACAACACTACAATGAGGTTCCCTATTTTGTGATTTATTAAGACACAATGTCATAAATAACTTTCCACCTGTATAGGTGTGGCTAAAAGTTTTGAAAATGACACAAATATGAACTTTCACAAAGTCTGATGGCAATTTGCCTAAACTCCAGAATGTTATCAAGAGTGATCAGATGAATTGCAATTAATTGCAAAATCCCTCTTTGCCATGAAATGAACTTAATCCCCCCAAAAAAGCATTTCCACTGCATTTCAGCCCGGCCACAAAAGGACCTGCTGACGTCATTTCAGTGATTCTCTAGTTAACACAGGTGACAGTGTTGATGAAGACAAGGCTGGAGATCACTCTGTCATGCTGATTGAGTTATAATAGCAGACTGAATGCTTTAAAAGGAGGGTGGTGCTTGAAATGATTGTTCTTCCTCTGTTAACCATGATTACCTGCAAGGAAACATGTGCAGTCAACATTGTTCTGAACAAGAAGAGCGTCACAGGCAAGGATATTGCTGCTAGTAAGATTGCACCTAAATCATCCATTTATCAGATCACCAAGAACTTCAAGGAGAGAGGTTCAGTTATTGTGAAGAAGGCTGTAGGTTCAGCTGCTGGATCGGGGCACCACCAGGGCAGAGCTTGCGCAGGAATGGCAGCAGGCAGGTGTGAGTGCATCTGCTCGCACAGTGAGGCGAAGACTTTTGGAGGATGGTCTGGTAACAATAAGGGCAGCAGAGAAGCCACTTCTCTCCAAGAAAAAATATCAGGAACAGACTGATATTCTGCAAAAGGTATAGGGATTGGACTGCTGAGGACTGGGGTAAAGTCATTTCACTGATGAATCCTCTTTCTGATTATTTGGGGCATCCAGAAAAATATTGTCCAGAGAAGAAAAGGTGAGCGCTACTATTAGTCCTGCATCATGCCAACAGTAAAGCATCCTGAGACCATTCATGTGTCAGGTTGCTTCTCAGCCAAGAAAAAAACAACCATAAATAAAGAATGGTACCAAGACATCTTCAGAGAGCAACTTCCCCCCCTACCATCCAAGAACAGTTTGGTGATGAACAATGCCTTTCCTAGCATGATGGAGCACCGTGCCTTAAGACAAAAGTGATAACCAAGTGGCTCGGGGAACAAAACATCAACATTTTGGGTCCATGGCCAGGAAACTCCTCAGACCTTAATCCCGTTAATAACTTATGGTCAATCCTCAAGAGGTGGATGGACAACAAAAACACACAAATTCTGACAAACTCCAAGCATTGATTATGCAAGAATGGACCATCAGGATTTGGCCCAGAATTTGATTTATAGGATGCCTGGGAAAATTGCAGAGGTCTTGAAAAGGAAGGGCCGACACTGCAAATGCTGACTCATTGTATAATTACTTAATGTAATTGTCAATAAAAGCCTTTGACACTTGTGAAATGCTTGTAATCATACCTCAGAATATTATACAAACATCTGACAAAAAATGATCTACAAACACTGAAGTAGCAAACTTTGTGTCATTCTCAAAAGTTTTGGCCACGAGTGTACACCGAAAAAAACATTATTATTTAATAATGTTGCGGAATTATTTACAGAACATGGTAACCTGAAGAGACATCCCGCAGTGGGACACTTGTGGGGAGATCCCCCTGAGAGCTACCTTGCGGTATACGCCGCAGAGAGGACACTAGATCGTGTTGTCATTCTCGCTAAACGTCTACCATCTCACTTTTCGCTTGATTAATATTGAATGAGGCCACGGTGGCTAGTAAAAGCTGCAATATATATCCATTAAAAATAATTACGACAGAATGATATCCGTTCTCCCCCGAGGGCTGATGTTTTCATCATTATATCATTATAAAACAATCGGATGAGTTTCACCCTTGTAACTGCTGGAGGCAGCAATACTTCTGACGCTCGTTTATTAATGGCACCCGATATTTGTAGGGATTTTTGGAAGCGGGTGTGCAGTCTACGGCACAGCTCGCACGTCTCCTTACAGAAAAAAAAGTTTTTCTTATGGACGATTTCTTAGAAATCCAGACATTGCATTCGAAGCAGCGAGGTGCAGACTCTAATGAAAATCCGTAAACGTTTCTCAGGTTTGTACATTCGGAAAATACATAAGTTTTAACCACCCAGTACGTCGATTATAAAAGCATGCAAAAATAAGAAAACTTTCCGCAACCACTAGGTTTTGCCTCCTTTCCTCAAATGGGCGTGTTGGGATGGATGAAACGCTCATCCCAAACCCCGGAGGCGGCGTTACGCCTTTCCCGGCTGTATCTGCGACGCACCCGGCACTTCGCCAGGGAGAAAATGCCGACACTTGATCTCTCATCGCCTTTTATTTTTCCTCCAGTCTACGAAGCGATCGGCACTCCGAGCCCAGCTTCTCTCCTCCTCCAGACATCACATCCGGGTCAGTTGCCTGGGAGTGTGTGTGTAGAGAAACTCAGAGTAACGCAGCCCCAGCCAGCTGCCGCGGGAGCTCGCCGACATGGACGCGGCCGCGGGCGCGCAGCGCTCCTGAAACCAGCAACTACTTCACTAAGTAGCGGGGACGGAGACGGGACTGGCAACTTGATGCCCGGACGCCCCGGTCTGATGGTATTTTGTTCTCAACCATGTCAAAAAGCCTGAAAAAGCAAAACCACTGGACCAACAAAGTCCATGAGATCGTCCTCGGCAAGAGTAATGAAGGGGAATTGGGGTTCGATCTGAGAGGCGGCGCCGAGAACGGGCAGTTTCCCCACATCGGGGAGCTCAGGAACGCTAAAGTGGACGTCCAGAGTGGCAAGTTGTCCCAGGACGAGCTGCTTCTGGAGGTCAATGACACGCCGGTGGCCGGACTGACCACTCGGGATGTGCTGGCTGTTGTCAGGCACTGCAAAGACCCCATCAGGCTCAAGTGCGTCAAACAAGGTGAGGCAGAGAGACGGCGTGATCCCTGGCGTCCACGGGCAGCCAGTGAAACCTGCTCTGCGCTTTAGTTGCGGGTTTGCTTTCCCTGACCCGTCGGGACATGTACGATTGCCGTTTTTCAAGAAGGCGGCCAACTCTCCTATAAGGAGTCACTGAAGTTTTGCAGATCCCCAAAGCCGGAGGAGAAGCCACGCAAACTTCTTTGTCCTGTTTCTATAGTTTTATTTGGTATCTTTCGAGGGGCGGACGCGTTACAAAATAATCGTGGTGCGATCGCTCGCCGTAACATCGGAGGAGAAACTCGCCCGCGAATTTGCTCATTGTCGCCAAGTAGCGGATCTGATGCCATGATTAAAAGGGGGTGTGTTCGCCCTGGGAAGGAGTAACCGGAGCCGGGCGGCGATCTGAGGCTTCCCCCGTATCATGCATGTATCTTTGTTAATGTATATGCGCCTCTCATTTCCCCCTAACCCTACAAGGACTCCAGAGTTATGCCATTTGTTGCTTTTAAAGAGGTTTAGCTGATCGTCCGAGGAGTGAGTTTGTGTCTCCTATCGCGCGTTAAAGGACTGATGGGTGTGGCGTTTTCTTATAAGTTTTCGTTTATCTGAACTTCGAAAGTAAAATGAATCGCCATAAAATACAGTTTAGTTTAAGTAGCCTACTTACCAGTCGGGGGGGGGGATGCAGACTCGCGACGTGACTCCGTACTTCCCAAAGTTACGCTGCTCAAATGGGTCCGGAGGCTCCCCCATAAGCAAACGGCTGCCGTTGGCCAAATGGCGTGTCAGTAATGAATGATATATCGTTTTTGGCTTCAGGGAAAAAAACATCCGCAGCGACGCTGGAAAGTGTCAGGTGTAAAGTACGGCGTCCCCGGTGTCACTGTGTACTTTTCAGGAATAATATGCAATAAACAACCAGGGAAATACATAATCAATTTATTTCATAACGACTTTATTATTATTATTATTATTATTATTATTGCCTGCTAATTAAAGTTATTATTGGGTTATGGCTAATTACTTAAGATCTGCATAAGATTAGTGTGTGTGCTTCAATAAAACATCCGCAAAATCTATTATAGGCCTATATGTCACATTTTATATTTAACATACTAAGGTACAGATTATCTGTAATGTCAGGGTTGTGAGAGATCTTACAATCTACAGACTTCTACGTCGTTTTTATTTCTGGATGAGAAGCGTGTCTGACACGGGCTTTGGATTATAGGCATTAAGTGGCTCGAAAGCGGCTCTTCATTAGAAGATTTGCTCGTATTACGGATATATGGCCGCGGTTCCGGGCAGGCGCGTTCAAAGCGCGACACCTACGCTGCGGATGCGGGTTCGTCTCCCGCACGGCGCGTCTTCCAGGCATCGCACCGGCTCCTTCCTCACGGATCTCGGGAGCCTTCACGAAGCTTTCATTTTCGCTCTGTGGGGTTGGGATTTATATTTAGATTTCACACTATAAACGCTCTTCAGTTGGAACACCATAGGCTAAGCGATACCCCCCCTTCCCCCAGCACACGCAGGCGTGCACACCTATTCAAGTTGATTTCTTTTGTCATTGTACAATACTCGCTATTTTTAGTACTAGTAAAGATGTCGGATTCAGGGACTGTGTCGAAGCCCCGCTCGGAGTTTTAACCATCTTCCTTGAAGGAGGCAGTCTTGTGTGCAGGTGCACACAGGGGATGCGACCCCATTATCCACTGTGAGATCTGATACAGTCAGCTGGAGCATTTCTAAAAACGTTTTTTTGTACAGTGGAGAACTTTAAACCTCATTACCTGTTATTGTTGAAGAGGGAGGTTATTTTTATGCGCAGCACGCCACATCTCCTCCAGCACAAAGCTTCTGGGGGGGGGTTAACTTTAACCATGTCAGTATCATTATAATCTAATGAGACAGATTTGTTATGGTTAACCATGCCCCTCAACTCGTGATGGACACGCCTATAAAAGGCAGGACAGACCCATAGAAACATCAGGGTTCAGGGTTTTTGCATACTGGAGGCCTTGGGGATCTTGGCGATTGCTCTATGGAGGTTTGTCCATCTGAGCAGCCATGCAAGTTTTATTAATTGTGTCATTAGTGTCTGAGGGGAAAAAAGGGCAAATACTCATATTTGGGGCTAAAGTGTGTCCACAGAGGGCCTGATAAAAATTGCGAAATTCTAAAAATATCATTGTGACTTTTGGGAAGCCACAGAGTTTTGTGTGATGTTATTCGAGTAATGTGATCCGCAATTTACATCGATTGTCTTTTTTTTTATGTGATGGCACTTCCCTTAAGGAATTGTACCCTTTGTTTCACCTCCAATGATGGTGTGGATAAAACAAGGCTTTGGGAAGGCCGGGCGTTTGTAATCAATCTCTCTGCATGATTAGTACTGCTCCTGTGGCCTATACTCGTCTTCAGCTTTGCCCATGAGGGTCCAACAGGATTGTTCCACCGAGGGACTGCGAGAAACGTGGGAATCAAATTCCCATCTGGCGGCATCATAGACGCCCGATCCAGCGAGGCCCCACAGTGTCATTCCTCACGAATATCACCCAGGGACCTCCACAGACAAAGCAACACCTACGCGCGGATCATGGCTCTAAGAAAAACTCCTCCGTGCTTGCCTCTGAAATAGCCTTCGACCACCTCACGGCTAAAGCCTTTAAATCGCAGGGCATTCAATACGTATACAAAACTGCCTCATTTATTATGTTTAGGGGTTATTTTTGCCGTGATTGTGGCTAATGTGGCTAAAGGTCACGTCCCCTGTAGCTGTGGTTGAGTTCCCATGTGTTAGCGTGTTTTCCTTGCGTGGGATGCTGTGCTGAGAATTATTTGACTGGCTGATGGAGTGAAAATGAAAGAATCGCCTTTGGTGCTGGGTCAGCAGATCACACACCCAGCCCCCGTTTCCCCCTTAGTAGTGGGCCGGCCCGGGCACCTCCTAGAGTTGAACTCAAACTCTACATGGTTACGGAATCTGTTGTCTTTTCAGTTGTGTGATGTAATGACCATGAGCTCCCAGATTGGAGTCCCACTGCAGTAACAATACCCTATGATGCAGAGAGGCTATGGCCTGCTAAGAGCCTGGGGACAAAGCAGAAACTGTCCGCTCTTGGGTCTCTGGTCAATGTTAATGACATAGGAAACATTTGCACTGTTTCTTCTGTTTGCCTGGGGTTATGTGTCCCCTGTATTCATGCTGCGATGATATCTAAAGGTCTTTCTGGTGTGATGTAACTCATGTTCTGTCTGCATGTGTGGGCTTTTCTGTCTGTAACGGCAAATTAAACGGATCCAACTGCTGGTCACGGTACCCTGGTATGTCTGATATCTGATCCGTTTAATTTTCAGACACCGGGCATGGTGTTTATTTACTCACGCCGCGTGAGCTGCACTGGCAGTGATGGAGCTCGCTCTGTGAGCGTGGAGACGTCTGTTTCGTTTAACAGCGGTGCAGTGTACTTGCTTCTCTGTTCTTCCCCGCGAGTCAAGCCTGCAGTAGTTCCTCTGTTATCTCCTGCAGCCGCTCACTTCAAACACACAGGCTGTACCTCAACTGGCTCGGCAGTGAAACCGAAGCACGACCAAATTGCAGTGGAAGAAATGTGCTACAGTTATTTCTTCCTTGCTATGATCTAATTTGAAGGCTGCTCAACACGCAACTCTGAGTCGTCCCCTATGAGGATCCACCCGAGAATGCCTGAGGGCTAGTGCAGCATTTCTATGTGGATCCAACCAAGAACGTTTAAACCCCAGGTCAGCATTTAAGTGGGGATCTGCACGAGAACATCTGAGCACCTGATTAGCATCCATATGAAGAACCACCCAAGAATATCTGACCATGGCGTCAGCTTCTATATGAGGATCCACCTCGATGTCTGAGCACCAGGTTAGCATCCTTATGAGGATCCACACTAGGACATCTGAGCACCAGCTCGGAATACGTACATGCTCCTACGCCTGGTTTCGAACAGCATTTTCACGTTTTAGAAAACAGAAGAGGGTGAGAACTCCCCCCTCCTGCTCCATCACACAGTCTTTTCAGTTTCCCAAGTTGTGTTTTTTTTTCTTTTCTTTAACACATTGGGATGCTAACCCACATAGCGCAAAGTGGAAGATCATTTCTAGCTCTAGTGCTATTGCTGTTTTCCATCCCTGAGCAGACTTCATGGGTTCCAGTGGTTTTTATTGTTTTACCTGTGTCTTTGTCTTTATACTTCACAATTTTGTACTTGTATTCAATTGAGTATAGATCTGTTTGGCTGTAATCCAAGTACCTCAGAATGTGTCAAAATTTACGACAGGAAATCCAGTTCTGAGAAAGATTATCTGTTCCCTGGATAAGTATTTGTGGATGTCTGATCTGGATGCTTCATTCAGACCATCTGGTAAAGCCCATGGGTCCCACTTGCCCAACATCAACCATAATGTTGCTCAAAAATTTCTACTGGGGACTTAAACTTACTAATGATTCAGTCTATTATCATGGGCAGACCCTGGAGTAGAGGCAGCAGATGGTGCTGTTGGGTCAACACAACCATGGTATGGTCAGCCTCTCAATGGTATGAGCTAAGGTTCAGGTGGAGGACCAGCTATCACCTTGCATCAGCACTGCTGCCTATCATACCATGACATAAATATCAACCGGTACAGCTTGGCTGCTATCTTGGTACCTGTTGATAAAGCAGATGTAAGTCCTGCTGAAGGTTTTTGGAAGGAAATTCTGGTGCTATAATGACCCCGAGGCAAAGTACTGTTCAGAAAAGCAGGTGACCTCATTGCATGGAAGATGGAAACTGTATAGGGTTTGACATCATGCATAAAATATCTATAAACCTGCAAAAAAGAACCAGTTCCCTTGGAAGAACCCTCCTCTCTACTTCCCCCAGTCTCTCCCAGCTCTAATCCATCACTCTTCCTCAGTATACAAAGCTCACCCTGTTTAAAACCCAAACCGATCTGTTAGTCCAATCATGGTCAGCAATCTGTCATTCCTTGGTCTTCCTGGGCATGATACACACCGCACTATATCACAGTGAATTCATCACAGGCCTGTTTTTCAGGATTGTACCATTTCATCTGTCTGCCAGGTACGTGGTGTCCTGTGTGACTGTTACAGCCCTTCCTACTCCAATACCTCTTTTATTCTGCTTGTTGAGCC
This sequence comes from Cyphomyrus plagiostoma, assembly GCA_019775915.2. Classification (NCBI taxonomy): domain Eukaryota; kingdom Metazoa; phylum Chordata; class Actinopteri; order Osteoglossiformes; family Mormyridae; genus Cyphomyrus; species Cyphomyrus plagiostoma. The sequence goes on from JABFEA020000067.1 coordinate 25,830,903, forward strand.
AATGCGCTACGTTCATTCTTGTCGTTGTAGACGTGATCAGGAACAGGCAAGTCCTGTGTCTTCAGCCAGGATGGGAAACTGAATCTCTTCTTCCCTTCCTTGCAGAGGGAAACATGGTTTGTCTCAATAACAATAACGATAATAAGAGCAGTAATGATATTTTGTTGCAGCTTTGCCATGAAGCCGTTTGATGTTTTCCGCCTGGTAACAGTGAGCATGTGATGGGCTAGCAGAAGATGCTATCTGCTCCCGAAGGCCTATAGGAGGCACGGGCTTGTGTTCTGTAAACGTGCAGCCTTTAGGGTGGACGTCGGGAAGCTGGCGCTAAGTTGCGCTGGGCAACTGGGACTGGCCTTCGGCAGATGTTGATCATGATAGAAGATGGGGTGCAGCAAAACTCGGAGGGCGCGTGAACTCCTGTCTGCAGTTGCATAGAGTACAATACTCCCATGGGCAGTCCATAAAGTACCCCCCCCACCAGCACCACCGCTGCAGGACTAACATGTGTGATGGTTAGGTGTGTAAAGGAGTCTTACATCCACACGCTCTGGACCAGAGTGTGGAGATTCCTGTTCTCTATAGGCTGGGGTTGCAGGTTTTGGGGGCAACATTTTAATTGGGGACTAATTTGCACTCTGCTTACAGCAAATGGGGGCTTTGGTCGAACAATTAGTACGGAATTAAAGGCTGTGCAGCCAGAGGCCTGAGATCGGCCCGGTTCTGTTTTGGCTCTACTTCACTCTGCTAAGCGTCACCGACGGTCTGCTGGGAGGTTGCAGGCATGTGCCAGGCAGGGGAGGGAACCGTGTCGGAATTAACAAGTGACATCGAGCGATTAGAGAGAGACACAGGAGCGGAGACTTTATGGCGTAGAAGAACGAGGCAGAGGAAGGCTGAGAGAGAGAGCCGGTTCAGCTTGAATCTCAGTAACCCCATCACTGCCAGAGAGGGGAAGCGACCAGCTTTGTGGGTGGAATTTGGCAAGCAGTTCATCACCCAGGGGCGTCGCTAGAAATTTTGGGCCCCATGAAAGCATATCATACTGGGCCCTCAACCCAGACCAGTCATATTACGATCGATCCAAATTTTTTTAAACCCCTGTTGCTCAGGGGCCCTTAGAATCATCCTAACTGTCTCCCCCTTTACGGAGCCCCTGTCGTCACCCTGTCAGTTACTGTAAAAAAAAATCCCATCTCAAACATGTTTGAGAACAAAAGGAATCGCTGTAGCGTGAAAGGGCAGGTCATGTGACACGTATACATTCAACTGAAGAGGGACTTGCGGTCTCAATGGGCAGAATGTACATTTTGCTCCTAGAAAAAATGCCCTCTCGCTGCACAAATTAAGGATTTATAGGTATTTTTGGTGTTACTGCTTGGAATGGAACTATTTTTATAACTATTTTCTTTGCAACTTCTAATGGCAGAAGTGAGACTGTTGTTTCATGCCAGAGAAGCAGATAGAAATGCACAGTGAGACTTAAGTAAAGCTGGGTGATTGAGTGAGTGAGTGAGGGGGCGGAGACAGAGCAGTATTAACTTGAGCTGATTGGCTGAACGGAAAGGTGATTGGGGTGGGTTAACAGTAGATTGATGGGCGTGGCCAGTTCTGTTCCGCTGAGCTTGGCTGCACCAAGAGCGGTGGAATTTGGTTTATGGGAAGCATTCACCACATTTGCCTGCAGTGTCTCACTCTGATCTCCACAGGATGCCCCCAGGATCCATCTGCAGGCATCTGACAGAACCCATACACGGTGACACAAAATTAATGTCTTCCTCAAAGCTGGGGATCAGTTTAAAAATATAAATTCTAAAATAAAAACCTTATGGGATGTTATATATCCAGGGGATTAGCAAAATCTAATTTTAAGGGTTAGATCTGTTAAAAACAGGGTCCCATCTGAATCAGGCAGAACTACACTTCTACCAGCATGCATCTCTGCCAAGGCGAAGAGCGGCAGGACAGTACGCAGCTAGCGCAGCCAGGCAGCCGTCCTGCTGACCTCGTTAACACCCCTAACAAGACTGTAGACGCTGAGCAATGGCATCGTAATATGAGGACCATTTAGCACCCTACCTGTCTAGACAGGGGGCACTGTTCTGGCACCCTGACAGCTGAGGGATGTCTTTCTCTTGACCCTGACTGGTGGTTTGTGGTGGAGCACAGACTTATGGGATATGTATGAGAATCATGTGGTATTTCCCTGGTTGAGGTACTGCAGTAGCTTGGCAAGGAACTCGAGGCCTTCTCACTGATGGTTTCTTTTGGGTGACGTGGTCGAGCCTTGCAGCTTGAAACATTCAGGACTGGGGATTCAAATCCTACCCTGAGTATGCAGCTTCTCCCTGAGTTTGTATGGGATTCCGCCCACAATCCAGAAGCTCGCTGTTTAGCTGAATTAGTATCTCTGAACTGCCAGCAGTGTGTGTCTGTGTATGTGCCCTGCGATGGACTGGCATCCTGTCCACGCTGCCCCCTGCCTTGGTCCCTCTGCTTCCTTGGGGAGGTCATATGATGGAAGGTAATGCCCCCAGGTCTCGGGACACTCACTCCGTAAACTCTGCTACCTTATTTTGGGTTCGGGATGACCGCAGTGTCTGTAGAACAGGGCAGCATTGTCCGGGGATGAGAACAGAATGTTCCAGTAACCGATAACGTTCTCTGCAGTTGTGTGGCAATTTACTCTGTTAGGTCTGCCCTGTAGCCTGGCATTGGTGACTGGTTAGTGTGTCCTGCCTGTCGGAGACCATCAAGTGGGGTTTTTACTGCAAGTACACATGCTCTCTCTCTCAGATTCATCTATTATCATCAATGTTTCTGCTTCCGTCTCCCTGTCTCTCACACACTCTACAAACACAAACTCCCGCTCCTGTCCCACATGTACCTCTCCCTCTCTCACACTCACACTCTCTCACTCTGCTTCTATCCCACATAGTTCTGTCTCTCATTCTCTCCCTTCCTCTTTCTCTCTCTCTTCTTCCCCTTCTCTCTTTTTCTCTCCCCTCTCTCTCTCTCCCAGTTTCTCTCTCTCTTTCCCTCTCCCTCCCGCTTTTCTCCTTTTAATGTTGCCTTGAAGATGCCGATTGTTTCCTTGGCTCACCGTATGTTTTCTTTGGGCCCATTGTATTGTCTACTCTTCCTTATTTGTTTTTTTGTGGTCCTGGTTATTTCTCTTTGTTTTTTTTTTGGTTAATTGTTTGCTTGTTTCCTTTGTCTAGTTCTGTAATAATGACCCATCTTGCCAAATTAAGCTGCAGTGGGTTTTTTTCTGTTGTTCATTGACTTAAAGGCTGGTGCAAAGTCTTCCTCCCTCCCTCACTCTCTCCCGCTTTCTCCTTTCTCCCCCTCTCCTTCTCTCTTCCTTCCTATACCTCTCTCTCTCTCTCTCTCTCCCGCATCTGCCCAGGCTCTGAGGGGTGCCCTCATCTGCAGTACAGTTGCATGGTTTAGCCCCAGTGGAATGTCTCCACGCTCTCCGGCATTTTCCTTTCCTCTTGTCCTCTTTGGGTAGGGATAGTGGAGCCTTTTTTTTAATAAATTCAGCGGGAGGGGGCCCGGCAGTACCCCTCCCCCCCTATGTGGCTGTGACCGATAGACATTTCTGCGTTGTCCCCAATGCTCAGTGACTTAGGGTGCTTTGACAGTGACGGGTCCAGGCTGGAGGTCAGAAGGTGGAGAGATATTTGTAACGCTAAAGCTTCTGCACGTTCAGATGGGATGGACGTCATGAGTGTGGCGACCTTTGACCTAAGGGCAGGATCGGCAGCCGTCCTCGGGACGCGTGCCCCTTATTAACGCCACAGGGGGCATTTAATCATCAGTGTGTCTGCAGTTATATGCCCGTAGCCAGCAGTAATTATTGCTATCACTTAATTTTCTCTCCATTTGGCGCAGATGGTCTGGAGACGGGGTGGAGTTTGTGTGGAACAGTGGGGGGGGGGGCTGGCTTAGTTGCCAAGGCGAACAGAGTGTTGGGGAGAGGAAGGTTGTGAGAGATATTAATGTGTCAGGTGGGTGCATTTTCATACCTGCCTGGAATCTGCTTCAAGATAGTAACTGTGCATGACTTGGCCCTGAATGATTCCCCCCTTCCCCGTTGGTCCAGTCCTCTATTCTTCTCTCTTCTGACCATCTCCGACTTCTTTAATATAATTTTTTTCTGGAATGCCCAACACCCCCTGCCTTGTCCCCCTCCTCAGTCTAAACTGCAGCCTGCGGTTTCCTCATGGCTAAGGAATGCACTGCCCTCTTTGCCGATCACTAGCCATCCCCCCCACGGCGTCCCTCGTCGGATGTGTCCCGTTTTAAAAAAGGAATGTCTCAGGATGAAGCAAAACAATTCCTCGCTCGGGAAGTGCACAGAACTTCGGTGTCTGTTCCAAGACGGGTCCTTTAAGATGGTGTTTCTCAACCACGGCGACCTCCAGACGGTCCGCGTTTTTGATCCCTGCCAGCTCCTAACCAATCAGGAACACCAAATACCAGGTATTGGTACGCAGGGAGCTGAGAGGGAGCAAAAATGCGGACTGGCTAGGGGTTCCTGAGGACCGGGTTGAGTAATGCTGCTTGAAGAGACAGCTCCATGGGTGCCCGTTAGCTCAGTGAGGACTGTGTCACGTGGCTGGTGGCTTCTCTCTGCTGACCCGCGTCTCACACGCTCCCAAGGTGGAAGCAGCTTCATATCGGTCACTGAACTGAACCTTTATTGCTGAGTCCTTTGGGTGAATAAGCAATGTGGGTGTGCTGTGGATGTCTCTGTCATCATAACAGGATAATTACCACCCCCAGGGCGCATGCACATTACTCAACCCCGCCCTATCGAATAAACATCTCAGGGCTTATATTATCATGCTATTTTACTTTTAAAAGGTTACAGTTACCTGTATTCTAACTATTAAAGTCAGGGGTGGCCAGTCTTTTCCTCAAAGGGCCGCTATTGTGTGCGGGTTTTTACTGCAGCTCCCTAATTAGGTTACTAATCAGAAGATTAGAGTCCTCACACCTGGGTTTGAATAGCTGACCTACAGGTTATCTCAAAAACCTGTATACACACTGGCCCTTTGCGTAGTCTATTAAGGTTTTCCTTATTGATAAAACAAAATGTTTTGTGTTTACGGTCTGTTTATTTTATGAAAATAGTCTGAGACGCATTTCTAGGTTGAAAAGGCTATGGCAGATTTTCGATATAAAATTGATATGCAGTTGAGAGAGTGGCCGGTTAGATTGCAGCTTCATCATATCGTGCTACGGACAGCAGCCATAACGGCAAACAGTGCGGAGAGTTAGGGAGCCTTAGGAAATAAGAGAGCAAACAAGCCTGTTTAAGGCGTTACTCGGTGTCTCTTAACTGCTGGGTTGTTTTCCCAGAATTCCTGGCATGTTGGTGCGTTAGAGTGATCCGCTGCAGGAATCTGCCGGCGGCGCATGGGCACAGCTGCTTCAGGGCAGTTTGTCTTGCGACAGGGCATTTCAGGGGTGTGGAAGATTGCATTTAAAATTACATTTAAATACAGTGCATTTTAATACAAGTCTGCTTGTCAAGACACGTACATTGAAATCCTGGCAGTGTGTGTATTTATTTCTGTCCAAAGAGACATATTTCTGAGCGAGACCGTGTATCACATGTATGCGCTGTCAGTGAGCCAAGCCCCCCCTGGGGGGGATGTGATGAGCTAGGCGGGATTAAACTCCTTGTCGGTGCAATGTGGCGATGATTCTGCCTGACAGAACCTGGGTGATTTCCTGGTAATTTATTGAGTGTGTGGTCCAAGTTCCATGATCTGGCGGGTGATGAGTGTCTTGCGAACTATGCAGCTGTGATGGATGCCATAGCGGGTGTGAAAACGCACTCATTCAACGCTACGATTGGCTTTCGATTTATTTATTTTGCAGATGCTTTTAGCCAATGTGATATACAGTTGGCAGCATGGTCAGCCAGTCCCTGGAGGAATTGTCGATTATGGGCCTTGCACAAGGGCCCAGTGGTGAAATCACTCTGTCAATCCTGGGATTTGAACCCTAACCCTTGATCAGAGATGCACCATCCCAGCCTTCCCGCTGATTGAGGGGCTTGTTCACCAGCGGCTCTGCCGGCTCACAGCAGGAGGCAGGCCACAGGGAAACGAGAGAAATGGCAAAAAGGTTGAAGTCATGTGTGCCTTCCCAGGTTTACTTTGACTTTGATTCGGTGAAATTACTCCGGAGACACTTTTGTACACAATCGATGAACGGGGCTGTTTGGAAACTAAATTTGACATTATAAGCAAATTTACCCCTAAAAACATTGCATTTTTTGGTAGTTTGAATCCCGCTTCTGCCCTGTATGTGTGAAGTATGCATGTGCTACAGTGTACTACGGTAGTGACAGCCAAACGAAGCTTCATCCCTATATTGTGGTCTTGTAGGTTATTCCACGATATTGTGGGTACCCCCCCCCCCCCCCCAAGCCTGCCTGCTTGGTTTTGTGATAAAGATTTCATAATTTTGTGTTGGTTTTGAAGATAGCATTAAAATACTGTGGTATAATTCCATCCATCCATTTTCTGAAACCACTTCTCATATTCAGGATCATGGGGGGTCCGGAGCCTATCCCAGAGGCTACGGGCACAAGGTGCGAAACAACCCAGAATGGGGTGCCAACCCACCTCAGGGTGTACTCACACACCACTCACCTATACATACACGCCTATGGATGGTTGGGCAGGTTCTCACGTTAGCCTCAGTATGTTTTTGGACTGTGGGGAGAAACCAGAGGAAACCCCACAACGACATGGAGAACGTGCAAACTCCACACACGGAACCCTGGCGGAGAACCCGGGTCCCAGAGGTGTGAGGCAACAGTGCTAACCACCGCACCACCCTGCTGCCCCTCTGCCATGGTGTAATGCGGATTGAAACATTGGATGCCACCCACGTTTCAGTGGTGACACCCCCCTGCCTTTCTCCTTGTGTCATCTGGCGTGGGCCCCAGGCGATCCTGTCCAGGAGAAGTGGTTGGATGAATTGACACCATTCTAGCAAATTGAGTACATGGTTATGTTATTCAGTGGTACAAAATCAGTTCCCTCCCCACCACTGGATTCTGTGCTGGATATTGACATCAGCAGAAGTAACAGCCTTTTGGAGAAACATTTGTAGAAACAAAGGTTCACCGCTGGCTACCTGTGCTTACTGTAAGGTCACGCTCTGTTTCACACTCTGTCATATATTACATGTAATAAATAATATGTTAATGACCCATGAAGACTATTCCAAGAGAATTAGAATGAGAGGACATTTAAGTGGAAGTTTTAGGTCATATTATTGACCTCGGCATCTGAAATAATGAAGGGCAGATGAGGATCTTTATTGGGGGTGGTAGGCTACACCTAATTGGCTCCCGCCCATCCTGAAAAGCTCATCTTTTTATTTTCTGCATTTGAACACCACTTGATTTTAAGGAATTTAAGCAGGTGACAAGGTTTATCCGAGCCCCGCAGAAGCTGGAGAGGCGCTGCGGTGATGTGCCCGATCGCTGTGTGCAGCACATGACGCCTGAGGCTAATGGCCATGTAGATGCGGCCTTTCAGCCGCTCGGTCTCCCTGTCAGCCAGGCTCCAGTCTGTGTGCAGATGCAGGCTAGTGCCATGATTCTGAATCCCTCTGACCTTCCCCAGGGGGTGGGCGTTGGGTCACTGCCCACACATGTCTGGCCCCACCTTTGTCTCCACCTTTGCCGTTCCCGAGGATTAGAGTCTGGTCGGGACAGGGTTGGTCTTCCACCGTGGGAATGTCATGGCAGGAAAACGCCCCGGAAGCATGGCGTGTCGCCAGGAGAGTGCCCCCTGCTGTCTGTCTCCCGCTATATCAGGAAAACTGATATTTGGGCACAAATGGGATTTTTATGTTTTTAGGAAAGCAAGAAAATTTGCCATTCTTAATAATTTATTGAGTCATCTGCATTATTCACATTGGAAAATTCTCAGTTCTGCCTCGTGGACATTAAGAGTATTGGTGTCATTTTAAATGAATGTCACACAGTGATAACATTTTAAAGAGCAACAATGCTAATTGCTTTTTTAATGTATGGTATCGTATGACCTCCCACCCAGGCCTTGTCCTGGGAGAGGGTAAAAACAGAGTGGTGTGCAAAATAAGGCAGGATGGAGTGCACAGAGAGAGAGAGAGAGAGAGAGAGTGAGTGAGTGAGAGTGTAGGCGTGCGAGCACTGGTTGTGAGACGGGGTGGGGTGGTGCATGGGGAGATGGGCTCTGTGAGCCCTCAGTCCCCTTGCTAATGAGGCTGATCCAGCGAGGCGGAGTTCAAACTGCGGGGAGTTGGGGTGCTTCAAAGCTCACCCGCCATGTGTGCCCCCCCGATGTCTCTGAGATACAAGTCAGATCACATTCGGGACGTCAAAGAGAGGCTCACTTTGGTGTTGGATAGCATCCCTGTAATCAGCTGGTCCAACACCGGGGGGCGCTGTGGTGCAGTGCATAGAAAATTAGCCCCAAATTAATCCGAATGTGGCCTCGATGATTTGTTTAGCTATTAGATATTTAAACAACCATTCTCTCAGTTTGAGAACAGAGTCTAAGCCGGATGTCTTAAGATCCTAGCGATAGTCCTATCTGTAGGGAATCCTGAAGTTCTGTGGTTTGATGAATCAGGAGAGGCACTTGGTGAGCCAGTGCAGGGAGCAGGGAGACTCGCTGCTTAGTGGGGATTGGCATTTCTCCCCGGTGACAGCACATCAGGCCCACCCCGTGTCTTGGAATGAAAGGCTGTCTCGTCAGAATGAAACGGCAGCTGTTTTTACAGCTGGGCTTTATGCTGTGTAGGGGAGCTTCCCCGGGCCACCGGAACCAGCCAGGACATGGAGGCTCTATTTTGCGTTGTTCCGGCACCAGCCACTCAGGGACAAATACCCATAAATAACCGTGACTTGATTTTTTATATCCTCAGGTCTCCTTTTGTGGTAGTTCTGATTGTCACATGACACAGGTAGTTCGGATTTGGCGTTGGCCACAGGGTGAGGTGTACCAGGGGTGTATCTCAGTATCCGTACTTGACCGCACTTGTGTTCTCATCTTGTCTTGCATCATCTTCCATTGCCGAAGACCTGTTCCAATACTAAGAACACAAGTTCTTGAGAACAGTAGAAAATCCCTGAATGTTGGTCTTGCTTCCCCCCAAATATCAAGACCAGTCTTGCCAAGACCACAAGTACAGTCTTTGCATTCTTGGTATGCAGATTCACTGCAGGTCCTCATGCTGGAGCTCAGCTACATATGTCCTTCCCATGGTGCCATGCGGGACATCTTCAGCCTTTAAAGTTTTAAACCGGGTCAGGCCTGTTTTCTTTGCAGCCTTGCAGGGCCTCTGTGTTTTCACCTGACAGGCTCCCAGAGGTGCAAACCTGTCATCCTGGGTGTGTGTGTGTGTGTGTGGAGGGGGGTCAATCAGCCGCTCTAACCCGGAAATTTGAAGGGTGTCTGGAACAAAGACTGGGCCCCTGGTGACAACATTCAGCCTCCTTATACAGAACATTGATCACACCCTGTCTCCAGCTGTGAGTTATGCTCCATTAACAACATTAAACTCCCTGCTAGGATATGCTGGGGATGACAAGGGTAGGTCCTGTTTTATTAATTGCGTGCCTTAATTAATAATTTACAGTATTGACATTACCTGCAAAGGCGCTTGGCACTGTCATTTAAGCCATTCGACGAACATTACATTGATTTGCTGTCGATGGGAAGAGGTTTTCTGCTGCCCGTGTGTGGTTGGGCCAGTGGGCTTTGATGGGTTCGGAGCTGGGTCCACTAACCCGCCGGAGAGGCATTACTTTCCATAGGTTTGTGGGCACCTGAGCGTGGACCGTGGAAATGCCCTCCTGTGTGTTATTTGTAAGCGGCCCCAAAGTCTGTCTTTGGCTTAAAGCGGCTAAGCTCCACAGAGAGGGTCTGTCAGCACCATGCCAGGCAAAAGGAAGGCCGCTTCCTGTGTGCTTCCTGCTCTGGGACTCGTCCCCCTTCTAGTTAACAAAGCAAAGTGCCTGAAGCGGCATAGAAAAAGTTCCCCAGTATATGCATTGGTCCAGAACTCAGAAAGAAAGAGAGACTCAGATAGTGTGAGCCCTCTAGTGGAAGGTGAAGGGACTGCAGCGTGGGGGCATATTTGCTGTATTTACTGAAGGAGGTTTGACAACAATGACAACCTTCTGCTAAGCGCTTATCCTGGTCGAGGACCTACAGCTTATTCTAGGCAGCACAACTCACAACCTGGTGTCCACCTTGGATGACAAATAACAAATGATACAGATATTCACATACATAGAAAATGCAGAATTTCTGTATAGTCGATTTAGGTCAAGTCATTTTATTGTCATTGCACACGTGAAACAAAGTTGCAGTTCTGTGGAGCATCAAACAACTTGGACTAGAACAGCTGAGCAATAAATACTGGGCCAGAAGGGATAAATTAAAGAAAAAAACAATAAAAACAATTCACAGCAATGGCAGCAGCAATGATCAGTGCAAGGAAACAGTGGTGCAGGGGAGTTCAAATATGCATTTTATCAGCTTTTATGAGCTTGGTGGAGCTATATGTGGGTAAATTAAAAGCAAGACTGAAAAGAATGAGATTGGATGTTCTTACACTTGTAGTGCAACATCTGGTTGGTGAGGTCCCCATACCTTAATGGCAGCAGTAATGCCTTTGGTGGCTCAGTGGCGGTCTCTGGTTCAAGCCTCAGCCATGACAAAATAGTCGCATGTTTAAGGCCCCCCAGCTCCAGGGGCTCTGCATGCTGGCTGACCCTGTCCTGTGACCCCCCACGTGTATACGTCCTTCATGGAGACCATGATGGGGGGGTGGGCAAAAAGACCACTTACGCGCAGCGATTAATAAAATATTCCTGTTCTTTTCCATGTGAATCAGAGGGTCAACTCTCCTCTCCTCCTTCTTACCGGCGAATGCTGCCCATCGCCCCATGGGTACTTGTCGCTTCAGTCTGTGTCATCATGCGTTGGCGAGCTACCAAAGAATTCACGCCACAATAGCAATCAAAATATTTGTCATTCTTTCTTGCGGTCTTTATGTTTTCACAGCCCTCTCTCCGTCTCTCTCAATATCCTCTGATACACAGGCATCTGTAAGCACAATGCTTCTGTCACAATGCCAGCCTTGGCAAGGCTGAGCATTGTCCATATCCAGTAAAAGCAAATACCCACAATTCTCCCTGTTTCTTGATCACTGCAGACCTGGTCCCATAGCTGACCCCGTAGCGCTTATTAAGCTGAGTTCTGATTGGCTCCTGTAGTTTAACAAGTAGAGCTTGACATTAACAAGGTAGTTTCAGATCCCAGTGAGCACACACAGATTGTAACCCTTTGGATGAAAGTGTCACATAATGATTAAATGAGCTGCCTTTCACACCAAAATACAGGACAGCCCCTTTGTAAAAAAAGGCTGTTTAGCAAAGGGTTTAATTATACATTAAAGCCTGAGTAGCGAACATCACTAGACGTGTGATGAGCACACGCCCACACGCATAGGTCACGCAGTACGCCACATATTAAATCTGACGTTCATTAAAGTCCATTTGTCAAATGCCCTTTTCTTCAACGCCATCCTGAACGCTTCCAGGGGAAGCTGAAAGAGCTGTAAGCTGTAATGGAATCATTTCATTCGCAAAGTGTTAAATATCTGCCACTAGGGGGTGCCCCACCCTGGACCTCAAAAGGCCAGAGCCCGTCTGGGTTTACATTTTAATTAATGCCCCACAGGTACTCGAGGTGCCAGGTAAGGTCACTTCAGTATGCAAATAGAAACCTTAATGAATGTTCAGAGGGGTTAACGAGCAAGCAGGGCAGGACTAAGCTAACTGTGATGGCTCAGGGTTCCCGACCTCCCAGACATACCAGAACAGGGCCGGCCCAAGGCAAAAGTGAATTAGACGGCTGCTTAGGGCCCAGCGGCCGCGGTCCTGGGACAGGAAAAGTCACAGTCTGTGTGGGAGGAGCACTGAGTGCCTCCCACATTCACAGAGCCTTGCCCAGGTTTCCACAAGCCCGCCCAGTCCCTGCCCTCACTCCTGGTGTGGGCGGAGTTATCAGCAGTGACGGGCGGGGCCATTCATCCCCGCTGCGCTTCCCGTGACCTGCCATGTTTCTCAGTTCACCTCCTCTCCAAATCGGTCAGGCTCGACTGACTCGTCGAATTTCAAAAGCTTGAAACGGAAGTCTCACTGAAACCCGATTATTTATTTAAGTTTTGTGTTAAACCACATCGCTACGATGGCAAAATATTACTACTTGTTTCTGATTATCTCTTATAAATACCCTTTAAATGAATTATATACTTATTATTTTTCTGATGAGTGAATGGTTACACATTTGTGTCCTTTGAACAATTCACCGAAGGATTTATTTTCTCAGTTTGGTTAATTAGATTCAAATCAGCAGCCGGTCCCGCAGTAATGTATTCCGCCGTGTTGTGAGTCACGCGAAGCTTCCAGTAACTGTCTCAGGCAAACCTAATTTAAGAGCTCGGCTGGGGCAGAAGGCAGCACACAGCCGGGGGAAGTAGGCTTGGAAAGCAACGTTTTGCTGCTTGTGAGAGCATGATTACCGTCCTCACATTTGCGCAAGCTGGGAGGTGGAAAGGGGACAAGGCTGCGGTCAGGTGACTGGCTGTCCATAGGGATCTCTCTCTCTCTGTCTCTGACCCTCGCTTGGTATAAGTCTGCATGCTCTATTTTGTTTCGCTCCCAGTAATCTGGACCAACAGAACCGTTGAATCTCGCGCTGAGAAACATGGTGCTCTATTTTTTTTCTCCATCCCTGCCAAAACAGCAACTTTATTTTTATCTTCCCCTAAAGTCCTGTGCTGACCTGCCCCCACTATGTTCCAGTCTGTCCCCAAAAAAGGGAGACTTAAAATAAAGCCCCGGTCTGTGTCCATGCCACCTTATCTCTTCATGTAATGCCATGTGCACACTCCCATTGCTGGCCTTCACATCCTGCAAAACTCTTTATCTGCTGATGCAACCCAGTCACTAGTGATGGCCAAATGAAGCTTCATGAACCATTTTCTGTATTTTCTGACCCCAATAGATGGCGCTCTAGGTTTGCTTTGGGGTATCCTTTGAGCCTTTTTTTTGAACAGAGAGCGCCATCTAGTGGTGCCAAAAAATACAGCAGATGGTTCATGAAGCTTTATTTGACCATCACTACCAGTCCAGGCTGATTCTTAGCTACCTGTTGTCAGACGGATGGAGTTTAGTACATTCACACTTGTTTGAACAGATATGTAAACATCCCCAGCCAGTGGGTGACGTGGTTGTCGCGATTGATCTGAGTGACCTGATGCTGTATCAGGTGACATAGTTGTGGCCTCCAAGGCAGCTTGGTGACAGCTTCCAGGGCAAGGTCATGGCACCTGTGGGGGGCCGACACTTGTAGTTTTGCATGTCCTGGAGTGGTTGTTGGGTGGTAACAACCCTGGATGCAGTACCAAAAGGTTGCTGGTTTACATGCCATAGATAAGAGGAAATTAACTCATAATGTCAACCTTCTGTCATGTGATTAATTGATAACTTATGATGAGCATCGTGTCCCATCATTAGACTGTACTTTACTACGACAGCCTCCTATCACATGACAAGACTGTACTTTACTATGACAGCCTCGTATCACATGACAAGACTGTACTTCATGACGACAGCCTCCTATCACATGACAAGACTGTACTTCATGACGACAGCCTCCTATCACATGAC
>JABFEA020000067.1:25844764-25862067 GCA_019775915.2 Cyphomyrus plagiostoma
ACTGTACTTCATGACGACAGCCTCCTATCACATGACTACACTGTACTTCATGACGACAGCCTCCTATCACATGACTACACTGTACTTCATGACGACAGCCTCCTATCACATGACTACACTGTACTTCATGACGACAGCTTCATGTCATATTATTAGACTGTGCTCCTTCACACACTGGAATTTATTTCTGTTCTCTCTGCCCCCCGCCCTCCGTGAGCCCCTGGAGCTGTCCTGTGGACCTGCTGAAATTGCTCGGTGCCAGGATGTTGGAGCTGGTGGCTCTTCCAGCGTCAGGCGGCCTTTTCTGCTGTCAGGAAAGCCCTTCCCAGGTTATTACTCTCATCTTCTGATGGCCGCCTGTCGGAGGCCTTGCAGCTTTGAGTTTTACTGCAGCTTTTTCACAGTTTGGAGATAAAATGCGGCATGGCCCCCTGGAGGAGCCTGAGCCTGCAACCTCCCTCCATACATCCATCATCATCCATCATTCATCCATCCACTGCTCTCTCTCATCTCCCCAATGATATGATACCTGACCCCCTCCCATTTAACACCATGAGTGATTCATAATCCCTTTCAACAAAACTCACAAACAGATGGCTCGTTTTTTTAAAGAACTTTTTCTAAGCAAACAAAGGTGTAAATAAAAAAGGTGTCTCCTTTGTGAACATGTCCCTGGAGCAGTTGTCATGGGTGTTACTATCTGTCTGGAGACATTTTAGGTCACGGATATACACACACGACAAGCAGACCCTGCCGTAAACACAGTCTGGTATTTTCATTGTCAGCTGCATTTTAGCCGGGATAGCCATTGGAGGACACACACGATCATTCTGGGCGGGTTTACAGTGCGTGTGAGCTGCAGGCTCTATTCGGTTGCGTCTTCATACGTGAGCTGCGGCAGCTTCTCGGTTTGGCTGTTTTGCTCTCGGCAGGACACGGGTGCTTATGGCTGCTCAGCTGACTTGTGTGTTGCTGGTTGATAGGTTGGGGGCGGGGGTATTGGAGTGACAGTCAAGGGCGCGAATGTGTTTGTGTAAGTGAGGGGATGAGTCACACACTATGCGTTTGTGTGTGCGTGCGGATTCCCCAGCAGGTCTCCCATGTGACAGAATCGGGACAGTTGATTGGATGGTGGCAGGCTTTCGTTAGAACCCCAGACTTTGCCATTTCGCACTCTGATTCGCCGATGCGTGTCTTTTTGCACTGATGAGCGTCTCTCTGCTCCACTTCCTGTCCACGGGGGAGCTCGGCTTGGAGGTCGTGTAGCGCCTCGTTATCCCAAGCAGGGACACCGTGTGCTTCATTACCTGTCTTTGCCTCACCACAGTGCGGCAGGCGGTCACCCGTGATTAGCTGAGGCTTTGCTTCCTGTTCTGAATCTCGTCATTCAATTTCCAGTTCACTTAGCAGCTTAGATAAATACAGTGACTAAGTTTAATGTCATCATGTGTTTAAATGGCACAGTGGTAGTTGTTCTGCTAGAGGCCAAGGTGACCCCAGCAACGAATACATCATTTGCTAATAAAGACAGCCTGATGGAAATTGGACTCCATCTGCTTGAATCACCCTGCAGTTGCATTGACTACGGTGTGTAAGGAAAGGTAGCGCCTCTGGAAGGGCACCAACCAGAACGACTGTTTTAGTCAGTTTGGAAATTCCAAATTTCATTCTGTCTTGCCATTGGACAAAAAACAGCATATCAAAGATTTCTGTGATGGAATTAATCAGAATGAAATGGAATACTGCCCTACTGCACTTAAGAAATGATCTGCCCTTGCACCTTGCGTTATTCATTACTTCTAAGCTCAATCCCAATGTAGAGGTTCAGGAAGTAATCTTTACCCATATCAGTGAAGGGGGACAGGTCTCACAAACCGTGGGTAACTTCATTGTGTTCCCGGTAGTACGACGCTTCTGTTCATCCTACAGGTCCAGGATGTGGCTCAAGGGAACAGGAGCTGTTGCCACTTTGACTGGCTTCCTAAAATGACACAGTGACAACAGCGTGATGCAGATCTGTGGAGAAGATCAGACCTAAGGCTCTCTGCACTGATGTTCCTACCATCTACCTCTTAGCTGTAGACCAGTAGCTACCACATTTCCCATTTATCAACAAAGGCCAAGTTTCTGTTCCTTGTATAAGCATGTATGTCTCTGCATCCATCTCTGGTACCTTTTCATCCATTAGGGGTGACAGTGAGCATGGATCTAGTCCCAGGAAGTACGATTTACTTACCTGGGAACAGGACAGTAGTATAAGGTTTAATGTCATGTTTGTTTGACATCCTGGTTTTCTTGATAGTGGATGGTTATGGCAATGATGATATTTAAATGGACTAACAGAGTTAAGGTGATTAAGGCTGGTTTTTCTGCACAGGCTGTATAGGGGTCAGGTCTTCATACCGCCCCCCCCACACCCCGTGATTTCCAGTTCTGTGCTTCTTTTGTTAAGATGAGCATAGCGATTCATCTCAGGGATGTTGGTATTTGTGGAGGGACAGCTGTAATTAGAGAGCTCTCCAGCTTCTGAGGGAAGAGAGGAAGAAAACGATGCACGCACACACACACACACACACACACACACACACACACACTCCCCTCAGAAGTACATACATAAATGAGGATGCTGTTCCTGCCGGTGATTTGGCTGCAGAGGCTGCTCCTGCGGGAGGTCGCCCATCGGGGTGTCAGGTCGCCCATCGGGGTGTCAGGTTGCCCATCAGGGTATCATGCTTATGGGTGAGTAGTAGAGAGCAGGAACCCAGTTCAGTAAGAATAATAATTATTAACATGGAATAATTACTTTTAATGTCAGGCCACACAAGTGTTCCTTTCATCCCCCTGCCCTGTATTTCTTTCCGTCTTACATTCACCCACCACATCTGCCCCCTCCCCACCCCCACAGATACAGGGCTATATGCTCATTTAACATCCGCCACCTCCTGCGGAGCCTTGGAGAGGGATGACACATGACAGTGGTGGACTTACCGTCTGTGCCGGGGGTGTGGCACACGCCACGTGACATGCAGTGGGAACACTTTATAACTCTCTGAGGCTGGGGGGCCAAATGCCATTTTCCTCGGCTAGTACTTCCTTCATGCTGGAGGGATCTACAGTGGGTCTGTAATAGGGATGCACAATAAGTCATAAAAAACCACGACCTGGATTCACACCTCCATGCCATCTCATTTCTAACTGACAATGCTTCTTTAGCATTGTATTACCTCAGCTGGATCAAAACAAGCGCTCCTACTTTTCCCCAGAGAGTCTCAAACATCACATAATTCTGCATTCTCTTAAAAGGGCACATTCTCTTTCCCACTGCACCATATACCTTACTTTTGGTACTTCAGTAAAATACCAAAATTACGGTACTTCACGGTGTTTGTTTTCCACTGGCATAAATACTGATACCAGCGCTGAATGACATCACAATGCAAGGCAGGTATTTTGTACTGAATTCGAAAAATGACTGTAGTATATTATAGGGCTGGCCGTCATGCAATATTAATACCAACATTCTATGTTGTATGTATGCAATTCTTACTTCGCCAATCAGCTAGATTAAGATCAGGCTTTTTCTCACTGTCAATTCTGTATACAGACATTATAATGCAGGTTTTTTAGGTTTTGCTAAAACATTTTTACTCTGACATAAGAAGAAAAAAGCTGGTCAAGTTTTGCAATTTTAATTATTTTTCCTTTTCAAGATTATCTAATATATGATCTGTACATAGCTATTCCCACCTCTGTACATACTCTCTCGACTGTACATATTGTACATACTGCACATATTGCACTTGCCACTCTTTGCATTTCTGATTAGATGCTAAATTGTATTTCATTACCCTGTATTTATACATGTGTGATGACAATAAAGTTGAATCTAATCTAGTCTAATATGTATAAAAATGGGTTTAAAGTTTACCTCCGCTGCTTTTGCATGAGTGCTGCATGCATTCTCCAAGATGATCGTAATCATTTTCATCCTTGCTGTTTACATCACTCCTAGACGGGTTTGTGATGGGTTGTGGGGAAACTTATGTTGAATTCCTTTTTTGTTTTATAAATTCTCCAATGTTTATTGCAACAAAATCACATTGCAATTCTTTATTTCTTTTATGCTATCCTGATCTCTGATTCTTCTGACCAGATCAGAGTTAAAGCTTTTGTCACTTCATCTGTCCACGCATCCATTATCATTATTTATTTATTTTTACATTTTTTTTTTTTTACCTGTTTATCGTTGTTTTCTGAGTGCGCAACTGTTTTCAAGACAGCGTTGTATTCAGTTTCAGAGGCAGGCTATTTGCTATTTGCATTTGACATTGCGTTAGCATTTCAAGTTCCACCTCAAAGTACCAAAGATGTTCCCCACTGTAAGTTTCGGTACAGCTGTTTTGGTTACCCTAACTGAACGGCCAGTTGAGCATTTCCTTTCTTTTGTCAGAAGTTGATATGCCAGTCCTGCATGAATCATATGTTTAGGACAATCGTGTTTTGTTTTGTTTTGCAGTTGAGTACAATAAATATTTAAATTTTAGAAAGAAAATTGTTACAGAGAATCATGATCTCTATTCTAAGCGAAAACATTATAGGCATGGGCATCTCAAAACATGGCCATCATGTATGTCAGGGAGGCTAGTGAGGTGAAGGTGGGGGAGGGGCATGGGAGTCACATGACATGGGAGACTGGCATGGTGATGGTAGGGGGAGGTGTGGGTGTCACATGTCATGGGCATTGTGTATGTTAAGGAGGCTGACTTCTGGGAGCATGGAAGCATCACTTTGGCCCCCAGGTAGATTTTGCGTCACTCTCCTGCTTAACCACGCATGCCCCCTTGCTGCTGGCTGGGTCCAGAGAATGAACAGCGGCTGGGACTGTCTGTCATGAGTCTGGGGGATGGTGGGCTTGGCTTGTCCTGAGCCCATCTGCTGCTGCTGGAAAGGGCTTCCAGAAAGCTGATTCCCTGGGTCTGGTGTTCCAGTGTAATTTGCTTGCCGGCCAGGCAGGTGGGGGTGAGGGAAGGGGGGGGGGCTATGGTGTTGGGCCATTATCAGCTGCCCGTGCTGCCGTGACGCACACGGACAGTGTAGGCACGCACACACACACATTGTCCTTATGGCCGCTGCAGAGCAAACACAGAAATGTGATTAACGTCTTGGTCTCCAAAAGCTGTGAAAATCCAGAACAAATCATCTTTTGATCCGATTGGGCTGGGCATTACGAAGCAGTTACAGTCCTCCCATAGAAGGCAATAGTGAGTTGCAGCAGAAGCATTTCAACACATAACTAATTTAAGATGGTGATCATGTGTACCGGGATGGATAAACTGTGGAATCCACCCATAGCCAGGGCCAGCAAACTTAATGCCAGGTATTGATATGATTCCTGCTTTTCATTGCCATAACACTTACTGTAGGAGGATGATGGGCCTTTCAGTTAGTATGAGGTATGAGGGAGATGCTTCAGCATGGGGGTGGGGCTGCATGGGTTTATAAAAGAAGTGTCTCAGAGTATCTGCAAGGTGATTGGAAGGATGTAGGAGGGCAGGGCCATGATCTCCATCTGTTTGATTAAGGTTTAATGTGTCACAGCTGGTAATGAGAGCTCTTAGGTCCTGTCATTTTAACTTTTGTGTTTTATGAGTGTGGTATTGTTTACATGTACAGCATCACTTTCCATTTAATTTATTATCTTGCTGGCTGCACTGGAGTAGGCTTGAATTGCTGTTGTAATTTATGCTGCTTAGATAATTGACTGTTGGAATTATGGTGATCTACCCCTTTGTATCACTATGAATGATAAAATGAACATCTTAATATATATTAATAATACTGCCCATCACCTTGACCAGGACAAGCGCTTAGAAGATGGATGGACAAATAAATGGTGATGATGAAATGTTTGGCCACTGCCTTTATCCAGTGTTTGGACTTTTGTAGCAAGAAGAAGAAATGTTATTGGTTTGGGGGGGGGGGGATTATTGTAGCGTGTCTATAAGGAGCCTTAGTGACGGGGGTTGCTGGTGACAGGTGATGTAGACGTGCGAATATGAAGGGAAGGCGTCATATACAAGGGGTGTCTGTGGATTGTGGAGCGATCTCACTAACTGTGACATCCGCGCCTTTCCTTGAAATGCAATGGAATCCAGATGTGCTGCGTTGGAAGACTGGCGCACATTTTTATCCAGAGGTGAATCATTTCGGGCTTGACCAAACGGGAAACTTCCCCATCCGCCAAGCGAACACTGGACTGAAATGCTATAAAGCAGCCATGTGTCACAGCCGCCCCGGTCAGCAGATCTCCACTTGTGGGAGATTCTGGCGCCGTCAAGAAAAATGCAGAGTAATGGGATGTCTTATGGGTGAGAGGTTCCCATTCCTCACAGAGAACCAGACCCTCAGCATTGCATTCTGTACTCCAGGCAGCTTCTATGTCTTCCTGAGCCGACAAAGCCATTCTCCGCTGGATGCTGACTAATGGATGCACTGCCTCCTCAATGGGTCAGACCGGCTGACTTTACATTCCAGATCGTTGATCCTATGGCACATAAAACATGCATGTGTGACAATGTCATACATTCTGAATAATTATTGCGGTGAAAGGTAAATTGTGAGGTCTTTTGTGCATTGAGCAGCTGGATAAAATTAGGCCCATAATCTCAAATTCACTAAATGGCTAAAATAACCTTTGCCATGTGAAATTCAACGGCATTGAGACAGTGTTCAGGAACCATCACTAAAAAATAGACGTGAGGGGACCTACCCATGGAAAATCTACAGTTCCTCAGTATTTAAGTCACATGACGGCTTCGCAACATGAGGGTATCATACTTACTGACCTTGAGAGCTCTTCTCTTAGCTACATTGCCTCCAATCTGATTAGCCGCTCACCGAATGCAATATAATTAGCACTGGATCTAATTGGCTGCTCACCTTACCCGATGTGATTGCCGTTTGATCTGATTAGCTGCTCACCCCGAGCAGTATAATTGAGGACCTCTTTGTCACGGCATACGACGGATCCCTTGCCTTTAATCCACATGGGCTGAAGCGCATTGCTTTTTGATCTTGTGTGTCATTTGGTGGCGGCCGTTAGCCTTTCTGCAGAGACCAACGTAACTGTGGGTCTCCTTCATTCTTCTCCTGTTTTTGATTATATTCTGTTTTCTGGTGCGATATTTAATTGAGTACTCTGCTTTCCCGGAGCATTGTTCTGCGTTTCCTGCCTGCATCGGATAAACTGGAAGAGGATTATCAGAAATGACAGCAGTTTGGCTCGACCAAGGCAATATCACCTGTTACGTTGATATTAGTTTCATCTGCATACAGATAGGTGAAGGTTTTTAAGGAGCCGTGTATCCTGTGGGCTGATTTATGAGGCCGTCTGTTCACTCACACACACACACGGTCACACAGACTGGGTTTCTGGTTTGGCTACAACTGTTCACACAGTCACACACTCGCAAAACATGAGCTAATATCTAAAAATGCACGCAAACACAAGCACACACAACTTCATGTCTGGATGTGCTGGAATTTGCATCAGTGTGACTGGAGACGGATGGAAAGCAGTGTGTTTGGATGAGTTTTTGGCCAGGTGTTTTGGGATCCATCCGGGATCATTTTGCTCCTTGCAGAAGGCCACAGTAACACCAGCAGCAGTCACCCTCTGACTTCCGGCTTGCCATGACTTGGGTTATGTCACCTTCCGGGGTCTGCCCCCCCCGACATAGGGTCTGGCCCCCACAGCCATCCATGCTGCAGGCGTTACTGTAGGCAACGTTCCCCGTTCTTTGTAGGGAGGGGTCTTGTCCGTCTTATTTGCCTGGAGGCTTGAAGTTGGCTGTCGCTGAATCCTTAACTAACCTCCTGACAGCTGCAGAGAATCGACACGGAACCTTGAACGTCATCTCCTGGGAGGGTCGACCGGGCTGTGCGCATCATCCAGGCTGGGTGGCTGGCTGGCTATGGCCAGAACGAGCGAGCATCTGATCTGTAAGGATGTGCTCTCATTTCCTTTTGGCGTATTGATGTGGCTCGCCTGAAGGCTGTGATTGAGTCGGGATTGCCAGGGGCGGAGCGAGAGCCCCATCTTCATTTTGCAGTGATATTCTGCTGTCCTCATGCTGGCTTAGCTTAACTCTATGCACTTTTTAACAATCCTCACTGTACCAGCCAGGTCCGATTGCCGGCTTGCAAGGACCCTGACAGAAAAGCCCACGCTGTCAGTTGCACAGATTGTATTTTGTGTATGCTCTGTGCAGAATTCCACTTGTAAAACATACCTGAACTCCCTCCCTTGAATAGCCTTGTGTTAAGCTTAAAGCTTTTACAAATATTTTCAGCGTGACTGCCTGCAGCAGCTCAGGGCCTCTGTGGGGGATGTGCCGAAAACACTGTTACCCCAGCAGAAGACAACACCTCAGCATGAAATTCTGGGGTCCCTTCTGATTGGATGGTGGGGCTGGGGCTGCTGACTATGATTGGTCCTGGTACAGCATTGCGGTTCTCGGGGGGTTTAATGGGCAAGTCACCTGTTGCCTTTTCTCGAGTGGGATGCGTGTCTACGTGTCAGTTCTCCATGTGCCCTCCCCTGGCATGTCTGTCTGTCACCTCACCGTGCCTTGTTATGTCCGTGTGTGAGCTATCCGGCACCTTGGGCCGTGCTCCCCCTGCGCTATCTGCTGTGTGCCACTCGTGATCACATTGATTCTGTCTCTTAACACCGACATAAGTGAGAGTACATATGTTTTTGTTTGTCAGTGTGCAGTACTCTGCATTTGTGGGAGACCTACTTAGGGATGCAGATGTTCTATATTCAGAGGCGCATTAACATGGACAGCGGCCCCTGATGGTGAAGCTGTCGCGTCACATATTGGTTCAAAACGAGATGCATCATTTTATTTTTCAATATGGGGTAATCCCATAACATAGTTAGCAGAGGTCCCTGGGCTTTAGCGTGGGTAACCCCGAGCATTAAAGAACCTCTGTATCTGTAATTTTCTTAAAGGTTTTTTTTTTTATTTTAATGCTGGTTTCCTGAAAGCGAGGCTGCTTCTCGCGACAGCTCCCTGCCAAAGATGTTGGAATACAGCCTGAAGAAGAACTGGCCACATTTGCGCTTTAATACCCGGCTATCTGCCTTTATTGCGGCCCCGGGCATCCCTCAGACTCACTGGGAGCGGTGCAGTCGATTGGCGTAGTGCAATAATGTTCACCTGCCGCGCCCCAACAATAGAAGCCGCATGTCGGCGAGCAAGGCGCAGTGATGTCGCACATTAATATCAGAGCGAGAGCGGTCTGCGTGTCCCACACGCCGGCCTGTTAATCATGCCGGCGCCGATGGTCTGCCGGTCCTGGAGAATTAGGGAGTGACCCAGGGAGATGATCGAATAACGTCTGAAGGGCGGGTCGCGGCGAGGGCGCATGGTGCAGCCGGCAGAATCCAGCTCCGAGACAATGGAGGCTGAGGGGCATCTCAATGAGCTCAATTTCTTCAGATTTCTTCATGTGCACTCTCCAGAAAAACCATGCGTTTGATCTCACTAGGATTAGCAGTGGATTCCTATTTCCCTTGGTATGTGACTGACTCCAGAACCAAAGCCCCCTGCCGCTCTCATGTCCTTCAGCAGCAGGGGGCTGATCTGCCAGCGGCAGTTGAGATCAGACTTTGGGAGGTGATGTTCCCCTCTCTGAGTGTAGGACTTATAACCTTTCATCCATGCGTCCATCCATCCATCCACCCACCCACCCACCTTTAAAGCACTTCCCTGGGTTGTGGTTGCAGTGTGCATACTGGCTGGAACCTCTTTTTCCAAGGTCACTGACCTGGGGGGATCTCCAGGAATTCCTGAGCCACCTGGGAGGTCCGATTCCTCCAGCGTATCCTGGGACTTCGCCCAGTAGGACACGCCTGGAAAAACTCCTCGGCTGGTGCCCCTCCACCCCCCTGCATGATGTCGTATAGTTGCTGGAGTTTCGCGAAGGTCATGGAGCTGAGAAGGTGATGTGGAGTATGTACACAGGGGCTGCCTGCACTTTCCCTAAAGGGGAAAAAGAAATTGAGCATCAAACAGGCAAATCGGGTGAGCAAAGGATCTTCTGCACCAGGTTGGTTGAGAAACAGATGAGGGAGGATGCTGTTATCTGTCTTTCTGCCCTGGAAAGGCATGTTTATTGCAGGATAATTGCTTCTGAGGGTATGAGTTGACGTCAAGCCTGATGCACATTAGGTGCCAGAACAATATCTAAGTATGTGTGTGTTAGAATCTGGCATTTTACTTTATATAAGGAGATTGCTTTGGTAAACACAACTTATAAATGCTACTGTAATTTTTCTAGGGAGAGTGTGTGTGTGTGTCACCCTCAGAGACTTTTTTTTTTTAAATAAACAAAAAAAAAAAACCCACTTCACAGGGTGCCTCTGCGTTTCCAGCGTGTGTGTGTAGGTGTGGGGGGCACTTGGGAGTTTTACGCAAAAATGTTACAAGGGCAGAATGGAAAGCGATTGCTTTAGATCAGGGGTGTCAAACTCCAGTCCTGGGGGGCCGGAGTCCTGTGTAGCTTAGCTCTTTCCCTGTTCTACCACAAACGATTTAGCTTATGAGCTGTGTGCTAATTAGCACAGGGAATTGAATCAGGTCTGTTAAATGAAGGTAAACCAAAAACTGTGCTCCGGCCCTCCAGGACTGTAGTTTGACACCCCTGCTTTAGAGCAAATAGAGGAGGCGGGACCAAGACATCTGATTGGTGTCATTTCCTGTAGTTGCTTGGCCCGCCTCCTCTACAATCTGATTGGCTATCTTTCTGAACCAGTCATTTTTCATTCTGCCCTCAGAACATTTTAATGTAAGTAAAACTCCCATGAGCGTGTGTGTGTGTCTGTGTGTGGATTCCTGTGTTTTTTTTTCTTTACAGGTTTGAGCTATATGTTGCCATAGTGCCATGTTTGGACTATGATAGCCTTAGGGTCTTCCTGTCTGAATGACTTTGTAAATGAAATCCAATTTACATTTGCATTTACCAGATGCTATTTTCCGAAAGTGACGTGCAGTTGGGGCACATTTCAAACATGTGGTACTGAGGAGCTAACAAAGTATAAGTGCAGCTAAGCTGTGCTTATAATGAATTCCCAGGTATAGGTTTAAGCAACTACAGAGCAGGAGCTACACAAATTCTAACAAAGCAACGCAAACCATTGGTTCATTGCCAGTTTTGTCTGATTTATATACCCCTGCCATAACTGTAGTGTTTTGATCTCACTTATAACAAGCTCTCTGTATGATCCATCATCTCTTTACATTTTACTCATTTATCTGGCACTTTTATTCAAAGCAAGTTACAGGGCAGGGATGGGTTATAATTTATTTGTGCTCACAGGGATTTGAACACACAATTTTGTATTGATGACACAATGGTCTACAAGAGTAGCTCTTCTCTTTCCTGTAACTGTGATGTTCTGTGAGGGAAGGGTGCGTGGACACAACTGACACACCGAACAGAACATGCTGGAAACGCAGAGGGACCCTGTGAAGTAGGGGTGTTTTTTTTTTGTTTATTTAAAAAAAAGTCTCTCAGGGTGAATTTGCATGTGAATGCACGTCTACACCCCTCTGCCAGGTCATCACCAGAGCTGGTGCCTTGTCAGTCAAGCGGGATAATTAACGAAACTGACAACTAAGTGTAGTGAGATATAATGATGCAGCCGCCCATTTGTGATTATTTGGTGATGCCCGCCTGTGGTTTTGTCTTTTTTTTTCCCTTTTGAGTTCTCCACACCCAGCCGTTTCGTGTACATCTGCTGTAATCAGGTAGCACAGTTGACAGTCGCGTCAAATTATCAGTTTTGCTCTTTGCTTGATTCGCCATCCTGAGCTTACCAGTCGCCCGCCGTGATCTCCAAATCAAACAGAGCTGCAGACTGGCTGCATGGTGTAGCCTGCAAACACAGACTCACATCTCGTGCTCTCCAGTATTGCCAATCGGTACATTCTACCTGTACATCTCTGTAATTATAGAAACAGCTATCAAGTTTGTTGGCCTTAGCCTTCTGTTTTTACTTGCAAATTTTGTGACCTGTGCCCTCACTCTGGGAGCAGAGGGGATCTTTATTATGTGTCTGTCTACGCCTCGCTGACTCTTGGTATGCAGCCTGGCCTTCTGTGGGACGTGCCGTTGGCTCCCCGACCCTGATGTCATCATATTTACACGTTATTTTCCCTAGGTAACACCTGCCTGCTCTCTGCATGGTATTTGATTGGGTGACCATATTTTGGCACAGCAGGGGGTGATAGGTATGCATTTACTGAGACACAAGAGGACGTGTGCGCGCATGTTTATGCGTGATTACCGGTGCGTCGTCAGGTAGTCACGTTCCACACACCCTGTGCTTGTTGAGTCGAAGCTCAGAAGAGGTTGAAGCCCACTTTGTTCTCAAGTGGGCTGTGTTTGAAACGAGACGCCCACGCACCACGCCGGCCATGTCTGCTTTATCCCAGCACCCCCCATGGACTCGGGGCTGACTGTGTCCCTGTGAGGCTCCAACCCGTTCATAGGCTCCCCTGCTTTCACACTGGGAAGAATTTCAAGTGCTCCCCTCCCCCATTCTTTTGAATGTGTATTACTGTAATCGAGTGCGGGAGGGGGGCCATGACTGATTTTTCTTTGAATTTGAGCCGAGATCATAGAACCCATGCCAGATAAACCCTCCCGACTCTGCCATCTTTGGCTGCATGACATCAAATCGCAATTTGTGAAATTTCCGCAATAAAAAAAAATGTATAAAACAAAAAAATGAGTTGAAATGACCTAATGGCCAAATCTGAACTTATTATCTAGCAATAGAGTGTGTCAAATAAATTGGTGGTGTTGCCCCAAGTCGTATCAACAGGCACAAAGCAGCGACGACAGATGCGATGTGATTATTGTGCATGTGTGCGTCATGATGACGATGTTGAAATTATATATTTGCAGCCCTGGTGTGTGTTTGTGTGTATGTGCATGTGTGAGTGTGTGTATCTGTTCACACTGGCATTTGGATCTCCCCCCACTGACGTCACAGTTCCCCGCCTCTCGGGGGTGCCGCACGTGGCATCTAAACTCGCTCCGGGCGCGATCTCACCAGAACATCTACGGGCTGCCTACAGGCGGCGTTGCTCATGCTGTGTATTGGCTCTTTACTGCCACCCCTGTGTCCCCCACTCACTGTGGATGAGTGGGGATCTGTGGTCTGGCCGGATACCCTGCGGGCTGTGAGGATTTTGGAGACCCCTGTTACGGGACACTGCCTTTACCGCTTCCAGCATATTCCTTTCATTGGGTCCTTTCTTGGTGCCTTGCAGGGGGGCTGCCTTTTTCCCTCTGTAGGAACTCAGCTTAGAGACCGGGGCTCGTGCCGCGAGGTTCTGCTAGGTCTTCAACAGCAATCCAGCATGGACGTCTTCTGTGGACCCTCCCCCCAGCGGTGGTAGTGTCATGCAGGCGGTGTCAAGCCCCCTGTGGTGTACATCTGATGGCTTAGTTTCCATGGCGATGAGCAAGTGCAGGCCACATGGGTGGGAGAGCGGGAGGGGGCCACTCCTCCATTTAATCTGCCCGTGTGTGTGATGGGCCAGGGTGTGACTGCAGAGAGAAGATCCAGCTGTTTGCCGAGATGAGCAGAATTTGGAGTCAGGTCACCTCCAGAAAAATGTGGCGATTTCTTCCTGCGAGGATGGGAAAGGGCTGGAATCTGTGTTCGGGGTGGTGATGCTGTCCTGAATGCAACTGTCCCTCTCTGTCTGATAAGAAGGAAAATAGCAAACAGCTGTTTGACTGTTTGAATTTGTGACACACGGTACTCCACATATTCTTTAATAATACATACATAATCCTTAAGGGGGGGGACTCTCCATTCATTTCCCTAGGTATAACCTTAATCCCCAAGATGACAACCCCTACCCAATTAATAAACAAAATACAAGTCTTTTGGCATTTTTAGCTTTTTGACTGAATTGACAGACACGTATAAATTTGAGGGTATCCTTGTGGGGACTGAAAAAATGACAGAACTAAGAAGCTACAGGTTATATCACATTGTGGGGAAATCTGGTCCCCACAATGTAATAATTACAATTGCGCGCCCACACACACACATACACACACACACACACACACACACACACACACACACACACACACACACACACACACACACAGTCACACAGTGGTGGGGTCTCACTGTAACAGCACATCTGCAGATTATAACAGCTACTGGGCTGTAGTGACGACACATGGGGGGGCGTGAGGCTAGATGAGTAGGGTTGTTACACACGACCGGCTGCTGCACTATCTAATGGTTGGTAGCATCACCACCCTGCGCAGGGGGGCAGATGCTGCTCACCTTAGCTGCTTCACTACCTCACATCTTCATTCGTGAGGTATTGGGGAATTCCTGTGCAACGGCTGCGAGGATTGTTGCTTGTAGGAAAAACAGGTGCATTCTGTGTTATCTCCAGTGTCCCTATCGGTCCTGGGTTCGAATTGAGGAGATCTGAGCACTAATGGCTATAGAGTGCCTGGTTTTCATTACCCTGAAAGTGTCGTGGAGCCTTGGATTGATGCATATTTTGGTGACACACTTTCTACTGGCTGAAAAGTCAGCTCTGATGTTTCTTCTGTGCCCCCCCACTCCTTCTGTGATGTCTAATTTTGGAAGAGTGGTGCCTGGGGTGTGGGGGGGTGGATAATTTCCATCATTAACCCTGCCCGCACAAGCTTAGATTCTCCATCGTTCTCAGTTAAGACACCGCGATTCACCCCTCCTTAACTGCGAGTTTCGCTGAGTTGCATCAGTCCTGATGCTCTCGGGATGAAGCGGCCGCTGTCTCCCTGATGACGTGCGGCCCTTTAAGAATCCAAGCGCTGCCTCAGTTTAACGGTAGCAGCACCGCCGTGTGCTGTGCTCTAATCCCCACCAATCGGGATGAAATAAACATAACCAACAACTGAGGTGTTCCCCATCTCCCGCTTGAAGGACCTCCAGTATGGCAGATGTATCTCTCTCTCTCTCTCTCTCTGTCTGACACGCGACACACACACACACAAAAAAGGAAGGTTTCGCCCAAAATATGAGCGGCCAGCAGCAACAGACGTGAGCGAGTAAACAGCTGGTGCTGCTCTGTGTGAGGTCGTTGGGGGAATCGCTCCTGGCTCCTCCTGCTTGGTGATGATTCTCTATCCCCTGGGCCCCTGGTGACTCCAGCTGTGCCTCTGTGGTTCCATTTGCTGTACCTCCACGATCCACTGATTTGTTTAGCAAGTTGCGTTGTGTTCAGGGCCTGCCCTGTGGTCTGCCGTAGGTCGGTTGGATCTGTAGGATGCCTCCTGTATGGAGGTGTGTGTGTGTGTGTGTGTGTACATGCAGAGCCAGACTCTGTCTCCCCTTTTCTGTCTGTTACTCCTATACCCATGCACATCAGGGGTCATAACCTGGTCAGCCTTAATGTCATGTGGTTCAGCCATCGCCATGGGGGTGTACACCCCCACAAGGGGGTCACCTTCTGCCCCTACTCCATGCTGGTGGCAGTCCCCTGGGTGCCAAGCTGACCCCTCCCCCCAATGGATGCCAGGCGATGCATTTGTGATTTGGAATAATCTTTTCCAGCCCTAGGCGCCCCGTCATTTTTTCGGAATGCTTTTTTTCCCCCCACATAGGCGTGTTGTCTCATTGGTGTTTCTGACTTCATCGGTAACAAACTTGCACACATGCCAGCGACGTCTCTGCACGATGATTTCACACGACGCCGGGATATTGGACCGCGTGCCGGTCGCAGTGCCCAAAGCCACCAAAAGGGGGAGCTCCAGGACCTCGGGAGCCTGGCCGTCCAATCAGATGCAGGCTATCGCAGCGCTAGGTCCCCCTAGGCAGAGCGCTTCTTCCTCTGTTGCCTCCCCGACACTCGCTTGTCTCTCCTTCTCTTCCCCCCGTCTCTCTCTTCTCCGCCGCGTACTCCAGCAGCCGTGCAGGGCAGGCTGTCCTCCTCGTCGGGGAGACCAACTCGTGGATGAGAAAGGCGCCGGGGGGTGGGCGTGAGCGCGGGGCCCCTTCCCTTTCCCACCCCAAGGGGAGTTACCCACGGAACGATCTAAGCGGCTCTTCCCGGAAATTTACCTGAGAAGAACGGCGGCCGCGGGCCGGCGGCCGGGAACATCTGTAGCAGCTGGAGAGGAGCTCTGTCAGCTGCCTTTGTGAGAGTGCTTTTTAATGTTTAACGTGCGTGTGTGTGGGGATGACGGCGAGAAGCTCCTGGCTTCAATGCAGCATCTTTTCCTGTCTTTTAATTGATCCCGTGAAAAGCGGCAGACTGTTGATGTAATGATGCGCGCGATTGGCTCGCGGGATGCGCGCGATTCCAGGTTACCCTTTGCATAGCGGGGCTATGTATTTATTCTGCCACATGCCTCGGATTAACATGGGTTGAGTGCTGGGTGTTTCTGTGTGTGTGTTTGCCATAGGATGATACGTTTTTAGAGCATGCCTCTTTAACTTGCTTTCTGAATCACTTGCCAAAGATTTTATCACTGTGTGTCCAAAAAGAAAAAAATATCCCCGTGAAGCTTTAAATCTTGCCACTTTACGTCGCCAAACTGACGCGACTGGTCTTTTGAAGTATAAAATCCGGACGTCGCTGCTGGTAGCTGGAGATTTGTCCCGCCATCTGAATCGATCACTAGGTACTGTTTCAAACGAATGTCCTTCGTTAGAAGACGGCGATTGGCAGCTCCGTGTTTATCGCGTCCGTGATTCTCCGCATGTCGGATGGCAGTTGCAGTGTTTTATAATCTAAACCGAAAAGGCTGAGAGATTATTATGCTTTGCTTCTGCACATCTGTGGGTGGGAGGGGGTTCACACGTCTTATAACTGCCTTTCATCTAATAGTAAAATACAGTTTGTTAGTGAATAAAATAAGACATGCCTATTCCATCATTCCCCCCCCCCCAAAAAAAAAAAACAAAAAAAAGATATATGCCCTCGTCACACCTCTCCCGCTGAAGTAGTACACTGAAATATCTCCAGTCTGTATCGTATATTTTCATCACTAGAGTGTAATGGGGGAGATGTAGTGGGAGGGGCTGTTGCCCCCCCCCCCCCCCCCCCCCCGCAGCCGGGGGTTCGGGGGCTATTGATCTCGACTTGTTCAACTGTTGATCTCACAGTGCATAGATCAACTGTCCACCCCAAATCCATCCATCCATTTTCCAAACCGCTTATCCTACTGGGTCGCGGGGGGTCCGGAGCCTATCCCGGAAGCAACGG
>JABFEA020000067.1:25862167-25878792 GCA_019775915.2 Cyphomyrus plagiostoma
AACTCCCCCGGTTATTTTTTAAAAGTTTATTTTTTCCTTCTGTTTTGTATTTTTTTATCACTACCTTTTAATTGGGGTTTTTTTGTGGGTGGGGCTTTTCCCCCCCCCCCCCCCCCCATCCCATCTCAGGGATTGGCTTTCGGATGTGTGTGGTACCCAAGCACGTCCTTAGTAAATACACTCCTGGCTTGTCGTGTGCGTAGATGTATCTGCTTACCAGGTGGAGGGTATATCGTGACCCTTACCCTCCTCTACAAGCAGCTTTTCCTGGATTACAGAATCGGAGAGTGGCTGGCCATTTCCTGAGCCGGTTCTACACCACGAATGTGTTTGTTATATCTCCGGTCCTGGGTCTATCAGTTGTCAAGGTGCTGAAGGAGTGGGGAAAGTAAACAGCAATTAGTGAAGCCTGGGTGTATCCCACTGAGACTATCTCGTTATCTGTCTCTCCAGGAGGCATCGTTGACAAAGACCTCCGGCGCTACCTCAACCTCCGCTTCCAGAAGGGCTCCGTGGACCACGAGCTCCAGCAGACCATCCGGGACAACCTCTACCTCCGGACTGTGCCCTGTGAGTGTTCCTCGAGGTGACCCAGCGTCTCTGATGTGATATGTTAGGGTTGGTGAATTGGTGAACCGACACAGGAGAGGTTGTTTTCCCAACTGCATGAAAATTTGATTTGCTGTGGTAACAAACTCAGTGGATAATTGAAACCTTCCCTGGGCTATGAAGGATTATTATTTGCTGCTGGTATATGAATATGGTGTCTATGTTTCCTTCCTCCATATTTCCTGGGCAGAAATGATGGCTCAACAATGATCTGTTTTGGTGTAGAGACAATTTCTGCAGTTTGTTGCTTTAAGGTCTTTTTGTGCTGTATTTGTGCTGTAACATGCACTCCGCATGGCATTCACCACAAGGTCGCAGATCAACGGGCATTGGCATAGCCTGTATCAAGAACAAACGTGAATGAGCCGTCCTTAAGATGAATGCCAGAATTCCCATGTTAGGGTGCATGAATGTTTGTCCAACATCCTTGGTCAGCCAAGTGAAAAGTTGCCCCTTGAGTAAAGAACGACAAACACATTTTTGGACAGTCTGCTCACCTCCTTTCGGTATTGTTGGTGAAGAATGACATCACTAGTTGACCTTTTTTTGTGCTTCTGCCATCCTAGTTGCTTTCTGGGACATATCGAACACTCTTTGTGCTGAGTGTCATTTTAGGCTGCTGGTACTGGGAAACATGAAAGCACAGAATGAATGTTTATAGTTTGCGCCCACTGTGTAAGGGGAACCTGCGTGTAACAGGGGCAGATATGTCTGAATGTCTCTGCAGGCGTAAAAGAGGCTGTGTATTAGTGGTGTTAGTCGCCAGGTAAAGTCTCTTGCTACCCAGGCCTCTCTGCATTCACCTGAGATGCGAGGGGGGGGCAGCTGTGAGATTGCTTTCATTTTTTGCTGGTGACACTGGCAGTGTGACTATGG
Organism: Cyphomyrus plagiostoma; assembly: GCA_019775915.2. NCBI lineage: Eukaryota > Metazoa > Chordata > Actinopteri > Osteoglossiformes > Mormyridae > Cyphomyrus > Cyphomyrus plagiostoma. The sequence goes on from JABFEA020000067.1 coordinate 25,863,653, forward strand.
ATGGCTTGTACCATGATGATTTATAACCCAGTTTGCCTTTTAAGGTTACGTAGAATGCCTTCGTGGGGTGCTATGGATCATACTTTAATATTGCACAACACATTAGCTGTATACCATGCATGATGAAAGGTATGTCTGTCCTGCTCCAGTATATCTGTCCTGCTCCTGTTGAATTTGATAATGACCTCCATATAATCATTTTTAAAAAGCAAGCAGAAAGGGCAATAGTGAAAGAGTTTGAAAATGTCATAATATTTATCGACAGTGACAGTGAACGAGGCATCATATTAAAGGAGAGTATCAAGTGGTTTGAAAGTGTCTGAAAATGTCATGATATTAAAGGACAGTAACAGGTGGTCTACATCTTTCAGCAAGTGGCATGTGGAATATAGAGTCTATTATTCCATTATCTGTCTTTTAAGAATAATGCTTTCTTAAGACAAATAGCAAGATATAGTCAAATAAGATATAACAAGTGCCATTAAAAGTATTAGTTTCTCTTTTTAACCTTCATGAAAGGAAGATAGTTTAATGAACATTTCACTAGGGCCTCATGTACTTTACCAAAGTATATCGTTAACTGTGTGTCCTTCAAAAGTCTCTCCTGTACTATGGATACAGTGGATAAAAGATGTAAATAAAGCCCTTTTGGAGTTGAACTTCAAGTAGCTGTTTGAAGTGTCTGTACAGAGAAGGAATATCTTAACTAGAGGGTGTAATGATTCCTTTATAATTGCCCCTCTGGTCCCACCTAAGTGTGAAGTGTGACTGTACACATCTGTAATTTACTGGGTGTGAAAGTGTGTTAAAGGATTCTGGATGTGGGCAGGGGATATGGGCTGGGCAATGTTGGGCTACTCCTTGGCTGTGGGGCTGGCGTGCCTATCTTTTTGTTTGGCTTTTGGGGCCATCAGTACGTGAAAGTAAGAGCACTGAGTGCCTTAAGTCAAGAGTGCCTTTTATGTCAACTTAGGGGGTGTGAAGTCTATTGAGGAAAGCAGGGTTACACTCAAACGGCCCAAACAGGATCTTTACCTTAACCAGGCACCTGACTTCCACAGTGCCTCTGACCATCTTAGTGGAGGACAAATATCACTTATAGGCCCAGGGAGGTACTTTGACAGGTGTTGCCTGGGGTTTAGTCTTTATGTAGAAGGGCCGAATTGAGTGAAGTGCCATTTGAGTAGTAGAGTCCAGAGGCTCTTGGTTTACAAGGATACAGTGAACATTTGCCAAGTAAATTAAATTTAAGCATGAACCAGAGCAAGGCGAACAATAACTGTGGTGTCTAATTCAGCCTTAATGGCGTTTTTGATGGAACCATCTAGCTCTTGCCTAATTATTTGCCTTGGGAGTTTGCCGATACCACGCCATGTATGGTGTTGTGTCCAAGTCCTGTGGTGGAACACGGTTTTTTAAAACCAGTGGGTTGTGACCGCTGGCGTGTCCTGCTCCATAGCAAATGTTAAATTCTGCACTTTGGTGAGTTCTGTGTTCGCTTGTGTTCCTCGTATTCTCATGGAGTGACAAGGGGCCAATAGCAGAGTTTGGCATGGAGAGTGGGACCTGCTTTCCAGGTCCGGGGTGAAAATGGCTACCCAAATCACTAATCTTGGCTTGTCATGGCTCTTTGCGGCAGCACTGGTGAATGCCTGACATCACATAAATAGATTGGCATTTACAGCCCCCCACCACCACAACACCACAAGTGGGCTTCAAGTTCTCCCTTGAAAAGGTATATGTCACACACTTGGTCAGAACCAATGACAGCATATGCACAGGAGCGTGTAAACACACTGTCGATGACCGATCCTGGCCATGTGAGACCTGACTTGGCCATACCGCTTTCACGCCTTCCTCACTGTCCCGCTTTGCTCACCCAGGCTGGGAGGGAAGGTGGGGGCACAGTTTTCCCATTCCCTGGCAAAGCTTATGGGGTACGGAATCCCACCCCGGTCGCTCTCTCCCTTTCCGTGTAAATGCCTCACTGTGATGGCTTTATGTATATTGACTGTAGGAAGGCCAGCATCGTGAAAGGTGGGAGGAAAGGCGACGGAGATTTAGTGAGGTGTGTTTTAATGGAGAGTGTGACATGATCTACGAGATGGGAAGGTGGCAGGGGCACATTAATGGGGAGCTTGACTGCACTCTCTCGCTGAGTGGTGCTGGCGGAGATTTCACTCCCAAGCTGAGGTCAGGTTTCCCGTGCTGCCAATGGTTATCCCCTCTGCGTGGGCATCAGTCTCATCCTGCCTCCCAGAAGGATCTCATTCCCTCTCCCTGTTTATGGGTGTCAGATTGATTGATGACATCGATGATGATGATAATCGTCCTCACCCAATTTCTGAATTATTTATGGCAGCTGTACTGGATCAGGGCCACCCAGTGTTATGAAGATAGCCCCGCGGCCTCCAGGGCCATGCCTGCAGGAAAGACCTTTATTCAATTTGGATTTAAGGGATGTGATGCCAAGCTTGTGGCCTCCTTGTTTCCTTCTGTTGTGCCCATCCTCATCTTTCTCGTCATCTTGTGGGGATATCCAATGGCCAGCAGCCACACATTCTTATCAACTCCATCCAAAATCCTGGCTCCCACCCCCCTCTCCCTCTTCTGATAGCCCGAGGACAGCGCCCACCAGATCGCTCCCTCACTTCGCTCCAAGTCTTGTTCAGGGTTGCCATGGAAACCACTGTTCCCACTCCCCCCCCTGCATACATCAGAAGGAACCCCCCAGTTACACTCCCCCCCCCCAACCAACACACTTCTCGGCTGTTCTTGCTGTAGATGTGAAAGACACAACACATGGATCACAGTGCACTGGAGGCCTCCTGCTGCTGCTTGTGAAGTACGGTGACCGTTATTGGTTATTTTTATCATCCCATGAAATTTTCTGGAAAGTTCTTTGAGGTCGGCGATGTCCAAGGGGAAGCTCTCTGCTATGATTTGCCGCGGGAACGCAGATGTGGTAAACGTGCCGAGGGAGTCCGGGTGCGACCAGGCCACCCAGCAGAAGTGCACCTGGAGCGTCAGGCTAACCAATGGGATACTGAGGCTAACAGATAATATCCCGCTAAGCTCTGGCTGCAGGCTTATCTCACATTCCTGTGTTGGGCCAGTGCGGGGCATATGAGGGTCGTGGAATATCTGGATCAGACGGCTGTTTCCTGTAGGAGATGTAGTCTCTCTCGCTGTCACCATGTAGCAGATTAGCATTCAGGAACTGCCATGTTTGCCAGAACTTGTTTGCTGTCAGGACCAGGTGCCCAGGTGAGGTCACACGAATGCAGAACTGAATAGGTTGCTGAACTGAGTGATCAGTTGCCCAAAATGGTGTTGCCCCTGGTGTGTGAATCAGGTTAGGGCTTTCATGTGCTGCCCCTGCTCTCCTAATATCACTTGTCTTTTTCTTCATTTTTTTTTCCTGATACTGCTGTAGTGGTGTTGTGTAACAAGTCCTGCCTTGCCCCATTTTTCAGAGAGATCCAACGTACCGGAAAAGGGTCTCAATTAAGTGCTAATCTCAGAGAATTAAAACCCATCTTGATCTTGAATCACTTGCGGTTCCTGTGGTCGTTCTCGGCATGGAGCAGAGCTCCCCTGTTCCTTCCATATGCCTCAGTTTAGACAGTTATACCAGCTTTTAGAAGGCTCCGTAGTGTGTGATATTGTGTTGTCCGGGTGTATAAAACCTAAATACTCTTTTTTTCAGCCTTTGTATGTGGCCTTACTGAAGCGGAAAAGTTTTTTTTTCTTGAGTGGGAAAAGAGGAACAGGTGGGTTGCCTGTTTGTTCTGCAGCAGAACAGCAACGGGATACTGTAGGCTGAGATGATGCCGCGTCATATTGTCGCGGTTTTGTTCACCACTTGATTGCTGTGTAGGTGATGCTCGGCCTACGAACCCGGCCCTTGTGGTTCTGGGAGTGAAAACGGACCCCAGGGGTGTACAGTGGCAGGCTGTTTCTTGGATCAGCCTTCTCAATGGGGCCTTATTCCCACCCAGCACTGGGGGGGACAGCTGGGGTCCGGAGGAGCGGGGCTGAATAAGCCTTTGAGACCGCCCCCTGGCTCGGCCCCGGGGCCCCAAGTCGCATGCGGAAAAGGAAGGACGCTGCCTGGCAAGAGAGAGATGAGATTGTTCCTGCCACCCATCAATATTCATGTGCTGGGCTGTGAGACAGGCGAGGCTGCGGGGCCACAGGGCTGTGGGTGGAGGAGCGGAGCAGAGAAACGCAAGAGAAAGAGGAGTAGAGGGGAGAGGAGGAGAGTGGGGGGGCTTTGTGCCAACGCTGCCCCGGGGAGATGCAGTGGAGCCGCTCGTTTGGAAGCAAACGCTTGGGACATTTATTATTTACCTTGGTTGGGTCTGCTCTTACACACACCCCACATACATACCACATTTGTGTTCCTGTAAATGTGTACGTCCACCCAAGTAAACACATCATAGCACCCTTCATTCTCAAATAAACATCACCCACACCTCAAAGGGTCTTGCTTGATCTTATTTCATTGCTTTGCATGGTTTCTCATCTCTCTTGTGTGATGGTGACGGTTAACCCTTCTCCTCTAAGCCCTCGATGTTGAGGAAGGTGGTCAGCTTCAGGCTGTCATGAGGCCCCCTATTACACCCACCTACTATCATGCTGGCTTTTGGTTGCCCTCGGGCACCTACCGGCTACACCTCAACATAGGATCCCAGTCACTATGGGATGCCTATTACTATGGTTCGCATTTTTTATCCCATGCTGGTAGAAGGTGTATCCATCCAAGACTCATGATGGGGAAATTCTTGGGGCGACTGAAGTCTTGCTTTCACAATGTTTTTTACTACTGAAATTACCGTGTTGTCATTATCTTCCAGCAGGGGGGAAGCCGTCCACATTGGCCTTACCATCTGTCTGTGAACCTTCTGTGAACACCTTGACAGTTATCCAAGTGGTATTTTAGAAGCATCTCCATTTTGGCAATGGACATTCCCACTCAGACTTTCCTGAATCCCATAATGCAAATCTTCCTTCTCTAATATCGATCGAAAATAAATATAACAAACAAACCAACCTCATAGCAGAGTTGTTCGCCATCTTATCATAATTTAATAACCTTCCCTGTGGCTTCTTCCTTGCAGATAGAAATAGTTTTGCCAATATCAGCTTTAGTCTGTTTCATACATGAGTCTTGTGAGAATTCAGCAAACTACTGCATTTAGGCGGAATTGTGGCTTCACTTGTTACAGATGTAAGCTTTCTTGAATAAGTTAAATGAATGGGTTAAAGTGTGACCTGGCGTGTGGTCTTCTTTCTTGGGGAGGAGTGTACAATTTCGTCAAGCCTGTCGTTTCTGATATCGCTTCTGTGTGGCCCCCTGTTGTCAAAGCCGCTCAACAAAATCAAGCCTTCTGGCTCTGGCCGTTTCTGCCAGTATGAATAATTGTGCCCCCACCTCCCTGCCACTTCTACCCCCCCCACTCCTTCATCTCTGTGGGAGGACAGTTGTACTCTTGAAGCTTCTCTGTGTATCGCTGCGTATTAATATAGAGATCAGTGGGAGCTTGGGAGTTATCAGTGGAGCTCAGAGGGATGCCCGTTGTACTCGTTCATGGTAGCCGTCACATGACCGCGTTTTTGGGTTGCGGGTAGTCATTTTTAGTGGGTAGCGCTGTCGCGTCACACCTCCGGGGTTTGAAGTTGAATCCCACCCCTGCTCATTGTGTATGGAGAGGTATTCCTCTATCCAAAGAGTTGCCAGTAGAGTGTTTTTGTGTGTGCATGTGCCCTGTGATGGATTGGCATCTTATGTCCTGTCTTGCGCCCTGTGCTTGCTGGGACAGGCTCCAGATGCCCTCTGGTCCTTTACTGAATTACCTGTTGGAAGATGGATGGATGGATGGATGTGGGGGGGTCATTTTCTTAAGCTCTTTCTTTATGCCCAGTTTTAAAGAATCCTTGCAAGTCTGTATTTCAGAACATCTGATCTTTGGCTCCTTGGTGCAGCTATATTGGGAAAATAAATTGAATTGAATTGAACCGAATTCATTGAGTCATTGCCTCACAGGACCTGTCGCTTAGATTTGTCTTCTGCAAGAAGAGAACTTAATTTGTTGAATTAAAATAATGACATGAGAATTTTCTTTCGCAGTTAATTACTGGAGTTTCATTATCAAATCTGCTCTAGATTCTATAGTGATTTTTGTTTATGTGCACGTGCATATGCATGTAGAATATTCCTCAGAATATTTCCCATCTCAGGCTGTGAGGGACTATGACAGTTTTTTTGGGGAAGCTGTCTTTGGGTGTCACACACTGTCCCGCTGTCATGTCAGCTGAGGCCATGACCAATCATGTGAAAAAGCTGCTTTACCCAGAATGCACTGCTCCTTTCCCTATCATGGTGAATGGTTTTTCACTGTTTTCCTCTACTCATTTTTTGGCCTGGTCTTGGAATGGTGCTTCATGTCGACTGTCATGAAGTAAATATGAGTTCAGCTGGTAGCTCACTATTTTGTGTGTGTATGTGTGTAAAATATATATATATATTTTATTTGAATCTATAAGGGAGCCATTTCGATAGAGGATGACTTTACACTGGTGGAGACTCCATGTGAGGCTGTCTCACCTTAATGGCACACCCCCCATCTATAAGTGTCTGCTTGTCTCTCTGTCGGTCCCTGTGGGCTGAGCCCCTGAGTGACTGACAGCTGCCAGGGCTTAGCTGCAGACCATGTAGCGGTACGCTGGTAGATAAACTGGGACCAGACAGCAGGAAGCGCAGTGTAAACAAGGCGTCAGTGCGGAGAGTCACGCAGAAAAGCAAGGTCATGTGAGCTGGGGCCAGAGGACGATTAAGTTCATGAGGAAGGGAGGACCATGACCAGAATACACGAGGATGACTTCAATAGCGCCTCCCACTGACTAGTCTCTTAGAAAGAGCAAAAAGATGCTGTCATGGCTTGGAGTTCCAGATACTTCACTGCTGTTACTCCTTCAAGTACTCTTCTTCCCAGTAGGAAAGGGGCTTTAAATCTTCCCTTGAATACAAAGGAAATCGAATAAAGCCCAGTGTGTCTCCCTGGACAAGGGTGTGTGCCAAATAGATGTAGTGCAAAGCTGTGTGCCGTTACACTCCCACCCCACCCCACCCCCCTTCTGCACTTCAAAATGTGGCCTGCAACGTTGCTGGAGGTGACTCACAGTGAAGTATTTACTTACACAAGTGGCTCTTATCTCATTAGCTAGCTGGAAGCAGCACACAGACACACACTCTCCACGTATATGCTGCATTCCATTTGCCCTCGGAACTCGGATTCCGAGTCGGATTCTGAGTTTTGAAGCCGGAAGTGATGACATGCGCGCTCCTGTTTCTCAGAGATCCAAGATCCAAAATATCTCAGACAGCACAGAGGATTGTGGTGTTATCCTGTTTAAGCACTACTTCTGATTTGTGGCTCATTAAATCGGTCGCGCACACTATACCATCCAACTTATCTGTGGACATGTTACTACGGAGTTTTATACTTGAAGCACTGTGCGTAATGTGTTATCAAGTGATATTGCTAACAATGGCTATCACTTAACCAGGCTAGAATTGGATTTTATGATTAGTCGGATTATTTGTCAGATTTAAGGTAGTTTGGGCTAACTGTAAGTGAGCGAAGACAAAGGCCATTTCAACTGAGGTATATTAAGTCTGACAACTTGTCCAGCTAAGCAAAAAATCTTGATTTTTTTCATATGGGTCCATGGTATTGCTACTTCTGTGGCAAATAGAATGCATCCGACTTGGTTTTCCCGAGTTTTTAGCAGATGTGATGTAATCTTGGAATTCGAAAATCGGATCCCGAGGCAAATGGAATGCAGCAATACTCATTGTGCGAAGGTACCTTTTCACAAATTATTCACGGGGACCTGAGATTTCTGTTGAGAGAAAGCAGTGGCCTGCCTTGCGATCCTATATTGAGGAATGCGATTTAACTTGAAGAGTATCTTTCCATAGATCAGTTTGCTTATTCAGCATAGGGCTTCTGCGAGTTTGGGGCCTTTCCCAGGATGCAGTTGTAGGGTGCGTGTTTGTTCTGTTAGTGTCTGCATTTGGATGACACCAAATGGTGCCAGCATGGTGCTGGGGTTTGATATTTGGTAATGTTGGGATGGTGCTGCCAAAAGATGTGAGGAAGCCGCAGGCCATTTCCAGCAGGGATCTCTGCCGGCCTATCACGGCGCATTGAGTGCCTTGAGGAGCAGATGCCGCATGGATGCTTGGGGAGCTGTCACTCTGAGAGTGGGTAACAGACATCCGTTTTGATCATGTATCCCTTGGGGTTTGTGTGATGTTCATTTTTCTGAGGTGCAGTCACCACACAAGTTTGACAGTGGGCTCTAGAACATGAGCACGCAGTCGCTAGGGGCTCCCATTAGCGTCCCTAACACTGCTTTATGATAGGCGACCCCCATGGCTGCGAGCATTTCCAGGAGCAACTCGGAGCCATGTGTCTGTGGCCCTCAGAGCCGACGGCATGAAACCAAATGGGGAATCGGTTGGCTGAGCAGAAGCGGGAGCTTCCGAACGCCATCTTGGTCCTTAATGGTGGACAATGCAAAAATTTCACAGTAAACCATTTCAGTTTAATGTAATGGCCTCTGCCATTGACGAGAACCAATTATACCGCAATCAAACAAAGTAAATGGAATTCCAGATGACAAGTCTTTTGACTGAGATACTCATGCATTTAAGTTTCTTATAGAATTAAAGCACTTTTTATTTATTTTCATGTGTGAAACATCTGCGTCCTTTTGTACTGATGTCATTCTGAACCAGCTAACTAACCTTGGAATAATTGGAGAACATGCATAGGCCAGCAAACCTTGGAAATTCCCAGAATGCACAGCTATCTCAATGGCCAAAGCGTTAAACTGTGCGAGAAAACGATGAATAATAATGATTATAATGATGAGCGTTAGAGTAGTTATTAATATAATTATTTATATATTTTTTGCATTCAGAATATCACTCTACATCTGAATTAATTCTTGAGGATGTTTAATATCACTATAACAGCATTGTTTTGTTTTGTAACCCCCAATCTTTATATGAATCTTAATTAACTAATTAAAAAAGGGACCTGACTGGTCTGTAGAAGATAGGAGTGTTTAGGGTGCAGCTTTTTCTTTGTCATCTTGACTGTTCACCCGACGCTCCTGATAACCAACTTGTGTTCATTTTTTAGCATTTAGATTTGGATGTTCTGTAATTCACCATAAGTTGAACATGGTAAGTGTAAATTGGCATTCAACATGGAGTTATATTGAAATGCTACTTGTTCACTTTCGTGATTCTGGTCGCGTCCTCCATTTGGACAAAATGAGTTTGGGAGGCAGAAGAGCGAGGGGCCCAGGCTCTTTCCAAAATCAACTTTGCCTGCTCTAAATATAGAAGCTTGACTTTTTTTCCTGGCAAATGGGTCGCAGTGGGTGAAAGTAAAAGCTGTCACTTGGGCTTGCGTCCTCCTGCGTTACAGCGGAGAGATTGTCCTCTGTCGACAGGAGGTGATGTGCCAGTGTGAAAAAACATTTTCTGTGCCCAGCCAGAACCCCCCCTTCGATGAGGAAGTGTAACCGAACGTCACTGGCAGATTTCCCTGAGGGATGGGTCAGCTGTACATCCTGCACATCCCAAGTGTGAGGATTGTAATGAATAAACTTTCCGAAGCCTCGGTGGTCTGACAACAGGAGACCTGCTGAAACTCGCTTTCCAGGTTCTTCCTGACCTCTCTTTCTAATGAAAGGCAGTGTTTTTACCAAAATGAAGCTAATCGGTAATGTGTCCAGGTAAATGGACCCAACCACTCAGTCCCCCATCCATTGCCCTTGTTTCCAGGGCAACTGATGGCACTGTGTTCCTTTATTCTGTGTTTTTATGCACAGATGTTCCTGACATTTTTATTCAGGCTATTTTCGATGGCAGGTCAGCCCAAAAGGGTTCTGGACGTATGTCTGCGCAACCCCCTCTTACAGGATGGCTCCCCTGTCTTCAGTGGAAAACTCCAGCTCTTATTGCCATGGAAATGCAAATGGAATGGCACAGTCTAGGGGCCTTTGATGGTTGTGTGGGGTTATTTGCTGGAATTCTAATGAAAGGAAAAGTGAGTTTTCACGTCATTTCATTCATGGTATGCAAGCATGTGAGCATGTTCTTAAAAGGTGACTCGACACAGCAGGAAGACCTGAAGGACAGCTTGATGTTGGCCATTGTCTACAGACGGTGACTCATTCGTGTTTATCTTCACCGCTTTCTTGAGTAGGAACATTCGGTGGGCAGGTAAACACTCAGCTGTGTGCCTGAGAAGGAGTGAGGTTTGGAGTGGGATGTGACACTGTGGAATCGTGCTAAAAAATGCACACTTTTTTGTTTCCCGTGTGTTTTTCTGAAGTTGGTGTAAGTTTTATTTGCTCAAGCACAGTGTTTTAGTCCTCTATTATGTTTGCTGCACAGAGAAGGAGGCACTGTCCCCTGTGAGACATAAATCCCCACTTGACAGTTCTGTTTGTCGTGATGCCTCTTTGCGGGCAGCTGTGAGAGTCCAGTGATGAGACGGATACCCCATCATCCTAGTCTGCATGGTCATTCCCAGGGAGGGAACTGAAACACGTGTGAAACAGAGGACAGTACAGCAGCAAAACTGCACAGTGTTAACATGGACACGTAGGTGCACATGCACAACAAAATGAACACTCAATCCCACTCTGACCAAAGACTTTCTGGACTGTTGAGTTTATAGACATTGGTCAATGTTTGCGTGGTATCAAGCTTACAGCCTTGGAGATCTGTTTTGTAGCTCTGTTTGTTCATGACTAAAATGACAGTATTCAGCATGGGGTTTGAACTCCCATCCTCCCAGTGAAGCGTCCCAGGTTTCTACGCATGTTTTTCTCAGTGTTCTTAAAGTGCTGCGTTTTCGACATATTTGCTGGTGTTTACAAACAAACGGACTCCAGACTGAGTCATCTGCTGAAGTCTGATAGCTTTTTGCCATAAGAGTGTTATGTAACCTGCCAGGCATTATTGTTGCATAACACAAAGCTAGAAAAATGGGAAAGAAAAGCATTGGATGAAATGTGGCCATCTTAGAAGCCTGCGAGAAGTTCAGCTCGTTACGGCGTGGGACTCACACATGGTCCCCATATGTGTGATCATCTTACAGCCAGTAATGGGCTAAAGGAGGTTTGTGGAAGCTCAGTGTCAGACAGCCACCTTGAGAGGGCTGGACCTGTTAAAATGAGAGTGCCAGACCGACAGGAAGGGCGAGTGCCTGCAAAACTCATGATTAGTAATGGGCAGCAGGTGCTGCGATGCATACGGACCAGGTGGCTGGCTCAGTCGAACCTGGTGCTCTTGGCCTCGAGCGACACATTGATGAATTGCATCAGTAAACATATCCAACCGCATAAATGTTTTTTTTTTGGGGGGGGGTGGGACTGTGACCTGGCCAAGCCTTCATCGATCAGAATCTGTGTCCTCCCCCATTCCCACACCAAAATTGAAAGCAGACCCTTCTGTTTGCTGGTGACTGTGATGTGTGGGGTTCTGGATGTGGGAACAGCCCCGGCGGTGCTTTGACATCAGGGTTAGAGGCTTGTCTACATCCCTGTTTTGTTATGCTGGTGTAGGATACCTTCTTATTGGCTCATAGTTTTGTTGTTGAAGCTGCAAATTTAGACACACTCTCAGGCAGAAAAATCCTAACTTCCCCCTACATATGCACACATGAGCACACACGCACCCACGCGCACACACACACGCACACATGCACGCACACACACACGCACACATGCGCATACACACACACGCACGCATGCGCACACACACGCACACGCGCATGCGCACAAACACACACGCACACACAGACCTATATTCACATCTTTGTGGGGACCGTCTTTTCATTTCTATGGCCAAAACCCTAATCCGGATGACAATGTTAACCCCTAACTGTACCATAAGTAACCAAACTAACTAAAAATGTCAAAGTATTTTTTTGATTGCAGTCAGATTTTTATGAAAATGAATTTCCCCCTGCGGTGACCAAGAAAATGATCCCCAAAACAAAAAAAGAACAGGTTTTTTTCCCCCCCCGTTAGTATACCTGGCCAAACCCCCACCCCCCCCCCCCCCCCCCACCCCTACACACACACACACACACACACACACACACACACACAGTGTTGGGTTAATGTTGAGAGAATGGTTTGAATCCCCGACCAGCAAGGCACCACTGAGGTACCCTGAGCAAGGTATCACCCCCAAGCACTGCTCCCTGGCTGCTGAATTAGCTGCCCCCTGCTATGTCACATGTGGGTTAAATGCACAGGATACATTTCATTGTTGTGTGCTGTGGTGTGTCAACAATGACCATTGATCACCTACGATCACAATCACCTCGTAATTCGAAATTCCACACACACACAGTCTTCAATTGTACGTTTCCTCTGTTATGCATGAGTTCCATATTTAGTTTTCCTCCAAAAGGAGAGCAGCCAAAATCAGATATCACAAAGGGTGAGTCGGGGAAAACCCCAGAAAAGCATTCGATTTTTGTCACAGGCAGGCGGAGAATCTTCCTTTGGCCTGAGCTCCAGCAGTTACCAAGGCCCTGTTAGCTGAAAATGACTCCCTCTGATGGCGATTGCTGATTATGTGGACTGCCTGGCTGATTTGGGGCTACCTGGAAGCCAGTCCCTGCGTGGCATGACGTGTTCCGCACTTCTGAGGCTGAGTGTTTCTGCCAGAGAGCTCCTTTTTTTTACCGTGTCCGCGTAGGATGTTCATTTCACAGGTCATTGCTCAGGAAACACAAAAAGACCACAAGTTATAGAGAGAGCCACTCAAAGCCCAGCAGCACTGTAACGAAAATGTCATTATGAAAGTGTTCTGTACCCAGATACTTGCCTGTGACATTATGTCCCTCCCTTTCCGCCCCCCTGCCCCAAAACTCTCTCCAGGAAAGAGACTCTTTTGTCAGCCTCTTCATTCTGCCTTGGGCGGTTTGGCGAAAAGGCCTATCAGTTATGATGTGACCGGGCTATGAGTCCGCGTGTGCCTGGCTTTGCTCTGTGGGTGATGCCACATGCCCAAAGGACAAGGCAGGCCATTGTCTTTGTTAATATTATCTGACGGCTCACCCTGTAATCTGGGAAAACAGCATTTATGCAAGGAAGCATGGGTGGGCGGGCTCTCCAGCTTATGGGAATGCTCACGCGTGGTACCTTGCAAATTCTGACTGCATTGTTTTTCTTCTTCTGATTTCCTGATGCAGTGCTGGCTGTTTAGATTCTGGTCTCTGGGATCAGCATGCCAAATCGCATTAAGCATGCCTGTGACAGAAAGGGAAGGAGTCCGAATCGGTCCTTCTCAGATACCTATTTAGTAAGGCCTTGTGCGTTAATGCTACATGCAGAGAGCTGTGCAGTACTGAGACACCTGTGTTTTTAAAAGCCCTTCAGCAGGTCTTCAGTACCCACATACCTGTTCTTTTAATTCTAAAAGTCTTTGAGTAGGTATGCAGTACTGACATACCTGTATGTTTGAAAGGTCAAGAGCAGGTGTTCAGTACTGGCACACTTGTTCTTTTAAGTCTAAAATTAAAATCATAGTTGCATGAGAAACTATGCACATAGCAGGTGCATAGTTTCAGTACTGGCATGGGCCTCTACACCCTTATTAGGGCAAGTATCCACTAAGTACAAAATTCCGTGAGGGATTTGGGGTCATCAGGTTCGAAGGTTGATGCTAATGTCTGTGTGCAGGGCCCTCCCTCCATTCAATGAGTCATGCCAGGAAGCAACACCAAGTTCACAGACAGCCTGACACTACACTTAGACCCCATACCCATCAGTACTGCATTACATAGCATGAGGTCCGTGGGATACAGGTGACATTGAAGAGTTATTACCTGCCCCAGCCTGTGGTGCTGTCACGTGCAGCCTGGACCCGGTGGTCCTCGCATGCTTTTTTTTTTTATTATTATAGTGCCTTCCAACTTCTCACTGTCTGGCTAAAGAATGTGGGTCAGGCCCCACAATGCTGGTAATGAGTGCAGGTACGAGCCATTTCCTGTCTGTGCCCCGTGTTTACGCTTGATTCCAGCAATAATGGGCATCTGTTCTGCCTTTGTAAAGTTCTGTGTCTGAATCCCAGGAAGTTTACTGCTGGATGGCTGTCCATATCCAAAAGGCTGCGTGTGGAAGTTCGCCTCTCATTAATTGGATGAGGAGAGGATGGAGCTAAGTGTCGGGGGGCAGGAGCAATCTGACAGTGTGCCAATTGCAGGCTTCAGTGGCATCTTCCTGCTGCCAGCTTTGAGGGTTTTCCTGCCTCAATCCTTTGCCTGCTGTGTTTTTCCATTCCACCTTGCCCATGATTGGGGCAGCACAGAGCCTCTAGTCTGCAGGTGAGGGATGTGCTGTATACAGCACTGCACAAAGCTGTATACCAAAAGCACTGTGACAGTGTTTATGTGTAACAACATAAAGGGACTTATGATTATTCATTATATATCCAGTGGGGCTTCTAAGGGAATGTTTTATTATTTCAATGGTATCAGAATGGGACAGTCATTCATCACAAACTTACTTATGAAAAAAGGACTGATTTGTTTTAGTTTTTGCCAGCGTGTGTCCAAATCCCTGGAATGAAAATGTTGGCTGAAGGGGAATAAAAACAGAGTGTTATCATAGCTGCTCTCTGGGTAACTGCTCTCCAGGCTGCCTCTCTCCAGGTTACCACTCTCCAGGTTGTCTCTTTCCGGGCTGCCTCTCTTTGGGGTCTCTCTGGGCAACTGTTCTCCGGGCTGTCTGTCTCTGGACATCCCCGCTCTGGACTGTCTCTCTCTGGTCAGCCCCGCTCTGGACTGTCTCTCTCTGGTCAGCCCCACTCTGGTCTGTCTCTCTCCGGGCAGCTGCACTCTGTCTCTCTCCGGGCTCCCTCTTTTCAGGCTCTCTCTCTGGGTAGGTACTTTCTGGGCTACTGTTTTCCAGGCTGCCTTTCTCTGGGGTGCCTCTCTTTGGGCAGTCACTGTCTCTCTCTGGGCAGCCCTCCTCTGGACTGTCTCTTTCTGGGCATCCACTCTGGATAACTGTTCTCCGGACTGTCTGTC
>JABFEA020000067.1:25878892-25909065 GCA_019775915.2 Cyphomyrus plagiostoma
TCTGGGCTGTCTGTCTCTGGGCTGTCTGTCTCTGGGCTGTCTGTCTCTGGGCTGTCTGTCTCTGGGCTGTCTGTCTCTGGGCTGTCTGTCTCCGAGCTGTCTGTCTCCCAGCAGTCTCTCTTTGAGTAGGCCTGTCACATGAACTACTTCTGCTGGACGATACATTGCCCCAGAAATAATTGTGATAAATTATTGTCATTTTAAGATAATTTTATGCCACTGGTATAATGATAATATACTAGTATAATAATATAAGTACACCCTCAAAGGACACTGAACTTTAAATTCTTAAGGATATTGAAAAACTGGAATTGGAATGTCTAACAAATGTAAATATTCTAAATAATAAAACAGAAATAAAACCACACAGCCAAAAAGGCATTGTTACCAAAAATGTATTATATATTAAACATTTAGAACATGGGTATAAAGAGTCATTCTTTCCTTTACAGGCTATATATTGCCAACCCAGTTTTGTGGAAGCTCCGCTCAGTGACACTAGCGAACCTCGAGAGTTCATTGGCCATGGGAAAAGTAATAAGAAGTCAGAAATAAGTCTGACCAAAGACAATTGACTGGGAAAACCTGGAAATACTGGCATTTATATGTTTCCTTGCAACAGACTTATGAAAATTCCCAGATAGCTAGAAACTAAAATAAAATACGTATATGTTCTTGTGTCAGTGTTATTATAGTTTGGATTGTTTAATTTTGTCTTTATATTATTTTTTATTTTCATTTGAAATGTTGTTTAGTACTCCGGTTTCCCCCCACAGTCCAAAGACATGCTGAGGCTGATTGGGGTTCCTAACTTGCCCGTAGGTGTGCATGTGTGAGTGGTTGGTGTGCGACTATGCCCTGCGATGGGCTGGCCCCCCATCCAAGGTTGTTCCCTGCCTCGTGCCCGTTGCTTCCGGGATAGGCTCCGGACCCCCCGCGACCCAGTAGGATAAGCGGGTTGGAAAATGGATGGATGGATGGATGTTGTTTAGTTTTAGGTGTTATTTTTATTTTAACGATGTAAATCTAGTTGTTACATATTTTACTTCAGGTTTTAGTCATTTTATTTCTAGGGATAGACAGAGGGTTGTACAGCTTTACTGGCTACTGCAAAGTGTCACAATGTGGTGTCATTGGCTGTTTTTGCAGTTCAAGGTCATTGCATGAGAGGCCTAAAGGTAAAAAAAGTATTATTTTAACAAAATAATATTTTAAAAACGTTAATGGGAAACATTTATTTTTCTTTTATCACAGTTGGTTTTGGCATTAATATTTATAATTGTGGTGTGAAGTGCTTTCATTTATGATTATAACCCTGCCTTGTGTACTGTAATTACATAGTGCGTGGTTAGTTTCAGTAAAATTCTTATTGATTCTTAAAACATCCATACCACACTTCATAAATGTGACTTTTAAAAGCAGCTTTGTGTTGCGTGTTGGCGCTACAGGTATGAACATTCAGGGTCGTGGACGGTCCAGCACTGCACCACGCTTTCAAAGAAAGAATGAGCCCAACTGGCTAAAATGTTGGGGGCATTCATTGTTATGTAAACATAATTTGCAAATATCAGAAAAAAATTAACAAGGTTATGTTCATATATTGTGCGATAAATTGATAACATGATTATCGTGACAGGCTGATCGCCGGGCAGCCTCTCTCTGAGGACTCTCTCAAAGCCTCTCCCTACCAACACAAACATTTAATGGGTTACGATGCTGTTGGCTCCTACTGGTGGTGTGCATTAATGTGACGTGACACTTTGTAATGAGTGTAAACACATGTCCCAGTGTGCCGATCCGGCTCTCTGGCTGAAAAGCCAAGCGGACCATCCCAGGCCATGCTCCATCTCCTTCGTAATCATATTATTTAGCTGCGATTTATGTCCGGAATGGTCCTGGTGCCAAAGCACATTCAGTGGCAATTTCAGTATGTTTCTGCTGACACACACAAATAAAGGACAGTTTTGATGCCTGAAACAGTGAGGGGTTTCAGTGTTCTCTTAGGGCTGCTTCATGTGACCCTGTGAAAGTGCCATTGCACATGTTGCAGACATTCCTTTGGCTAATGCCACCATTTTCCCATTTTTGCATCTGTAGCCCCCACCTCAACATGTCCTCATAGTAATCGCACTCATCCCGGGCCATTTGCGAATATGGAAGTGTGATTTGCTGGCTTATTTTATACAGCTGATTTGCTCTAGCAGTTCAGGTTTGGCATGTTCATTATTACCTTCATTATAATGATCCATCCGGATGACCCCAAAATCAAAGGGTCCAACAGCGATTCCCACTACAACCTTAACCTCTGAACAAACTGAACAAATTTGGCTGATATTAGATGTGCCCTTCTCAGTGACACGCGTTTTCCAGAGGAACAGGCAGCCTGGAGCCGCACTGCACGACTTGTGTGCCTCACTAATGCCCAGCGTTTTTCCTACTCTGCCCTTGTAAGCTTTTTTTTTTTCATCAGTGTCCCATCCCCCTAAGCCATCGCATGCAGCACATTTAAAACCGAGTACAGAAATGTAGCACCTCCAATGTGTCTGACACAGTGTTGGTGAAACAGAAGGTCACTGACAGGCACAGTGAGCGTCTCAATTAGCCCTGTGATAACGTGTCATCTTAAGGCTTTATGCATTCCAGGCTACTGCAAGTTGATGATGATGAGTTGAGCTGTCAGGGAGTGCTGTTGGAACAAGATATGGCTTGGAATAGTTATTTTTCTGACCTGAATTTCCTGTACAGGCGGCTCTGACTTATATAGTATATTACCTGGTGACAAGTAGCGAGTAACTTTTCTTTTGGATTTTCTCTGAATTCCAAGTATTCTCCTTCCCATTCCACCTTTTTCCAGTTTCCGTGGTTTTCTTTACTGTTCAGCTGGAGCGTAGAGTAGGTTTGAGAACCGTTACGGAAGCTGAAACAACAGCATGTCCGATGCTTATTGTAGAGACCTGTAAAATACTCAGGAACCCGTAGAATTAGTCTGAAAATGTCATCTTTGGATTGGATTGATTTGGTCCATGTCCTGCAGCTTTGAGGCTCCAGAAAAAGTATGGAACAGCTGAAGTTATGTCTGAAAAAGAGTGTTTCCAGTGTGAATCAGTGTTTCCACTGGGATCTCACCTCAGTGTGACTCCTGATTTTATAATCCCACCAGCCCAGAATGTGGATGCGTGCTTCCGTGAGTATGGCACTGATGAAAATAGTTTCACAGGTTGCACATGACTGCGTTGTGAAACTCTTCTGTTTGCAAAGTCGTGCAGGCTTGCAGTAATCTTCTAGCTCTCCATGATATGAACTGTTGTTCCTCTTGAGGGTGGGTGTGGTATAGTCTGGCAGATATGTGTAGCATGGAGTGTGGTTTGATGGTTCATAAGGGGCTCTGGACAGGGTAGCTGGGTATCTCCATATTATGTTGGAATGACTACCAGTGACAATGGTCTAGTCAAAACTGAAACAAGGGTTTTATAATCATTTATATGCAGATACAGACCAGTCAAAAATTTGTATACATTTTATTTATTTTCCAGTTATGTAAGAAATCATGACAATAAGCATGCCATTGGGCAGCCGGAAAACATAGACGGAGAAGAGAAAGTTCCTTAGGTTTGCTGCCTGAATGGCTGGCAGTAATCAGTTTCGACTTGATGGCACCTCATAATAATACCTAAGGTATACCATCTGGATAAGCGGAGTGAAAAACCTGCCAGGCTACCGGCAGCCAATCCCTAGGCTGTAATTAGTGCTGCGTGTAACTGATTGGTTTATTTAGCCACTCAGCACGACAGCTCAATTGGTCACATATCATGATTAGAATGGCCATTATAGTCAAGTGCAGAGTCACAGCGGTGCAGCGCTTAAGCTACATCTATGTGGTCCAGTGAGGGACGTCCTTAAATGCAGTTCATGAAGCCGTCAGGTAGGGGAAAAGCCTTGCTTCTGAGACATTTTCATCCTGACTGTAGAGCTGTTTTCCTTCTCAGCCTGGAACCAGAGGTAATATATCAGTGCTGCTAAAAATGGAGGCCTCTCTGAGCAAGCGAGGAACATCAAAGGGAGCCTTGTTCTTTCATATTTCCCTCTCCATGGTCAATTGCTCTGGCATTTAATGTTGACCTGGAGACGGTCCTGCATCTAAGTCATTTAAAAGGCCCTCGTAGGTCTCGTTCTCAGCCTCTCCTGCGCCGGTGTTTTGCACGCCTCATTTTGCATGCTCTTGCATGCTTTTTCCATGCCTGCATATCCCTTGGCTGTGGATGGGTAGCTAGATTTTACCTACACATGGGAGACCAAGAGAGGGAGACGCAAGCTGTCTGTCTGACTTGGTCCTTCTCATCCTCCTACAAGTCGCTGTTCACCTGGTCTTGACAAACTAGTGGTCAGCATGGCTGTGAAGTGTGTCTGTGACCCCCTTGCAGAAATCAGGGCTTGGGAAGTGTAGCACAGAGAACTCTGCTCTTCAGATAGCTCTGTGCTACTTAGGCATCCCTGCTCCTTAATGCATACAGCCTGCTCCATTCAACAAGAAATCTTGAGCTTTTTTTTAAGCACAAAATGAACAGGATAAAACAGGAAGAGCATTTTTTTCTTAATGGCTTCCAAAACAATGAAGATCTTATCCCAACATTACCCCTGTCCTTGCCCCAATTATCCGCTCCTACCGTGTGCCACACCGCCTCGTTAACCTCGTGTGGGATCCTCATGTGATCAGCTGTTTCTGGTTGTTGTCATCAGTCCTCTGTATTAAGTGTACATTTCAGTTTGTTTCCCCAGTCCGGTCATTGGGTATGTTCGACTTGCTTACAGCGCTGCCTTAAAGCAATGCATTCTGATCCTGACACAATGCATTACAGTTAGATGCCACCTCTCACCCGACTGCACAAACTGGAACCGCCTCCGTGACGACACACCTTTGCCCTTATTGGCTGAAGTTTAGTTACACGCATGATGTTGCGTAATCTGCTATTTCTCCCGAACATCACGTAAAGCAGTGAGAACTGGTTTTCAGTTAATTTACCTGGTAAAATAAAGTTTAAATAAATGACATGACATAAATGGTCTAATAGTACACGTAAGTTAGTAAGTAAGTTTATTTAATGTTAGTTACTGTAATGTCATGCTGCTTTATTTGGTTAATCATCCAGTCTGTGAAGAAGGCATTCAAGTAAGAATTGCATTGTAGTATGACTCATTTCCTGGCACGTACAATTTATATTAGGTCAGTGTTCACGGTTCGACTTGTGATATTCAGATCAAGTTCTAGGTCAAACTGGTTTGTTCGACTTTCAAGAAATTCGTGTTCTAGTGAGTTTGAGAACCGAGATACCACTGTATATTTAGCTTGGTAGCTAAATGTTTACTTAACCAGTAAGGGTTTCGCGGTACACGGTATATTCTAAAACCGTCTGGCATGACACCACAGTGTCATTTTCTTGTATGTATCGGTGCAATTATAAAATGGTGTTTTTTCCCAAAAAAAACCCCAAAAAACATCAAAACTCTGAATGGATTAATTAAAGGCTAATGTGTTTTTTTCCCCTTAAATATAAGGATACAGAACCCTTACTGTTACTATGGTCCCAATGCTGTGATGCATGGTGAAACAGTATTGTTACACCTCTAACTCTTTTTCAAGAATTGCTTTTTCGATTTTTGTGTTTTTTTTTTTTTTTTAATTCTTTACATTTTTATTTAACAGAGGCTTTTTGAGACAACAGGGTGTGCCAGTCCTTGGAGCAGTTGGAGTTGCAGGCCCTACCTTAGGGCCCAAAGGTGAAATTGTTCTGCTGACCTTCAATTTGAACCAGCAGTCTTCTTATTACTGGCACAGTATCCTAATCTGCTGAGCCGCACTCCACCCCCATTGTATGTAGAGCAGGGACAGGGGTGTGGGGCCCTGGGCTTAGCTTGACCATAAATGGACCAGGGCAAACCACCTACCCTGGTGATTAGATTTATACACTGTATACGGCAGGATGATCAGAGAGAGCAAAGTACGTAGTGGAAAAGACTCTTAGTCCCACTGGTGATGAACCCTGAAGAGTATTTAATATATGCTCTTCTAGTCAAGTATCCATTGGTATGAATCGATGAGGTGATGAACTGTGAGCTAAATGGTTCATTTTGGATTTAAACTGTTAGACAAATTTCTCAATTGTGGGATTAATAAAATAAGGTTTGTCCAGCTTGTCTTGTCTTGTTTTATCATCTTAGATACAAGTTAAATAGTGACTTCTGTGCAATGGACTGACCATAACATTATTATCATAGATGGTGCTTGTGTGGAATTGAAAGCAAAATAACATACATACTAGGGGTAGGTAGAAAACTAGCGTCATAGTCATCACTTTTGTGACTGTGCACTATAATATGGGTTTGGACTATGCCGGTAACACCGCAAAAAGTCTGCAGCCTAATTATACAACAACAAGTTTATAAAAAATAAAACACTTTATTTTCTTCGAGGCTTCAGTTGTAATCTGAATACTCATAACCGGTTTACCTACATTGTGTGATTTTTATATTACACACTCTGATGGGGTGTCGCGATAGTAAATCAACAAATTTAAAATGAACAGATTTTGTGTAATTTCACACATTGAACAAAATAACCTGGTTACATATATATAGTAGCAAAAAAAAGTAGACCGTATTCGCTGTATTAACATACATATGCGCTGCATCCTTCATGCAAGGTGCATGATAAAAGGCACAACTACCCAGTTAACACTAGAACCGTCCCTTTCCCATACCAATGAGCATCAAACTCCTTTAACCTCCAAGCTAGATGTACTTCAGTCCTTTTGTTTGCACTAATGTGCCATTAGTGTTAATAACAGCAGCGGGTTGAACACCCCAACTAAAAAGCCGTAATGTTCCTAACAGAGGGGCTGCTCTGTCTTGATATCGTAAAGCTGAAAAGTTTTCAAAACAAAAAATGGGTAATTTCCCGATTTTGGTTTTTCCACTATAAAACAAAAATCTATTGGCCACTTTACGACCCTTCCAGAACCTGCCGTGACCCATGGATTGAGAATCGCTGCAGGGGGTTATACAGAATCATTGGCTGCATTCTCATAGCTATTTCCTGAAGGGGATCATACAAAGTGACTGGCTACATTCATACTGGTATGTACTGTTGGTGGTCATACAGAGTAACTGGCTACATTCTCACAGGTATTTATTGTAGGAGGTCATACAGAATGACCGCGCTGGCTACATTCTCATAGGTTTTTACTTTAGGAGGTTATACAGAGTGACTACATTTGGCTACATTTTTGCAGGTATTTAGGAAGTCATACAGTGTGACTGTCTACATTCTCACAGGTATTTACTGTAGGAGGTCATATAGAATTACTGACTATGTTCTCACAGGTATTTATAGTACGAGGTCATACTGAGTGACTGGCTATATTCTCACAGGTATGTACTATAGGAGGCCATACAGAGTGACTGGCTGAGTTCTCACAGGTATTTCCTGTAGGCAGTCATACAGAGTAGCTGGCTGTGTTGCAGGTATTTATGCAGAGGTACAGAAGGTGGTTGTGCCAATAGGCACACATGACCAGGCATAAAAATCACTTGCATATTCTTCCGTCACACCATCATGTCTAACTTGTTGGAAAAAGATGCACCGTGATCGACAAAGTCAATTGTGGAAGCACAGACAATCTCCACTCCATTGGGGGGGCTACAACATGATTGATCGAGCTGACTAATAGCTCATCATATGTTGATATTGGTTGTCTCCGAAAAGAGTGCAGAGGGGCTTGGCTGTTACCAGAAGCCCCTGAAGGGTGCTGTTTGGGGCTCGGAGGAGAGAAGGTAATAGTGCAGATTGGCTTGATAGTGTTTACCTCTTGATTTCTGTGCTGACAGAGTAGGTCTGATT
The DNA here is from genome assembly GCA_019775915.2 of Cyphomyrus plagiostoma. Lineage (NCBI taxonomy): Eukaryota > Metazoa > Chordata > Actinopteri > Osteoglossiformes > Mormyridae > Cyphomyrus > Cyphomyrus plagiostoma. The sequence continues at coordinate 25,886,787 of JABFEA020000067.1, forward strand.
GGGAGGATTGATTTTCCTTGGCTTGGCTGAACCTCTTGCTCCTAGCAACCAATCCCCACACTAACACCAGCTGGCCTAACATCAAACATAGGTGTGTACATGCACACAAACACACACACACTTGCATTTGCTTATATGCATCTTGGGGGGTGGGTAAATAATTAAATCAATGATGATACAATATTGATGTAAGTGTAGAGCCTAACTTTGATGTCGTACAAAGAAAACAAAATCATACTGAAAACATTACAGAATTATTGGAGATTTTAGCACAAGTACAGATCTTCAGATTTGCTTTTCTTGCAGGATAATGGTTTTGGCGGCATTGTTTACGCTCATCAATACTCGGTCATTGCTGCTGTGTAAAACACTATTAGGGCTTTGTGCAAGTTTTATTTAGGTTTTACTTATAACGTGTACACCCCTGTTGGGGGTGTGTGGCAGTGGACTTCTCTCACGATGGCAGACATTTTTGACTGGAGACACATAGATCAGCTAAGACAATGCGTGCGTATCTCCACCGCTCTGTGCAATAACCGTAACTCCTTTACACTTCATTTCGCTGTAGTGTTCTTAGGGTAGGAAGCTGCTCTAAGCCCCCCTCCCTGCTGTACCAGACACGCCCCAGCTCTGGGGAGAGCTACAGCTCTTCGCCAAATTTGCATATTGGTCTGAGGGCTCACTGGGGAATGGGACGCAGAGACTCGAAAGGTGTGCCATCAGAAGCGTTCGAAGGCGGCACCATGACGGACTTCGATTGCTGCTAACAGACTCTAAGTCCTGTCGGGTATGCAAAAACCGATCACTGCCTTTTTTTATTTTTGGAAAAGTAAAAAATAAAGAAGAGGCAGACTGGTGAATATTCAGTGGCTGGGCGCTGTGATGTTTTCCGCCTGTATGATTGTAGCAAGTTGGATTTCACTGTCCATGCAGGTGTACTTTCTCCTTCATTACCTCATCTGCACTAGCCATGAAAAATCACAGCCCCCACACACACACACACACACACAAACCCCACCAGTGTATGAATATCTAGCGAATGCTCAGAGAACTAGTACAGGTAGCCGTCGATTGACCAACACTAGAAATTTGAATGTAACTTGTGGAATTCTTCAGGCTAATCAGCAATTAAAAAGAATCTCACTTATAGCTACAAGAAGAATCTCTCTGCCAGGAGGAATCAGAGAGTTGTAGGCAGACACAGTTGCTGCTAACTCCAACCAGGGTAATAGGAGGGTGTGCGGATCAAAGACGCAGAACCGATGATCCAGAAAATGTCCAGGCCTTTTCTTAGAATCTCACTTAAAGCCACGGGGGAAATCTGGTTGGATGTGGCTGGTGTGAGGAATTAGGCTGTGTCCGGTTGCAGCAGTCTGAATTGCTAAGTGTGGCTTATTTCTGGGAGCATCCTTTGGATTTGGGATGCAGAGATGATCGCCAGAAAAGCTGCCCGGTCCTCCTCTCAGGACCGTCCCTGAAACAAATCACGGAAACTGATTATTACAGTACATTCTGAAATTCACCATTCCTTGCACAGCACACAGCTGAATCTGTATTCTTGGTCAAGCATCATCAGCTATTTTTATTTCTGGCCCCATTTTTGTAAGTGTTTAATAATTTTAATGGCGGTGTACAGAAACACAAATAACTGTGGTCCAGTGCTAGAGAGCTACAGTGGAGGAATGCAGCCATGTTAGGTGTATGTCCTGGGTAAGTGAAAGAAAACATTCTTTAGAACATAGCACAGAAAGTATGTCGTAAATACACATACGTACACATACACACACACTCACATTTACACACTATATTGTCAAAAGTATTGGGACACCTACCTTTATACACACATGAACTTTAATGACATCCCCTTCTTAATACACAGGCTTTAATAAGGAGTTGGCCCACCCTTTGCAGCTATAACCGCTTCAGTTTTTCTGGGAAGGATGTCCACAAGGTTTAGGAGTGTGTTTATGATAATTTTTGACCATTCTTCCAGGAGAGTATTTGTGAGGTCAGGCACTGTTTACGCTCTAATTCATCCTAAAGGTGTTCTATCGGGTTCAGGTCAGGGCTCTGTGTAGGCCAATGAAGTTCTTCCTTACCAGACTCGCTCATCCATGTCAAACCCCTCACTATAATCCCCCCTCCACCAACCTTTACACTTGGCACAATGCAGTCAGGCAAGTACCGTTATCCTGGCAACCGCCAAACCCAGACTTGTTCATCAGATTGCCAGGAAGAGAAGCATGATTTGTCACTCCAGAGAACATGTCTCCACTACTCTAGAGTCCAGTGGCGGTGTGCTTTACACCACTGCATCCAACGCTTTGCATTGGTGATGTAAGGCTTGGATGCAACTGCTAGCACATGGAAACCCATTTCATGAAGTTCTCTATGCACATGAAGTTCGGAGGTCTGTGGCTAAAGACTCTGCAGACAGTTGGTGACTGTGCGCCTCAGCATGAATTGTCCCCGCTATGTCATTATATGTGACCTGTTGCTGTTGTTCCCAATTGCTTCCACTTTGTTATAATACCATTAACAGTTGACCGTGGAATATTTAATAGTGAGGAAATTTCACAAATGGACTTATTGCACAGGTGGCGTCCTATCACGGTACCACGCTTAAACTCAGTGAGCTCCTGAGAGTGACCCATTCGTTCACAAATGTTTGTAGAAGCAATCTGCATGCGTAGGTGCTTGATTTTATAAAACTGTGGCTATGTAAGTGATTGAAACACCTGAATTAAATGTTTTGGATGGATGCCCCAATACTTTTGCCAATATAGCGTATATATCTCAATAACATATCACAAGATGCAGGCGAGAGAGAAGTCTTCACTCTTACTATGAGGAGCCACTGTGTTCAAGGCAAATATATACCAAGTGTCTTTTTTAACAAAGTGGTTATCCCGATCCCCACCTCTTGGAGTCTGGTTAATCACCTCTAGACTCATAAATCGTAAGGAAATGCTATTGTGACCCGTTGTATTAAAATGTCTGGCTACTGATGACGACTCATTCCAATTTCTTATTGTTCATTTATGTTCAAAATTCTGTCCCAGGGAACAGCATCGCATGCCTATTTACATCGCAGCCACTGCAAGTCACTGTAATGGCACTCTCTGTTCATTCTTTGTTTGTCTTTAAGGGAGGGGCCTGGCCAATTTTCGGAAGCCACCTGCAGCGTCGATGCATCTTTGTTTTTCTACGTATCATAACCTCTAGCTGGCGCCTGACGGCATACACTGTCATTACTCCCATGGCTGCCACCGACCCTGCTGTGCTGTTTGATTGATGAAACTGTTATGAAAGCATAGCAACAGACCGGCCACAGCAACCTTATGCAATGAATGAAGCTCATTACCTGGTCAGCAGGTCACATGATAAAATGTTCCAGTCATTATATTTCAGGCTTAAAGATATTTATCACCTTAGTTATGGGTTCTTCATTTATGAAATTAAATATTATAATAATATAATACCATAATATTTCTATAATAAAAGGCAAGGCCCAATAATCAGACTGTGTATAGAAGATGGTGCTTCTCAGAATCTTAAGTGTGATCCAGTGCTAAGCAGTAATTCTTTAATTTTGTGGTGGAATGAAGACTTTCTACATTCTTTTTTTGGTATCTGTTGCTGGCAGAAGTGGAGATATTTTTATTTTTTATCTAACAATAGATGTTTTTTATGCTCTGGTTTGGGGGAAAGACCTAAAAATGACCTCTATACCATTATATATAGGGACCACATGCTTTTATGTAAAATGGCCTGCATTACTTTTTTACAGTTTGACCCACTTGACGAGGGCAGCATTAGTAGGACCCATTTCTAGAAAGTTTCTGGGTAAATATACTATTTTGGAAAGATCTCTTACCACCTTTGGCTGCAGTGCCTTCTACCATGCGGAACAGAGTAATTGCTCAACTTTGCCACACCACGATTATCTCCAAGAGCACCTGTGCAACAGACACTCACCCGATGCGATCCTGTAATGCAAAGACTTCTCATGAGTTTTTCTTACTATTCCAAATTTTTAAACATTTCTCGTATCAGTAAATGCATTTTAACATTTCGACATTTGATTTGACGTGGAGTCTACCGTTCACTTTAGACCCAACATGCAGAGCTGTTCACTTTGAGCAAAAAAAAAAATTGAGCATTGTGATTGAAGATGGCCCTTATTGCTGTTCTGTCTACATGCATTGTAGAACTGCCATCAAGGGCCCAACACCGGACCTCCAGCTCCAACCTCTGCATGAAAATAAATAAGACAAAATTGAACAGCTGACCTGAATGAGCTCTAGGTGGGTGATGAGTTTTGCAGGGCTGCATGAATGTGGAGATGAAGTGTAGTTTAATTTGCTCTGCATGTTTGGCTGGGGTACACACCAGAGCTCAAGATGCAGCTTCTGCATGTAAAACATGGGAGAAGATGAATGAAGAAAACATATTGACATTTATAGCTATCGACAGATGTCATGATCCTGGCCTTAAGTTGTGTTTTAAGTTGTCTATAAATTTAGAGACCTGTGGCAACTTTACTGTGTGTGGGCAATTCCCCTGTCATTGTTCCTCAGTGGACAAGGACACATTTTCAGGAACATCACTCCTCTGTCTAGTGGCTTAAGTACCAAATTCTCTGCGCCACACTGCGTCTGCCGCTCACGCCCAGGCTAGTGCTTATTATTTACAATCATTAATCTTGTCATGAGATGCCTCTGTTCCTGAGTTTCACGCCTACTGGACGGTCTGATAGCACATGTCGTTTATGTGATTGGCTCTCTATCATCGTCCCCGCAATGCCGCTGCATATGATTCAGCAAATGATTTGTATTTGCATTCTGTCACCAGGTTACGGCAGTGATTTAGGAAAGGTTACATATAGATGACTGGATGCATGACAGAGCGGGCTGGGCATGCAATTTCATCACGTGTTCAGTGACGCTGGATACTGACCATCACTGAAAGGGTTTTTTTTTATAGTTCTACATAAAACAAGTCCCTTGGGGAAAAAAGAAAGTGTATATGTAGCAGTTCATGATTTCTTTGTGGGTGAAATTGGATTAGCCCCGCTGTAAGATCGAAGAGGTCTAACTCTCAGAAGGAGTGTCTGTGTGCTCCCAAGGAGGCATCAACTACAGTCTTTTAACAAAAAAAATCATTGCATGCCAGAAAGCAGACATGGTGTGCAACTTTAAAGGATCCAATTACGCTTTCTGCCGAGCCAGCGGGCTGATCACAATGGCAGATTGTTTATGGGTTCCAGTAGCTCCTGTCCCCAAGGTGGTGAGGACAGCACACAGGCGGTGGCACAAGCATCAGGTGGGACGGAGGACAGGCCGAATCCTAAAGGGGGAGCTTCTCGGAGACTGGCAGAATGTATCTGACCACCAGCTGCTGTTCATGGGCAGTGGGTGGGGTCTAAAAGTTGTTCGTGTAGTAGACGTCATTGAAAGTGCTCCCGCAAGTGATGGGGACCTTGTGGTGTGTAAGGTGCAGGATCTCTGACTAATAGTTTTCAGGATCTCACAAAGGGAACTACGAATGTACCATTTGCTGATGTGCTTTAGCTGCATCTAACAGACTCATTAAAACAGTTGAAGTTCATGGGATTTGGGTAAAAATATAATTTAAATATTGCATTCTACTGTGAGCTTACAATAGTGCTAAAAGGAATTTGTTATAAGAAACAGGCATAAATGAAAATGATTTAATTCACTGAAATATTCATCAGGGGAGATGAACTTCCCTGACCAGTTTTAGGTAATAAAAGGAAGTGAGCCAATGGGTTCAGATGTGTCTTGTGGTAGGCTGTGACATCATTTTCTGTTCATTTGAGGAGACATTTGAAATGAAAGTGTACAACTTCAGTGAATCAGGGTAAGGGAGAATGGCAGAGAGCTTATGAGCACTGGCTGGGGGCAGATAAATGCATGTTCCCAGAATGCGTGCTTCTGCTTCAAATATATATTATTGTGGTCTCAAAATACACTTATACATCCTAGACCTATGCTCAGATGAGCAAATTGGGGAAAATAGAAAGAAAATAGAAGAAAGATGGCATTCCACAGAAATACCCAAAAAGAATTGCAGTCTGTTTCAAAGGCAGCAAAAAATGGTATTATGAAAGCGATTGCGGAGATGTGAAAAGCTGCAGAACCAAGATCTTTCCTGCTGTTAGTAAGATGCCATTAAGAGCTCAGGTTAACCTGTGAGACAATAAGACCTGCTGCCAGAACACAGTAAACCATATCTACTGATACGTGCCAGATGCTAACGATTACTAATGTTACTGTATCAAGAGGTGATATGTGGTTTTTAGTTAATCCTGGCAAAACCTCATCATATGATTTACGCAGGCAGTCAGTAGAGTTTAACGTAAAAGGTCATTCCTTTAGTAAAGCAGGTGAGGATTCAGGATGCTGTACTTGCTTTGTGCAGAAATGGCTGTCACCCAGCAAACACCTTATTACTTTAAGTGGTTCAGGCTCCAGGTTGATGAGGATAATCAGCAGAGTACCACAGGGGTCCGCATTGGGGCCCATTATGTTTATGAGCTTGATAATAAACGTCAAAATTAATAAGAGGGAATAATGGAACAGACAGACACTTTACAGACAGAAGAGGAAGTATTTCATATGGGGAACACATCACCCGTCCTGTATGAAGAACAGCTGCTTTCGAGAAAACGATACCTACCAGATGCAAGATAGCCACCACATTACTGAGATGGAATAGGCAGACACAAGGTTTGGATATATCTTTAACGGTGCAGAATTTAAACTCACTGAATTGCAGTGACTTCTGCAAACTTCCACTAGGTAAATTTTTGGAAGACTGAGCGGTGGATAAAGTGCAGTGATGCTTAGGCTACACCAGGGGTCTCTAACTCCGGTCCTGGACAGCTACCATCCAGTAGGCTTTTGATCATACCCGGCTTCTGATGAGCCACACCTGTTCTCAGGTAAATACCAGGAACAGGTGTGGCTCATCAGAAGCCAAGTGGGACAGAAAACCTCCTGGATAGTAGGTCTCCAAGACCGGAGTTGGAGACCCCTGGACTACACACAGCATTCTAGTATGGGATCTTGCAGCTAAAGTCACCCTACCTGCAGTTCGGGTAGTGTGCTTTAGAACACTGTGTGCCCTGTGCCAGTGACGTTCCGGGTGTTTACACTTCCACGTCCACGCTGCCTGTGTGCATCATCAGTTCCCACACCCAGTTTGCTAAATGCATTAATTTAGTCCATTCACACACACACACAGTTATTTTTCCTCAAATAATAATTTACTCCTTATGGTTACTTAGTTTGCAGGAACACATGTCTTGCCCAGAGCAGCAAGTTGAAATCCAGAACGTGGGGAAAAAACATGCATGAATAATGCATCACATGTCTGTATATTATTGATGGTGTTTTTTTATTAATGTGTGGATGTTAAACATGCCGCGGAGACCTGGACACTGGGTTGCGACCCGTGACCTTAGAGGTGAGCAGGGTGTTAATGGTCGCTATTTGCTTGCCAGAAATTTGCTGGGAAACGGCAAAACAAACAGGACTGCAGGTCACCACGTAAATGTTGCGGATTCAAGGCCCAGTATGAATTCTGTTGATAAACCCAGGTACCTGGTATGGAATTTTGTTCGATACCTTGCTAAAATGTTGGTGGATATACCATAACATTATTAGTTGGAAGTGCCTGCTATAAGCATCTAAATGAAGTAATTTAGATTAGATATTCAGATCATGAGTAAAACTGCTGGGAAAAATCTATTTTTTATCATAATGATAAATGATAATAAGATTACTGTTTAAAAAGAAAAAATCAGCTCAGAACATATTTGCTAATTTCAGTCGCTATTAAATCGGTGCTGATAAAATGGTAAATATGAAGATTTGGCTAGTAGAAAAAAAGAATTAGGACTGTAGATTCATCTCCAAGGTTGGGGTTTGCTACTCGTAACTTTGTGAAGGAGGAGACAGCTCTGCATAAACGTCCTCCTTGTGTTTATGTGGGTTTCCTCTCATAATCCAGAAGCACTTCATTTGCTGAGCAGTCCCTAAATTGCCAGTATTGTCTGTGTATGTGTCCTGTATTGGATTAACATCCTTTCCAGGTTGTCTCCAGCCTCATGTCCCATGCTGTTTGACAGTGAGGCTCCAGGCTGACTACAATACTGTATGATGGATGGATGGATGGATGGGGAGTTGTTTCTCTCCCTTGCTAATAACAGTATGGTTATTAGTTATGAAGTGCATTTGAATGAGACTGAGTAAACCAGCTCAATGGTCCCTTTCCAGGCAGAACCTTGCTGAACATTTCACGAGTACAGTCAAGATAAAGGGTACATTATCAGGGTCTTTCACTCGAAAGCCTGCTTCCTGGAAGCAATGTCTGCCAGATATTAGGAACAAACGATCAGCCGCAGGATGTCCAGCTGTGTCAGATTTGCGAGCGCATATGCAGTCCAGTATTTGTTCCCTCATGCACTCCACATTTCTCATGTTAAAGGCACACGCTGCTCAGCCTTTTAGTCAGAGGGTGGCCATATGCTGAGGGCACCATTTCCATTGCATGTCATGATGGTACCTGCAGGGGGCGAAATTGTGTAGGAGCTGGCCAGATGAGATGCTAATCTCAGTTTCTGTACAAACTATTTATATATAAGTTGTGCTCAACAAGATTGTCCACTAAATAATTCAATTGAAGGTTTATCCCTTGGAATTGCTTGTTTTATTGTGCCCATGATGGCAACGCCCCTCTGAGTCAATTGTCACATTTAAGTGGAAAGTTGTTGAGGAAAGTGGCACCACGCTCAGAGAGAAATCAGCTGAGTGGGGTGGTGCTCCAGATTGGGATCTGGCCCCGTTTAAAATGATGAGTTAAAGTTCTAAGCCATCCACCCCTGATTGTTCAGGGATAACAAAAAAAGCATGAAGAGGAACCCCGTCTCCTGGCCACAGATTGTGTCATCGGGTGGTAATGTGCTCACGCTCAGCTGCCTGATCCAGGAGCTTAGGCTGACAGCAGCCTGCCCAGATTCCTCGTGCCGTCCGCGTGTCTGTGCAGCTCCGCAATCACGCCGTGCAAAACCACATGCAGTAGTATCAACCCTCCTGCCTCGCTTCAATTTCTTGCCCACTTTTTCCTTCATATGCTGACATCTCATCCCCCGTTGGCTTTCCCGTGATGGGGGGACTGTGGAATAGGCCACAGTTGGGCTGTGGGACATATGAGGTTAGGGACGGCTGCAATGGAATCTGCTGACACCTCCCTCCTCCTGAGTGAACCATAGGCCAGGTTCGAACACTGCGAGATGTGCCCTTTGGAGGATCCCACATGCTTCAGGGGCACAGCAACATTAGAGGAAGTGTTTATGGCTGAGTAGGAAGAGGAGTACACAGAGGAGGCACCAAAGAAGGTAACTGGGAGCATCTTCAGAATGGTGACCCATGAGCGTTCTGGGAATTAGATGCCTGTTAATACAGAGGGCTTGTGAGTCTTCACAGTGAGGGCTTTGAAAAAAACCACAGGTAATAATCAAATGTCCTTTTCATACTCATGCTGCTTAATTGGCTGATGTTCTCAGTAATTCTCACTAGTCTGCTTCCTCAAAATGATTTTGAACAGAACATCAGGTTGTGATTTGCAACTATGCCTTGCCATGGAGAAAGGCCAAAAAAATCTTTCAGACTCAAATTAAAATGCATGAAGGACACATCTCAAATCAGCACGTTAACACTGAAATCCCACTGCTAGCACTGAGCCTGAGCTCTGATTCACCACAGGTGCCGTATGTACGGATTCTTGGGGTGAGGTAGAGACGATTCAATAAGTGAACACCTTAGAGCTCCCATTGTCTTCTTGGAGTGTCGTAGAGGGAGATCTCAATCAAGCTTTTTTTCAGAGCGGTGCTGATTGATGAGTTCTGCCTCAGCAGATAAGGCTTCATTCAGATTATTGCTTCTTTTTTGTGTATCCAGTTAAAAAGCCGTCTCAGGCTGCTTGGAAGATCACATGATAATTGTCCCTGTATCCCACACTCTCCTGGTAGAATTATAAATGGTCCAGGCAGACAGACTTCTGCAATTGAACATTTGAAATATTTTTAGTTACCTTTGAGTTTTTTGTGTTTGTTTCTTATTTAACCAGTTGTCTGTGGCTTGATCATTGTGTTACACCGTTCTTTCTGAATTTGTTAACACCTGTTAGTTATTGGTGTTTTCCATCTGTCCTAGACTTAATGAAAACTTTGTGGGTCTGTTTGGGCTGGTCCCTTTCAGTGATGGAAGCACCTTTGGGTTTGGGTGGTATCTAGTTTTACACATCATCTAGATATATTGAGCTACATAGTACTTTTGTGACGTAATGCTACTCCATTAACAGTGGTGATAAAATTTGCTGAAATTCCAAATGTCCAAAATACCATGCCATATCATCCATTTTATGTAACGGCTTGTCCTATTCAAGGTTATGGGGGGTCCAGAACCTATCCCAGAGGCCAAGGGTTCAAGGCTGGAAACAACCCAGGATGGGGTGCAACCCTATCACAGGACACACTCACACAAGCACACCTACAGATAATTTGGTAACTCCAGTCAACCTCAGCATGTCTTTGGACTCTGGAGGGAGTCTGAGTATCTGGAGGAAACCCAACGGCGACACGGGGAAAACATGCAAACTTCAGATCCATGGAGCCATGGCTGAGACTCAAACCCTGGTTCCAGAGGCAACCATATTGTCCACTGCACCAGCCACTCACGTAGCTGCATAGCCAAAGCATCATTTATCCTAGCACAGTATCACCCAGACCTGGGCTGTCATATTTGCTTGTGACGTAACAGTAGGTTGTACCCTGGATCACGTCACCAGTGTGTGTTTTTATTATTTTTATTTTTTTGCGGATATACTTGTTTTCCACGGAGTGGTGGGATTCTACTAATGTCAGTATCTGCAGCGCATCAATGGAGGTCCAGAATCATTTCTTTTAACTGAAACACCCAAACACCGATGTCAGGAGAGCACTGAATTCCAGAAGTGATTGGTTATCGCTATGCCAACTAGTCCTGGAATGAGTTCTGCGTCATAGCTGTAGGCTGCTGGATGGGACAGGATATACCTGCCTTCTCAGCTGTTCAAAGCCCACAGTGCTATAGCCTTGTGAAGAGAACTGGTCAACTGAGCTATAGTCAGTATTTCACAAATATTTTTTTCTAAATTTGGCACCTAATTGCTGTTTCTTGCAAAGCTAAAGGTCAGTTATTTAACTGCAGTCTCCTTCCCGGTTTAACAGAAAAGTGTAGTGTTCATTTGGCAGCTTGTGGCTCACGTTACATTTAACATTTCAGCCTGTCAGATCCTGAATAGGCAGGGGGATTTGGATCTTTTGCATTTAGCCGTCCTTGGTACCACGGCCTCTAATTATCGCTTTTAAATGCAGTAAATGTGTTTCTTTTTTGACCGAATGAGCGTGCTTAACGTTGCTGAAAAGACGGGCTTAGCAGACATGCAGCATCGCAATGTGACTCATTATTAAAATGTGCACAGGAAGCAGGTTTTCACTGTAAGGTGACCAGAGAGACCCACCCTTCCCCTCCCCACCAACATTTCCTGTGCTCAGGCCAGTGAATGACACCCTAATCCAGCCCTTTAGCACATAGGCATTAAGGGGGGGGGGGGGAGGAGCTGGCACCCTAATTACCAGATGTTCAGATTAGCGTCAGCAAAATGTATGTCCTTGTGCAAACACTGATTGAGAGTGTGAACCACAGTGGTGCTGTACCCAGACCTGGCCCCACCAAATCACTGCCCCCACTGCTGGCATTGCCAGGTCATAATGATCAAAGCTGACCAGGATATGGCCACTACACAGCGCTGACACCAGGTAGGCTGCATCTTTTGGTTAACCATGTGATCTGCGTCAAGTACACAGCTGAGCCTTAATAAAAAGATCCAGCTGTTAAAAACATGTAGACTGACAAAAGCATGTGTGCCAGACAGCCAGAGAAAGGAAGTCGTCTACAGCTGGATACTTTTACTGCCCTGAAGGCAGAGGGGCCCTGGGGAGTGTGAATGTAGAGATGAAACGTGGACCAAGGGCTTGTCCCACCGCTGTCTGTTTTCTCGGGTTGGCATCATGCTTCAGAAGACACTCTGTCTCTCCCTGCAAATTTGTCCATGCTGCATGTTTTCAATACTATTAAAAACAGTTATGGCTAATGTGTCTTTTGAGAGAATAACCAAATACCGTGTCAGTTCATAACTGTAAAGATACTGTCAAGCATGAGAGAAGCAGATGTTTGGTTAAATGCAAAAAAAATCCTATGACAAATGCAGCCATTCATCCATCCATCTTTTAATGATTTATCCAGTGCAAGATGCCAGATTCTGTCCCAGGGATTATAGCGCACAAGGCAGGGGATCGCCCTGAACTGGAGGCCAGTCCAATAAAGGGTGCAAACGCTGTGGGTGATATGGGGATGAAAACAGACTAGAGGCTTTGCGTGCAGGGGCCCTTTTGACAGGAACAGGCTGCTCCTCCAGTTCTGTCCTGGCATTGCATGGATGTGAATTAAGAGGCGCTGCATGGCCCTATAGGCAGCTAGTCAGACTGACCTGAAGCAAATTGGTGCCTGGGGGCCGAAAACTGAAGTTCGTCCTCCAGTGAGGAGAAAAAGGCTGATTGGAGAGTGGTGTTTCCCAGCAGTGACAGGCATACCTGTGGGAGACCATCATCAGGCATGATGCCGGAAGGGACAGACAAGAGAGCTGGGCTCCTTAACAAATTACCCAGAATGACTTAATCATGCCCCAGGAAGAGAATACAGAATGAAGCTGGTTAAATTGTGTTGTAGCACTCCTTGCCTATGCTATTGGATGGATAGTGAGGGGTTTCTTACAATAGGAATATCTCTCACTGCTTCTATGGTGAACTGCCTGGGTCCTTCCAGTGTGTCAGTGGGAATTAACCCAAGTGGATGTGTGTTCTGGTACTGAGGGAAGTTTTGTGTGGGCCTCAGTAGACTCAGCTGTGTTAGTAGATGCCACAAAGGCTTTGTCAGCCCTGATGTGCCTCCTGGTGATGTAGTTTCAGCTCTGAACACGAAACTGTTGGACTGACCCCGTCCATGAGGAGTGAGCAGGTTTAAATATACACAAATTGGGAGGGGAGGGGGGCAGGTGTGGGTGAGGCTATCTCTTCAGTTTCACCCCTTATATTGAGGACATGGCTGTCAGCATGTCAGATAGGCAAGGCCGTGCTCGTGGATCTGTGCCACCAGCCTCCCGCTGACACAGATGCCCCTGGCTTGGCTGTTCCCCTGCCTCATCTGTGGGTGCTGGTCAAATTGGTAACATTTACTTTTTTATTGCATGTTTCTTATTTCCCTGTTGTTAGGGGAGACGGATGAATAGGAAGTTGTTAAGCACTTAGAGCACTTTATTTCCCCTGGACAAGAGGCAGTTGTTTTTACAATAACCTCCAAACTACATCTGTTTTGGGAAGGGGAATGTTGGACTCATAACTACAGTAGGTCTTAGTTTGGGTCTTTAATTCGAAGCTGCAGTGTCCCCATTTACAGCTGAGCTCTTGCTGTAATTGTTTAATAAGTGTGTATGTACTACCTCTCCAGTATGCTGCTAAGTGTGAACGCTTGACTCTTCCATGGGGTGAATCTATTAAATTGAAATTGTTAATCAAGCCTTGAACTACATCAGGGCAGTGATGGGGCCTGGAGAAGCTGCATACTTTAGTATCTCCATGACCCTATCTATCAGAGGATGAAGTGCTGAATCCAGCAGCTAATTACAGTCTTGCCATGTTTCGCTGTCATGGCTTGCAGTCGGAGAGGTCGGCACAGGAATGCACACACTGGAAAACTCCACCCATGTGACACACGCATGCATAAAGCATAAAGCTGGTTGGCCACTCAATGTCTGTTTATGTTTATGCTGAGGAAAGGTTTCTTGCTTATTTTCACTCCAGATCTTTAATAATTAATTACCCAGAGGGGAAGGAGGCCAGACTATTCTAAGGAGGTTATTATTTATATTTTATTCTTGGGTTTGGATGAAAGATAATCACAATACCTTGCAAGAAAACAACATGAATTTAAGTGTTCTTTTTGGTGGAGGCTCCGAGCCTGTGTGGATTCCCAGAAGTCAGATGTCAACTCCAGATGCCTCACATGATTGAGATCATCTAATAATGTCTCATTTAACAAGAAAAAGTGCTGTTTGGCACCGAAATCTTCCACACATAGAGATCAGCCAGGGGGTCAGGTTCTGTAAAGCTATTTTCTTTTCCTATTTAAGAACTTATTAATCAACAAATGGGTCTTTGAGGCAATGTTGCCAAGCAATTTAATGGCTGTAGTGGATTCATTTTCTTTTCATTACATTATTTCATGGTCGGACAGGCAGCGGTGGGGAGAGATTACGGCGGCAGGGCCAAGAGATGGTCAGTATGGCGTATTTAGAGCGTCAGGCGGGATTATTGGTGGAATTGAGCGGATGGATTTAATTTGAACCGCACGGAACAGGTCGCTGCATCGGCGGTATTCCTAACAGGTTTCTGGATAAGACAACAGGCACAGAGCTCTACGCTGTGAGCCTTGATGTCACTGAGGTCTCTAGCCAAGGTGGCGGAGGTCACACCTCCCCAGGTTTCGGTTCCATGTAACAGTCTCAACATCAAAGGAGTTGCGTCAGGTATGTGTGTCCTGTGCTCCACGCAGATCACGCACAGCAGGCCAGCAGCCAAGGAGCTTCGTAGCACCTGTCAAGTAGGGATGCTGTCTGTTGGCCAGAGTTTTCCAGCATGCAACTTTTAAACACTTGTGGGGTCAGGCTTGTGGCATGGCTTCAGCTCAGTCGTACACCATCAGTGTGCCCCGGTTTCCTGGGGCAGCTTATGGCTTTCAGGAAATCTCAGAGGGTGCGGTAGGTTCTGCCGCAGCCTACTTAGCACCTCGGCGTCGCGTATCCTCCATGCTGAGACCAGCGGTTGGCAGGACCTCCGGAGGTGATGATTAGCTAATTACCGTAATGTGGGGCGCTTTGAGAATTATCTGCCTTGCAGGGTCGCGCATGTTGCACTTTCACCATTAAATTAGATACTGTTACTTTTGCTTGTACTTTTGCTTCTGGTTTTTAAATGTACTGTTGACTGTAAGGCCAGATTCCAGAGGACATTGTGGCTGGTCATTTGTGTGAGGGGCCTTGCATGGATTCTGCTTCTACCTCTGTGGTGAAACTGCCTCATTTTCCACCATACAGAAACGGATTCCTTGCTCTTCCCTCGCTATGGACAAGAAAAGCGATGCTTATGTAAGATAATGACAGGTACCTAGGACTACCCTAGGTACTTATCTATTAACTGTTTCCTGCTAATTGCAGAATCTGATACAGTATCAGTCAGTGTTTGAGGGCACAGTCTCTTAGTACTTCAGTGTGTACAATTAGCGCGTGTAAAACACCAGGAGTTTTAAGCTAAAACAAGCTGAATTTTTATGGGGTTAAAACGTAGAGATGAAGCCAATATAGTCTTACCAGCAAATATGGACCCCACCTCGGGTCACTCTATGGTAGAAGCCTTTATGGATCCTGTTTTGCTGTGTTTGGACCTTGAAGATAACCTTGATTGTCCATATCCAAGAAGTTAAGTTATAGCTTCCTTCTCTCTGTGTCTGCAGGTACAACGAGACAGCCCAAGGAAGGAGAGGTCCCAGGGGTGGACTACAATTTTGTGACCGTTGACCGGTTTATAGAACTGGAGAAAAGTGGGGCCTTACTGGAGAGTGGAACATATGAAGGTAGGGGAGACGTTTGTACTTCCTCCTGTCTTTGCGGTTTGACCCATCAGCACTGCAGAATGTCACAGGTGAATTAAATCCTCCTGTCCTGTCCCTGTTCCTACTTGGCCTCTCCATTGTGAGTACACCGGTACACAGGAATGAAGAGTATTGAGGGCCGGGTTCCATTACCAGCATTAGAATAACGAGACCCATTTCCCCTTCGGTAGGGCACCCAGACCTAAAGAATGACCTCACTGCTACTCATCTCTCAACACTTAAGAGAAGCCTTAAAATAGATTTAAGCCCTTGAATGTGTGGCTTGTGGAGAGCCTCCACTCGGTCACTTTTAACTCCCCGCTGAGAGATAATGCCTTGACGAGTTGAGGGAGGGATGTAGCTTACAGACGAAGGGCAAGTGAGACCCCCATGTGCTGTCGGTTCTCAGCAGCTCGAAGCCTTGTGTCTTTGAGTTCTTTGTTCCCCTTCTTTTCGGCCGGGCTCGTCATTCGACAGCATGTGGACGTCCTGCCCCGTGTGGGTCTCATTTCCCCCATGGGCAACTCCAACACATCTTGAAACAAATGCCTGTACAGCTAATAGTCCTTCTGATAGTTATTCACTCTTAGTTAAAACAAACAAGGGGAGATGCAAATGATGCTTTTGGCCCGTGAGGCCGAGTGTTGCATTTGTTTGTCGTTTTCTTTTCGAAAAGTAAATTGCAGATGGTCAATTTAACGGTTGGCTGCCGACATTACAGCACCCCCCCACTCACAGCCCATGCTAGATTTGTTCCTTGTCTCAGTGTCTTCGGATGGATTCTCAGGGAGCGCCGTCCTCCTTCTGGATCGCTGCTCCTCCATCATTTGTCTGTTAATTTGTGATGCAGATTAAGGGAGATGAAGGGGAAGAGGGTGAGAGAAACTATGACAGATTGATAGTGGTGAGGAGGACAAGGGTCCCCCCACCCCCACATAAACGCCGATATCTGTCAGTGAGCAGATGAGATTCCAGCTCATGGGGTTTCAGACTGCTGCAGTCGCAGTCTTTCCCGTTGCATGATGGCGGCCCGTGTGAAGCTTAAAGCTTTTTCTCAGGTTCATTCTGGTGCGTGCACTGTCCCGCTCCTATAAAACGCCTTTGCTGAAGGTGCGCCGCGGGCCCGTCCCTGCTGTCTGAGTCAGAGACGTCCGGCGAGCAGCTGCGTGGAGGCGGTCGGTGCCCCCACGGGGATTCCGGAGCTTTTCACCCAGACTGGCGTCGGCCCTCCGGATAGAAATGCCGTCGGAGGCTGTTGTGTCTGGGATGGACGGAGGTGGGCGGGAATGTCACCCGTGGGTGTTACGGGAGCACGCGTCCCTCGGTGTGGAGCCGCTGAGCCTCCGCTCAAGCTGTTGGTGAGCGGATCTCAGCCTCGGCTCCCAGCCACTCTATCTGGGTCTGCCCCTCATGTCAGTCCTGTTGCAGCCACCTGACGACTGTATGCATTGGGCAAAACGCTCATCACGCTAACGGGGGGCCTTGGCACTGACGTCTCCTCCATCGGGACGCTGTTGCAGCCAGCGCAGGTGCCTCTACGTGGGCCAGGTACCCAGGATTTGGACCTGGTCCCAGGGGAAGGAGCGAGTGGGTGAAGTGTGAAACAGCCTGAGTGGTGGAAGGGTGGGGTAAAAAAAAAACACTCGGGAGGGCAGCTCACCGTCTACAGTAAAGGAGTGACATGCCGGATTTCTCCAGTGTCATGTGACCGGTTGGAACACTGGTCGGCTGGATTGTACTTTGGGGGGACGTGTGCATACCTGTGGGGTTAATCAGGCTGCTTTGGGTCTGTTCCATGAAAGCCAGCGGTCCACAAAAGAAAGAGCAACGCACGCCCTGCTCTTGTCCCCCTTGCAGATAACTACTACGGCACCCCCAAGCCCCCGGCGGAACCCACCCCTCTGCTGCTAAATGTAACGGAGCAGATCCTGCCTGGCGCCCGACCCAGCGCAGAGGGCAAGAGGAAGCGCAACAAGTCCGTCACTAACATGGAGAAGACTGGAATTGAGCCCCCCGAGGAGGAGGAGGAGGAGAGGCCCATTGTCAATGGCAACGGCATCAACATCACCCCAGGTCGGTGTCCTCCCGGCCAGAACAGGAGCAGACTGCTGCCTACAGTAATGCCTGTAAGAGCAGAACAGGTCCACGCCTGGCCCTCACCCCCTTTGCCCTTTGCGGTCAGATTCTTCTGGCCATACTGAAAGATTATAGGGCCTCTGGTGCAGAGCATCGCCTCTCATGGCATGACATTGTCACGCGTGGTTCCTTTGTCATGTTTATATAGTTCAGTAAAATGTATACTTACTTCCTGCACACCACAATGCCGAATAGGTATTTCTATGGCAGAGGTAATTCTGTTATCAAAACGTCATGCATTTGGTGAAGAGTGCAACCCATTATGCAATATAATTTGATAGTTAATGATATTTCAAGCCAAGCGAGTGACGTCTTTTCAAATTGTAGCCAAATTCCATTGCAATCCTGTTATTGAAATGAATACAATAAATATGGGACGACTAGTGAAGCAGGCGATGTATCCAGCACAAATTATTAAACAGTACACAGCAGAATCCCTGAGGCTCAGGGAAGAGTTGTAGTGCAGGACCACTAGGGGGCACTTCTCATCTGTCGGCACCATGCAACTCGTGGCTTCAGGTACAGCATTTCTTTGGGTGTGAATTCGGGACCGCTGTCATCTTCATGGCCCTGATGTACATCGGCAGCATGGGGAGCTGACCACTTTGCCCAGATCGATTTTGGGAGTATGGAAGGATTATCCCATTATCCGTCGCATTTTTCTAAATTAGCAAAAGACCTGTTTTTCTGATCCAGTAACAAGGAGAGCAAATCAAGCTCCTTATTCAGTTATGTGCCTGTATCGATCCGTCAGAGTAATTGAGTTATCAGTCTCTGTTTTGTAGATCCTGTGGACTTTCAAATGAAAAGCAGAGAAGCCAGAGGCCAACTACAAACAGAACGGAAAAGTCCTGGTATCCCAAGCCGCCAGCTTGGAACTGGTCCACTTTGCTAGAGGGGGTGGGGTTGTAACGCAAGTGAAGCATTGGTTAGGGAGGTAGCTCTTCATTAGAGACAAAGTAATCACTTTGTGTGCGGGCTGGCAAACTGACGAATTACTGCTGATTTTTTTTTTTTCTTTTCTTTGTTTTCTGATCAGCAGATCTAAAGGAAAGTGAGTCTTCGTATTCATTTTTTTTCCATAGCTCTTGGGCGCCGAGTCCCTGTGATGGGCCGGGTCGATACACTGACTCTATGATCTCAGCAGATAGCTCAGCTTCATGGATTTCTTCTTCATGCTGTCGTCTCTGGCTCCCACTCTCTCTCTCCCCGGGGGCCGTCAGCAATCAGAGCTCTATCGAGCACCGGGGCCCCCTTTCTCTCCCTCTGTCTTTCTCCAGCCTGTCTGTCTCACACAATCACACACTTGCCACACGCTTTCTTAGTTGTGATTCAGCGATACCTTGTTGGCAGAAAAGAATTCGTATTGCCCGCACACTTGAACAAAAGCACTCAGGAACAGGAAGATGTATAGATGGAATCATATATATAACAGGCATGTTGTATTAGAGACACAAAACAGCCTCCTTTCAATGCAGACTTTGTGCCCAGTCCGTTTACATCGCTGCCTTTTGTCAGTACTTGTCCCTCTGGCTATGGAGTTCAGTGATGTCCTGAGCTCTTAGTTACGCACAGAGCCTTGTCCTTCTCTTCCCTCTCTGACGTTGTCAGTTCATCCTCTGCCTTTCACTGAGAGGGACACGTAGCAAGGATATCAGGTCTGACTTTGCCGTTCTTGCTCTTAGAATCCAGCGAGCATGAGGACAAGAGCACGGATGCATCGGGCGACAGCACCACCCAGAACGAGCCTGCTACAATCACCTCCATGGAGGTGTCCAAGGAGGAGGGAGAGCCCCCCAGGTCACCCCCCAAGCCGGACGAGAATGATGAGCTGGGGCCCTTGCCTGACAACTGGGAGATGGCCTACACAGAGAAGGGAGAAGTCTACTTCATTGAGTAAGTGTGACTGTCTTCGCAGAATAGAGAGGCCTGGTCCATTGAGTTAGTGTGATTGCCTGGAGAGGCCTGGTTCATTGAGTCAGTGAGACTGCCTTCACAGAATGGAGTGGCCTGGTCCCTTGAGTCAGGGTGATTGCCTGGAGCAGCCTGCTTGCCTGCTTCATTGAGTCAATATGACTGCCTTCACAGAATGGAGTGGCCTGGTCCATTAAGTCAGTTTGACTACCTTCACAGAGAGAGTGGACTGACCTGCCTCATTGAGTTGGTGTGATTGCTTTCTCTTAGATAATGGAGAGGCCTGCCTCTTTGTGCTGGTATGTGAGGGAGGTCTGCTCCAACCATATACATCCCTGGCTTTGAGCATGGCGGTCAGAGTGTTTACAGACAAACACAGGGACTGCACTGAACAGAAGAGGAGTGGTTCATGGTGTGAGCACAGCAGTGTGCTCTGTTTATTGGCCAGGATGGGGTAGCTGAGCAGGATGCAGCATTTCTGTTTAAAAGATGGCTATGTCTCATCTCCACAGTGGGTCTTGTAGCAGACAGCTACAGACGGGTCCACACATGGGCCCTCGCAGGTGGGGTTCAATACGGCTGTGCAGGCCGCTAGCTGCTATCCGGCACGCGATGTGCCACATTCAAACACCCCTTGCCCCGAGGACCATACCCTCTAGGGATGCATGTGGCTCAATGAGGGGTGTGGCTGAAGTGGGGGAGAAGGTCAGCTGAGAAGCCGTGTTCAGGGAGTCATACCACTGTCATGTTTATGATAGCAAAAAGCAGAAGATGACGGCTGCAGTGCAGACGTACTCCTCAAAGTTGCAGCTAAGTGCTGCTCTTGCTGGCTTTCTCTGCCCAGAGGGCGACTGCTCCCCGCTGCTCTCTGCTCTGCATATGCTCTCGCACAGATGCAGAGGTGCTAGCTCTGTGCCGCTAAACTCATTAGCCAGGTGCTTCGCTCACATACGTCTTCCCAGCTATTTATCCATTTCACACCTTTAAATCCCTGGTGGAAATCAGATCATGCTCAAACCGAGATCTGTCCCCACACACAACTTTGGTTCCCATCGCGGCGTTGTCATAGAGCTTGGTAACCAGCAGGAGGCGCCATCCGTTCTAGACCACGCCTCTTGTGGGATGGAGGAAAGTCTCTCTTTTCCAGACTACTGTAGGACGTGGTCCAACCCCTCCCCCTGGCCCTCCGCTCCCCTGCGCTCCTGCCCCCGGTCCTGTCATCATCTTGAAGGGAGCGCATTGTGGCTTTAGACGAGCTCAACAGATTCATTGAAGTTTTCTTGGCTGCTGCCCTCATCTGATCTCCGTCCAGTTTGTGCCGTGGAGTCGCGGGCGTGACGTGATCGGCCAAGTGCACAGCTGTTAGTTCCCATCACTCACACACCTCTTTCGGGATAATTAGGAGCCGTAAGCAAATTAAATGTGCCGACGGTGGTCTTGAGAAGCGTCATTTTCCCTTTTTTCCGCCCGTCTGTGGAGGGAAAAGCAAAGGTTCTGTTCTTTTTTCATCTTTGTGCTTCCTGTTGGAGAGACCTTCCTCCATACCGCTGAGGCTCTTTCTCTCTCCCTCTTTCTCTCTCTCTCTCTCTCTCTCTCTCTCTCTCTCTCGCTGTAGCCACAACACCAAGACTACATCATGGCTGGATCCACGACTCGCCAAGAAGGCTAAGCCTCCGGAGGAATGCAGAGAGGATGGTGAGTCTGCTGCCCCGTGTCCGCCGTCTGCCTCTGCTGTCATGCTGCTGCCCATTCGGTCTTCTTACAGTATTTCTCTTTTTGTTTGTTTGCATTTTTGGATCTGTTCTTGATCAGGGTCATTGGTGTTTGGGACATGGTGCCAAAGGTTTTAGGAAAAGGTTTAAGGGTTACGTAGGGTGTAGCGGCGGAGGAGAATGTTCAGGAGGAGACGGAGGGGACCGGGGCTCGTGCATCGCTATCGCAAGGAGCTGCTCTTGCTGAGTGTCTGCTGACCGATCCACCAATCATTAGCGGGACGGCCTGCCTCTAGAACAGACTCGTCTTTATGTCCCCACCACCCTGAGCGCTCTGCACGCTGGGAGAGAGTCCCATTGCTTTGTGTGTGTATGTTGGTTGTGGTGGGGGGGGGGATCGTCCACGAGCTTGGGAAGCGAAAACCCAGCTCCTCAATTGGTCACCATTAGGCCTCATCGATCTGCGGTCTGACTCTCCCGAGGAATTCAAAAGCAATACCTCTCTCGGAAGATTTAAGTGCTTTGTTGTGACGTGAATTTCAATGCCGCTTCCCTGTAGCACGCCCGGGTCTAGTTTCGTTTCTGCATTTAGGGAATGGGGGGGGGGGGGGGGGGGGAGTGGGGGTTGGGGGGGGCCGCGGGCGGGGGGGGGAGGGGAGGGGGGGGGGGTGGGAGGGGGTGTGG
>JABFEA020000067.1:25919853-25933569 GCA_019775915.2 Cyphomyrus plagiostoma
AAGAAACACCGCTTCATAATGTTAGATAAAACACCGGCTTTCACCCCCCCCCCCCCCCCCCCAAGTGAACTCCAATGCCAGTCTGCTGCAGTGTATGTGAATTAATTTATTCATTAGGGGTCGAAGCACCAGGGGTGCTGGGTCCCTATTGTTTTTGTTCTGATTATCTGTTTTTGTATTTGATTTAGTTTTATTTATTTTTTGCTCCAGCCTGGAGTGTTCCTGGATTAATCAGTCGTGGTAGGAATAACGGCTGCATATTTACAATTGTTTTAAGAGAAATGTTAGGGGTGAACCCCTGACTGGAGCAAAAACCATGTAGCCCAAGCCCCGCCTTCTCCGTCAAAGCCGCCGTCCTGTGTCTGACTCCTCTGTATCGGTGCCTATGTGATCCTATATCTTTATTAACAGCCACCTGCCATTCTTTTTTTTCAGTTTTTAGTCGCTCCCCACTAGATTCGCAAGGCGCCCCCTGCCCTCTGTGGCCCGGTCACTGACCGCCTTGTGTGTGCCCACCCCTCACAGAGAAGCCCCTGTTCACACGAGACCCTGCCCAGCTGAAGGGCACCTTCCTGTCCACCACCCTGCAGAAGAGCAACATGGGCTTTGGCTTCACCATCATCGGGGGGGACGAGCCCGACGAGTTCCTGCAGGTGAAGAGTGTCATCCCGGATGGACCCGCCGCTCAGGATGGGAAGATGGACACAGGTACCTCTGGGTTACACGGGCACAGCTGCGTCTGCTTTAATGAGTGGCAAGGAACTGGATGTTAAATGGGTGCAGCTAATTATGGTAGATGGATACAGGTGACTCTGTTGCACAGTGATTCCCAATCCGGTCCTCGGGGAGCCACAGCTGGTCCATGTTTTTGCTCCCTCCGAACTCCCTGCCAGACAGTCCTACAGGAGCTGGGAGGGAGCAGAAATGTGGACTGTCTATGGTTCCCCTAGGCCTGGATTGAGAAACACTGCTATAGCATATTAACATAGCTGGAGGAGTGTAGACATATAATTGAACACTTGATATATTTTGGACCACCTTTCCATAGGTGTCAGCGAGCTTCTTTGGAGATTTCAAAGAGCAAATCTCTAACCTCAGCATCCTGCCTCTTGAAATGCTTCCCATTGCCCGAAACCAAATGGCCGTGCAGGGAGGTTCAGCCAATTTAGTAGCTAATTAATCCAGGGGTTGATTAGGAGCCCCATCTGGAAGTGACAGAAGCTAGTAAACATGGTGACAACTGATTGGCTCCTCTGTGGACAAAAGCAGGGTGTCGGCGTACTCCATGGAGCCAGGAGAGCCTGCTGAAAGGTTCAGCGGCAGGGTGCGCTGGGAAACCTGTTCTGGAGAACCAAAAATCAGCCTCATGTCTGGATAATTGATAACCCCATTTAGGAAAAAGGACCAGTGACATTACCTTCTCAACATCGCATGAGCCTGGGCGAAGTGACTGCTCAACCTGAGTTGGGACTGGTGACAATCTACAGCATATTATTATTAAATGTCAAGTAGAGCTAAGTGTAGGCTGTGATACTAACTGCATGCATTATTCTTTACTTTGGAAAGGTTTTTCTCATGAAAGAACACTTAATTTCAGACTTCCTAGGGTGCATCAGGGCTGGTTTTCTTGAAGTACAACGTGAGGTGTTAAACTATGCATTCCTTGCAGTCAGGGTCTCCCAGCAAGGCTCTGCCTCATGGCTGTGCAGATGCGCAGACCTCCCCACCGTCTCTCTACAGTCCCCCATCCCCCCCAGGTCGCGTTGCTCTGTTTAAGCAGACCCCTGGGATGCGCTGCAGGTTGATCCCAGTCTGCAGGCACGTTAAGCCTCATGCTGAGAGTGAGTCTTCCGCAGCTGTGGAGCTGAGATTATCTACCTAGCGAAGCTGTCGTGGGCAGTGCCCATGTGACTTCGCCGGTCAGGCAGACTCATGGCCTGTGCTCACACAGCGCTTGCCCTAGTTTGGCCTCCTATCGCATGCTGGAGATGAAGGGCTTCCGGCTGTTAATTTGGCTGCTGCTGGCCCCGCCGCTGAATCGCCCCGAGGATCCAGCACCATTGACTGATGCGGGGAGGAGGGGGCTGCCAGTCAACGGGCCATCCTCTAGGCTCCAAACCGTCCCTCTGTGCTACATTCGCAGACTTCGCTGGGTTGAAGAGCTCCTTCATTTTGGAACGCTTGTCTTCTGGTCTAATGCATATTTGTAAACATAGTGGTAAATGGTTAGCTGCGATGATTTTGCCTCCACGCGTTATGCTAGCAGTGTGCTGCGGAGGCGACACGTGATACTTGTGAGGGTGAAGTTTGAGCAGTTGCTCCCTGACCGCATTCTCATTTCCAAACCTGCTCTTTCTTCTCAGGGTGTCAGGGTCACACGTCTTAAAAATTTCATTCCAGTGATTCAGAATTCAATGACCATGTGAAAGTCAGCAATACTTTTTCATTACATTTTTCATTCCGTGTGTGTGTGTTTGTTTGTGAGGCAACGTGTGCGTGCCTTTACACAGTTGAGTCACGCTTGCCTTTATGCTTGTGCGTCTATGATGGTGATGCATCGGGGGGCTCGGTAGCAGCGGATGTCGTGAATGTTGAGGACGCCATGAGATCGCTCCACGTGTGCTGGCTTTCTGGCTTTCATACATGTGGGCTGGGCTGTCGACTGTAAGGTTGGGCATTGAATACAGTGTCACTGCACTCGTGGCTCGGCGCTCATTCGCTATCCAGATCTGACATCATTAATGGAGGTGTGTCCTTCTGCCAGTCATCATACCCACCTCTCCACCAATAAGACGCCAACAGGCCAGTATCTCAGGACAGAAGGGTGAGCATCATAAGGGTGGGGAAATGTCGTGTGGAGGGGCGTCTTACACAAATAAGGCCTGGCTGTGCACACGCTCTGCCTGGTCTCATATTAAGCGCCGTGTTTACAGTCTGGCTGACAGCTGGAGGAGGTGCCCTATACAGTACAGACTCACTTAACGACCAAGTTCCTTTCCTACGACTAGGTCATTTAGCGAATGGGTCGATAAGCAAGGAACCGCCCCTTACTGATATTTCAAGCATATTGTACTGGTAGTGGTTTTGTGTCAGCCATCTTTAGATCATGTTTCAATGTCAGTTTTGCACCATTTTGCTGGTACATAGTATATTTATAAATGTTAGTACAGTATTGCACTCTATACCATAATAAACAGTGCGCTGTTCCCGCTACGTGATTTCTCCGTATGTAACAGGTGAAAATCTATGAGTGAAACTGTAATGAACAAAATACAGAAGGGACTTGGATCTCTTATCATAGCAAAGGAAAGTCATAACAATCTGGCCAGTTAGCGCTAACATTCATCTACAGCTGAACCACAAATAAATGACACACTGACATATATAGGCATCGATTGCAAATTAGTGTCTTTTTGCACATTACCGAACAAAAACGGCACATAGAAAATAAATGTCACAAGATGTGAAACAAGCAAAATAGTTACAGCCATTGCTTTTGAAGACATAAGAAAAGTCACACAGGAAAACTTTAACCTTGCGCACATTTGTGCTTTACGTGCTACTGTAGGTTCACTATCCCACAATATAAAGCACATGCATCAAACTAAAGGCAATGGATCACAAAAAGAGTCAATCGCAAGTTAAGTGTAAACTGATATGGCATATCAAAATAAAGGTCAATTACTGCAAACAATGTACAGCTTTCTTTCACCGACCCAAATAAAACAGAGACCAGAGCAATCAGAGTAGAATTGACAGCATACAACACCGACTGGTCAGAGAACTGGTTGTGAGTCCGGGTGGTCCTTAAACAGGTGGGTCGTTAGGTGGGGAGTGTCTGTATTCCTATGGAAGGAAATGGACCATGTCTCTGTGTAACAGTAACTTTGGGATTTGCATGTTAGGCTAAGTAGTTATATCAGAGTTTTATTTATTTAGCACTGAGGTCCATATGGATAATCTTCAGCTCCTTTTTTTGAGGATGTGACATGATTCCTGTCTCTCCAGGTGATGTCATCGTTTACATCAACAATGTCTGTGTCCTGGGCACCACCCATGCCGACGTGGTCAAGCTCTTCCAGTCTGTACCGATTGGCCAGAGTGTAAGCCTAGTGTTGTGCCGTGGCTATCCTCTGCCCTACGACCCGGAGGACCCGGCCAGCAGCATGATCTCTCCCATGGGGCTGATGGAGCGTCCCCTGGTGGTCAATGGAAGGAGCAACTATGACAGCTACATGGAGTACATCTCGCGGACAGCGCGATTCGTGCAGGAACACGGCGAGCTGCTGCCCCCTGCCCAGCAGCAGCCCCCCCTGCAGGCCCACCCCGGCGACACCCACCTGGACGCCACGCCGCACGAGGACAATGTCTCCATGGCGTCATCTGGGGCGGCCCCGGCCGAGCTGCTGACCATCACCATGGTGAAGGGGGCCGACGGTTTCGGGTTCACCATCGCCGACAGCGGCGCCGGCCAGCGCGTCAAGCAGGTGCTGGAGCCACAGGGCTGCCCGGGCCTGCAGGAGGGTGACCTCATCGTGGAGATCAACCAGCAGCCCGCGCAGGCCCTCAGCCACACCCAGGTGGTGGAGCTGCTGAAGGAGTGCCCGGTGGGTGCTGAGGCCACGCTCACGGTGCAGAGGGCCGGGACAGGTAAGGGCTGTGCTATGCTGTGTGTCTTCCGGGGCTGGGCGAGTCCACTCTGTCTGGACATGTGGGTGTGTCCTTGTCTTTGGGAGTGAAACCAGGAACCCAGCATACAGTGTAGGTGTGTCTGCTCCTTTGGCTGAGATGGTTTCTCCTGTGCTGCTCTCACTCTATAGCAGTGTTTCTCAACCCGGTCCTCAGGGACCCACAGACAGTCCACGGTTTTGCTCCCTCCCAGAGCTGAGAGGGAACAAAAACATGGACTGTCTGTGGGTCCCCAAGGACTGGATCGGGAAACTGCTCTATAGACATTTATATATTTATGATCTAACTGTCCACGGGCGCGCGTTAATACATGCAGACAGTTAGATTATATGCTGCAGTTGTGTATTGACCTCTGTACACAATTTCTCAGAACATACTCATTGCGCAGAGTGGTCTGGACAGCAGTGGTGACCCCACCATTTTTGTTTAAATATTTGGGCCTGCAGCTTCAGCACATGGGTAGTAAGGTGCAGACCATGCAGAGTGGGTCGCAAGGCAGCTGTATGTAACCCTGCATGTCGTACTTCCGGCTCGCGCAGCTCCTGGCAGAAACTTACCCTCCTGCCCCATTGATAATAGTGATATATTTTTACAACTTAATCCCCCATTTGCGCTTCTTTCACACACAGAATTAAAGAGGCATCAGTCATGTGGAGAATAATGGTTGGATTATTAATGTAATTAGGCAGAGACTATCTGCATTATTGAGACTTTCTGGTGTGAAAATTTAATGGCTTCATGTCAACATGTCAGTGAGAGTTTCCTGGGAAGAAATTCAGATGAACGCACACACACACACATAGACCTGAATTCATATCTTTGTGGGGACTGCTCTTTCATTTCTATGGGCATTTATTGA
Organism: Cyphomyrus plagiostoma; assembly: GCA_019775915.2. Lineage (NCBI taxonomy): Eukaryota > Metazoa > Chordata > Actinopteri > Osteoglossiformes > Mormyridae > Cyphomyrus > Cyphomyrus plagiostoma. The sequence continues at coordinate 25,925,402 of JABFEA020000067.1, forward strand.
ATGATATGGCCAAAGTATAACAATAAGGGGTCCTGACAATCTCCGATGACTCTGAGTAGCAAGAGACACCTCATTAAGCAGCAGATCTGCACTTATCAGCATCTGAATTCTGTGAGAGCTCTGCCCCGCTTGCTGCCCCTGGGGCTGAGAGCGTACATGCAGTTTTGTTTGTGCTGTGCTTTACTGGCATCAAGTGCAGGATACAGGCTTTAGATTCTATTAAACATTGCTGGGAGGCGTACTCTGACAGAGCGCTGGAACGCAGAGCTGTTCGCTTGCCATCACCAAGCCAATCTGACTACATCTGCTTGAGGTGTAAAGGTTAATGGCTTAACATAAATGCTTCCTATAATTAACAGCTTCCAATAATTAAGAGGCGGGGTATAATCTGGCTTTCATGTAGGACGAGTGCAGAATTCCCTGAAATAGTGGTTCAGCTCAAGGATTTAAACACCCGTAAACCCGAAAAGGCCCAGTAGAGGCGTGTCTGCCTGCTGACCCAAGAAAATGTGTGGAGTTGCCACTCAAGTGGGGACAGTGGTGAGACGACTCAGTCACAAAGCTTAAAAACCAATCCGGGTAGCCAAGCGGCATGAGCGGATGAAGTCAGACATCGGCTAGCGATGTCTGATCTATGGAGCAATAAGAGGTCATGGAAGTAGGGGTTTGAGGCTGTCTGGAAATGGACTCAGATTTGTTCAAATGAGTCAGGAGCGAATAGACCGCTGGGCCATTGTGAATGGGAGACACGTGAAACGACGGAGACTGATGGTGAGGCATCGCAGGTATAAACTGCATGATTGGACATCATCGTAGCTAAGATTGAGACGGTCTATGAAATAAATCTATGACAGGTCTGTGATCCATGGAGGCATTGTCACTGGGAGGCTATGTTAAAGTGTTGTGGCACTGTGGAACGGGCTGGTTCAGTCAGGCGACATACTGAGCTCCTCGCCCATGAACCTACTTGCCAGCAAAGCCGCCTTGCTGAAACCAAGCAAGCGTAAGGGTGCCATCAAGTGCTGTTGGGTACAGCGGCCGGCACTGCTGGTGTTCATTTGGTCACATTACACTGTGACTTGTGACTCGGCAGCCATTCCACCACAAATGCTGCAGATGCATGATTCAGAATGCGTGATGTTTTTCCCCCACTTCTGACCAAATGGCTGAAGGTCAGAACTTAGCGCAGCTCAACCCGTGTCAAGCACGCCTCTCATGCTGAGTGGAATAGGTGGTCACTCATATGGGCAGTGGTAATCCAAACAGATGGGGCTGATCCAGCTCTGGTCTTCAGCTGGTGCCCTAGCATCCCATAGGAAAGGCAAGCGAACCCCTCAATGGATCCCACAGCAATCTTGGTTGAGTGGTTAAGCTGAAATGTGTGCTGGCCACCCACAGAGAAGGCCAACGCATGCAGCTTTCAGCCAGCCACCGCAGTACTGGCAGCTGGAAGTGAGTCATGAGCTCAGTACCCATGTAACATGCGCAGATTCCGGGGTTGTCACGGTGAACCAGCCTCGCTGCTTTTGCTTCTTCCGGCATAATCACCCCGATTGTCCCACAGGGAACAATTTAGGTGATGTGTGATCAGAGAGTCGCATTATACACTACAGAGTCTGATGAAGTAGCATAAATTACCTTTGGTTATCAAGGCCTGTGACATCCACGATTCAGGATGCTTAGCTGCCACAGAGGGATGCAGCAGTTGAAGCGCAAAGCTGAGGGCTACGAGACAGAGAGGGGCAAAAGAGGGCTGACCTCTGGAGCTCCATGAGGTCTGTGCTGTCAGGTCCTTCAGAGCAGTCTATGACTTTTTAATCCCGAATGCCCACCAGGCGCCATCTGGTGGTCATGTGTGACAGCACAGCATCCTTTGAGTATAATGGGTTTGACAGCTTATTAAAGCCTCATCCTCCCTTGGCCCTGTGGCACCTTTATAGCTCTTTTATTGCACGTTTCCATGACAACCCTCCATGATAGCCGGCGCCAGAGATGACAGGATTATCACAGGCTGTGCTGGCCGACAGTGATAGTCTCTGTCCTAGACAAATGCATCATTAAATGCGAAGGGGAAAGTTTTATCTCAGTGGACCAATGTGAGGTGCAAATGCAAAGACCCTTTAATGTGCACGTGTTCCAGGCTTCCTCAAGCTTTGACATTCACCTTCCCTGTTCACATCTCCTCCTAGCTTGCTTCCACATCATTGTTTTTCATCAAAGTCCAGTGGCTGGACTTTCTTAGGGACGCAGCCTGTTGTTTCACATTTCATGCTTTCATCTGTGCCCCGGAAGTCTGTTCTGACACTGCAGAATCATGTGGCTGTAGTATGCGCGATATTCATTAAGAGTTAGGGTGGGTTATGGTGCAACTCATTGGGTTTAAGATACATTTACATGTACAGTGGTACCTCAGTACTCAGTCTCATTAAAACTCGAATTTCTTTAAAGTTGAACCAACCAATTTGAAAAAAATTACCTAGAACTCAAAAGTCAAACCAAAAAGTTATGCAATAGCTGTAGAAATGTTACAGGCTAAAAGTTTGCAATTCACAAACAAATTAACAAATACAGAGTAATAATAAATATAATAAACAATCGAACCCAGCATACATCGCATGGCATAGTCTAGTGTTGGTGCAGTGTTGGGCTTGGAGTAGTGCTGGGGTACATTCTTTATCGTTTTGGAAGCCATTAAGAAAAAAATGTTACGCATGGCGTACAGTGTTGGCGCAGTGTTTGCGAAAAGATTGCTATTTTGCTTTTTTTTTCCCAGGTTAATCTTTTATTGGTAGCCATTAATGTGCTTAGATGTGTTTAGTATATGCTCTTCTTGTTTTATCTTGTTCATTTTGTGTTTAAATGCTAAAAAAAACATATTTATGTGTAATTTTTTGGGGCCGGGAACCAATTAATTGGTTTTCCATTATTTCTGATGGGGAAAATTTGATCAGAAATCAAACTTTTTAGGATTCGAACCCGAGTTCTGAACGGATTAAGTTTGAGTTCTGAGGTACCACTCTATGTATTTAGCAGATGCTTTTGTCCAAAGCAATGTACAAGTGAGGCAAATAGCACATTACAGACATACATGGCGTCAGCAAGGCATAAGTGTAGCCAGACTGAGCTCCCAATTAAAGCCCGGGCACAAGTATAAGCAGCATTGGAGCTGCATAAGAACATTAAGTCCCCATTGCACATGGTTTTAAAATGGGCAATCGGATCATAAGTAGACAGCAGAGACACCTTTATATCTATGTCTATCATTCTTCTCCAAGGTTTCCAGCTGACCACTTGTGTTCATATTTTGTTGCTGCCCCACACAGTTATTGTAACAACACATGCAAGATGCATTAGTGTTTATGCTACAAAAGATATGTGCTCAAATTAGTCCCAGACCACCTCGGCAAATGGCCTGAGTGATCCAATCACAATACTTCTTGGTGGTCTTTACACTTGTATTTAGCGTTGTCTTCTTGCATTCTAATTGCCCAAGACCAATTTTAAAACCATAAGCATAAACAAGGCCAGGGAGGCATCGGGTTAGTAGAAGAATTCATGGAACAGATGGGTTTTGAGACGTTTCTTTAAGAATGAGTTCATCCTAATGTTGTTATATCAGTATGTAAAACATTATATTAAATTATGTAACCATCTGTAGCTTCAATGGGAGAATCTGCTGGTTACTGTCATCCCTGCATTTCTTCCATCTTCCTACTTCTTGTTCCGTAGAGGGTGGTGGGGAGTGTGGAGCTTATTCCAAAAAGCACAGGAACCCTGCGGACAGACTTCCAGTCTGAGGCTAACTTCTGTCCAGTTTGCCGATTTTAAGTTTTAATTTTTTAAGAACAGTTATGCATCATCAGCTGGATTGGGCTGATTCAGTTATACTTCATCCAGTTCTATGCAGGGCATCTGCCTCCCATATCTGTAATGTGTGATGTCAGTCATGTCAAGTGAATCACAGTGCTAAAGAGTTTGTCTTTATGAAAACAAGCAGTGAGTTATCTGTGATCACTTCAGAAAGGCAATTAGGAATCACTGTGTAATGTGGCCGACCTGCCTGGTCCGGGAACGACGCGACAGCTCTACTCCTCGTCAGGGCTAATTATTACGTGCTGTGCAGACCTCATCATTAGTAGATATAGCCAGACTATTAACTGGTCGCGTGATGATCACGGATAGACAGGTTCTTCCATGGTAGTTGGTTTTCTGTGATTCCAGCTATTAAGCAACCTTTAGTGATGCTTTTAGTGATGTGCCGGAGAGGGCACAAGTGAGGTCACGTGACCGCAGATGAGCACATGTGCGTGGAGGTCAAATGACTGTCGAGGTGGAACAAAATGAAATCACTAAACTGTTTCCTTAAAAGAGCATGCGCTCAGGCATGCCCACATTCATGCACACATACACCAGGCCTGTTTGTGAAGTGTATGCCATTTAATTAGTCTCAAAACTCGTGCACATAAAAACCATGAGTACGTATGCTCTCGTGAGCAGAAAACTCATCCACATTACGCGCTCTACGTCTACATGGCACTCGCTTGCTCAGCAGCTTGAGTTTTGATACTTTGGAGGCGGGAACAGTGGCTGATTTCTCCACTTCATTGATTGGTAATTTTGAATCCCGTGATTGGCTGAAGATGAAGAAGATGATCACTGACCAGTCAATGAGAGAACAGTCAGTTTCATGCACTGTCATGATGTCAGAGCAAGGAAGTCTTACACCAAGTTAACATCTTTCTAAAATAAGAGATCTTATGTCAATATTGCACATTCAAGGTGGTATTTGGAATCATATGATTCAGAATGTAATACTTAATTTGTTGATACCGGTCACTAAAGATTCGCTCATGAATACAGGGAGTAGTGGCATTATTTTTCTTACTTAAAGCACTGTATATATACATACACATTTTAATAAATAAATAGCCTTTCAAAACAGGCACCTCACAAAACAAACTTTAGGAGATATAAAATTTATTGACTGAAAGGGACAACCATTTACCAAGCTATTAATTTATAACATATAATAGTCATATACTTTAATAATGTAATATCTGTATGATAATGTATATGTGTGTACTGTACGTGTGTATGTTTTGCATTTTTATTCCTACAGTTACAAAGCTTCTGTCTCTAACTGTCTCTAAGAGTGTCTGCAGCATTTAGATTTTGTAGGAAGAAAGATGCCTTCTTGTTTACAATGCAGTTTACTGTACAGTGGCCCATTCTGCACTACCTTTATATACAGTAAGACGAAGCAGGGAATTCTAGCAATCCTGTGCAGAATTTCAAGCATTGCTTTAATTAAGTACATACACACACACACGAATGAATATTAAACTAGGATATCTGAAAGATGGTAACTTAGTGTATGACTTCTTTGCTTCGACATCTTGACAGAGTGTGAAATTGGTTGTTCTCTCATTGACTGGTCAGTGATCTTCTTCTTCTTCTTCCCAAGCAAACAGCCAACCATATGATTACAGTGACCAATCAACGAAATGGTGTAATCAACCACTGTTCCTGCCTCCAAAGTCTCAAAAGTCAACCTGTCGAGCGAGCGAGCCAGTGTTATGCAGACACAAGCATGTAGAGCAGGGTTCTTCAAATCTGAATCTTGATTCCAAATCCAGACCTTGTTTTCAGTTCTTTCAGATAGTTAGTTTAATAGTTACTGATTCTGATAGGTCAGAGGCATCACACCTGACTGACAGGTAAAGGAAGGCTGGAAAACCAGCAGTGCTCGGACCTCGAGGACCGTAATTTGAATAACCCTGACATAGAGGATGGGTTTTCTGCTCGCCAGAGCATACATGTGCGTGGTTTTTATGTGCGTGAGTTTTCAGGCTAATTAAATACCATAGAAGTGGCATCATTCGTCTGATTGTGCTGTAGTTGTGGCTTGTCCATACATGAACACTCGTCTCACTTTCCCCGAGTCATTCGGTCAGTGTCGGCGGAATGACCACTACTGCTGTTAAGGATGGAGTTCTGGGCCAGTAAATCAGCCCAGGAGACAGAGGGACTATTTACCAGAACATGACTTGGGGTTATCATTCATTGGCTGGAGCCGATGGGAGCGGGAGGCAGGCCAGGATCGCGGTACGTGGCAGCCGGGCCCATGGGCCTGGTCGACACTGTGCCATTTAGCAGCGCACTGTACGTAGGGAGGTGGGAGAGCATTAGTATGAGATGACATCAGACTGAAAATCAGGGCGAGGCGACGTATGAGGTCCGACCAGCGGCGGAAAGGTCAACACCTCACCAGTGTGCTAATCTGGGAAGATGAGGAAGCGGGACATGGGTTCCCCCTGCTGGCAGAGCATGTCCTGCCGGTAGCCCAAAGTGGTCTTTATCTTCAGAACATTCCAACCGCAATTTAAGCTTCTTCAGCTGACCTGCCTGAGGCGACTGTGAGCTGCACCAGTGAGGGGGATCTGCGACGGGCATGCGGATAATCGCTATGTGCCACTGAACATCGCTGTGTGCCACAGAGTGACATTTCTCCGGCCAAATTCATGGCATGCAAAATATGTGTGCCCCTCCATTAAACCCTCAAATTATTCAAGCAAAGATGGGGGGGGTGTCTGTCCTCACAGCAACCAACCCCCGATTTATCGTGGAGACCAGGGCACTGGATGGAGCTGGATTATCATAAAGATTATTCATGTGCTCGGCCCATGCTTGTGTCCAGAGAGTATTTCTTAACTTACAATTTATGCGGATGGGGGCTCAAGTACCTGGGTGAAGAGTCTTGCTCAAGGGTACAATCGGTAGGAATTAAATAGGCAGGCCCTTGGTCCCCAGCCCAGATATCTAGGTGGAAAAAACAGGCCAGAAAGACTGACAGCCTGTCATGGGTGATGACAGCAGTGAGGCGCTGAAGAGTAGATCCTGTGCTGTCACACAGAAAGGGATGCTCTGGGGAGTCGGGTTTGGGGTGGGGCAGGGCAGCCCCCCTCCCAAGGTCACATTGTGGATGATTAGTGTGGCATGCGTGCTGGGAGGTGAGGCTGGGGGGAGTTGAATAAAAGAGTGTCCATACAGCACAAGGGTGACTCTCCCCTTTCCCATCGTCGTGAGATAGACGCGAGCACTCATTTTCCGCGCCTCTCCGTAGATACCCTAATTACTGGCGTATGCGCTCAGACGGCAACGTGGCGCGGTCCGATGTGGGCCCGCCACAATAGTTACGTAATGGGATATTCACGCGCCATCCTATGTTTTGACAGCGTGTTAACATCGTGGGGTAAATACTCAGATATATTTCACCGGCGTATTATTCATTCCTTAATGCCGCAGAGGATTACAGCGTGAGGCCCAGTCTGGCTGTGCAGAGAACTTGGATGCAGAGGTGTCCTTCAGAATGTAGGTCATGAGTTTTGGCTGATTCAATTTCACTGTACCTGTCATTTGGGGGGGGGGGGGGGTACGAGTGCATCTGGGTCTCGCTGTACCCTTAGAGGCAAAGGTAGATCTGGGGAGAAGAGCTTCAGCAGAGCTCTGTGACCCGTCCCCCAGCCCCAGGCTACGGTTCAGTACCTCGGACAGCATCATTTATCCTCAACCAGGGCCATCAGCACCACAGACAGCTCCTGGCTGTGCCACCTTGTGGCTTGTCTCCAAGGACAGCAGCAGAAATGGATATCAGCCAGATCTTTCCTGGAGCACAGGGCCTCTCACAGACACAAGGCAGCCCAGCAGGGTGTGTGAATGAAGTTCAAGCTTAATCTAGTAGCTCAAGTTTTATGTACAGAAGAACCCACAATGGACCAATTGTCAATCAGACACATGGTTCATGTTGGATTCACTTGCCTTTGCCCCTCGATTTTCTGTACTAAGGGTTTACAGGGCAGAGCACATTTGAGAGAAATACTTCAGCTAAAGGGAAATATGCTAATTAATTTCTTGGTTTGGGAACAATAGGTCACAGACCATAACATCAAGTTATGAATTTGTACTTTTTATTCTTTATACAGCAGATCTAGTTTGGCTACTAATTAAATATAATTTTAAGCATATCTGAATGCAAGAAATCTACCAAAGAAGTTAAGTTTTATCATGGTGTCGTGTATTGCTCCAGAACAGTAATACACTCACCTAAAGGATTATTAGGAACACCTGTTCAATTTCTCATTAATGCAATTATCTAATTAACCAATCAC
>JABFEA020000067.1:25933669-25952995 GCA_019775915.2 Cyphomyrus plagiostoma
TGGTAGAGTCAGAATTTGGCGTAAACAGAATGAGAACATGGATCCATCATGCCTTGTTACCACTGTGCAGGCTGGTGATGGTGGTGTAATGGTGTGGGGGATGTTTTCTTGGCACACTTGAGTGAGTGTATTTCTCTCTAAAGTGATTAAACAGGAGTAATAAATGAGAGCTTCTGTGTGGCTCAGTAATAATGTCATCGTGGTTAGTTGAATGGGTTGATCATCGATACCTCAGACACATCCACTTCTGTGCAGTGTCACAAAGATTCCGGCTTTGAGATGTCCTGGTTTCTTCTTGACTGAGGATGAGACCTTAGAAAGGTGGAGTGTTAGTAATGGTGTCAGCTGACTGCTGCTGAATTGAATTTCAGCCAGACTTTTATTTTGAACTGTGTCATGGTTCTTAGTTTAATTTGTATTTATTTCACCCAGTTCAGAGGGTAACACTGTAGCCTCACCCCTTTTGGGCAGGGTCTTCATCAGTGTGCATGCTCTCCCTGAGCTCCCCACAGGTCCAGATCCCACGGGTCAAAAACATACATCTCAGTCAACTGGCATTTCTAATTGTCTCTTAGAGTGTGGCTGGGTTTGTGCTTGTGTAAAATAGCGAAATCTGAAAAGGCATGTAAATGCAGGAAGGTGTGGGTTGCTTTTCCTCCTTGTATTAGAAAGATTAGTTTTATTTATAAATCTGTCACTATTTGGCCAGATTCTTTGCCTCAGTGCCTATGATTGTAAGGTCGCTGGTTAAAGTCCTTTGGCTGGCAGAGTGATTTCACTGTAGGGCACTTGACCAAGGACCCTAACCTCAGTTGCTCAAAGGGCTCGCTGGCCCCACCTTCTGAAATACATGTCGCGTTGGATTTAAACGTAATGGAATTCCAAGACTTAAGCTTGAACTACAGGTTATTTCAGCTCGGCTCACTTTAACAAAAGCTTTATAAACTGTTCATGAATGTCACCAATGATGATTAATTGAATGGCATATTTCACTGACTCTTAACCCAGTCCTCATGCTTCCTCCAGCTAGTCCACAACCTTCCATGCAGTTTATCAAGGGTAGGCCGTTGTTTGACATGTAAAATCAGGTGTGTAGGTACTGAAGCCAAGGACATTGAAGGTTGGGAACCTGTGCTGCATTTGGAAGAAGAAGCCTTTGCTAAACTCATGTTAAAATTTCTTATACTTTAGGATATATTTAGTTGGTAAGTGGTTATTTTTAAGTGCCATGCATCCCCACCTACTGTTGATTAAGGGGATTGTTTGGTATAATTGAAGCACCAAGAAAACATTAGTTACAGTGTACGCAATGCATGCAGACAGTCCCTAATCCAACGCTGGCGATCTGCATTCCCTTATTTGTTCCTGAAGGGCGTCAATGTCGACACATGAAGGGCTGGGAGACTGAAATTAAATCAAGGAAATGTGCAGTGCTGCCTCACGTTTCTGTTAGAGCCATGCAGAAGTCATCTTTGGCAGAAACTGATTCATTTTGATGAAGATAGCAGCTATTGCTTTGTTCGCGCCATTCAGAAAGGTTTATTTTATTTCGGCATTCATTTTGAGGTCTTTTTTTCCATGATTGCATTCAAAAGGCATGAGTAATTTTTGTTGCAAATAGCAATGGTATAAGGCTTTTTCAAGGGTGTCAAGAAAAACAACATGCTTGTTAAAGACCATTTTCCTAAAAAAAAAAAAAGTTTGGCACTCCTTTTTAATATACATACATATTTAAAAACTGATAATTGAACATACTTTAACGCAGCAGATGGCATCATTGTTAAGGATGGTTGATGGTTCAGGTCCCAGGAAAGCTCCCACTATTGAATCTTTTGCCAGAATTTGTAATATTTGCAGCTGGTTGAAATGTTGAGGTAGAATTTACTGCTGCTTTGACAACGCCCAGCAGCTTATTGCAGATGAGTTCATACCGTGTGCTGTCTTACAGGTTTCTTTGCATTTCCCAAGGCTGTTGATCTGAGGGCTTGAACTGTTTGCATCTTTTCCGTCACACATGGGTGACTCTTTTGACTAGTGAATTATGAACGTGCCCAGAGCACGTCAAGTGATGTAATTCTGCTGAAAACAGATGCAATAAATAAGTGAATTAAGGTCTGTCACAAGGCAATTGCAAGATGAAACATCTATGGCTCTGAAACTGAGATTCTGGCAAATAGGAGGGAATTCCACTTATTAATAATCAACAATCATTCCAGTAATATAGATCAGATGTGACTGCTCTCTGAGGAAATCGTAGCTAAATCATAAGCATTAATACATCTGTAAGTATCTTTATTATCTTTTGTAAGTACCTTTTGGGTTCAATACAAAAGTTCAGCTGGTCATATATGTGCTGCACTCCCATCGCTTACAAAAACTGAATTTACATTTGAATTATTTTTGCCTTGCAGTATTTATTGCCGTATCATCTTAAATGTAATCTAATCCATTGACAAGAGACAGGTGCAGGCTGAATGTAGGGGAACGGCATACATTGGTAGCACGTATGCCTTCGTTTGCGAAAGGACGTGGGAGGAGAAGGTTCCGGAGCTTCATTCAAAGCCCTCGCTTGTCCCATCTTTGTGTGTCCTCACCATGAAATCTGTTCCATGGGGCTCTGGAACACAACCGTTAGATCAGATGAACCCCCCCTTCCCATATCACTGGATCCTGTTTTCCCAGACTTTCCCAGAGCCACCCACAGCCCGTGTTGTGGAGCACTGCAGCTGACCTCCAGTGATAACCTCTGTTTCGGCTTCACTAATCCTTCCTTCTTTGTCTTTGTAATGAGGCAGATTGACCATTTCAATCTGATGTAAGAGCTGCACTGTTTTCTAGGCTAAATGTTTTTGTTCTCTCACTACAGGTCACTTTTCACCCTGGAAGACCCCTAAACAGGTAAAAAGCCAAGCCAGACCTGAGCTCTGACATCTACTCCTTGTGACGTGTTCCTAACTCTGACATTAACTGTCGGTAGCCTATGCCGCTGTGGTTATAGCTGCCCCCGTTACGACTCACCCATTAACCGTATCCGCCATGTGCTGTCGTCAATTAGCCCCTGCTGTAACCTAGCCCTTTCTTTGTCACCTGTGGGTCCCTTCTCTCCCCGTCACTAACAGATGAAGGTCTTGTAGTTCTTATGTGGCCTCATCATAGATGTGGAGTTACTAGATTGGTCCTGTGTGGTGAAGGCTGTGGGAACATACATGTGATTTGCAACTCTAGATGGGATGGTACTGGACAATCTTTGTTAAAATAGTATGGCTTTGAATTTAAATTTTGAAGTCGCTAAATATTTTGTAAATGATGGTGTTCAGTATGTCCAATTCATACATAGAGTTCTATGGGTCATAAAGAAGAATGTGACCATTTCAGCCAATCTAGCAATTCTTAATCTATGTACCCAAAGCTTCCTCAGCATGCTTCCTCTGCTCTTCATCCTTGACCGGACCATCCGTTTCTGCTCCCTATACATTATTAGGAGTGCTCACTCTCGCCCTCTTTCAATTCCATTAAAATCACTGGGCTTTTGAAAGCCTTCTCCCGAGAGCCGTATTTCAATGAAAGCTGAATATCCAAGTGCTGTGCTTTCATACCTTCTCTTTCCTCATATGTGGTTTCAGTTTTATCCATTTATTCTGTTTGTTCTGCTTGTCTATTGGCCACAGTTAGATTTCTGCTCATGATAGTGCTTCTTGATTTCGTAAATGGTCTCAGTAATTCTGTCTCATTTCAGTCGGACAGTGTTTTTAACAGTCAATATCAAGCAGTGAGCACGCCAGCACTTTGTCAAGCGCCAAGTTGTGTTTTTTCAGCTAAATCATGCCTGGGTGTGAAACTAAATGGTGTTAGGGCTGGGCGATATCATATCGATATTATATCGCCCATGCGCAATAATCACCGCCCAGGTCAGATGACAGACGAAGCATTTGGCCGGTCACCAGCTTTCCAGTGCTATACAGACATTAATTTACGCCCATAATTTGGTAAGAGTATTAGTAGTATGGCTTACTAATGAGATGTGTTTTGTGTTAGTAATCTGTATAAACTTTATGTTTCTTAAATTCTATTAGCGGAGCACCACACATAATACTGTTTTACTATACTACAGTTTGGTATACCTCAGTGCAATGCGCACTGAAGTCGTGGTGAAGAAGAGCAGACACGACATCTTTTAAAAGAGGAAATCTTGTGGATAAACAATGTAAAAAGATGTCGGCGGTGTGGTGGTACTTTTTGCAGTTCAAAGTCTGACACGTTTATTAAACATAAGGATATGCCGTGGGGTGACACGGTGGTGCAGTGGTTAGTACTGTTGCCTCACACCTTTGGGACTTGGGTTCGAGTCTCTGCCTAGGTTACATGTGTGTGGAGTTTGCATGTTCTCTCTGTGTCGTCGTGGGGTTTCCTCTGGGCACTCTGGTTTCCCCCCACTGTCCACAGACATGCTGAGGCTAATTGGAGTTACAAAATTGCCCATAGGTATGCATATGTGTGTGACTGGTGTGTGAGTGTGCCCTGCGATGGGCTGGCCCCCCGTCCAGGGTTGTTCCGTGCCTCGTGCCCGTTGCTTCCGAGATAGGCTCCAGATCCCCCGCGACCCAGTAAGCAGGTTGGAAAATGGATGGATGGATATGCTGTATTTATACTAATAATGACTTTTGGACGTCATACAAAGCCTCATTAATATTTTAGCCATACTGCTAAACTGCTTAAATTGTGGGCGTAAATAAATGTCCATATAGCACTGAAAAGCTGACGCGTGGCCAAACGTTGTGGCAGTCATCTGTATTGCAGCTTGCGCAATATAATATCGATATGATATTGCCCCTCCCTAAATGGAGTTGAAGCTAGTGTTCATCTTCATGGCGAACAGCGAGAGGAACACAAGGGTTACACCTAGCGTGTGCAAGGTCATTCTCCCAACATAACAGCGGATTTGGGGAAAACTTGAGTGCATGTATGGAAGCGTGTGGCAACCGTTGTTCAGCCAGGGCTACCCATCAGCCAGTTCATCTCATGGAAAACCCACCTCCAGCAGTAGAGGAGATTCAGCACCATATCTCCAGCTGCTTCTGTGGAAAATTTTCCGGCTGTGTTCCAGAGACTTCACCTTTCATTAGTGCACGGGGGAAAGGAAAGAAGGCCATATTCGTTTCTTAGTGTTCAGTAAGAATTTCTTCATTCCACCACTGTGCTGCTAAGCTGCCTGACTGATAACTTGAATTGCTCTCACAGTGTGTCAGTGTCAATTGAGCCCAACCTCTCCATTTGTCTGCCTGTGCTTTTGGGGTCACCTCCCACCGGCACATTTGACTTCCATCACCTCCGTGTTCATCTTTCGGGCTTTGGCTGTATGCTGCCAGCCGCTTCTCTATTATCTCTAGTTCCTGTTACAGCCCCCCAGCCAGACTAACAGAAATGAAAAAGGAACACATTATTGAGCAAGTGAGGGAGACTAAGAGAGATGTGGCAATCTTGAAGCAAGCAGGAAAACAAAGGAATTAATATTTTGTTCCAGTTGTAGGGGAAGAACTCTCATGGTGGCCTTGTGGAGATGGGCTTCATGGCTAAATGCAGTCACGATATTTTCTCAGATTCCAACGTTGCTTTGCGAACACCGCTGTGAACCAAACTGTGACTTCCTGTTTCCTGTGGCCAAGCTGGTGGATGAGGAGGGTCTTATTTAACCAGGCTGACATCCTAAGTCATATGTGGTTCTCTCTATGGTAACAGCAGGACATACAAATCAAGAACACCAGAACTACCCCCCCCCCCCCATTGGCCACAACTGACAATGTTGTTAACTGTGGTTCCTGGAGCAAGTGGGGCCATAAAATCCTCAAGCAGAACCTATTCGGATCAAAAACATTTTGTTTTTGACTGCACTAGAACCCTTTAAATGTTTGGCATCATAACACTGGTGTGGTTATTCATTGCTGGACCTGGTGCTGTGACACAAGATCCCCGAAGATGGACCGTGATGTGTAACTGTCTCTCTTTGTGGTGGTTTGAGAAGAAAAAGCAGAAGACAAGGAGTCGCTAATGGAGTCTCTTGCTGAGGCTTTTTTGGCTGCATTTCCTGCACATGCAGCATCTCCCTGATGTTCAAGTAGAGCGCTGTTGATAATCTTCAGACTTCCATCTCATTAGATAAGGACAAGAATCCAGAGACTCTGCGTTTGTTGACATGTATACTGCCTGATGGACTGACATAATTTATGCTCTCACCAAGCCATGGTGTAAAAAAATCACTTCAGTTATTTTTGCCTTTTTTCCCCTCTATCTCTTCCCCTTCAACTTTTAATCACACCAGCACTTATTTCGTGAATGCAATCATTGAGCCATGGTTGTTCATCAGAGGCAGGCCTTCGGAACTCTCTGCTGGAATGTTTTAACTGCCTGACCAGCTGTTTGGTTTGAAGAGGTTTCATTAGGTAGGGCACATTGCTAAATGCCACATGTAGGTCTATATTTCCTTCTGCTTAGTAACCACAAGTTCCAATAAGAGCGGATCCCAGTCCTGCACACATTCTGCAAGACCTAGCAGAGGAAGTTCTGGTAGCAGTGGACTGGTCTGGGTCACTGGGCAGCCTGGAGCTGCAGGAATTGAGCCATGAGAGGACAAAGCTCAGCACTTATCAAGTAACAAACTGTGCTGCAGAAAATGTAGCCAAGCAAGGGAGGGGGGTTGGAACATGTTGCCAGAATGATGCTGGCTCTTGAAGAAACGACCTCGGGTGTTTATGTTGAGTACCACTCACCCCCAGGGCTTCACCAGTCCTGGGGCCATCATGGAGGTCAGGGTATCCCCCACACCCCACCTGGGAACAGATCACTCGGGATGGTAACTGAATGAATGCCGATGTGTTTGCAGGTGCTGGAGCAGTGGGACCTCCAGGGCAGCCCCCAGACCAGCCTCTCTGCCCCTGTCCTCCCCCAGAGCACCCCATTCCCAACCCACCACCTGCACAGGGCCTCGGTCCCCGACTCGGCCGAGGGCTTTGATCTGAACAAGCCTGACCCCTATGACCTCTATGAGAAGTCCCGAGCTATCTATGAGAGTAGGCGTAAGTAACCATCCACCGTTTAATGCTCATGTTCCAGCTGGTGGCACGCCACACACCTCATTGGATCTCATTGGCCAGTATGAACAGCATCTCTGATGCTTCTGTTGACATTATAGTGGTCGATGAGAAGAAGCCCTACTGTGACTGTTGTGTTTGTAGTTGCGCATCTTGGTGAAATTGATGCAAAGAAGAGCAAATTTGTCCACAGAAGGGCTCAAGGGGTTTGGTGTCAGTGAAAGTTTACTTGTATAGCTGGAACATCTTTGTTCTAGAGAGGTGAAACATCTATTCATCTATTCAAACATTATATTAGAACCAGCTGTTCGGCTTGGTTCAGCTTTGATGAAAAATTTCCTTTCCTGTAAGACTGAATGCAGGTCCTCTTCCCAGCTTGTTTTCCAGCACGTAAGGCACCGGTTGTGTCCCCACTCTTCACATTCAGCTTTTTATTTGTAAAATAAGCCATCCTGTGCAAGTGCTTCTTTCACGCAAGGAATGAATGTTAGAAAAGTTAGAAAGCTGATAAACTTACCGGGAAATAGATCATAACTGCAGGTGGAAGATAAGAGAGAAGGTTTCGATCTGAACTACAAGTGGAAGACTATTAGGAGGGTTATATCAGAACTCTAAATGGAAAGCTATGAGGAGGGTTAGATCAGAATTACAATTAGCTATGACGATAGCTGGGTAGTCCTTATGAGTCTAGCACACTTGGTACCACTGCTGACTAGTGAGACATATATGGGATGTGTGGCACATTAAAGGACTCTGAAGAGTCCTTGTGGCATAGTAAGGTGGATATTCTTGGGATTGTGCTAATTCTGGCTGGGATCTTACTTTCCACTCATCTCTCCCGAAGCACTCCCTGAAGAGACAGTGGTGTTTTTACACACTATAATGAGGGATTCTCCTTTATCTGTTTGACAAAAGTAAACCCACATCACTTTTTTTTTCTTTAACTGCAGTCCCAGAAATAAAACCGAGACAAGAATACTGTTATGACACCATAACATAATGTGCATTACATAAAAAACACTTATTCATTTGCATATGTGGTTCACTGGTTGTTTGGGTGAATGTCCCTACTTTACCTATATTTACATAACTTTATAAGTAAGTGCTCTTCCATTTTGAATCTCTAGTGTAATTACACTTTGATTCAGGGTTGCTGCATTAACTTTCTTGGTTGGGTGACACCGGTACCGTAACTCCAGATGATACAGTGGCGGCTACTTGGCCAGCACCTTGCTCCTCACTGTGGGCGGGGAAAGACCCAGTGGTGACGTTATGTAAGGTGAATGTTTGTCGAGATGACAGGTGACAAGTCAGAAGCCTAACATGTTTAACGGTCTCATTTTAAGCGATCATGGTCATTTACATATGTTCTAGGAGAGATCCATTCTTCTTAGGTAGGAACTTTAGGAATTTGGTCCTGACCCGAGTATCCATGCTACCCATAGACGTATCCGTGGTGATCATAGGCCCCACCTCAGCCTCGCTGTCATGTGGATCGACGTCGGTAGGCACACACTAAACTTTTTGTTTTCTTGTATCAGATGCATCAAGTTCTTTGGCAGATGTATGTGCTCAGAAGGTGACAGAAAATAATCTGGGTTTGTACATTACTCATTTGAAGGTAAAGGCAAACCATGTTCTGATTGACGGAACCCGAGTCTGTTTGTACCTCTGTCAGGTCGCTGTCTCATCTTAAAACTGCAATGACAAGACAGGTGCCATTTTTTAAATTCTGGTTTTAAGATCTCAAGGAGCCTTGGTGTGAATAATCACACCTAGCATCACAATTCCCAGTCGGCTAGGGTTCGCACCCTGGTGTGGTGTGTTACGGTCTCTGCCAGAGGGGTCATGCCACATTCTGCGATGAGGTTCTGAGCCCTATAATGAATGATACACCTGGAGCAGCAGGCAGGAAGAATGGACACACAGCCCCAAGACAAACGTGTGCTGTATGTGGGTTCCGTGGTGAATTTCTGTCAGACCTCGTTGCGTTTTTTCTGTGTTGTCTTCAAACAATGGAAACTAAAGGTTTACAAAAAAGTAAAATGTAGTAACCTTTTTAATGACAAACAGGCTGGAACTGGGAAGACTTCCGTAGCTTGGAGGAATTTTGGAGTGTATTGGAGATGATGAATATGCTGCAGTGTTGTTTGCTACTGTCACACGTCCTTTGTTGACGTCAACGTTCTGCAGCAGTAAACTGTCCAGACTTTCCATGAGAGCCATGAGTGACACGTGTATGAAATTTTTGTTTGAATGCTTGCCTCTGTTTCTGGTGGCGGTTCCTCGCGATCCTGTTCAGCCCCCCGCGTCCCCTCCCTCACCCGGTCGTCACACTTACCCGGCACTTACTCTGTCTCCATGCAGAGCCGGGGCTGCCCCGAACAGCCTTTCGAGTGGATCCCGCCGGCAAGTACCCCCTCATGCCGTGGCCATGCCGTCGTCTTATCTGTTCCAATTCGCTCAAACGCTCACCCACCTGCTCGGTTGGACTGTTCCCAGGCTTTCTTGTCAACTTGTGTTTCCCTTTCACCTGAACCTTAGTTTTCATCGCTGCAATATCTTTTCTTTTTTTGTCCATTAACCATTGAAGCCACTGTCCCGCTTACAATCCTGTTTCTTACACTCGCAGTCGCCCATGTCCTTTCCACAATGCTCTCATTCCATTGTGTCTCTATGCATCAGTTTATTTGCACTGAAGCTTCTGACCCAAGCTTTATGTTTCCATAAAAGGGGCAGGTCTTGGGATTTAGTCTCCGAAAATTGACTTTGACATACTTTGACTTTGATATCTCACAGTGGCCATAAATGCAGTCTTCTGTTCTGGTCAAATGGGAAATACAGTCAGGCTGGTAAATTAGATCTACAGGTCATTTCTCATGGACATTTTTGCTCAGTATAAAGGCAAAGACCTTTTATGCAGCAAGGTATGAGAAGAACTGAACCAGCCATAAGTCATGCCTAGTTTTTAACCACGTTTAACAGGCCAACACATATTCTGTGTGTGAAGGTGACTTCCCGTTGTTTATATTCCATTGGAATGGTAGCTTCCACATGTGAGGCTTTGGTTGCAATGACCCTCACAACCAAAGAAGTCAAAGAAACATGTTGATTTGACCATGGTGCTTTTGTGCCAGGGCCCGAGTACCTGGAACTGGATGTCCACCTGCGCCGGCAGAAGTCCGGCTTTGGATTCCGGATCCTGGGAGGTGACGAGGCGGGACAGGCTGTGAGTCCGGAGGCTCGTGACAAGGCTCGTATGGGACGGGCTTGAAAACCTGTCGATTTTTCTTACTAATTCATCTCACCCCAGAAGCAACCCTAACACTTTATTGAACACAATCTCTTGAGTGTATTAGTTATTCTGATTCTCTTCACATCTCACCCATGACCTTTGACCCATGATGTGTCCTGGGGGAGCATGTTAACCCTCATTTCCATCCACAGATCTTGATTGGGGCAATCATCGAGAAGAGCCCAGCAGATCGGGATGGGCGGCTCCGGCCGGGTGACGAACTGGTGTTTGTAGATGGTGTCCCAGTGCTGGGGAAGACACATCGGCACGTCATTGACTTGATGCACGCGGCCGCCCGCAACGGACAGGTCAACCTGACTGTACGGAGGAGAATCCAGGGAACAGGTGAGCAGTCAGAGTTTGATGTTGTGCTGAGGGTCGCACCTGAAAGTACATGACAAATTAGACATGCGTGCCTCCTCTCAGCCTGTTAGCCTTCTGGTCCTCCTGCTGGACCTGATCTATTACGATGACACTTGAAATGCCGTGAAGAACTCTACCCGACCTGGTCCTGAAACGTGACATTTGTGCAGCCGCTTTGTTGAAGGTGTACGACGTGCCCTGGTCTTTTGCAAGTTTATCCTGAGATGCCCTGGCTGTGATTGGCATTAAGGATTATGCAGAGATCCCTCAGGGGGCTGTTAATATCCCCTTTCATCCACCTGCTGGTTCACCTGTGAGGCTCCTGTAGGAGCTGACTGATAACAGCTTCGGCTCCAGCAACAAGCTCATGCGCCCAGCTGTGACGGGGCAGGCCTCCCACTTCCCTTTAGCTTCCAGCCCTTCCTTTCTCTCACTTGCATTTTCTCCAACCTACTGGGTGTTCTCCTCACTTGAGCTGTCAGGTAAAGAGTGGTGGGATTCCTCATGATGACTGCAAGTCCTTGGTGCGTCTCCTCATTACTGCGCCCTGCTTTTATCGCACTCTGAGGCTTGGGAGCACACTGTGGCTCCCTTCCCGACTCCCCATAGTGCAAGTAGGACTCTCCCCTCTGGCTTACCTGCCTCTTTCAGGGTCCATCCTCGTCAGTTGATTAAGAGGAGCACTCCTAGAGATGTTGAAGGAGCTCTGAGATTTGTGAAGCTGTCTTTTATTACATTTGCATTTATTAATTTATCGGGCACTTTTGTCCAAAGCACCGTGCAAGTGAGACAAGCATTATTACCATTAAATTTTGATTAGTAGATAGCCAAACGCAAATTGGATGAGGAGGAGATTTACAATTTGCTGCCCTTCAGAAATTATTCAGAAATTTTCTTTGATTAAGCAGATGACTTAATTTGCAGTGATTACAATGTTTATTTTATTATGTTTTATGTAGATTTAGTCTTAAACAGTCACTAGTCTGTTTAAGATCCAGGATTTTGAGTTAGCAGGATTTTAACTCCTTGGTCACCATTTCGGATGACTCATCCTCAGTGCTGTGTTTGAATCACTAGTGGCACCTACCAGTGAACCCTGTCCTGAGAATGGCCGGAGCCCGGGCTCTGTATCCACACAGCACAGCTCCCCCCGGAGCGACTTTGCCTCCAGCTCCATGCCCAGCAACCTTGACGGGGCCATCGCCCCGGTGCCGGCCACAGGCTGTGGCCCCGCTCCGGAAACCTCGCCTCCCCAGGGCGCACAGACCAGCGATGTGGTGATCCACCGCAAGGAGAATGAGGGCTTCGGTTTCGTCATCATCAGCTCGCTGAACCGCCCAGAATCCAACGTGACCATCAGTAAGTATCTCCAGGGTGAGCTGTCGACTATTAGCACAGGAGGTCATCTGACTTTCTTCAGCAGATGTGGGTAATTAATCAATTAAAATGTGGGGTGCAAGGTTTAAGAAACAGGCTTAATGCACCTGCATGCCCTATTCTACACATTGATCATTTATAGATTTAAACACACACACACACACACACACACACACACACACACACACACACACATATATATATATATATATATATATATATATATACACACACACACACAAGTTGACATACCTATCTAAGATGGGGACCTTCCATTCACTTCTATGGGCAAAACCCTAATCCCAATCTCGACACCCTTAACCTCCACCCAGCCCTAACCTTAACCATAAGTAACCAAACAAAATACAAGACTTTTAGCATTTTTAGTTCAGATTTTTTTTAATTGGGGTTATGCAAATGGAGACCTGAAAAAGGTTTCACCACACTTTGGGGATGTTTTGGACCCCGAATGTGAACTATGCAAATCCACACATACCACACTCATTCATTTCTATGGGAAAAATGCTAATGCTAACTATGACCACCTTAACCCATACCCAGCCCTAACCACCTATCCATAAGCAACCAAACAAAATACATTTTTAGATTTTTCATTGTTTTCACAGATATTTATAAAATAGAGTTTTCCCATATGGGCACCAGGAAACTGGTCCCCAAAAAGGTAAGAAAAAATGGGTATTCATCTCGTTGTGGGGACATTTGGTCCCCAAAAGGTAAGGTAAAGCTGGACCTTAATTTATGTGTGTATTTATAGCACAACTACTGTAATGTTGTATGTGTATAATCTATCCCACTTGGGGGAGTCCATTCATCCAGCCACTTTACCCCAGTGCAATCTGTGGAGTTAACTGGCCACGATCATCTGTGTCTCTTTATGAGACCCGTGATCTCATTACTGATATCATGTTGACTACTAGTGTAGGATCAGCCTTTTACAATATGTTCAGAGCCTATTTGTCAATGTGCTATTCTAGCTATGTGCCCTGGAGAGAGAGCTTCCCATAACTCTCCTCCAATCCGAACACGGAGAACATTTGTGGGGAGTTTGACAGGGACTTCATTCTCTGCCAGTCAGCACAAATCAGCAGTAAATTAAACTCCACCATGCTCAAAAATCCAGATGGGGCAGATGGGAGAAATCACATTTTTTTCATTTGCAGTATTTCTCATGCTTTTATAAGTTTTTATATGAACCAATCCCCAAGCACCTGAATGTAGAGTCCACATTCATACTTGCATAAAATCGATCAAAAGAGTGGAAGGAGATCCTGGCAGTATAGCTTTTCTTTGCCCTGTATTAGGGCTGAATGATTTATCGATTTCAAATCGAAATTGCAATTTTGAAACAACGCGATTAGCAAGTCACAAAAATTGCGATTTAGGATATACATGTCATTCTCACCAATCACAAGCACCGTGCTTCTCGCATGCCAGTCATGCTCGCAAACAGCAAACACGTGAAACACGTGAAGGAAAATGTACATTCTCAGTGTGGAAAAATACTGATTCTGCTACTGAGGTATAAGTGAATTGCCTTCCTATTTCATGGTCCAAGGTTGGTTTCAGAAAGGTCCTATCAACAATAGAACCGGCAAGCTTCTTTTAAACACCAGCTGCAATATACTTCAGCGTATCATACCTTTGGTTTTTGTTAAGAGGCAATAGCATTAATATACCGCTAACCCATCAAAACAACAATGAGACCGTCAGTCCTCAACAATTCTCACAGCAGCGGAGTCGGTGACCTCTAAAAAAGGCGTGAAATCCACACTACAGTGGTGTTTCTGTCATATGTTTTTGTGCTTATCAAATTTAAGTGTTTCCAAAGATTAATCCCACAACAGTAATAAAATAAAAGTCTTTCTTTTTTGACATGTAAGTTTTATTACCTTGTAAATAGTCTGTAGGGTTTGCAAACTGCCGTAATGTTTTTGATGCAGCTAATTTTAAGTTCAGAATGGAATATAGGTTTGCCGTAAGATTTCTTGCTTGAGTCTGAAAGAGTTTGCAACCATGAACACGTACATTTTTTGTTTCACATGCAATTGATTTGTATAGAAAATACCCATATACAGTTGTTAAAACCAATCACCAATAAACGACTTCTGTTTATTCAACATTTTATAAAATGCATGCTACGTTTAAAAATTTCCAGATTTACGGTTTCAGGACAGAACAGCTGCTCTGTTATGAACATTACGATTTTTTGAGTGTTATTAGTGTTAATAACAGCAGCTAACAACAGAATAGCACAAACAAAAGGGCTGCATACACCGAAGTAGTTCTTGCTTGTTCATTGGCGTGGGAAAAGTGTTATAAGTGTTAAAAGTGTCTAGTGTTATTATAGGAGGGTAATAAGCGTTACCTGCAAGATGGCCATTTTTGTTTTTGCTGCAATTATTTTCATTCTTACTTTATTTAACTTGACACATCACATCTTTAAATTCTCATCCTTGCATTAGAATATAGAGCAGTTAATACTTATGGTATCTTCATCATATGTTTTAAGATTACTACACACTTAATATTGAACTGAAGCTTGACATAAAAAAATTAAATCGCAAATCAAATTTCTGTCAGAAAAATCCCGATTCGATATTTTCCCAAAATCCTGCAGCCCTACACTGTATGCGGTATCCGGCAGCTTTTCAGTGTCCTCTTGTCAGCTTCTGGACATGTACTTTTATAGTGATGTATGAGAATTTTGAGTAGAGGTTCTCTTGCTTAATTGAGCCGTGTGTGTTTCTGTGCACGCGGCCACCCACGCAGCCGTGCCCCACAAGATTGGCCGCATCATCGAAGCCAGCCCGGCCGACCGCTGCGGGAAGCTGAAGGTTGGGGACCGCATCTTGGCCGTCAACGCGCAGTCTATCGTCGACATGCCACATGCCGACATTGTGAAGCTGATCAAGGATGCCGGGCTCTGCGTCACGTTGCGCATCATCCCACAGGAGGGTGAGTGTGGTGGCACGTGCCCTCGTCACAGGGGGATGGGTACACACTGGGGAGGGAATCTCAGTATTTATTTAGCAGATGCTTGACTGATGGGGTCAGACGGTCCCTGGAGTGATGCAGGTTAAGGGTGATGTTCAAAGGCCCAGTAGTGGCTTCAAGACTTGAACCAGTGACCTTTAAGTCAAAGGAGTGCTAACCCAGTGAGCGATACACCAACACATATAGAGTGTTTATTCCTCTGTCTGGGAATTTACCTTAATTTCCAGTTGAGAATATAATCAATCAATCAATCAATCAAAACTTTATTTGTCCCCGAGGGGCAATTTGAGGGCACATAGAGCAGTGTTGAAGATCAACCCAACCATACATATACAAGCATCACAGTGGGGGTAGACAGGTCAGGAAGACAGCCAATCTACAAGCCAACCAGTTGACCGCACGAGCAGTGACCCAGATGTGAAAGAACAGAGAACAAGAATTACATGAGTTGAGAAGAGGCGACAGCCCCCAGACTGTACTCCAGTAGGGAGTATAATGAAGGAACATAAAAAAACACCTCAGCAACATAAGTACACGGTCACTACACCTTACAACATAAAAAGTCGTGACTTGCAACAGGGGAGGGAATGGGGAGGTGGAGGTAGTCCAGCATAGACAGACAGCCATCTGATCCTGCAGCCATAGAGACGCTGTTTGCAAACCCGCCTGTTCACGGTGGGGGTACGAAGCGGAGAAGGCATTGGAGGGTGTCCTTGGGATTGGGGGAGAGGGATGCAAGACAGTCTCTCTGCCTTGTTCTTCTGGGGGAGTTGTTGAATTCAGCGGTAGCCTTGGCCAAGGCCAGTGCTGATTAGGGGGGAGCCAAAAGCAGACAGAATAGGGTCGTTTGGGTTTTTAGGCAAGAAGCTGTGATTTCGCAGCTCCTTTAATGTCCACGCTGGTCTCCTTTATCCAATCCTTTGCAGAGCCGTGAGCTTCTCTGTGATGTTATCCAATGTGCGATCAATAGTCACAGTAATGTTATCCAATTTGCGATCTATAGTCACAGCCTGAGTGCCAACAGCTCTGCCAATCCCAGCCAGCCTAGTGGGTCTTTGAGCCGCTGTCACCATTTTCTTTAATTTTCGATAAACCAAGACAATGCCAAAATCCAATCAGCATAAGACCTGTTCCAAATAGGTGACTATCTTCGATGTCCTCCACGGAGAGAGACACACGACCTTCCACTTCACCCATCGGTCCATCATGTAGCCAGCTGCGTACGTTCCTGCAGGAGAGTCAGGTTCTCCCGAACCTGTGCTTCTCTTCGAGAAGATAGTGTCAATTGCGTTGAGAGACCAGTTGATCAAATCCATGATCCAAATCCTTGATTTTCTTAGTTTTTAAGAGCAGGGCTGAGAGAGTCTCTATAAGACAATAGACTGGGCGATACGAGAGGAGCAAAGCAGGGAAGAAAAGGGGAGGGAGAGGGAGAGAAGTGCGTCTGGCCTCCGCTGAGAGCCAAGAGAGGATGGATAGAGAGCAGAGTTCTTCAAATCTGGAGCTCGATTCGAAGTCCAGGCCTTGTTTTCAGTTCTCCCAGGTAGTTAGTTTAATAATTACTGATTCTGATTGGTCAGAGGCTTCACACTTGACTGACAGGTAGAGGAAGGCTGGAAAACCAGCAGTGCTCGGACCTCAAAGACCGTGATTTGAATGACCCTGATATAGAGTGTTTATTCTTCTGTTGGGGGATATGGTTTAATTTCCTGCTGGGAATGTAGAGTATTTATTTTTCTGATTGGGATTGTGGCTTACTTTCCAGCTGAGAATATAGAGTGTTTATTCTTCTGATTGGGAATGTGGCTTAATTTCCTGCTGGGAATATAGAGTATTTATTCTTCAGATTGAGAATGTAGCTTAATTTCCTTTTGGGAATATAGACCATTTATTCTTCTGATTGGGAATGTTGAGAAGGCCGAGTTTAAACATTCCTGTGTAGGAATGTAGAGAACGTTTGTTTGTTTACAAATGGGAATAGAGACAGTGATGATGTTTCTGCAGGGAGCATAAGAGAGCGCTGAGTGACAGTGGGTGATATGTGCTGTGTTCCCCTTCCAGAGATAAGCAGCCCACCCTCAGCCCCCAGTTCAGAGAAGCAAAGCCCTATGGCCCAGCAGCACAGCCCCATAGCCCAGTCCAGCTCGGCACCCCAGACCAGCCCGGTGGCCCAGCACAGCCCAGTCACGCAGGCTCCAGCACCAGCCCCACCTCCTCAGCTCTACAGCCACGACGGCAGGTAAGGTCACGCCATTCAATAGCAACCCTGTTATTCTGTGTACTACGGCTAAGGAAGGGCTGCTTTTTTACATTAAGTGTGTGAAACTGGCCTTGTGGATCCCTGGTTTTGGCTTTCTGATGATTTATGGGACCAAGCCTGAAGTCTGTCCCGTTTGTTGTGTGTTGTTTAATTTACCTCATACAGACTCCTAAATTATTTATTTGTTTCACGCCTTTGGGCAGATTTTAAATAATTTACAAACCTTGGCATTGAGAACAATGTATGAGAACTATATTCATAATGCAGTATGAATATCCCTTCTTTTAGGGTCCCCAGCCTTCTGAATCAAATGGTCCTGCTTTTATTTTTGTTTTCTTTTCTGAGCTGTCAGGGGAAAGTACTTGGTTTTGCCCCCTAGTACCCTGCAACTGGCTCGGGGTTGGGGCTGACTGCTGTGGTTGCCCTTGACAGCAGGCGAGGCCTGTAAAGAGGTTCAATGGCGACCTTTTTTACGGGAGTTGTCTGGCAGCTACAGGTCGGAGGTGAAAGCGAGGCAGGATGTCAAACCAGACGTTCAACAGCCCCCGTACACCGACTACCGCCAACCTCCCGTGGACTACCGGCACCCCCCGGTGGTGGACTACCGGCAGACCTCCACGCTGGACTACAGACACCCGCCCCTGATGGACTACAGACCCGACGGCCGACAGTTCCCCATCTCTGACTACAGACAACCCCAGGTGAGAATACAGTTCATAATCCGGGACAATAGACAGTCACAGGTGAGGATGCAATTTAATAACCCGGACGTCAGACGGATGGATGGTCTCAGGTGGACGGATGATTTACTAAGAAGGACGACAGGGACTCGCAAGTGAGAACACAGTTTAATGATCCAAGATCACAGACCATCATAGTTGAGAGTGTAATTCCTGCCTGTACATTGTGTACATCCGCAGTACTGAATACTAAGAGGAAACAGTCTAACCCATGCATCTTAATAGCCATGTGTCGCTTAATGATGGAGATACGTTCTGAGAAATGCGTCATCTTTTGCAGTTTTATTGTTGTGCAGACAAACCTACACAGTACAGCCTACTACACACCTTGGCTATATACTATAGCCTAAATAACAATAATAAGCACAGTATAATAAATGCATAAGCCACTAATATAGTTTATTATCATTATCAGGTATTATGTATTGTATATATCACCACAAACGTGTGAGTAATGTAATCCACCACAACGTCGCTAGGTGACAGGAATTTTTCTACTTCGTTATCATCTTATGGGAGCGCCGTCGTATATGCGGTCCATTGTTGGCCGAAACGTAGTTAGGTCACACCGTTAGGTAGGTCAGTCTCCTCAGGGGCCACACAGGATCCATTGCGCCTGATTCCCAAACCTGTGTCCTCACTAGCCTTTCATGTGTGCGGCCAGCCGAATATGTGACTGAGGCATGTCAGTGCATAAATGCGAGGATAGTCAAGCCACGCCCTCTGGGTAAATACAGACCAGTAGACTCCTGTCATTCATCCAGTCAGACCAAGTTGGTGAAACATGAACAAGCTGAGAGTCGCATCTGGTTGAGGCTGCTTGAGGCTTAGAAGCAGCCCTGCTTATCCAGGCACACA
This sequence comes from Cyphomyrus plagiostoma, assembly GCA_019775915.2. NCBI lineage: Eukaryota > Metazoa > Chordata > Actinopteri > Osteoglossiformes > Mormyridae > Cyphomyrus > Cyphomyrus plagiostoma. The sequence continues at coordinate 25,952,663 of JABFEA020000067.1, forward strand.
GACGTGTAATAGCATGTGAGCGCATCCTGCTTGAGCCGGAACAGTGTTCTGTTGCCGGCGCCTAAACCACCATGCCACCCGTTGCCACAGGACTTTGACTTCTTCACCGTGGAGCTGGAGAAGAGCGTGAAAGGATTTGGCTTCAGCATCCGCGGCGGGCGGGAATACAAGATGGACCTGTTCGTGCTGAGGCTGGCCGACGACGGACCTGCCATCCGCAATGGAAGGATGAGGGTGAGACGACGTCACGGGGGGCGGCCCCCCCCGCGCCCGGGCCGGGGGGGGGGGGGCGGGCGGGGGGGGGGGGGGGGGGGGGGGGGGGGGGGGGGGGGG
>JABFEA020000067.1:25961092-25989938 GCA_019775915.2 Cyphomyrus plagiostoma
TATATATAAAAAAATAAATTATTATTATTATTATTAATAATAAAAATACACATTGTGTGCATGTGTAAAATGTGTTGCTCTTGTGCAGAGAAGTACGAACCAGCCTTTATTTTGCTTATGGTCTGCAGAATTTCTTGCCCTTTCTGTCCATGGTTTAGTAGCTTGAGATTTAGACAGGACTTTCTCGTGAAGTTGCTGTAGCCGTGTGCTGCAGTTTCTGGGCAAACCATTCAGCCATGCTGTTGACATGGTGATTGACAGTTGCCCGTCACTGATTTTAACCCCAGAATTACGGAAAGTGTCCAGCAGTCATGTCTGCATTGTGGGTGTCTCTGGAGGTCTGTCACACCAGTAACAGTGTTCTCTTGTCCTTCAGTCGACAGTCCCACCCCCTGGGATGCTCGGCCTGCAGCCTCCCCAAGTCTGTCGGAAGTAGCCCCACCCCCTGATGCTCTGAACGCCACGCCATCACCGTCATCGCTTCCGGCCCCTCCCCTTGACCCCCAGCACCTACTCTCCCCGGAGACGGGCCGGGAGCCCATGCACGACAGCATGGCAGAGCACCTGTCCAGCCCTGGGAGGGTGGAGCAGGCCGCACCTGGGAGGAGGCAGATGGAGCGCAGGGCCAGTGGGAGGGGCAAGCAGAAAGAGGGTGGCAGGTCCGCCCATCGGGGTATCAGCGTGGGTGGACAGGGGGCCCCTGAGAGCCCGGTGGGTTGGGACGAGCAGGTCCAGGAAAACTCCAAGCCCTACAGAGCCTCCCGGGGGAAATCCAAGGAGAGGAGAGGTGGTGAGAGCAGCGCCCCCCACAGGGAAAACAGGCATCTGCCACACTCCCTTAAGGCCACCGGGCTTGGAGACACACATTCCAATGTGAACGGTGGCACACCAAGCAATGGAGGCAGCACAGACAGGCCAGCCCAGGAGAAATCCGGCCCCAGGGACCCAGAAAGAGTGTCCGTCGAGGCCCGTCCCTGCCGGGGATCCAAGGGAAACACCGGGGGCAGTGCCATGGCGGGCAGAAAGGCCACAGTGTCCCCCGGGCCCTGGAAAATCCCTGGGTCGGATAAGCTACCCAGTACACTGCGATCTGGGACATCCACTGTGAGCAGATAACGCCATAAAGACTGCAGGTCAGGCCACACCAGGCAAGGCTTGGTCAGGTCTCCAACAGGCCCGCCAGCCATCACCATCAGATGCAACACATGTTTTTAGAGAATCTTTTTTTTATTTATATGGTATTTAAAATTATTTTGAGATATTACACCCACCACCTTAAAAACTCAAGGCATCCATTAAAAAAAAACTAGAAAGAAAAAGAAAAAAAAACAGAATGTGTAGCATGATGGGAAGACTCCTATAGTGCTGAATCCAAACAACTCTACTGGAGGTGGCATAGGGGCGGGACCTGCCTTTCAGAAGCTCCGCCCTTCTCTTCCGGCAGCTGGCTGTGAAGCCGGATCACGTGTCGAGGAGCTGGCCACTGGCATTCAGCCAGTGCTGGTTATGGCTGGATGCTTCTTGATGGGGTTTGCCTGACATGACCTTTTGTGCCATTGACAAGGAAATGGTGTGGAAAAAGAGGATTTTAATCGAGAGAAAGCTGCCTTAAAACTATCCTGAGATAGAAAGAAAGATATATCTTTAATAATGATCATTTAGATGTATAGATATATAGGTATATTATATAAATATGTGAAAACATGTACATAAAATCATTCCGGAGAATATGTACACAGGCAAATATACTGAGATGCTATTCAAGCAGGGGGAGTCTGGTTACACCGTAGGGCACTCTGACTCCTCACTGACTCGTCTCACTGACTCGTCTCAGCACAGTGTCCTGAAGCGTGGGTTGACTCACAGAACCCAAAATGAGCCGGAACAGTTTCCGGTTTCCGCGCCACAAGAGGTCTGGGCTCTGTTTACTGCAGAACACGAGCCAAGCCACTGTGGAGGGATTCACCTTACCTGGGGGGCAGGAGGTCTCCTGGCATGCGACAGGGCAGAGTGCCTTAAGTGGAGAGACCAGGCGGAGTTGCTAGTTTGAATGTTCACCTGTCGGAGGCAGCAAAGTGACACAAACTGAGCTATGTGCTGCTGCCACTCTGCTGAAGGAGAAAAAGGAGGGAGTGCAGCAGATCAGTAATGGGCATAAATGCCTGTTTCCTCCTTACGCAGCATTATATCACGATTCGTCTCATCTGTATCGACAGCTCAGTCACCTCCATGAAGTCAGTTTGCACCAAAAAAAAATTTATTTTCTTATCATTGTATTATGAAAAAATCATTGTTTATGCCAGATCTGCTTTATTTTTATGTACATTTATCTGCTATCTAGTAACAGAATGAACAAATGAATTTTGCTTAGTCTGTTTTTGTCGTATGAAGGATAATTAGCTAACTGTAGCTGACATCAAAATGGAGTATGGTTACAGTGGTGCAGGTAATTTTTTGCAGGTCATACCTGTTACTTCGAGGCTGAACAGAGCGCGTAGATTTAATGTGTGGAACTAAGGGGCAAAATAAGCAATCACGCAGCGGAAGGATGTAAAATGTAATCTGTAGCACCCCCTCATGGTCAGACGTAGTGGTGCAAAAGCATGCAGTACCGGTGGTTTTTATAAAAAGCGTTCAGGAAAGGGGCTGGTTATCTCTTTGCTTTCACTGTACGATTGCTATTTTGTCCGCAATATGGACATTACTTAATGGTGTCATCATCGTTGCAAACAAGCTCCCTGAATTTGATCGTATTTGAGCATTTCTCTGACATTATTTGAACAAACTTGGCAATTAAATTATGATTTGTTTCCCATAAAAATTAAGACATCTGCTTTATAGCAACGTGAAGATAATTTATGTTTTTGTGTCTTACAAAAAAATCCACGATATATACCCGTTTACAGGAAGCCAGTCGGCAGCCAAACCGACGTTCGGAAAGTGCTGAGCGCTAAGCGAAAAGTTCGTCCAACGTTACATGTGCGTTAAAAGAAACGTTGCAAGAATGTTATTACCTCGCGATTGGCCAAACAGGATCAGCAGTCACATCTACAAGGCAGAGTTGTACATGGGTGAAGTTCTGGGTTAGAGATGTCTCTTTGCAATTGCGTTATCTATATGACTGACTTAATTGTTTTTGAACGCGGTTTATTTATTACAAGCAGATTTCACTTATCGCGCTAAATTCAAGCATGAATATTTAAACATCGTACCCCCGAGGCATATATATTTAATGCTTCTGGGAACATTTTCCCTAAAAACAAAATTATTTCGCAATTAGTAACATCTACTTATTACCGGTTGTTGTTGTAAAACTAGCTGTTACATCTCATTAACGACGGATGTAATTCTAATTTGCTGACAGCCACTGTATGGGAATGCAAGGCAAATTAAGGATGTTTCAATTATTTTTAATTTTCGGAGTGACACAGAAAAGATGTGCAATTTGAGTGTGATCACGCTTAGCAGAAATCAGTAATATATTCTGTTCTGTTACAGAAAAAGCACGTCCCTTTAAGAAGCTTTCAGAATACTTATAGATTCATTCCTGACAATACGATACAGACGCCGTTGCTGGCTGCAATCCCTTAATCTGTTTGGAAGACCCTGAATTATAACAAAGCACAAATATCAGCAGAAGATTGACAAAAGCCAATGGGAAGTATGTCATATTTAACCTGAGGACGGGTGACATCTCCGGGAATGGCGCGCCGCCGTCCTGCAGTTCAGAGCGATGCTTGTGTAGTTCGGCAGACTCTCACTTGTATGCTCTGTGTCGACTGGTTCAGTTTTCTGTGAACTGTAATACGTTTTCTACAGAACGGCGATAATTAAAAGGTGAGTCTTTGAAGGGTGGCGCTTACGTGTGAACACCATTCCGATCAGTAAACTGTGTAGTGTTAGCTGTGTATTTACCTTTGTACAGCTGTATCTCTATAAATATGATCCATTGTATTAATAATAGTCACAAAGACTGTAAGTGAGCAACTATTTTTATGAAATGCAACACTATGGATATATTAACTTTTGCAGAAATCTTGTTTACTGTATGATATTCTAAAATATTGTCAAATAAAATCTTGACACAGTGTAAAGTATTGATTTTGCATATGGTGCTCATTTAATTCTGAGTTTCGGGTGGGTGAATTGGGGTTATATACTTTAAAAGTACTGTGTCTAACCTGTTTAATAAAGTGTTAGTTTATATATATATATATATATATATATATATATAAAGCCAAAGTACTCTCAGAACAAAAGGGTAAAAGTTTGTATCTTTGCATGTCACTGAGGCTGTACCCTTGTAATTGTACCTTTCAAGGTACAGAAATGGACTCTGAGGAACATTCTAAAGGCATAATCGGCATTAATGTACCATCAATGGTACAGAAATATGCCTCACAGTTCCTTTCTGTGCCTTAATAGGTACAAGTACCTACAGCTAAGGGAACAATGGCAGACCTGCCCTGATGAAGGCCATTGTGGCTGAAACGCGTAGGGATTTTTAGCTCATGGCCCATGTGATATTAAAGGCTTTTTACAGTTGCAAGAAAAAGTATGTGAACCCTATGGAATTACATGGATTTCTGCACAAATTGGTCATAAAATGTGATCTGATCTTCCTCTGAGTCACAACAATAGACAAACACAGTCTGCTTAAGCTAATATCATGCAAATAATTATATGTTTTCATGTTTTTGTTGAACACAGCATAAAAACATTAACAGTGCTGGTGGAAAAAGTATGTGAACCCTTGGAGTTAATAACTGGTTGACCCTCCTTTAGCAGCAATAACCTCAACCAAACGTTTCCTGTAGTTGGAGATCAGACCTGCACGACGTTCAGGAGTAATTCTTGACCATTACTCTTTACAGGACTGTTTCAGTTCAGCAATATTCTTGGGATGTCTGGTGTGAATCGCTCTCTTCAGGTCATGCCACAGCATCTCAGTCGGGTTGAGGTCAGGTCTTTGACTGGGACACTCCAGAAGACGTATTTTCTTCTGTTGAAGCCAATCTGTTGTTTATTTACTTATATGCTTTAGGTCATTGTCCTGCTGCATCACCCATCTTCTGTTGAGCTTCAGTTGGTGGAGAGATGGCCTTAAGTTCTCCTGAAAAAGTCCTTGATAAATTTGGGAATTCATTTGTTCTTCGATTATAGCAATCTGTCCAGGCCCTGATGCAGCAAAGCAGCCTCAAACCATGATGCCCCCTCCACCATACTTCACAGTTGGGATGAGACTTTCATGTTGGTGCCTCTTTTTCTACACACAGTGTTGTGTGGGTCTTACAAATAACTCAACTTTGGTTTCATCTGTCCACAGAATATTTTGCTAGTAGTGCTGTGGAACAACCAGGTGCTCTTTTGCAAACTTCAAACATGCAGCAATGTTTTATTGGACAGCAGTGGCTTCCTCTGTGGTGTCCTCTCATGAACTCCATTCTTGTTTAGTGTGTTGCGTATTGTAGTTTCGCCCACAGGGATGTTAGCGTGTGCCAGAGATTTTTGTAAGTCTTCAGCTGACACTCTTCTTCTTCGCCTCATTAAGCATTCTGCGCTGTGCTCTTGCAGTCATCTTTACAGGACGGCCACTCCTAGGGAGAGTAGCAACAGTGCTGGACTTTCTCCATTTATAGACAATGTGTCTTACCGTAGACTGATGAACATCAAGGCTTTTGGAGATACTTTTATAGCCCATTCCAGCTTTATGCAAGTCAACGATTCTTAATCGTAGATCTTCTGAGAGCTCTTTTGTGCAAGGCATCATTCACATCAGGCAATGCTTCTTAAGAAAAGCAAACTCAAAAACTGGTGTGTGCTTTTTTAGGACAGGGCAGCTTTAACCAACACCTCCAATCTCACATCACTGATTGGACTCAAGGTTGGCTGACTCCTGACTCCAATTAGCTCTTGGAGATGTCATTAGCTTAGGGGTTCACTTACTTTTTCCACCTGCACTGTGAATGTTTTCATACTGTGTTCAATAAAAACATGAAAACGTATAATTATTTGTGTAGTATTAGTTTAAACAGACTGTGTTTGTCTATTGTTGTGACTCAGAGGAAGATCAGATCACATTTTATGACCATTGTGTGCAGAAATCCATGTAATTCCATAGGGTTCACATACTTTTTCTTGCACCTGAATATGCCTCAGATTTTTGTCATTTTGTGAATACAATGGCAGATCAAAGGTACAAAGTTTTACCCTTTTTCTAAGTGTGAAAGACCTACTGGTATAATCAATAGAAGTATTTATGTAAATTGATTCTTGGTACCACATGTATGGTTGGTGATGACAGAGGTAGGGGAGACCAAGGATGGTTGTAACATAGGTTAGTTGTAACAAAGTCTATTTCTCAAGTCTGGAATGAAGTACAAATCACAGAACTCACTCTACACATGCTCAGTTTAGTCTTTATTTCACATTTGAAGAAGGAGCGCTCTAACAAAAACTATGTAAATATCTTTTATACACGTTCTGAGCGCTAATATTGTTGCTCTTAGCTGCAAGATAAACTTGTTCATGGCTGCCACAGTCTGGGATAGTTGTAACGGTGATTCTCTGGCTGCCCACCAGGCCACTTCTCGAGCCCAAGAAACTTCTGCATTGTGTATACAGAACATTTCATAGTTAACGGAATATTGGGTGACATGCATACACCAGGGATGGTCCATGGAGAGCCGGTGCGGGTTTTTGGTATGACCTCTCAATCAGTCAATAACAGTGGGTCCTCAGGACTGTGGAGAACCACTGCTTTATTAGTGGTTTAGTCATAGTTTGTATCACATTTTAAAGACTCTGGAGACTAGGTTGTCTGTATGTAAATGTATAATCTGATGTCTTTCTTTTTGTAATATTATAAAAGATTCTGCACTGACACTGTGTTGCTGTTACCTTGGCCAGGTCTCCCTTGCAAAAAAGATCTGAGATTTCAATGGGACAAACCTGGTAAAATAAAGGTTAAATAAAAAAATTAAAGAAATTTAAAAATGTGGTTGCATAAAAGAGCTCCGAGGTATAGGCAAAAATGTAAAAAATTTTACACCCATCCCTGGTCTCCCCTACGTATTTGGATATATAAATAATATTGGCTGATTAATAACTAGTTACTGTATTATTTAAATAGGCAAGATGTTCACTTCCGATTGCAGGATACTGAACAGTGGATCTTCATACTTATTTTACGTTCAGACCATGCACGCTAATGTGTTCTGTCTGTACACCAAAAGAGGAGAGCAAGCCAGTTCACGAAAACCATCGGAAGGACATCCTAGATTATACACTAGACCATATTTTTTCCATAATGTGATCATTCTTATCTTTTGAGCCAGTGCTACAAGAAGAAAAAATAGCTCTGCTGCTTTAATACTCCGGTACAGGCGGGGGCGTACATGCATTTTGACCCGAGTCGTTTTCACCTATTTAAGGTGGAATCGTTTGTTACCCGGAAACAAAACAGCGAAAGTCTCTGCACCTATTCATTATTGCATCCGCTCGATACGGCACCCATTCATCCCTGGTTATTATTACAGTCATAATGTCAGTTATGCGGTTCCAGGGCAGCGTGTATTTGATCACTTATACGTGAATGTAGATCATAATAATGGACAACAGGCAGCGGGATCTTCCGTCTTGGATGCTAGGCGGCAAAGACAAACAGCCCCAGCAAGAAAATCCCATCGAGACCAGTCATGTCCCAAGAAAGATTAAGAGAAAAAAGTTGGAAAGGTACGTTTTGTGGGGATCGGGGGATTTTATGCCAGCCTAGTCCAAGCTGTCATATAATCCGGGAATGTATTATTATAGTTACACTAATGTCAGTTTATAAGAAGTTTAACGTACGTGTGATAACTAGTTAAATATTCTGCTTCCGTTTTTATTTAGTTTCTATGTTGTCCAGCCGCATAATAAATTTGTTCCCAATGTTTTTATATGAAATATTTAAAATACGGGAGCTGGGCGTTAATCGCAATTTATTGTTGTATAACTAGAAGGAGACATTTTCACAAAAGATAAACGTTTACTAACATTTCTAATGAGTGTGTATACTGAACAATATGAATACGGTTTTGTGAAATGTATGCATCCATGTTCTTAAACACGTGAGCAATGCTGTGTTGAAATTGTCACATTATCTTACATTCCCCAACTTTATCATGTTGAAATAATGATTTGTAATAGGACGGTTCCGTTCTTATAACCAGAGCCCATAGGAATAAAATAAACAGTAATTTTAAAAGTGACAGAATCGTAGAAAGAAAGGTCTAGTCTTTTGTTGAAGTGTGCAGTTATCTTTTCCAAACCTCGCAAACATTAAGTAGTTACTTACGTTTTGTGGAGGCTAATTTGGGTTCAAGTTTGATTTTGGTTTTCATTATAATTTAAATTATTATGGCTGGCTTGTGAAAACAAGTCTGCTGTGAGCCTCTTAGTAGATTTTAAATGCAGAAATGGTTAGATCGTTGGCTGTCCTGGTGCTTCCAGGAAGGCTGTGTACGCCATGAATGAGGCTGAGCTTGTGGACACAGCGCTCAGCTTCCTCGAAGAAGAAAATCTCCAGGGTTTCAGGGCTCTGGAGCCTACAGGGCAGGTAGGCCAGACTGAACTAAGTCTGATTTGGTTATCAGGGGACGTTACAAGTAAATATTGTGATGCATCACTATTGTTCTGTGCATTCAGTGTGTTTAATGACCTTCTGCTCTGCTAGTGTGTGATTTTTAAAGAAATCCTCAATTTGTGTGATTTTCTTCTCAGAAGGGAAGCGGAAGGACAGCTGCGAGTCGCATGAAGAGGGATAAGCAGGACCGTGCAGATGCTTTGTCCAAGGAGGGGGCTGGTGACACCAAATCACAAGAAGACAACAGAACCTACGTCTCTGAGAGTGACCCGGAATTAGTCGCCGAGGAGGAGACTGTCCCATATGGAGAAGCCGCAAATTGGGGCCAAGCCGTAGGGGAAGGTGTCCGGCTGCAGGCCACGCGTGACACTGCAGAGGTGGACTCAGCTTCCGGGGATGAGGAGGCCCTCCAGCTCGTGAGAGAAATATTCTTCACGTGACCTGGCATGGGACTTCAGCTCAGTGCAGCTTTTTTAATGTTAAGGGGAACGTTACAGCCAGGGATTGAATGTTTGGTGAATTTAGGAAGCATAGTGCATCCTGGGACAGTCACCAGGCTCTCTGTGACCCAGTGTTAGACAGGATGTTCACACAAGGTGGATGGATGTATACTGTATGCAGGTACATGGCAGAATGGATTCTAGATGGACCTTCTTTCTGAGCTGATGGATGAGAACAGTACCAAACTCATTCTGACCAGCGGGTGGACTTGGTCCATTGAAGAAATGTAATTATTAAGAGAAACACTTTACGGATCCTTTCACATGTTGTGGAAGAAAAAATTGGAAGTTAGGTGGGGTTGGGTGCATTATCGGATTGTTGCTTTGTCTTAGGCCGTAGGCAGGAAGATATTAGTGCATTATTGGATTGTTGTTTCGTCTTAGGCCTTAGGCTGTAAGATACTGAAGCATTATGGGACTGTTGTTCTGTCTTAGGCAAGAAGATATTGGTGCATTATGGGCTTGTTTTTCTGTCTAAGACCATAGGCCAGGGGATTCTGTTTGTCCTTATGGACTTGTGGAAGGAAGCCTGCCAGATGGAACATTCTAAAACATGCTGAAGTTAGAGGGCACTGTCATACCAAGAGTCTGGAGGTTGATCAATCCCTGATTTGCTTTCTGTGTCAGTATGGCTTGTCCCTGTTTACAAACAAAGTATGGATATAATATAATATAATCCCACACTGCTCCCTGAAAACATTTTAGTTAGGTTTAAATCTTTTTTTATATCATGTGTTTACTATTAGATTATCTAATAAAAAAAACTGTTTTAAGCCAAAGTTTTAATGTCTGTATTTATAGTTGTCTATCAGAACGGGACTTGTCTATCAAAAGGTTTCCTTTTTACAGTCACTATGTGATTTTTTTTACACTTATTTTTTAATTAGTCTTACAAGAAATACAGAGATTAGTTTGTAGAAAATGTCTCCCGATGGTGGACTGTTAGGATCGCTGTTTTTAAAGTTACATCACCTAATATGCAACTGACTCATTGATTTATACATTTTTCGAAGCTTATAATTTATTCTACGTGATGTGAAAGGAATAATGGTCAGGAGATAAATAGGAAATTTCATTGACATTAAGGGTTTTTTTTTGAGAAATGCATTATGGGGATTTTTGTACATTCATTTCCACTGTCATCAGCAGGTGGCGCACGTTGGATTCAGAAAGATCAGTTTGTGGAGGAGCTGAACTAAATTGCCTCTGTGTATTGAAGAACTGGATATTAAGATTGGCACAATTCTCCAGAGCAAATAATTGAATTCTGTTTTATTCCATGTACACTGATGGATATATAACTCAGCTTTGTCTCCGTTCCACTAGTGTCCCTTAGAGACTGACTTTCATGGCCTGATACAGAGATTATTGCTATGGGTGCAAGGCAGGGGACACCCTGGATGGCACTATACACCCCAAGTTCACAAAACATACAATCCCTGGCTGTAAGGTTACCCTTAACTGAAAGTGCTGACCAAGGCTGAAGGAAGCACTGGACAGGGATGAACCTTCTGGTGTCTTCAGTGACATTAAGGTTTACTAACTTTAAATTACTGTGATGGAACCTGAACCAGGGTTTGCTCAGGTCTTTAATTTCCATGACTTTTATATGCCTTGACCTTTGGCTGGCTGATGATGGTTAGAGTTTCATACACATTGGCAAGTGCCGTGTGACACTAAAAGGTTATTGTGTCCAAAATAGAGTGAGGAAGCAGAAATGAAGGAGTTGCTCAGTGACAGCAGGTGGTTTGTGTAGAATACGGGTAGATGATTGAAATCCCAGGAGAGCAAGCTGTGTTATCACCCTCTGATGGTGTGGCACCATAAACAGCTGAATTTTTGGACATTTACATGTGTAATTCTGAGTGCCATCCTGTCCAAAGTCAGGTTTTTCAGTGTTTGATGAAGTTTTGTTTTTTCTTAGTCACCGGGGGATACAGAGCAGGACACAGTAATTTAATTGGGGGTGTTCTGCAATTGTGTTTTTTTTTTTTTTTCTTTTGGGAGGGTGACAGTCACGGCACTCATTAATGTCACATGCTTAAATGCAGAGGCTCCTAAAGGACCAGCCAAGCTGTTTAATGACAATACAAATGGTCTCTTGTGACTCCTCAGGGCCCAAGGGAGCATATTCACACATGCAGCCACTTTCCATAGATAACAATCTGGTCCATTTCCTATTGTTCTTCAGCTTCCTCTTTTATGAATATGAACTTCAGGGTCGAGCTCAAACTATCATCATACTGTCATTATTATTGGCAGGTTAAGAATTTTTGCTGAGTATGGCAGCTGTGTATTTTGCTAGTTCTTATGCATGAAACTGGATAAATGTAGGGGTGTGTACATGAATTGCAAATTAAAGTGACAGGTGGAGTGAGAATGTTTGAATCATAAAACAGCATTAAAAGCTATTTCTAGAGTATATGCTTGGGGCAACTGATGTAAGTGAATGAAAGGGATGTTTACTTTGGTTCAAAGTGGACAGTGCTGCCCTGTGGGTATTACCTGGACTGACACACCATGGAAATTAGCTGGTCCATTCCGGTGGCTCATAATATGTCATCTATCTGTCTGCCTCTCACTCTGTCTCTGCAGGAGACTGAATCCCCGGTCATTAAACTAAGCTACACTTCATTCTGCATTGCCAAATCAATGTAAGACGAGCAGTGTACATTGTGAGTGTTTAATCCAATAATTACAGACAAATGGAGATGTCCAAGGGGTGCTACTGACTTGCATCACCTACTAAAGGCGTGCTGTGAAAAAACCTGCTCACTTCTTCACGGAAATGTGTCATCGGGTTTGGAGCCTTTGAATTAGGATCGACGCGGCCAACCCACCGATTGTTGCCACCATTTCATTAGAAAACCCTCTCATCGACGGTTTTGGCCGCTTGTGCCTGCTCTGGCACGGTTGCCAGGAGACGTGGAACTGCCTCTTCCTTGGTGGTTCCCTACTTCCTCCTCGGCGAGCCATCAACTGTCCCTGCAGATCCTGTTTTGCTGTCCCGCCTGTCCCATGGCGAAATAACAATCTACATGCGCTAACCCACAATAGCGGGATTCTGAGATAAACACCTGTGCTCCGGCATCGAATTACATTTTTGGAACTCTGAGCTTCATTGCAGCCAAGGCATGACAATTGACTGGCATTAAAAATAAATATTCTTCCAGAAATTAGTTGCTTTTTCAGAGGCCATTATGAGTCTTTGGCTACGGCTGGTTAAATCCCATAATACAGCAAAGGCCCTGGATATCAGTGAAGTAATGTAGGTCACCTTCTACACAGTCTGCTGTGATGAAATTTAAAAAAAAAAAAAAACATAAAAAAAATCTGATGCAGTGATGAAAGCTGCAAATGTTTCTGGGAAAAGCTGAATGGTAAGGGAGGGGTGTAGCACGGTGATTGATTCATGGGACCCTTTCAAGCCCGTGTTCCTTTTGTGTTAACATAAAACGCTATTGACATTTGCAGAATGGGATCGTACTGAAGGGCTGAAGTGTTAGCAGAGGCCTCCTGCCAAGCAGTGACAAAAAACACGACGGCCACATGAAGCCGTCCTCATAAAGTGTTCATTCCTGCCACAATCACCGAGAGTGCGGCCATTGTCAAGGCATGCCGTCTGTTTGCAGGACGCTGCGTGCAAGTGTGGCTTAGTAGCCGGTTTAAGAAGCTGCAGACTCTCAGCATGTCTTACTGCAATGTTGTTCAGCTGGTTCCAGTTTCATGCAGTATTTATCATGTGTTGGATAAAAATATGTTTATATTCAAAATAATATCAGCCTTCTTTTGACATGAGCAAAAAATAAGCTAGTGGCTGGAAAACTGGTACCGTGACTTTTGCATTGACCATGTAGTCACATAAGGAGCACCTAATGTTAATGCCTGCTTTGGAACGTGGAAGGGAGTTATCTCTCCAGAGTAACAGGAGTTGTTGTGCGAGGTGTTGGCTTTACAGCCATCGTGGTTTCAGATCCCTGGGTGGGGCAATATTTAGGGAATAACAACAAGGGAGTTGCTGCAGAACACCTACACTCATCTGCTCTTAAATATTCTGCTGTCCCAGCATGTGCACGCATGGCTAATTACAGGAGGGTACGCAACATAATGCTCGTTTCATGTAAATGAAAATGCAGTTATATTTCATTACCACAAGGCACCATACAACTGAAAGATGAGGAGGGAAAACGCTGCTCATGAAGCCGCTTTCTTGCAATGGCTTTAAGCGCACTGACAAACGCCCCACTCAAGTTACAAGTTCAGAAAATGTACTTGATATTATTTTAACCACGCATATAATACATTGCACGAATAAGACGCTTAGTGATGCGGAGCAGGGCGCGTCTCGCAGGAGGGACGCAGGGTCGCCGCCCTGCTCCATCGCATGCTTCCTTTTCCTGCCGCATTGGCTGACAGGGCCCGACGTGGGGCGACTGGGCTTGACTCGGGACCCTGGGTGCAGGCGACACCAGAGCTCTCATCGACGCAACGGGGGTAGAGGAAGAAAAAAAAGAGGGAGGGAGGAGAATTGGAGAAAAAAAACGCGGCGATCTACATCCACACTGACACACGTTTTCATTCCTTCCATTCTGACGCTGACGGCGGGGAAGGAGGAGGGCGAGGGGGGAAGAAACCCACATTTCAGGATTGGGATCCTAGCCGTGATATCGGTGAGCGCCACGCTGGTAATTGGGGTGAATCATTAAACGGCGGCGCATCCATCAGCGCCGATCTATACCGCCTGTAAGACTCGTATAAAATACCCGATCGGCGATGAGCATAAAGCGAAAGTCGTGTCTATAGCGAGGCGTTTCGCGGTTTTTTCTCCCTCCGGAGCCGGTGAGGAGCCAGCCAGCCGCCCAGCTCCGATCGCTGCCCCCTCCGGTAAGTCCGCCTCTGGTAACGTCGGCGGATTTCCTCGGAGGGAGGCGGCCCTTGTGCCAGTTGTTTAATGGTATTTGTCTTTTAAGCGATCGGAAACGGCCGGGCTGATCGTGCAGTTTGCCGGCGTATGAGGTGAGGAGTGACGAAAATGCCGGCGGACGCGTGCGGTAGGTGGAGCGGGGTCCCGACCGACAGCCGCCGAGCTGCTGCTCCCGCTCCCACGTTAGAGCTCACACATACTGCCTTATTTGTACAATTAGGTGTGAAATTTTGCTTATTTTTTGTCTCACCACTTACATTTCGTGAGAACTGCGAGGGCTCCTCACACCGCAGCTGAAGGCTGTATTTCGGTAAATGCGTGATCATTTCTTTTTTCCGGTGTCTCAAAGTAGAGAGACTGGGGGCTCCGCTTATCACGGTTTTGTAGATGAGGATGCGGGGCGGGAGCGGAGCTGCTGACGGTCTTTCGGGGTTACTTCATCCCGGAGACCTGCGCTGTTTTGCCGTGTTTTTCCGCACTGGCGTTTGCGCCATCTCTCCGCTTAAGCCTCGTACACGTCCTCTACCCTGTATTTAAATGGAAAATAATACGGTACATTATGCGTCTATGAGGTTGTGTCTTGAAATGCACCAGGAGCCCTTCGGTCTGTCAGTTATGGGAGGGACTCCCCTGTCAAATGGCCTGATCAGTCAGTTTTGCCTAAGTGTGCCGGTGTTCTGGCGAATTCAGCTACCTATGGAGACGTGCTATCGAGCCTTTCTGCGCATGTGCAGTTACACTGTCTTGGGGTTAGGGTTAGGTTTTAGGGGTTAGGGTATGGGTTTTAGGGTTTTTTTTTTGGGGGGGGGCTAGGGTTAGGGCTATCGATTAGCACTACTGTAGCCTAACTTGAGAAAGAAGCTCAGGTCCACAGAACACCGGCTCGATTTACTTTCCCCCGATTAATCTGCGAGACTGGGGGGGCGATCAGCAGGGCTGACGGGCTCTGAGATGGCAGTCTGCTGGGTCTGAGGTAAAGAGAAACCACTTAAGCTTATGAATCCAGGTCGTGGGACGTGAAGGAAGCTTCCTTCGATCACTCTGCGACCAGGCCTGGCGATTTGAGATGGATATGCGATTTTCCCATTTGATTATTGTTCCAGCTATCCCCATCCAGCACTTCACTGTGGTGGAGGGATTATAAGCAGACTTGGGTTTCTGTAATTCTCTGAAGAGGTTGCAGTTTTGCCCATAAATGCAGGCGATTTGGATTGGTGGGTGTGGTGAGAAAATAATAACTGGACAAGATGTTCAGTGTCGGAAATGCTGAATTCCTGGTGACCTCAGCTGTCACCCGCCTGCCCCTAGGTAGGGCTACTTGCAGGGTTTGGATGTAACAGGGAATGTATCAAGCCAAATGAAGGGAGTCTTTAGTTCTTGAATCTGAACATTTTTACCGGCCTTTGAGTCTTCCATCACATTCCGCCAGAAAGGCTATTTTTTTGTAGCATGCCTAGATGTTATCTTTGCAACCACAAAATCTCTCAGATTAATTTGGGGATGAATGGCGGCTTTCTTACTGTAGTTTCTTGGTGGAGTGGACACCTGTATGCAGGATGCCATGCACCTCATGGAGTGTATGCACTCTGGCAGGCTGCAGACATGGGGACACGCCGCAACTTTTGCACGCAAGTCCTGCACATTTTAAAGAGTTTGCAATAAATGCCACTTGTCGGAGGTTGAAGAAGACAGAAATGAAGAAGCAGTGTCTAAATCTGGATGTAGCAAATAGACATAATTATCAAGAGGCGGTTTATATTTAGTTATTCAAATGATAACGGGAAGTGAATGTCTTGCATTGAAGTATTTTTAGTCTCTTTGTACTTGTTGGTTTCCTGATAGTGTACTTCCGTTCCAGCAATTCAACATTTCCACTAAGTGAGCATCCACTTTTTAAGTGGGGAAAAAAACACACCACAGTATGTATTGATGAGCACACACTGATTACAGGACATTGCCACACCCCCTCAAGGAGAAAACCTGACTGCAGCCATGTGGTACCTCAGCACCACACCCACATCTTTCTCTGTATGTTGGAGGACCTCCTTATAGGGCTGGATGTACATTAACCTCATATCCAAGATGAAGTAGTTGCCGGTTAAGGGTCCTGCCCAACAGAGTAGAATCACTCTGGATATTCATGGGATTTGAACTAGCAACCTTTTGATTATTTGGACAGAGCTTTAGCCTGAGAGCCACCACTCCACCCAGTCTCCAGTGCATGCTCCTTATCTACCAAGTGTGTGTTGAATATTGAAGTCATGTGATCACTCTCCACCAGACGCAAAGTCATCTTGTTAGGTTTACATATTTCCTAACCATTATCCTATTCAGGATTATTTATTTCATTTTTAGTTTTTTTTTGTTTTGATGCTTATCCCCCTCCAGTGACTGGCTGTCCTCTATTAAGACTGTTTTCAAGGTTGGACCTTGTGCCTCCTCTCCTGGCACTTTATGAAACTAGGTCAGTAGTGAGAATCTGTACGAAGGAATGTACATACACTGATGTGTACGTTTTGGATTGGAGCGTAAGTGACATTGAGGGAGGGACATCAGCTTGCCGTGGCTTTCTGATTGGCTTGGGGCAGGTGTCAGCATGCATATGTATTTTGCCTTTGGGCCCTTTCTCCCTGCTCCTCAGCCCTGGGGCATCAGGCTGGCCTGTTCTGTGACTGGTAAGGAGCAGGGACTGTTAGGTTATGAGGTCTGGAAATCACGCAAGAGCAGAGGGAAACCACTTGGAAGGTTGGAGGTTCCCCATTGGAAACCGGCTGAAGGGTTTCACGTTAGGTTATGATAATACTTTTTTTCCCCTTTCAGATTGACTCTACCCTTTTGTTGCTTGATACGTGAACTCAAGAAGTGGTTAGGATAAGGTTTCCTTTGAAAGACAGCATACTAGCCAATTTATAGCTATTCTCTAGCCTCCTAACAGGTTGCAACAAGTCAGCCTCTTGCAATCCTGGTAAACAGGAAACTGGAAGAGGGTGGGGGGCAGAAAATGAAGGTGTGGAGTGCGCAGTCAGCGAGTAAAAGCATAGAACTGTGCTGTGTGGTGCAATCCAGCAGCAATGGCGTTGGTCTGTCCTCAGTGCATCACACTAGGCTTAGTCACTGTCTGTTAGAAGCCCATTAGCATTAAAGTGCTGAGATATGTTACTATCCTGAAGAACTGTCTGCATCTTAGGATACTACTACCCCCAGCCCCCCGGGGAATAGTTTTGGAGAAATATCTTGCTTTGGTTCCCTGGCTATAAAATAATTGCTTTAACATTTTTAGACTTCAGATTAGAATTGTACATAAGATTTTATTTCTACCTCCTAAAAAATGTTACTGACGACAGCTCGCTATTGAATACAGGAGAGTGAGTAAAATAACTGCTCATTACTGTGTTTATGTATTTTAAGGGGTAATTGGATGACTTCTTGCAATTTCGTTTTGGTTTACTAGGTTTTGTTAAAAGATGACATACAGATACCCTGTCAGATAATCCTGTGCTTGATTGAATTTTTGTTTTTGTGCTTTTCTGCACTTACTCTTCTTTGAAATCCTCCTTGTGTGGTTGTCATCTCAGCATTGTTACACGTGGTAACTGGGTGTGTGTTTTCACACTGGTTTGTGGCAGCTTTGGAACTCTGGGGTTGCCAGGTTGTGCTGTGAGCTACTGTCCCCTTTGGCCTTATCACTACACTGCCCAGTGTGAAAGTCACCCTGCCTTTGGGTCTCCCTGCAGATCCAGTGTGCTTGAGTCACAGCCAGGGCAGCTTGCAGGCACTGCATACAGAAAATGCGTGGCAACAGAGAGAGGCCGAGGAGGGGGCGGGGGGTGAGAGGGATGAAGAGAGAGAAGAGCGGAGGCGACCAGCAGGGCTGTGAATCAGACCTCTAGTGATGGCCTGCGTTGAACAGTGTCATACCCACCCACTTAATCAGGGGTGGGGAACCTGATCCATGGAGGACCGGTGCGGGTTTTTGTGGTGACCTCTTAGTCAGCCAATCGCAGTGGGTCCCCGAGACTGGCGTTGAAAATCACTGCTTTCTTATTGGCTGATTGTGAGGTCATCCCAAAAACCCACACGGTCTCCCTTTATCAGGTTCCCCACCCCTGCATTAAATGCACCACACTGATGGTTGGCTGTCCCACATTTTAGTCTCTTAGGCTGGGGGTGTCTGATGGGCACCTTGAAAAGTCCCTTGAGTTTGGAAGACTGGGCTT
The DNA here is from genome assembly GCA_019775915.2 of Cyphomyrus plagiostoma. Classification (NCBI taxonomy): domain Eukaryota; kingdom Metazoa; phylum Chordata; class Actinopteri; order Osteoglossiformes; family Mormyridae; genus Cyphomyrus; species Cyphomyrus plagiostoma. The sequence goes on from JABFEA020000067.1 coordinate 25,979,357, forward strand.
GACTGGTAGGTTGTAGGCCAGATAGACCCTTGATCTGGAAACTCTGCCTCAGTAGCTTAATTTCAGTCATTCTTTCCACATCTTAAACAGCATTTGGTAATACTGGGACATGGTTCACTTCTGCCTCTTTTGTTCCAGGAACAGGTGAGTTGACTCGCAGTGTGTGCTGCAGAGTATTCTGAGAAGGTAGGCCGTGTTCAGTGTTGGGTCATGGCAGAGCTGAAGATGCTCGCAGGCACGTTTCTCCTGTTGGTTTTGAGTAGGCCTTTGAGACAGGCTGTGTGCTCACCTGCGTTCATAAGCCCTCGTTTGTATAAGTGTGGGTGTAGCTTGTAACATACCACATGATCTCCAGGTGGCAACAGTTATCTAATGCAATCCTCTGCCAAAGGTCTGAGGCCAATAACCGAATCTCCATTCTGATACCATCCCAGTTCATGATGCCCTGCACTTGAACTTGAACCCCTAACTCTAGTTCTGATTCATTTTGTCCCACCTTCCGCACGTCTCCTGCGGCGATGGCGTCACATGTGATGTGCCTTTGTGATCCAAAATTGCCTCCCGTAATTTTCCACCGCTGCAGCCAAAAAGAGGAAGGAGGTCAATTTTATCTGGCTTTCCTGTTGAAATTTTTGTTGCCTAAGGCGTTTGGGGAAGTTGGACTTCCCTTGCAGGCTTACGCGTGGAAATGGATGTGCACGCCATCGCAGGTGCTAGGGACACCCCCGCCATTCACGTTTATAAGTTAGGTACAGATGGGGGGGAGTAAAGACACATCTCACTTCTGTTTTTAATACAAAGTAAAATGCTTATGAGATTGAATAGATGATTGTGTGTCAAGAGGAACGATGGCAACGATCAGGACCGGGACTTGCCATCCTCTTGTTTGGGTTCATGTAACTGGGCACATTGTGCCCCCCCATGTTCCTGCCTGGCCTCCAGGCCTCATTGGGATTAACGCCTGCTTTTGCCTTGTTGAAAGCACAGTATCTCCAGACCATAAAGGAGGGGTTCCCAACTCCATTCTTGGGGGGCCGGAGCCCTGTGTAGCTTAGTTCTTTCTGGGTTCCACCATAAATGATTCAGCTCAGGAGCTGTGTGGTAATTAGCACAAGGAGTTGAATCCGGTGTGTTAAATGAGGGGAAAACCAAAAATGTGCAGGGCTCTGGCCCCCCAGGACTGGAGTTGGGCCCCCCTGCCATAAAGTATGACAGGTTCAGTAGAACTTAAGTTGTCTCTGCTGGGCTTCTTTCAGAGGGGTAGCACAGCTCCTACTGATCCCTTTAAAAACTTTAATATTCAAAGTGAGTCGCTTGATAACCATGTTGACACTTGATAATTGTTATTCATATAAAACTCCTGATAACCTTGAAGTAGAATTTTCATCAGCTTAGAGACTGAAATGATACCAGTGTTGTTCCCTCTCTGATTATCATTGAGGGGTGTTGTGAGGGGTGGGGGGGTGTCAAGCATTATTTTATATGGTTGGCATGTGTCCACTTCTGAGAAATAATTCAGAAGCCTTTTTGGCTGTGGTCCATTTGCATGATGACCAAATGGGGACAAATGCGAATGCACTGGTGGTAATGGGGAAATGGATTGTGATTACTCAGACAGCTGATCTGAAATACAAAAACGGAGCAAAAATTTTGAATCCACTCGTCCGTGTTCTGGGTATTTACTTTCTCTGGATGTAACTGCCTCACTTCATAGTTATTTAACGGCTCCTTTGGACTTTAATTCCAAGTGGTGGGAGTGTGTGTGCTTGTGCGTGTGTGTGTGTGTGTGTGTGCGTGTGTGTGTGTGTGTGTGTGTGGGTGGGGGAGGGGCAGGTTTAGCTCATGCACATCTGTGTGTTTTACTGGAGTAATTCAGCTTTATAGTCCATTTTAATGTGCAGTGCCTGGGTGAACCCGTTTCTTGGCCTGTGAGGTTGGGTGGGAGCAATGTGTTTCGTTTTTTTTTTTTTTTTTTTATTTATTATTATCTCCCTCCCCCCCGTGTTCCTGCCTGTCTGCTCCACGCAATGAACTATTACTCCGCCTGTCCTGTACGGCGTGTATACTTCTGAAAACGGCTCGTCACGGGTGCTTTCTGCGTTTCACGGTCTCCTCCACTGAGCCCAGGTGCCATGACATAGAGAAGTGCGCCGTCTTCTCCCCCCTGTCCGTCGCCTCCGCCGACTTCTGCTGCTCCGCCGCGTGGAATGTGAAAAGCACCGATGGCTTTTTTGCGAGACGCGCGTTTACCCCTGCAAGCAGAAGGTAAAGGATCTTCTGGTCGATGGTGTGTAGACCTTAGCTTTGTAAAGAACCCAACCAGATGATCCTAGTGAATGATAGCGATACAAGGCATGGATCCAGTCCCCCCCCCCACAAAATGCCCACAGATCAGATGAAACCAACGAGTTAACTGTTAGACTGCATGGCTGAATCCTTTTTTCAAAACCCCTGCTTTAAACTAGAAAACGTGAGTAATTGCAGGTGGGAGGTAGCCTAGTGCATGCAGTTAAAGTATCAAGCGCGATGCTGACTTGTACTAGTATTGCAGCAGTTCATTTCCAGTAATAAGGTTGCTTGCCCATCCCATACATCAGTCATAACTCAGAAATGCAGAGTTACATTAAAGGGTTTCTTCAGTGGTCTGGCCCATGATTGGTGACTTGGTGTTGTGGGCGGCCTGTGGAATCCCATGCTGGATCCGGGCCTATAACGCCCCGCTTTTGGGTGCCCCCTTGCGGAATTGCATGGTCCTTGGCACTGGCCTCGTTGGACTTTTGGCTCTGTGTCCATTGGGTTCTCACACTTTAATCTTCACTTGTTTTACTTGTTTGGATGGTGGGTCACTGGTCAAGTTGCTGCCCCTAAAATACCCACCAATAGTTCCAGCATCTTATCTCCAAAGATCATTGTTTGAGCCAGGGCAGGAAGTGGATCATGATCCTGGCTTAGAGATGTTCACCAGGCCTGGGGGAGATGTACCTGGGGGGCACACTCTCATACCATGCCCCCCTCCTTCCCCTTATCTGTTGTTGTCTTTCTTGTTGTGCCAGATCTCTGTGGTTAAGCTCCATATCTCTACAGCGATGTCAGATCACCCGATCACCTGGAATCTGGCTGCCTTGTTCCTTGTTCCCTGTAAGCAGCCATACCATATAGCCTAGCTAATCCATATGATGCTAAGTAGGTTTGGGCATGACCAGTACTTTGTTGGGAGACCAACTAGGAGAGCTGGGTTGCTGCTGGAGAGGTGTTTGTGTGGCCAGCGGGTTAACCCATCCTGTGGTCAGTGTGGATCCCAGTGCCCTAGTGCAGTGACTGTGCTGTACAAATGGTGCTGTATTTCAGATGAGATGTAAACTAAGGTCCTGACTTTCTGAGATCATAAAAGATCCCTGGGCATCTTTCGGAAGAGTAGGGGTGGTACTCTGTTGCCCTGGGTAAAATTGCCCACTGTGGCCCTTTCATGTCTAGCCTCCTAATCATCCTCTATATATAAATGGTGAATTCTCTCCTGCCCCTTCACCACCTTAGCTACTGTATGGTGAGCGTACTGGTGCAGAATGGCTGCCGCTGCATCATGCCCCTCTCTGTAAAGCGCTTTGAGTGTCTCAAAAAGCTCTATATAAATGTAACTTTCAACTTTCGATGTTGATGGCTCACCGAATGGGATCTGACAGCGTTGAACTTGTTACCCTTGACCTGTTTGTTTACTATGGCTTTGTTTTGGTTTCCAAACCAGAGTCTGACTCCAATTACTTATGACTCTGGGCCTTTAGAATTTAAGAAATGTCCCCTCAGATAGTCATCCATATCTTCATGGTGTCTACGTGTGATGTTACTTTGACCTCAGGCTGAATTGCGGCATCTCTTCGCCTTGGAGACAAGGGTGGGTGTCCTTCTTCCTGCTGCGCTGACGTCTGATGGGCAATCCTGAAGTAGAGCCAGATGAATTGTGGGTGCCAGCTGGGCATTTTGATAGGGCTTTGCCTTTTCCCGCCTAAGGTGCCGAGAGGATAAGCATGGAAGCAGCACCACCTTCCCCTGAGGCCGATCTGTGTACTTACTGTCCATATTTTGAAGGAACCTCATAAGATTCTTTGGCCAGTTGAAACGCTTAATACTGCTTGCATGTGCTTACTGTAGTAGTATGTTGCTGGCTCTGGTCTGCCCCCAGCTCTAGAGGCAAACTGCCATCCTGTGTCAACATCTAGCCTCAGCGTGAACTGGGATTTGTTCCCATGTTTCCCCAACCTCTAGTTTCCATGTGGTAATGTTTCATGATCTGAGCATGCTCTGTCCTTGCTCGCTACTTAAATGTTTGATAATGTGGCATCATGTCGGTCATTCCAAACTGCGGCCAGTGACACCACAGGGCATGAGGCCTTGGGAATTAAAAATTGAAGCCCACTCAGACATTGCAGGTATTTTTACAGTGTCGTTTCCCTAAAATGAGGTCGGCAATCTGATCCTCTCTTTCCACTTTAGCTTGATTAGCCAACGGCAAGATGCGTCTGTGGTTGCAGGCACATGGTGGAGTGAGGGGGCTGTTCCGGTGGGGGGTGTACGTGCGTCCTTGACTCTGACCGATGCACTAGAGAGTGTCCAGTTCCACCTGCGCGGGTTGTGATCGGGGCTTGTCCGCAGCTGTCTGACGTCATCACTCCGATTCGGGCAGGCTGCCCGCTCAGCCTTGAAGGCTGATTGTTTTCCAATTATCTGAGTTGGGTGTGTGTTCGTGCGTCATCCATCTTCCCTGGGCTGACGTGAAGCGGTAGGCGTGGGGAGAGATGGAGGCTGCGACCCACCAAAGGGGATCGTCAGACCCATCGTGACGCTTGAGTTTACGGCTGGCTGATGGAGTGAAGCCTGATCCATCCACAGGTAGCTGAGCCCAGGGCCAGGACATCTGATCGGGCCAGGAAATCAACCCTGTGCCCTACCTGTCCCTCATTCAGTTACCGACGATGTGATTACAGAATCCGTCATGAATTTAAAGTAGCTGCTCTGTGAAGGAAAATAAGTGCTTAGGAAACCAAGCTGTTGCCCTTCTGGCTACATATAGCTGTCAAATTGGCTCCAACCTCAGTCAGAATGGGAGTATTTAAAAGAATGGCAAATAATAGTGATTTTACCATGCTAATTTAATTTTACTAGCAGTTGGCAAATCATGTTATTTTACTTCTGGGTATCACAGTGGCATGGTTTTAATGTTTCAATAACCTCTTGTAGCCCTTGAATGGGGATGATGTTTATATTCTGGGTTTGATTTGTTGACTGCAGTATGACCTACATAGCAACTGAGTTGGGTTTGAAGGGAGCTAGGTGTTGTTCTGCTGAAGGTGTGGTGGCTTCTGTGCTGTAAGCTCCTCTTTGGCTGACGTGGTCCTTTTGTAAGGGCGTTTTTCGTGCTGAATGTGGCTGAAGGTCAGTGATGCAGAGGAGAGACGTTGAGGTATTGAAGGTTGCAACAGAAGACTGTCCAAGGCCTTAAGTTGTGGGGGAAGGGAGTGGGGGGGTACACAAATTTAACGATTTTAAAGGTTTTTTTTGTATGTGTGTGTTAAGTGGTCAAAAAGGTGATTGGTAGGTTTTCCACATATTTTCAGTCATGCTTCTTGAACTACTGACTGGATAAAAAAAATTGTTAGCATTTTCCTAAACTTGAAATCAAGGAAAACCATGCTTCCCCTTACTGTTGCTGACGGGGATGGGGGGATTTGTCAAGAAAATAACAGCGATGTGAGGGTTTCCCATCCTTAAGGAACTTTATCTGAAGCTTCTCCAAAGAGCATGTGAGCTGCAGGAGAGCTGTCAGCGTATGCTACTCCAGCTCCTCTCCATTCTTCCACACACAGTCCATCTAGAGGGGGTTCTGACCCAGGAGCCTCAAGCCTGACTCTTGGAAAAAAGAAGGAATCGTTTGCCTTGACCTAGAAGTACTTGTGTCGTCTGGATTTTTTTTTCCTTTCTGGGCAGCGATCGGTCACCCACTCTACTGCTAAATGAAAGCCAGGGTGACTCTGCTCTCCTGCTGGCTGCAGCCTGGCACTGTTTCCTCCTGGATATCTGCTCTGGCAGATATTTTAGTCCTGTAATCAGTCGCATCGTAGGCTCATCCATCTCCTGGCACAGGGTGATGCTCCTTAAAGTATGGTGCAGGTGCCTCTGAGAAGGATTTAAAGGAGAATTGTATGTAAGAGGCTTGGTTGTGAGTTAAATTAATGTTATTCACCACTGTATGGGTGATTTTCTGTTTGTGTGCGTGTTTGGCTGGAAACGGGAAGGTTATTAGAATGGTTTAGTGAACAGCTCGGTGCTACACTACCTTGGAGGTCATCGGACTTTGAGGGGAGCAGCATCTACGAGGGTCAACAAAAGCATAAGGCTGAGCAGAATAGGAAGTTGTAAACTGCTCCAGGGAAGTGTATTTATATGCGGTTGTCCTGGTGATGTGACGGGGGGAGGCCGGCATTAGCATTGGCTGCGTCATGCCCTGTGGCATCTGTACTCTGTGCTGACTGGCGATCTCCCCTTCTGTATGATGCTCTGCCAGGACTATTGCCCTTCTTGGGCTCATGGAGGATTCTGGTTAATAATAGCACTGTAGAGGGAGCAGGTCCAACCATCTAGGGAGCCCTTTTTAAATTAAAAACTAGAAAGCCGTCATGCTTGTATGGTAATTTATTACCATCCGACGCTGGTCTGGAGTGGTAAACAGGCGAGTCAGAGCCTACTTGAGGATCTTCAGGAGGGCCCCCCTTGCGGTGTTCTCAAGCAGGAAACCAATGAATGTCATTGGGCAAGTGGTGTGAGTTGTGCAAGGCATCTGAAGAAGGTGATTTCCCAGTGTCAGATCTTGGGTTATAGACGCATGGGTTGTACATATTTTGAGAAAGTCTTCTGGTCAGGGGGAACATTGGAGTTTCCCCAAGATGCTGTACCACCCACTTGATACTTAGTCATCACATGTTTCTCTGTGGGATCTGATGTTGATAACCATATACCCAACCCCCACAGCAGAGGTTCTACTTGGTTACTCAACCCCTAAATATCCTCAGGGACTCATTTTGAAAATTCCTATTGACCTTTCAGGTGAGTTCTGTTGAATATGCTCAGAATGCAGAGTGATACTCTTGCATTTCATTTGAGCTTTTAATCATGATTCCCATATGGCCCGGATTGCTACCTGAGCCTGGCAGATGCTGATTCAATAAGATTCATTTGAAAGCTAAATAAGCACACACAATCATCAATGTCATTTGAGGACGGGTTGATTCGATTAAGGTTCTTAAAAAAAAAAATATATATATATATAACCCCTTTCATTCCATTCTCTGACGCTTATTCAGGGTCAGTTTGCGAGGGCAGTAATCTAAGCAGGGAAGCCCTGACCTCCCTCTCACCAGACAGCTCCTCCGGAGGAATACCAAGGCGTTCCCAGGCCATTGGCCAACTCATTTTCAAAGCCTTGTAAGATAGCTCCTGTCTTTGATGACTGACACCAGATGGCATTTGCTGGAGTTGCAGGGAAGCAGTGGAAATGACGTTGCTCCTAGTCTTGGTGGGTTTATGTCGGTGGCCGTGCCTGTTATGGGACACCAAGGCTGGGGGCCCTTATTTCTTCAGCGGCCGGGATGTCTGATGTTCACCTTGACGCTGTCTGCAGCTTATGTCCAGATGGCAACAGATAATGAGCAGATGCAAAAGCACAGTGGATAAGTCACCATATCACTTCAGAAAAGTCATGCTGATGCATGTTAGTGATGAGCCACGGCTTTATAACCCACTTGCCAGTGAAAGGTTAATGCGAATTCAGTCAGCTGATTAGCTTCTGGAAAGGAGGGAGACGCCACTCGCTGTCCACGACAAGGTGAGCGAGCTCTTTGCTGGCATTCCTTGGAGTTGGTTCGCCCAGATGGCCAGCTGTGTAAACACATGCTGCCAGCCGTGCAGCAACGGGACGAAGACTCCATTACTCGACTTGTTTACTGCTATGCTGAAGCAACAGAATAGATAGTGAAAGAGTGGCTGATAATTCTCAAAGCTTGGCAGGCAGCCTTTGTTTAGATAGCAGTTTAAGAGGACCAGTTAGTGGCTTTTTCAGGTCTGAGTTGGAGTCCTGCAGCATTTAGGCTATGAGTTGCCACTGTGCCTTGCACAAGCTGCCCTGAGTCTTGGTTAGTCATCAGTACCCAAAGGGCTGCAGGAACATCCTTGGCCCACAGTCTTTCCTCTCCCAGCCCAAATGTTTTCTGGCAAACAGTCCTCTGTCTAGGTTTTAGGGTAGGCTTTTGGACCCGTTCGATACCCCTTTGCTTAACTGCCTGTGAAGTACCTTTTGGGCAACCCTGATGACTAAATGGCTTTATTACTATTGGCTCGAGATTCAGAAATGGGTTTTTTCACATGAAAAAGTGATCATTACTATTACTCACCTAATCCTGGGGTGATGACATGCCCGCTTATCCATGCTGATACAAGATGTACTATGCATTGCATTCTTGACGTCTTACTCACACTTGCCTCCGTTTCTGACAGGGCCCACCTCAAGCAGCTTGGGACCAGAACAGCGGCGAGACCAGATTTGTGGACGGGAGGACAGCATGGCGTCCATTGCAGAATACTATGCAGGGAAGAGTGTCCTCATCACTGGTGCCACTGGGTTTATGGGGAAGGTCCTGGTGGAGAAACTTCTGCGTTGCTGCCCCAGCGTCAGCACTGTCTACGTGCTGGTACGGCCCAAGGCAGGACAGTCCATGCAGCAGCGCGTAAACGACATGATGAAGTGCAAGGTGAGAGAGTCGTTGACTTGACTTGAATGGTGATGACCTGTGAGCTCATCTACATGACTGTTCTGTCATATCCAGCAGTTTGGAATAGGCCTTGGGGTGTAACTTGCCCTTTGTCGTCTCTGTCTGGGTATTTGGTTTAATGTTCCCATTGACAGTTGAACAGGCTATTGTCAGCCCTGCCAGCAAGTGAAATGAGTAAATGTCTTTTTGGAGTTGAAGTTGTAATAAAGCTTGTAGAAGTGGGTGTGAGCTGGGGTTAGGCATGTTTGTCTTGATAAATGCTACTGATATGTAATACATTTAGTTCACAAAGTCTGGTACGGTGTCAAAAGTTGGGACTTTGTGGAATGGAATGTGTGCACTGTAGCAGTCTGAATGGAACAGTTCAATTGGGACTTCTGAAAGTGTTCTGTGCTGGAATACACTTCAGAAAAGCACTGATACGATGGGATGTGATGGGAACCTGTGCCTTGCACAGGCCTGCTCTCCCCCCCAGTTACAGGCAGGTGTGGTCAGCATGGTTGAAAGTAATTAAGCTTTGGTATGACATATTGGACAAATGTCAACTGTTAAGCTGACTGGAGCAAGAGCAGGTCAGAGGATGCCTTGGCTGGCTTACAAGTGAACCCAGCTTGAGGTAATCTGCGAGCAGGTGCACAAGTCCAGCCTAAGGTGGTGGAGAGGTTGTCTGGACTGTTCTATATACTTTTTTAGCAGATGGAATATCTTAAGGGGGGCAGCGGAGTGGTGCAGTGGTTAGCACTGTTGCCTCACACCTCTGGGACCTGGGACCCTGTCCAGGGTTGTTCCCTGCCTCATGTCCGTTGCTTCCGGGTTAGGCTCCGGACTCCCCACGACCCAATAGGATAAGCAGTTTGGAAAATGAATGGATGGATGGAATATCTTAAGATGTGTTTAAGATATATTTGGAAAATCCTAACCGATTAGTAGAATCTGATTAACTTCCATTTGGTTTATTAGAACTGCTTTGCTGTTGACTTCAAATTGTGCTTCCGGTCAGCCTGAATAGTACTATGGGTCCTTAGCATGTAGAGCTTTTACAGAAGCATGTGTGAAACCTGCTGCATGTCTTTGCTTTCTAAGAGTGTGACTGCTGGCTGGAAGATCCGTCATCTACTTTATCTCCAAGATTTGAACGAGTTCAGTAATATCGTTGCAAAGTGGGGCAGACTTTCGGAACTGGTTGCTTTATTGTGTTAGTCGCCTTGTTTCATGGTTAATTGCAGGTTTATGTCGTAAGACGTTAGCTTTTTCAGGTCCAAGTGGTACGTTTCTAGCCATGTATAAAACCCCATCCTTGTGTGCTTAGAATGTAACAGCTCTGAATCTTTATTTGTCAAAGCCATTTTAGCCTTTCATTGAAATAATTCCCGAAATGTTTCTAAGAAGCAGATACTTCAGAAATGGAAATGAAGGGCTATTTGAGACCATTCTGAATGACCTTTGATCGTTCTCTCCAGCATGGTTTTTGTAGCACCTGTTGCTTAGTGACAGGCAGCCATCTTTATGAGCTCCCAAGCTTCACAATCAAAGTATATATACACTGTTGGAAAGACTGACAATTAACGTCTTTCCTTTCCCAGCACCAGATATTTTCCTTTTCCCTCTCTGAGTTTTGTGATTGGGTTTGCCATTCCCCTGCCAGTTAAATCATCTAAAATCTTGAGTCCCAAAATATCAAGGCAGTGACACACCCGCTTGCTTCTGGTGCATTGTGGGAGACGGGCAAGTGTACATCTGGGGGTGTGGTGAATGTGAAGAATGTA
>JABFEA020000067.1:25990038-26009910 GCA_019775915.2 Cyphomyrus plagiostoma
CCCCCCCCCCCCCCCCCCCCCCCCCCGTACAATTCTGGCCTTAGGGATACTGACGGTTTCTGGTATTCTGCTGACAAGGGCTGGGTGCTTTCCAGGCAATGGGGGAGGGGGTCAGGCATGCAAAAGGCTGACCAGGGAGATGACTGTGGTCCCTCCCACCAAACACTTGCTCAGGCAGATTAACTTTCTCTATTTTCTAATGGAGCTCTTGGTCTCCTTCAGCCTTCGGGCCTATGGCATAAACAATCTACTAGACCTATTTAGGCACAGGTATGTAGATTCCTATGCAACAAGGTCTCTGGTTAAACAGGTTCCTGTCATAGTAGAAAGCCACACTTAAAACATGTTTGGTATCACAATGCCAAAGGGTGACTTGGACTATCTGCTGAAGGTGTGGTCTGTGTAGCCCTGTGCACCTGTGCGGCTGGCCTCCATGCAAACTGGTCCCTGGAATTACTGAACCAGTACAGGTGTTGGCAGTAGAATCATGGCTCTTGGGTGTTTGCTCTTCCAACGAGACTTCATCAGGGTTCTTTATGTATGGTTTGTTTAGACTTCTGTAATAATACACAGCTGATCCAGCATAACCTTGAGCCCTCCTTGTGTAAGAATTGGTCTCCCCATGTCTATTCATGATGAGGTGATTTGTAATACAAGTGGAGGAGCTGAAATGGGACAATGGAACTGAAACACCTGGTTTTAGACCATGATCATTTATTAGTATGGTGTAGGGCCTCCTTTTGTAGTCGTTGCTGCATCAGTTCATTTTGGGAATGACAGATGCAAGTCCTGCACAGTGGGCAGAGGGATTTTGAGCCATTCCTCTTGCAGACCAGTAGCCAGGTCACTATGTGATGCTGGTGAAGGAAAATGTTTCCTGACTCATCAAAAACATCCCAAAGTTTCTCAATAAGTTCACTTTTATGTCATAGAATCACTGTTACCAAGCTTGCTGTGTGTAGTGGTGCATTATCTTCCCGATACACGGCACCACCTTCAGAGTACAATGTTGGAACCACTGTGTGAACATGGTCCTTCAAAATAGTTCAGCAGTCCTTGCCAGTGACGCGCTCATCTAGAACAAGTTAGTGGGCCTAGGGAATGCCATGACATTGCAGCCCAAACCATCACTGATCCACCCCCATGCTGCACTCTGGGTACGCAATGGTCTGGGTGGTAAGCCTCTTTGGGGCTTCTCCACACCGAAACTCTCCCAGATGTGGGAAAGATAGGGAAGATGAACTTATCAGAGAACAAAACATGTTGTATACTGTCGACAGCCCAAGATTTTTCTGCTGGCACCATTGAGACGTACGTTGGGACAAGTGAGCAAAGATTTGGCCTCCTGTACATCAATGGCCCTCTTTGTTTCTTAATCCAGTTTGTAAGAATAATAGTAGGCCAGTAGTCATTAGAGATGCAGCTATATTTTTTTCTATTCCGATACCAACATAAAAATTTTGAGTATCTGCCTGCTGTAACATTTACTAAGCTACTAAGTGTTAAATGACATTTATATCAGTTAGGACTGTCACTATTAATTACATCAATAAACGAGTAATCTACCGATTTAAATCTGATTCTTCAAGTAGTCGTTTATACATAATGTAATATAATGATACATTTAGGCATTCCATTTCATTTAAGTTACGTGTTTCTGGACAGTGGAAGGAAACCGGAGGATCTGCCAAAAAGCCACACACACACAGGGTGAACAGGCAAACTCCACACACACACACACAGGGTGAACAGGCAAACTCCACACACACACACACACACAGGGTGAACAGGCAAACTCCACACACACACACACACACACACACACACACACACACAGGGTGAACAGGCAAACTACGCACACACACAGAGTACCGGTGTGCGGCGACAGTGTGACACTGCGCCGTCCTGAATACTAGGCATGCACAGTGCGTGATATTAATACTGACATGGCATTTCATACACATGTATTGTCACTATGCAAGGACCGCGACAGTGTGCTGGGTTCACTTCGAACCATAATTTTTGGTTAGTGATAGGAAACAAAATTTAGAAGACATTGCAATTTTTTGGTCTCCTCAGTTCAACATTACCTAGTATATGTATATAAAAAAGTCTGAAGTTCACCGATTTTTTGCACAAGCTCTCCATGAGATAATTCTGCACCGTGCTGTTTGATTCACTCAGACTGTCTGGCGTGTTCGTAGAAATGTGAACAAGAACTGGTCACAAAAAGATATTTGTCTCCCGCTGTGTGGAAATATTTTGTATTCTGCAGAGATGCTATTGAGCAAAAGCAAGCGATCTGTCATTACTGCTTTGTCTGTTGCCACAACTAACGACCATACCACCAAATTATTTGACAGATGTTGCTAGATAAGGTCTGTTTGGCTATACAGTTATTTTTAAACTCTTAACTATGGCAAAAGCTTTATTGCAATGAGAACTATTTCCAGTATCCTCCTGAGACCCAAGGGAAAAAAGTGTCCTTCAATTATAGATTATTTGTCTTTGGAGGAAATAAGACATCTTACAATTTAAAAATAAAAATAAATTTAAACAAATCTAATTTCACAGTATTTTTTCTTTAGTGTACAACAGGAATAAATCTATTTTCTTCAATCAGCGAAAAGATGCAAAAACAACATGTCCACGACAATGGACATAAATGAATGGGTGGGCACAGTGCACTTACAAAAAATATATGGTTATGTACCGAATTATATAAGATGATGTGGTTAAGTGACAGGGATATAACCTTTGTGTTAGCAGTGATTATTTTGACATAAAGTAAATTTAAGCAGTGAAACATTGGCTAGGCTACTCTGAGAAGCTAAATTCATAGCTAACCTTGCATTAGGTCTGTCAAACCTGAATGTCTTTTTAGATGTATTTGCATTGCAATGGTGCTGTGGTAATATTTCAGTTATATGTTGCAGTAGTGACAGACGACTGCATTTTCATTCACTTTTAATGTAAAGTACTCCCATACAACTGATGCTTTTGCTCTATGTGGACACTGACCCTCTGTCATCTACCTTCTGCCATACCGCTGAGGAATCGAGAAGGAAAATTTGGATCAATGCTTTTAAAAAATTGAGTTTAAACAAGCCCTAGAATTACTGCACGGCAGACTATCTTCATTTAGTGTTGTTGTGGCATTATTAGAGTATGCTAAGAATAGGAAAATGTGGTGATCACTTTACTCAAACAAAAGCTATGCTACTGCACTAAAGGAGGAAATCCACGCCCAACACGATTTACACAAGTCTGCTTTGTTTTATTTGGTAACGACTTTCACACATTGTGCAACCGTTGCAAAATGTAACAGATCAAACTGAAATATCACTGTATGCCCCAACGGACCATTTCTATTCGAAGTCTTCAGTACGAAATATACGATGGCGAACAGATAACTTTAATAATTAACCAAATTTTAGAAAGTGTATATATTTTACTGTGTTCAGACACATGAAAAATCAGCACTAGTCTGACATGCCTTGCACTGGATAATGCACAGTTACTGTTTCTACACAGTCAACATGACGCTCCGACACATGTGCATTAGCTATCACATGACTCTCACTTCTGTTTGTGATAGGTCTGGTTGGGTGGGACATATCTCTAATCTGATCAGTTTCTTACTCAATTTATCCAGTCCTACAGTTTTTGTCGATATGCACCTGAAACCGACAGTAAATATTGGATCGGTGTCATCTCTAGTAGTCACTGGGAGAGACTTTTCTTCTTCCATGAAACATCCTGACTTTGTACTATATGAATCTGTACATATCTAAAGTGGTGACTTGATGGACTTTGGATCTGAATCTAGCAGTGTCTCTGGCTGCTCTAGGCAACTTGGCTAACGGTAGCTCTCTTGCATCTTCTCCTAGTGCAGCCTTGCGTTAGGGGTGGGTGATATGGCAAAAGAAATTGATATTTATTCCAGCAGGATCACGATCTTATCACGATTCATTTTCATGTTGGTTTTTAAACCATTTTGCAAGTTACTGAGCAGTACAACCATGCTAATTCCCCTATTTTAAAAAATACAGCACAATAAAGTTTCAAGATTCAAGAGGTTTATTCGTCACGTACACAGTTGTATACAGTCAACATGTAGTGGAATGTGACCCAGGTCACTCGGAGCAGCTGTGCATGATAACAAAATAAATAATATAATAATATAAGAAAAAATATATGAAATGTTTATCTGTACATAATCTATACATAAGTGATAGGTAAGAGATATGTTTCTGTGCAATATAAGTGCAATGTGCAAGAGGCCTGAGGTACGTGCTAACAATCTGGACAGTGTGTGAAAGCAGTACTCAAAGGATATGTTATTGTTATAGTGACTGGAAGAGTCACTGTAGAGTCCGGCATAAGGCCTAGAGGCACTGAGTTTTGTCCTGATTAAGGAGCCTTATGATCTGGGGAAAAAACTCCTAACCTTTCAGTTCTGGTCATAAGGCTGCAGAATTCAGCAGGCAAAACAGAGAGTTATTGGGGTGGATTGGATCCTTGGAGATTCTTGTTGCTCTGGTCCTACAGCGGCTGTTGTAAATGTCTTGTAGGGAGGGTAAGGCAGATCTGGTGCAGCACTCAGCTGCTCTAACCACCCTCTGGGATTTCTGGTCCTGGACAGAGCAGTTCCTGAACCGCGATGTGATGCTCATGGTATGCTCTCTACGGCAGCCGAGTAGAAGGCCTTAAGGACAGCAGGAGAGACCTCAGACCTCCTCAGCTGCCTCAGATTGTAGAGCCGCTGCTTCGCCTTGCTGACCAGAGTACGTGTGTGTGTAGACCAGGTGTGGTCCTCCTGTAGGTGGACTCTGAGGTATTTGAAGGTGCTCACCCTCCCCACTGTAGCCCCATTGATGTGGACAGGTGTGTAAGCCTCCTGCCTCCTCTAGTCCACAATCAGGTCCTTTGTTTTGCTGACGTTCAGCTGGAAGGTATGAAACCTTAAAAGACAAACATACTTGACTTTACTCTTTCGGGTGTTTCCTTTGATTTGGCTAAAAAGGTTCCTTGTGTTGCCATCTGACGTGCAAACCTTATCTTTGCAAATCTTGCAAGCTTAGCTATTACTTGTTCGTGTTGATTTTGGAAAATGCAAACAAGTCGCATATTACAAATGTGAAATTCTTTTTAGGGTTCCAATTCCTCAGTGCATGAAAGAGACTGAAAATTGGTGAATTGTATCTCGGGGCAGATTAGTTCATTCTACACTGTAGTTTACATTCAGATACGCAAACCCTGCTGCTGGTTGAACCTTCAAAGCACCGAAGAAACTGGGAGCTGGCAGCTTCAATCACCTTCTGGTGTGTCTCCTTGTCTCTTCCCTGCCAGGTGGTCCTGGGGCCCTGAGAGCTAGTCTGCTGGGTTCCTGGTGTTATGCCTCAGCCCAGCCTTCACCTCCTGCTTGCTGGCCCTATTTCACGCTTCCCTTCACCCCCACTGGTTGTGAGCTTGTCAGGCCTGAAGACGGCCATTGCCAGAGATTGACAATCTCGCCCATCTCCTTCATGCTGGGCAGGCTGGATAAGCGTGCCCCCTTTCTGCAACATGATGGTGGAATCTTGTACCATTAGCTCCCTTTCTTCTGGGTTGGGTTTGTTTTGAATTTTATAGTTGTTTCTCTGTAATGGAACACCTGCATTACACCAGTCTCTTTCGGTTAATCGTTCGGTTTATTGCGGGAGTGGTGCATAATCAGTGGTTACACCTGTTTTAAACATCGGTCTGAGATGGGTGTGAGCTAGGAATTAGCCTGAAGCTTGGAATGGGTGAATTATGTGGTCAACCTCTACACTGTAGGCCACCAGGAAACGCTATCTTTGCTCTCTCTCTCTCGTGTCCTAAAAAGCATGAGCAACCCCTTATTTTCCTGCTGGAGCTGAACCCAGGTGAGATTGTCTGAGTCCATCCGTCTGTCTTTCTCTCGGTAGCTAAAAGCTGTGGGGTGTTTTGCCCTTTAGAGTTTTTTCTATCTGAATGGAGCTGGCAGAGGTTCTCGGAGGTGTGCTCGCAGATCCACCCATGACACTAACACCCGCAGCACCGTTCGCTGTCATGTCTTGTCTAACTCTTGCTGGCATTCATTCCTAACTCATTCAGGCTGCGCTTTCACAAAGGATGAATTCTCCACGCCCAGGAGGAGTTGAGAGCAGTAGTGAGCATCTGAGTCTCATTTGATTGTTCTCCATGAATGTTTTGGCCGAAGCCTATTTGCCGGAACCTGTCTGGACAGAAGGCACGGTGTTGTATAGCCGCCCCCCCCCAAACAGTCTGGAGCTAAATATCAGTGCTTATTTTGTGTATTTTTGATCTGTAAAATGTCAAAGGAGCAGCCCATAAGTGTGCCACACTCCTGGCTCCATTAACAAGCCCCTTTGGCACGGTGCGAGATTGACATGACTCTAGCTGGCTTGTTAAGTAAACATGAATCTTTCCGGCCTTTCGATTCTTTATTTCCCATGGTGATGTTACTTACAATGCATTTAGCTCTTAAAATGTACCTCAATGGCTCGATGTTTGGACAGTATTTACTGTGCATTCACTGCCAGCATTTCCCTATGAATTAAGCTGGGCAATAGGCCATGCATTGTATAATTAGCCTGTAAATGAATGGGTCTTTGCCGAAGATGTAAGCTGGCACCAAGTGGTACCCCCCTGCTCTGATCCGGAGGCCTTGTGATGTAGGACTACCCACTTGTAGAGGCCCCCTGTGTGTAGGAGATGGGCGGGTGGGGTTTCTTGTGCATCAGAACTGATACCTTGTATGGAATTAGTCCCGTCTTGTTCTCGTGTCTTATCTTGCATTTTAAGCCTTGGAAGCATGGTTAGCAGCAAAGCCTTGGAAGCAGCAAAGCCTTGGCCTTACTGTGTGTGTGTATTTTGGCTGTAAAATAGATATATATATAAATTATATATAAATAGTCATTTTATTTTGTTTAGCTTTTCTTACGAGGTTAAAACTGAAGAATCTGCTACTTATCTGGATACAAGTTTGACATGACAAAACTGGTGAAAAGTCTTTCCATGTTTTAACCACTAAACGTAAAATAACTGACATAGGTAGTAACTGACCTAAGTTACATGACTGACAACTAATCGGTCGATTTTCAGTGAGCTCATTCCGAACCAGAGGCCGGTATTTTCGATACCGAATCGTTCCTTTTTACAGATGCACCACACGTGATACAGAGGTAAAATTGTAAAGTTTAACTTTTATGATGAAAATAAAATTTTACATTGAAGAAAAGCTGATTTTTATTTGTATATGCTGTCAATTATAGTTATAATTATAAAAATAAAGCTGGAATCGGCAAAAATCGGTATTGGCCGGTCAAGTCAGGTCTGGTCAGGTCAGGTTGGGGAGAATGCACTGATGCAGCACCCACCACACAGTGAAACTCCCCTTCCCCCAGGCAGATACACGGTCCAGTCCCACCCTCCGGAAATGGCAGTCCATCTGCTTCAGCCAGGTGTTACATGGGCGTCCCCTAGGCCTGGTCCAGCCGCTTGGTTCCTCAGCATTAAGGATCCTCTGAGCCGGATCACCCTCAGGGAAACGCACCACATGGTCATCGTGCCGTAACTGACGCTCCCTCACAAGTAGGTAATGTGCCTCATTCGGGACTCCCTGAGTGGCTGCTCGTTTGACACAAAGTCAAACCAGCGGTACCCAAGGATTCTCCGAAGAGACACAGTACCAAAGGAGTCCGGTCTTCCTCTCAGCTCACTGGATAGTGTCCATGTCTCACAGCTGTACAGCAAAACAGGGAGCACTTGCAAAAAATCAGAGATTGCAGTCGGAGCATCTCCACTGACAACTTGACTGACACTGACAGGCTCGAGTCACAAATTTGATGACTTGTGACTCCACAGTAAAAATGATGGAAAGACTTGGACTCAACTTTGGACTTAAGGGCATATGACTTGATATTTGACTCGGACTTGCAATGTTTTGACTCGACTCGACATGACTTGGACTCACCAAGGAGTGACTTGTTCCCATCTCTGGAGCTAACTAGAGCAGGCTAGGTGTGTTGTGGAGAACATTTACGCCCCTTGAATGGTGTCATTCGTCGGTGCGCAGTCCCAGGTGACATTCCTCAGGAACTCTGGTGAGTGAACCTATGTAGACGCATGGAAAGATGTGCCTCTGCTTCAGGAGAAGCTCACCAGCTGACTGGTACAGAAATGAATGTCTGATCTTATACATACGCTGTGGGTATATGCTTATGCTAAGCCAAGAAATGCCTAAAACAGTGAATATTCACATTGGCTTCCGGAAAATGTTAATCAGGTTGCCTTTAGTGAGGTGCAGTAAACAGGCCTGTTTCACTATGGTGTGAAGCGTAATCACCGTTTCAGATGAGCAGGGTGAGCAGATTCCTCCCATAAACCCCCTCAGACCTAGCAGGCTTGCAGTTTGACACTAATCTGTCACTTCTAAGAGTGCAGCTTCATGTCCACTGACACCTTTCGATTAATTAACATCCTTGATTTATGTTTTGAATATTGTGTTACGGGGAGGTAATTAATCAGTTCAACGGCTGCTTCTGCTGAATGTGAATGTGTCTCTCTGGCCTGCCTGGGAAGGGGTGATGTTAAGGTCTTCTGAAGGTGGCATGCTCAGGGCCTGCTTCAGACTTTTTATAGCAATGGGATCCAGTCTGAGTAGCCAAAAGCCTGCTGGTCATGTGATAGGGGAGCCAAAAGCCTGGCTGTCATGTGATATGGGATGCCTCACTGGTATTTATTACCTGCCTCAAAATAATCAGGCGAGTGTTTTTTTTTTTTTTTTTTTACCATCGTCAGGTGCTAAAACACTGTGGCATAGTGTGTGTGTGACGGACAAGTGTCTATCTATAAACAGCCGCATCGTATTCTCAGTCACTGAACCATGAACGTTTCCTACAGCAGAAAAGTTCTGGAATTGCTCAACCTGTCTGCTTCTCTGCATGGGAGGTGGCGGCAGGTCTTAATGGTGCGTGACCAGGCCTCCTATCGCTCTTGTTGCAGTCGCGCTTGCATTTTTAATTTTATCTCTGGTTTACGGTTTTTGGTATGGTATGTCCCCTCATGGTGTAGAGTTGAAGCGGCGTTTCCAATATTTCATACTATGGAAGTGTTACGAATTTGTCAGTTTCTCTCTGCTGAAGAGGACATTGTGTTCCAGCAGCTGGTGCTTTCCTTTGAGAAGTGTTGCCTGCATGTGTTAGTGCCTCCACCTTTGTTTACCGAAATGGCTGAAAGATCGGAGCTTTCCCATAAGTGACAGACGTCCAGTCAGCCTGTCTTAAGCTTGGAGGTTATTGGTTCTTTATACTGTATTACCGCTTCCATCTTCATCAGAAGACACCTGTTGAAACATTAGGTATGTTAAGCACTGCTTGGAGATCTCATGTCTAAAACGGTGCGTACCCTAAGATTTGTGCTATGCCTTGAATTTTTTGGTTGCAGAGCTCTGCATTGAAGCCCTACCTCCCAGAGAGACACGTGGAGAGGAAGTGAGACGGCAGAGTACAGGGAGAGACGAATTGATGCGCTTCATGTTACATCATGCTTTTTCATAGGGTGCAAAGTGTCCCCTCTCATTAGCCAAGGGCAGGATCACATGATGCATCTGAGGGGAGTAAAGGGAAATGTGTTCTGTAATTATACATCCCTGCCTGATGTTATCCTATTCAAATTCCAGCGGCTGTAGGAAATGCAGTCTGGAACTGTGCACGCCAAGGCAGCCTGGAGCTGTCAGTCCTGCCACTTTGTCACCTCTCTGTGCTAATGAGCGCACTCTCCTTTGTTAGCTTAGTCCTTGTTTGGTCTAATCCCAGGTTGGCAGTTGCTGTGTTACCTATCATCTGTCCTTCAGACCCTTGGCTGAGCAGGCTGGTCTGGGGTGACTTGTGGGTTGGGTTTAGCTGGGGTTTATGTGACTCGGCCTGGGACACGTGTTCTAGTCTTACTCATTGTTCAGAAACAGACAGTACTGGTTTGGCCACTATGGGTAAAAATATCTTGCGTTCTGAATGTGTTTGTGCTACTGTTGCACAATTCATGACATGAAGCCGTTTGTCTCTCTGAAGCCTCATTTTTCTTTTTTCTTTAATTGGATGCATACTTTTAAGTAAAGTTAAAACCAAAGATGCTCGTCTCTGGTCCCGCCCTGACTTCCCTTCCGTTATCAGCATGAGCCCCAGCTGTGCTTTGACTATTGATGTCTCGGTCCAGTGGCGCTAGCCTGTGCTTGTCACCGAGCAGCTGGATCGCCTGCACCAGTTAACGCACATGCACAATTGTCCTTTTCACGGCTGTGGAACCTTCCACAGGCCGGCAGGGAGGAGCGGGGGACCGACCAATCCGCTGGCATGCCCTCGCCGCCTTCCCCACTGTAATTCCGCACAGGATACTCCACACATTCCGGGTATTTAACCAAAACGCACACAATGCAGCCTGTATTCCTGCTGGTTGTCAGTTCCTAGACAAAGGGTTCACCTCGCTTGGCCTTTCCAGAAATCCTTCTCCCTAAAAATAGCTCTGCTCTGATGTCGTCTGTCTTCATTTGCACTTGGCCAGCCAGCAGTACACAGCCTCAGTTGGGCTGTGGAATTCCGTCCATAAAGTGTGTGAGTGACACGTGGAGGGAATCTGAACCCTTTACCCTCTTCCTCCTTCCATCCCCCACCCCCACTAGCACCCTGCCTGGCATCTCTCCTGGCACACGCACTGACCACCGTCTGGCTCGCCAGTACCAGCTTTGGACTCCTTTCACAGATGGCATCTGGCTTTAGGAATGTACCTCCATAAATGTTTCGGGAGATTAAAGGCCTCAGCCGTGGATGAGGACTGATTACATTTCTGTTTCGCTTACCGTGTGGTATGACCCCTGCTGGTGAACGCAGAGTGTCTGCTGTGCCTCAGTAACATTATGGACATGTTTATTGTTATGCCATGGGGTTGGGCTTGATGTACCGTGAAGTTTCACCACTTCCTCAGGAAGATGAACTACGGGTGAAATGAGTGACTGGTCCTTGATAAAGGCGCGTGTTGCTATGGTAATAATTCATGTTGAGGTACACACTGCTGACTGACTGTTTGTATCCTCTCACTGTTTCTGTTGTGACCACTCTGGGTGTAACGGGTCTATACCTGTCACACGCTCCAACTATTAGTACAACAATTTGGTCGTCATCATTGGGAAAAACTCCAAACCACCTGTTATATTTTACTCTCTTCTGCCTATGAATTTTAAAACGGCATGATAAAAATCAAAAAATACCGTGATATCATTTTTAGGACATAACGCCCAGCCCTAGTGTGTGTCCTTTATCTAACACTGTCCTTTATCTTGCATCGGTCAGTGGAAGAATGGAGCCTTTTGTACTGCAGGATGACACAGGTTGCTTGTCAGCACCACCTGCCCACTCAAGCGCCTTCCAGTGCACAATTTTTTACTTCTGCTGATCTGGAGTCTCAAGACACTGTGGTCTTTTATAGAATGTTACCGGCCGGTGACTCATGACCGGAATGTTTTACCTGAAATCAGCAGGTTTTCTGTGGTACAGGTGTAGCGAAATGCAGTATCGCTGAGTCTTTGTGCAACTTTGCTTTTGACACGTTATGTTCAGCTGTCTCTGTCTTTGGGGCCTCTTCCCTCTGACCCTCTTGTGAAGGCAGAGGATTGCTTGGTGGGTTGATCCTGTCCGGGCAGCTCTGCCTGGATGGTCTGTATCAAGTGGCTGCATCTGGAATGTTCTGTGTAGGCTGTCCTTCGCACATACCAGGACCCATGTGCATTTGTGATAGCTTGCATGTCAAGAGAGCCACATTCCACCACCACGCGGCTCTGTAAAGTAGCACAGGAATGTGTGTGTGTGTGGGGGGTTCTCTTGATTTATGAGCTCTTTTACTTTATGGCTCGTCTTTTGCACCTACAGACTTCCCTTGCCAGTTGTGCTTGATACGGTATTCCTTTGGTTAGCCCATATAACATGGGGGTGATTGACCAAGGCAGGTACTACATTTTGTTGTACTACTGTTTTCTCGCCTGCACAATGAGATTGGAAAAAAAATCCTTGATTAGTACTGTGCCAGCTCAGCTAACGCCATGTGAGAATTCTCCAGAGGCCAGTTTCCCCAGAGTGATATGTGGTGGTAGGACAGTCGTGCCCAGTTGGGAAAAGTGCCAACACGGAAAGCGGTCGTCAGTGTAGCTGCGATGGTCACATGATGTAGCAGTTCTTGGTTCAGTCCCACTCACTTGGAGGACTGTGGTTCTTTTGAATGTTTGACTTTGAGTTAAGGCAACATTTTCAGAGCATCACTAACGCTCCATACGTGTTTATGCAAACACGCATGAATGTGCCGCACCTGGAATTCAAACTTTCCCCTTCCCGTAAGATGTAGGCTCCTGTGATGGATTACTTGAGGCTCTGGGGTCTCATGTTCAGTGTTCTTGTGTTGCAGCTGTTTGACCGCGTGCGGGAGGACAACCCGGACTTCCAGAAGAAGGTGGTGCCAGTGAGCAGCGAGCTGACCCAGCCTGGCCTGGCCATCAGCCCACAGGACATCACCAAACTGGCCGCCTGCGTCAACGTCGTCTTCCACTGCGCCGCCACCATCCGCTTTGATGAGCCTCTCAAGTGAGTGTTACTTGTGGTTCCGGAGAGACCAACTAAACCCCTGCTCACTCCAGCAAACTTAGATGATGGTATCACGCAAATTTTATTTATTTATTTTTTAAAACCACTTGGACGATTTACTGGAACATTTCAGAGGACACGACAACTCGCTGCTCTGCTTCTGGGAGTTTAACCAGCAACCCCCCCAGTAATGGGTCATCCCCTCAACTGGGAATTGACCCTGGAGAGTTCCGTATGTTAACTTCTGGAAAGGGCTCATCCAGTAATTGCGTCCTCGAGCTTCGTTTTCCCAAGGCAGCAGGTCCACCCACATGATCCAGACAGGAAGACAGTAAGAGGGTCATTATTAAAGTCAGGTGTTTCTGCTGCTGATCTGCAGTGGGGGTGGCTTGATGATCCGAAAGCTAGGAAGTGTGTGGTTATCTGTAGCCGGTCTGACCTTTAACATTTCCATTGGGCACTTTCACGCTGAAGTTCTGCAGCCTTGTTTCTGGTTCCAAGTTCCTGGCTTGTCTCAACTCGGAACTTTTTTTTTTTTTGTAGCTCCTGACCACTTTTGTGTGTCAATTTCACACCAAAGAACAGGTACTGGAACCTTTATGCTAAATGTGTTTTTTGCATGTACCGTAAGTAAAACTTCACACACAATTTCATATGAAACTACACCGCCACCCCAAAACATTGGGAAGTAAACAAGAAGATTTGTTAGTTATTGGAGGGATTAATCACAATAAAAACAGGGCCTTTTATTTATTTATGCAACCTGTGACGCATTTACAATTCGATGTTTAGTTTTCTGCAGAATAAACGATGTAACATTATCGCGTGATATGGCAAGTTTTTTGCCGCTGGCACTGGCAGTTAATAAACATAACATATGCTGGTTACAATAACAATAAATAATTAAATTTTCCAATGCATAACATGAAAGCATCCATTGTTGACTTAATTTGAGGTGATACATTTTTACCTGGATGTCAAGCTATTTGATAAGCTTAACTCAAGGTTTAGCAAAGTGTTAATCAGCCATTGGACTTGGATAAATGGCTTTTGTTTAGCCCTTTGTAGGCTGACTCCCTTTGAACAAAGTGGAGTGTGTAGGGTGGTGGATTTTGTGTAGGGTAATCACTGCATGCAAGGGCCTGGTGAGGGATCTTGCTGCATAGTCCAGTCTCCTTTGTGGTTTCTCTTTAAAACCGTAAATGTTTAAGTGCCTTTTCCCTTTAGATGCAAACACTCACTTGCTTTTGAAACAGTCAACTGAGTTTTGTGCATCTGACTGAGGACAAACAGCTTATCTGGACAAGGGCTTAAGTGCTGTACTTACCCTGGAAGCATACAGGACACCCCATAATAAGCAGAGTTGTGAGAAGCGGGCACTGCACCATCACCCCTCTTCGATTTGTTCTTGTATAGAGGCGCTGTGTTGAGATGATGGAAATGACAGGCCTTGGTGTGTTTGCCTTCGCAAAGACCTTGAGGATAAGTCGTGGTCTTGCGTACATTGGGTGCAAGGAAGCTTAATCAGCACTCTGGTATATGACTGCTGTCTTCTGGAGAAAAAGCATTGTTTGACTGATTCATTCTCCGCTTGGGACATAAAAGGGTTCTGGCCTTTGGTCCTTGTCACTCTCATGTCAGAGTGGTCCCATGACTGGTGAAGCCAGCCAAAGCCGCCTTCTCTTTGCAGTTACTGTTGCTCCAATCCCATTAATCACATTTTCCTGATACTGATATGGTATGTTCTAGAAAAGACATCTGAATTAAAGTGGAATCTAGACTGGAGGCATGATGGAGGGAACACTGTGTTCTGGACCAGTGTAATATGCCACCCAGTTATGATGTGCTGCCACTGAACCCTCTGATCTCTTCATCCACCTCTCCATCAGACACGCTCTCCAGCTAAATGTCATTGCCACGCAGCAGCTGTTGAGTCTGGCCAAGCAGATGCAGAACCTGGAGGCCTTCGTCCACATCTCCACCGCCTATGCAAACTGCAACCGTAGACATATCGACGAGGTCATCTACCCCCCTCCTGTGGAACCCAAGAAGCTGATTGACTCTCTGGAGTGAGTACTGACTAGCCACGGGTTGATCCTTCCCTCTGCGTGTTACCCACAATGCACCTCTGCTTGTACATTACTCTCGTCTTGTACAAGTTCAGAGCTGCACAGGCTTAACCTTGCTGTGTCGCCCCACCCCCAGGTGGATGGATGATGGCATGGTGCGTGAGATCACGCCGCGCCTCATCGGGGAGCGGCCCAACACCTACACGTACACCAAAGCACTGGCAGAGTGCGTGGTCCAGCAGGAGAGCGACAAGTTGAGTGTGGCCATCATACGGCCTTCCATCGTGGGTGCCAGCTGGCAAGAGCCCTTTCCGGTGAGCATCCTGAAGCTGTTAGTCTCCCCCCAATGGCCCTGATTCATGTACCTTTGGCATATTGGTGATGAAACACCATTCTCTTTGCTCATTGGTTGAGACTTGTGGCAATCATGACATCATCAGCTACTTTCACTAAGCTGGGCAAAGTTTGTTTTTAGTTCTTTTCCGAGACACTCTGTGGGTAAATGTAAAGGTTTATGGTTTTTGGCACCATGTTCCACTCTTAGCTGTAATTCCATTTTTGTTTACTGTTGTTCATTGATTGAGGCTGCTGACGTCTATTTCAGGCTGAAGGTGTAATAGTGGCTGCCTGATCTCATGGTCATCACTAACAACGAATGGTCTGCTGCTGCTCCTCCAGCCCCCTGGCACTGGGCTAGGAGCTTGCAGAAAAGGCTGTTGGCTGCTGTGGACCACAGACTTCTCCCTGGTGGTTTTCATGGCTCATGATGCCTGTAGTTTCTAATGTGCTTTTTCAGCTGGTGTATCAGAGCTGTAATCCTGAATGATGGCGAATGGTAACTACCGGATTAAAAGGACTCTGATAGCAAACCGCTGATAGTGTGTCACTTGGAGGAGTCTGGCTTGTACGAAGCAGCCTTTTGCTGTAATGGCTCCGTTTTCTGCCCTGGAGAGGCACGAACCGGACCCTTGAGGTTCACATTGTGGGGACTTATTCTGCTGTAGTTTCCTGCTTGGCATCACGATAATGATGCTGTAGCCTTAGCAGGGGAGATCCTAGATAAGAGGCCATAATTAATACAGGGGGGACAAACTTATTATCCAATGATGTTTTGAGTCAGTAAGTGACAGGCCAATCAGTCGGCTTTGGGCCCGCCCCCATATATATGCTCCTAATCCTGCATTTAGTTTGCCACCCGGAAAGGGTATGTTATCGGTAATGAAAGTGTTTGTTTTCATGATATGATGGATTTGTTTTGATTTAAATAATGTAGAAAAGCCTGCTGGCTTCAGTGTGCCCGGGCTGAAGGGCCGGCTTGTGCCAGAATGGAGGGTCCAGCTACTTCTGGCTTGAACCCGGGCCTGACATCAGCAGGTGTCCCACCTGCAGCCCGGAAAGCGCTTGTGAAATCGGTGACGTGACGGGCGTCATTAGAGGTGTGTGGTTCCACCGGCTGCAGCGCCCCTGGGGGCTGCCAGTGACATTGTGCTTTATGGGGGGGGCGTAAATCCCATACGCAAGGCTAGACAGGCCACATGGCTCCCCTACTGGCGCGGGACCAGTTTTACGCAGTACAGTGCCTGTCCTTCCCTGAGGAGGGGATCGGTTGACGTTTATACACGGGCGTGTCGCGGGACTATTACCATGGCAACACTGCCTGTTCTGCGATGCTCGTTCCATGGGATGTTTCTGACGGTGGAATGTGGGGGAGGATGAGCCATTGCTAATGTAATTTATTACAGTGCATTAAATATGTTTTACTTCAGTTCATCAGCTGATGAATAATTATATTCCGTTACTTTGCAGGTTAGTTTTCCTGTTTTGTGCAGTGTATTTAGGTAAAACGACTGTGACTTGGTATGTTGCTAAGTGCTTGACTGTGACTGCAGGGCCAGGTGCTGAAGCTCGTGGCCCGTTGGGTCTGGGAGGGGCAGCTTGGCAAGCGGGACACGCACAGGGTGGGGCGCTCAGAGATTCCTTTAATGCTTTATCCCTGCGAGGGTCCCCTGTGGCCACCGCCCTCCCTCACAGCCCATAATGCTCATGAATAACCCACAGTCTGAGAAACACCTCGGTCTCTTACAAGTCGTTTCATGCATTTTTAATTATCTAATCGATGTCTGTCTGTAGTTTTGTTTCCCCCCCCCACCGACGCAGTAAGACCCTGTGTTTTCACTCCTTAGGGCTGGATCGACAACTTCAACGGGCCGAGTGGGGTCTTCATTGCGGTGAGTCTCTTCCTGAATGACCTTTGTCTCTATTGGCAGGCCTAGAATGGTTCTGGGAAGCAGTCGCCTTTTGTGAGGATCTGGTTCCCACCTTAATTATGCCCCCCTTCCCCTGGCTGCCGCCCCAACAGGCTGGTAAAGGCATCCTACGCACCATGAGGGCCAGCAACGACGCCGTGGCCGACCTCATCCCGGTGGACGTAGTCATCAACCTCACCCTGGCCGCCGGGTGGTACACAGCCGTCCACAGGTGACCGACAGCCGCCTTCGGCCCTTGGAGTGTGACCACCACGCCGTCCACCCTCGCGCCCCCCTCGCCTTTCACCTTAGGTCGGATAAGTGCTTTCTTGGTATTCCATAAATGGAGGTACTGTTTCAGAGCCTTAGTCATCAGTTGGCGGGGCTGCGGGCTGGCAGCTGGCCTCGCTTAATTGTACCAGATGCCTCTTCCTTAACGGAGTCGCCTGCGTACCCCTGCAGAGCTGCTCTGGACAGTAGGCCCCTACGTTTCTCAGGCTTACATAGGGGCGGGGATCCCGGGGCACTGGCCCACAGCTGAAAGCTGATTGGCCCTTTGGGGTGCCCGTTCCATTTCAGTCACCAATTTCAGAACATATCATTGGCTAATGAGGCTGGCCCCTCTGAAATATGCCCTTTCTGGCCGCCACCTTCATAAATCCGGGAATCGCCCCTGCTTCATTTGCAGCCATTCCTGACAGCGTGCCCCATAAATGCTACAGACAGTCGTGGTCTGCGCCTCAGTCTTATTTCTGCAGTCCTCAGGAGGTCTGGCCTCAATAACACTAACAAGTGTCTTTTATTAAAGTGTAGGCCCATGAAGCACATTCTGAAGAACAGCCATCATCTTAGCGTGAGGAGGTATCTTCAGTCTGACTTCTTTCTTCTTCCCCACCACTTTTCTTGTTCAGACCAAAATCTGCACTGGTGTACAACTGCACAACAGGTGGCATCAACCCCTTCCACTGGGGAGAGATTGGTGAGTGTGCGAGATGCTGGGTCACCACGGCAGTGCTGGTGGGGGTGGGCACTCTGGCTCTGGCATCCTTCTGTGGGCTTCAGTGAGAACTGCACCATGTGATGTCCACTTTCAAGGGGGGGGGGGTCGCACTGTGTTGTTACCCCGGGTATTTTAAGCATTTTATTTCTAAGCGATGGATACTGCAAGGTGCTGATGTTTGCGCGTTGGTGCCCCTGCAAGTCAATTTACGCAATCTGGGTGGTGATTGTGCGCCCCCTGCTGGTGCGTTAAGAATCTACCAATATTGCTAAGTGCTGTGATCGGGGTGGGGGGGGGCTGGCAGTTCAGGATCCGGTGGGCTTGGCAGACTTTTGTATTTTTCCAAACATATTGATGAAATGAATAAAATAAAGGCAAATCCCTTGTGATTGGAGTCCCGTACAGCTGAATCAAAGCCTCGAACCCCTCAGAGGCCCCAGCCCATGTGTGTGGGCACAGAGAGCGACTTTAGACGTATCACCGTGCTGATAGCCGCTCTGTCTGGAGAGGAATGGGACACTGCGTCAGTGAGGAAATGGCTGTACAGATGAAGGGTAGGAATGCGCATGCTTCCGTGTTGATTGACTGTGTACCCCGTTGGGTGGCGTGCCAGCTGTGATTGGATAGTGAGGCCACAGGCCCCCCACCCCGCCTTTTGGAGATGGGCCCGGCGTCTCAGTGGATGGTGAAAGAATATACAACCGGCAATTCTGGTTAGGACAGTGTTTCAAAGTCCGGCCCTTGGGGGACCTACAGTCGATCTATGTTTTTGTTTCTTCTGAGATCCCTGCCAGACAGTCCACAATTTTGAATTTTGCCACCCGAGAGCTGGGAGGGAGCAAAAACCTGGACTTTCTGCGTGTCCCAGATGACCGGATTGGGAAACACTGGGTTAGGAGATGGGTGCGGCAGACAGTCGTGCTAGGAGATTTCCTCCAGGACGTCCATCCCCAGGGCTGCCAGCTTGCTGCGACTCCTTAACAGTCTTTTTAGTTTCTGAATGAATCTCCTTGCACTTGGTAGTTAAGCTGTCATACATTCAGTAATTCACCTCCCATGGCATTTTTACGTTTAACTTCTTACTATAATATCTGTAAAAACAGTATTGAATTATTATTTATTTATTTTTTAGTTATCTAAGATCTCCTATCCGATTGTTCCATAAAAAACTTTTTATCAATATCAGTATAAATTTTCATTTATAGATCTAGACCAAGCTAATCAATATGTTTTTGGTCTCCAACAGTAAACCATAGCAGTCTGTCAGCCTCCTGACCCCAGTCCATTCCGGTGCCCTGAGCAGAGCAGATTCCTGTGCTAGAATTACAATGGGTATCACCATGACA
This sequence comes from Cyphomyrus plagiostoma, assembly GCA_019775915.2. Classification (NCBI taxonomy): domain Eukaryota; kingdom Metazoa; phylum Chordata; class Actinopteri; order Osteoglossiformes; family Mormyridae; genus Cyphomyrus; species Cyphomyrus plagiostoma. The sequence goes on from JABFEA020000067.1 coordinate 26,009,353, forward strand.
ACTGAATTTGGGTTTCAGGTCTGCTAAGGTCATGTGATACTCCTCTTAGCCTTCTGTGCTGACATCATGGTGGTGGCATGTCTGTCTGCCACTTCTGATTTGGATTAGAGCCCATTAAAGCTGTAATGGGGGAACCCCCCTCCCCCATGCACTATTTGGCAAATGCCTGTTATTGGATCTGCGATATCTCTGACAGGTACTGGAGGACATGGCAATCTGCACTGTCACCATATCCCCCCCTTGTCCTGCTCCCAGGGTGCCGGGAATGGCGGCGGTTCTCTCCTTGTAACACAAGAGGAGTAAGCCAGTGTTGACAAGCTGACCGCCGTTTTGTTTTGCTCATGGGAATCTGTGGATAGATCTCGGCCTGATTTTTCTCTGAATCTTGGCAGAGTGTTTGGGAGTGGAAGTTCAGCTCTGGCAAGAAGAGCAGTGGCCATTTTATACCAGCCCGCGGGGGGGGCGGGGGCCCCCCCCCGGCCCGCCCCCCCCCCCCCCCCCGCCCCCCCGCCCCCCCGCCGCGGGCCCGGCGCGGGGGGGGGGCGGCCGGCCCGCGAG
>JABFEA020000067.1:26013769-26029465 GCA_019775915.2 Cyphomyrus plagiostoma
ATATATTATCACACAAATCTGGATATAAATGGACGTGTACATATTTAAAGTTAGCGTGTAGACTACCCGGCGGAAAAGCGTATGCTTATCCTAGTTAGCCCTTCCTGAAGATTTCTGTCCTCTGTAGGTAATCGCCAGTCTCTCTGTAAACATCTGACCACCTCATTTTCACAAGGGGAAATGATTTAAAGAGAGCTGTATGACTGCGTCACTGCCTTCCTGGGCGAACCAAGCGGTTTTGACCTTACTGAGAGAAATGAAGGCAAATGCATTTGTCCCTAGCAGTGGGTTACTATGGCAACTGCAACACTGGCAGGGCTGTGATCAGATTGGTCCTAAGAGTCCCCCATGTTGGTGCATTGTTTTTGCATCCCCTCCCCTGCCCCGTGTCTTCTAGTATCATATGGCACAATGTAGCATCTGGTGTGCTTTGAACACCTGGAGATGTCTTGGACAACAGATTGTCATGTGATTGTCAAGTTTTGTGTGCGTTTTGTCCGATCCGTCGACGTAGTGGCATCTTGCGCTATACCCCTGCTCTGTCCTTGCCCGTTGCTGCTTTTCATTGTGCAGCTGTCAGATGTCATCACTCATTCTGCCCCTCTATTCCTGTGCTTGGAAAAATGTTAATAAACTGAAGCGTCAAAAAAAGATCTGTGTACAAGTCATGCTCCTCCCATCCCCTAAGCGACAGCTGGCCTGAACACGCATCATCTACCCCCATCTCTTCAGCTGCCATGGGGAAAATGTCCTCATTTGAACCCAACCGCCTGACTGATTTTCCTACATTGTATATGGCCATTCCTGTGGTCCCTTCACTGTGTCAGTGTGTGTTGTTCTGTCTTTGGACTGCTTGAGATCCTACAAGGAGTGAAGGCCAAAAGCTTCATGAACCATTTTGTGTTTTTTTTGACCCCACTAGATGATGTTCTTGGTTTGCTTCAGGGCATGAACTGAGCCCTTTTTTGAATAGAGTACCATCTAGTGGTGTCAAAAAATATAGCAATTGGTTCATGAAGCTTCATTTGGCCATCACTACCTACATGTAGTGCATCCATGAACAAGAAATTGCTTTAATAGCCAGAAGTCATATCCTCTTCTGTCCACTGGGCCTCACCACAGGCTCATCAGGCTCCCATTGTCCATAATCCTGCTTAATGTCTAGTTCACCCCACAGGCAGGGTTATTATACTCTGCTGATTTACATGCATAAACACCAGTTTGTGTTTTTCTCCATCCCTCACAGGATTATGCTCTGTCAGACTACCCCCAGTGGCCTTTGGTATGCAAGTTTTGGTCCCGTTGTAATTTGATATTTATGTAAATTTGAGATTGGACTGTTTAACATGAAATCCTGCAAACTGGTGGCCACTAGGGGGGAGTCTGTCCCTATTTTTTTGTGAATGCTCAGATGAGCACAGCTATGCTTCTCCCCCAACATGCACGGGATGCATCGGGGGCTGAAGACTGCAGCGGCCCTGGCTTTTCTCAAGTCCGGCATGCTGGTCTGGCAGGCAGCAAGGCCACAGTCCCCCCCTCCCCCACCCCACCACGCGCAGCATGGGTGCTAACAAAACGAGTTGCACAGGGCCAAATTTCACTAAGGGTACGTGTGATACCCACTTTCCTTTTCAAGCTGTTATGGCCACAGTAAAGCAGCACGAAAAAGCTTCTATAGTCCGACTGGAGGAGAAAGTCCTACACACTGCCCTTAGCCATGTAGGACCTGCTCTGTCACTCGGGTGTAGTTCAGTGCAAAGGTATTATTCCATACTGACCTGGATCTAACTTCCAGTGACAGCAGCAGCCAGCAGTAAACATCCTTAGGTGGCACATTAGGGGTTAATCTGCTATTTAATAGGAAAGCACACAGAGCCAGACTCCTCTGTAAATCACAGCATTCCAGATATACAACATGAAGCACTCCAGAGAATCACCTTATTGTCTTAAAGGGGGGGTCTGGGGCTGCCTAGACCCCTTACAAAGTGAGCCAAGACCTGTACTGCCCCGGTGAGCTTAAACGGGAAGTCGGTCCACTCTGTTCACGGTCAGCAGGTGGTGGTACCCACTGCATTAAGCCACTGGATTCCTGTGGCGTCATGGGTGTGTTTCTGCTGCAACTGTATGAAATAGTTTTGCAAAGGAGATGTTTTGGGAAGCAGCGGTGGCCACCCTTCATTCTAGATTACGAGTGTAACATCCTTGCATGCACTTTCCATTGAAGCGACAGTCACTTTTAGGCGCGACACATGCGCCCTGCAGAAGGGACCCCCCACGATACCACACGGCTTCCTCGCATTTGCACACGAGTGTGCTCTGAGATCAGTGTGTAGAGTCAGCATAGCTAAGCCGTTTCAAAGCCATCTTTCAAACTGTAAAATGGTATATTTTTGTGCACCAGGAATGCCCTTTTCTAGAGGGTGAACGTCATATTGTAAAAGTATTCGTTTGGTATGTTGTGTGGTTTTATCAAGTGTATCATCTCTCGTAACCTGTCACGGAAAATAAAAGCGAATACATTTAAAATTGTCATTTTTTTAAATTAAAACAAGTACAATGTAATGCGTCCTTACTCTAAGTTTTCTTCAGTTTACAAGAAGGGCATCTAGTTTCAGCCAGCTGGTCACCATCTAGTGGAGTCAAAAAATGGTACATAAAGCATAATTTTTTTGCTATCACAAGCCCGGGGAACCCTGTAAATACCCAATATAGGAATTTCTTCATATTATGAGCTGTAAACAGAAAACCTGATGACATCCACTTAAAAAGACAAATCTTAAGTTAAATGCGGGTGTACTTAGGCAGCGGTGGCTTAACGCTTAGGGAAGCACGCATGTAATTGAAAGCTTGTCGAATCCCTGACCAGCAAGGCACCACTGTGGTACCCTAAGCAGGGTACTGCTCCCTGGGTGATGAATTAGCTGCCCTCTGCTATGTCGCTTGTGGGTTAAATGCAGAGAACACATTTTGTTTTTGTGCGCTGTGGGGTGTGTCAAGAATGATCACTTCTTATACTAAATGCTAAAGCTTTATAAAATAGGAGTGTAGCTCAGCAGATTAGGACTCTGTGCTTGTTAGCAGAAGGTCACTGGTTCAAATCCTGGGGATAGAGTGATTTTACCATAGGTCCCTTGAGCAAGGCTCTGTTGGTCCACGCACTGGCTGACTCTGCTAAAAAATTACAGTTCAATTAAAATACAAATTCAGCCGTTTAAGAAAGTGACATTTAATGGGGGGGCATAACCCCCGCACATGCACGGTAAATAAAAAGGCAGTGCATTTTCCATGTCAACAGGGGCTGAAAACTTCAATAGTCTTGACAAAAACACATGACAAAACATCAGATGGCCACAGGCTACACTATGTGCAACCCTGCAACTTCACCAGGAAACACATTTTCACACATTAATGCATCAAGAGCATCTCACACATTTACATGAAGGTGATCTCCAGAAGCGAATGTGGCACCCAGCTGGCTGAGCTGGTGATGAGGTGTCTATGAATAGTTCCACTTAAAAAAAATTAATGGGGGGGTGGGGGGTATATCGAGAACATTTAAATTCCGGTAAGAACAACTTTGTTTAATTTGGAGACGTGAACCACAGCTGATCGGGAAGCCTTTTCAGAACAGTATTCCACTTCCTGTTGATTTTGGTCACTTGAAACAGTAGGCAATGAAAACAATTACACTTGTTAAAGTTAAAACAATAAAAAGTGTAGCCACATTTCAACATAAGGACCATCTTGAGTTCACCTCTGGGTGCAGTGACATGACTGGGGTAATTTCCCCCTCCCAACTTGGAGAAAATCACAGTCGTTCCTGACACCCAGTTAAAAAGCCACAATGGGTACTTTTTAAAATGTGATTAAGGATAAACCAAGGAGACGGAACGAACAAACACATGAACAGCCAGTGACAGAATGAGATTAGAGCTAAACAGGCCACTGGAACGAGACCTTTGTTCGGCAGTTTTAGGAAACAGACTCGCATGTATTCCAGACTGGCACCTCGAAAGAAGGCCGATTTACAGGCGACTGAAAACGTGACATTAAAAAGCACGTAGATGACAAAATACCATAAGACCAACTAAAACCAAGCAGAGGCTTGGAACAGTCTGAAGAGCATGATTACATCATGTGAACCTGAAATGCTCCTTCATTGCAGATTTATTTTAAATTAAACTCTGACACATACACGCACACATAATCCCAGCTCTCATAATACACAAACTGTAATTCACCCAGCAATCCAGGGGAAAAAAAGGGGGAGACAAGGGCAAAAGGAAAAAAAAAAAGGAAAATGTATACAGCAGTAACTGTATTTGAAACAGCTACTAAGAATCCAGAGTTTAAGTACCGCTGGTTACAGAGAGGACTAGTCTGGGAAATCCATTAGGAACAGAAGCGCAATTAAATGTTCTTGTTTTGAATTTAGCCAATAGAAATGGCAACAAAATTGGCTCATTCACCAAATTTAACAGCAACCGTTATAAAGGAGAACATGTTTTTAAAAAAAAAAAAAAAACTCATGTAGGACGAGTGGGTCGATGGATGCCTTGTGAGCAGGACCTACCCCAGCTGTCTGTCCCCAAACAGTTTATAGGAAAGCGTACAAAACGACTGCCAGCGGGATTAAAAAGCACTTCCGGGGCATGGTCTGCTGCTGCTTGGCGACACGGCCTACGGGGGGCGCCTCTCTCAGTGCCGAAGGGGACGGCACTGTTCTGCTAGTGAGTGTGGTTCTCTGTGAGCAAGGGCTCATGGTTATTCAGCTGGCCATCCAGGAGGTGGACCTGAAAAGTGGCAAGAAAAACGTTATCTGGGAAGAGTAACAACCACACACTTTCATTAGAACGTATTCAAATTAACAGTCAAATAATAAAACCTAACAAGACGTTATTCTGTTCTTGAAAAAAAGTTAGATGGATAAAGCGGTATAGATAATGGATGGATGGATCTTGGATGGCAAGAACAGCAGCAGTTCCTGAACTTCTCCTCAGGGGTACCCCAGCTATTCCACAGTTTACCACCAGCTCTCTTAATTAACCTAATTAGTTAAATAACTTGAGGTATTGATTAGCTAAACACTGCATGTCAGTGGTTCAATCAAAAAAAAAATACATGGATATATTGAATGGTTGCTGCAAATCCTACAAATGCTGGATTAGAAGGGGTTTTGAAAATTGCTAAGCAAACACAGACAGACAAAGTCATAGTTTTACACCATTTTCTTTGCCTAAAACTTTTGAACAGCATCGTACAACAATAACAGGACATGCAACTTTAATACTGCTTACAGTTGTATCTGGGTCTCTTGTTGAAAGCTCAGCCTGACTGCTCTAACGCCTAGTTGGCTCCAAAGTGTTCCATGTTTGTAATGTACAAAGGCATCTTTTAAATAAATGTAAGACTGGGTGTCATGGGTGGAGGGAGGGGGGTTGAGCAAGGCTGCAAAGTACCTGCCAGCACACAGTTCAATAAGATGAGGGGTTTTCAAAACAGATGAGGAACTGGAGGAGGAGCAAGCCGACATCAGACATTTAACAACACGTGGGGTCTAACCTTGACACATATTCATTAAAGAAACATCACAAAGGCCAGTTTCGTTCCAACTGAGCACATCTGAGAGGGTGTCAGGTGCGGAACTGTGAACCGGCAAAGTCCCTAGGCGGTGTTGAGGTGGGCGGCCGCTATGGGTGATGGGGACGAAGCTGCGGTCACTGTACACCAGTGCGGGACGGTACCTGCTTAGACCTGTAAACTCCCAGCTTGAAGCGGCAGCAGACGACGTCGACGGTGAAGCCCACAAGGCCATGGAGCATTCCTAAGCAGGACAGCACAGGGCGGACAGATCAGCTAGGGGGTGCCGTGCACAAGTTTGCATCCTCAGATATTTAATATGATTACATGAAGTGTTAGAATTATGGATGTAACAACTGATTGATTCTATTCGATATATGATTGTGAAAACCACAATGCAATTTAACCAACTAACAAATATCGATTAATATCAGAATATCAAAAAAAAAAAAATCTGTGAATTTTCCCGAGAAGGTTATACATGTCCAGAAATTCTGTTGTTAAAAGTAAATAGAAGCTGTTTCTTGTGCAGAGGTTTAAGACATGAATAGTTTTTTCAACATATTCTGTTGTCAAAATGAAAGATTAAACATTTACTGTTGTAATTTCCTCTAAAAATAGCTTATGTTTCACATCGAAAAGATTTATCACTTATTATTGAATCAAACTGAATCACGGTAACATTTCAAAATATCACCCGATATTGAACCACTGCCATGCAAAGTTGAGTAGTATTGCGGCAAACCTTGTGATTTACACCGCTTGTTGCAATGGAGAGGGCCACTCAGCGCACCCTGGCACTGGGTGCCAGTCCGGCCCGGTCCAGCCACATACCCGTGGTGGAGAAGATGCCTCCCACAATGCCACACAGCCGGACCAGGAACTGCCAGAAGGGCATGTGCTGCTCTGTCACCGTCACCATCAGCGAGCTGAGGTCGTACTTCATGAAGATCCCAGAGACGCCGTGACTGCCGGCTGCGTGGTTGATCACGCGCTCCTGCAGTGCGGAGGCAGGGACAGGAACAGAGATCACTGACCAGGGTGGGTCACACCCTCAAAGACATGTGATCCTGCATACCACTACTGATTGGCTAAGGAGCTACCCCAGGGGTCTACTATTGAAGCATTCAATTCTAATGTTATTCCCATTTCTTGATACAACATACGTTTTTCTTTTCATTGGGGATGCAAAGTGTGCATGTAACAAAGAAAAGAGTGAAATATGAGCAGGTTTTATGAATGTGAGACAGCTCTGGTAAAGCGTTCTGGGGAAGATCTGGTAAAGCTCAGATGAATCCCCAGCAAAGCCTTGATCGGTGTCATATGTAGACGCACACAGACCAAGCCTACCCGCTCTGTGACGGAGTACTGGTGCGTATCTGCAGTGATCTTATAGGTGTAGAGCTTGGTGGGCACTATCGTGATGAAGTACTGGAACATCTGGTTGTCTGTAAGAGAAGTGAGCGGGCGGCCCGTCAGGAAGGAGACTGCAATACGCACCCCAAACAGCACTGCAGGCACAAGGCTGAAAGCACGCGGCAAGCCAGGCACTGCGCCACGATACACGTGGCAGGAAGTGCAACAAAAACACTCGCATCTGGACGCCTGCTTTCATTTGCATCAAAAGGACACTAGGAGGGTAACATCATGCAAATTCACACACTTGGCACGGAAAAATCCGAGAGATCCACCACGGGAAAATAAGTGAGATGAGTTCTAGTTATAGAGACATGGCTGTAGGACACCGCAGGACTGGTCCTGCACTCCCCTCCATTTCTGATCAGCAGTGGTATAACCCGGCCCCCCAAATCAGCACTCTCTCCCCCCCCATGGGTAAGTGATTGCCACAAGTATGAATCTTACTGGGATTTGTTATCCAAAAGACTGGTGATCTATTCGATGTGAGAAGTTGTATGCTTGGTATAACTAACACCACATTTTCAAATATAACTTCACGTTATATTTTTATTTAACCAGTAGGGGGTGCAACTGCACCCGCAGTAAACTCAACTGGGCTTCCAATGAGCCACACCTGTTCTCAGGTAAATACCAGGAACGGGTGTGGCTCATCAGAAGCCAGGTAGGATAGAAAACTTACTGAATAGTAGTTCTCCGAGACCGGAGTTGGCGACCCCTGGCTTAAAGAACGGCAGCCATATGGAACCTGTCCTGAGTCATGAATCCTGTATCACAGGATGAGAGATGCCCAACTGAGGACACTATTAGCGGGATTAGCGGGACTGTCACTGGCAGCCCCAGGGAACAGGGCTCTCTGCCCAATTACGGGCTGCCTCGCTGGGCTCTGCCTGTAACGCTGTTCCCCGTTACCGACACACACAGCTAAATGCAGAGGGTTTGTGGCAGAGCGCTGACAGCCGAGGGGCTTCTGCAGGCAACAGCGTGTGACTTAAATGAATGGCAGGTGCCTTTAAGAGAACCACCAGAGGGAGCCAGTCCCCAGTTAAAGACCACCAGGTCTGCATGAATTTCTGGTCGTCATATGGCTGTCCGTAAAACATTAAGGCGACGTCACACTTACGATCAGAGCAAACTTTTTCTGTGCCGTCCAGCGGATTTATGATGCCTGGGATTTCTTCTCCAAAAGACAGGTGATCTATTCGGTGGGAGAAGTTGTATGCTGTGGGGCCAAAGGTCAGACATTTAGCATAGTTACGCGACAAATTCAGAGCTCCTGCAGAGGTTGAGATGCCAGCAGCCTGTGTTCTTTGGTACCACACTCAAGATTCAGTAATCATCATATGGGGAAACTACAAAGACTGTTGGCAGAAGGTAGCTGATCTGGAGTCAGTAACAGAACAGGAATTTCTGGCACCTCAGAGGCAGGTGATCTGTAGGTCATAAAATCCTTATGACTGCCTTACAGGGGTAACAAACACCAGATCTGAAATCTTCACTAAGAAACACCTACACAGCTTATCTGATCTTTAAAAAGCCAGGCAGCAGATTTCAGGATTTAGAAACCCATTTGTTACGTAGCTACACAACCAGCATTATTCAGTTCAAAGAAATGTGATCTGAGGGCACCACCATGTGGACAAGCTCTCACACTGCAAAGTCATGGAGAACCGCAACATTTCCCAACAGCTATGATGATTCTCTATATAAAACTGGACAAATGGAGGTGCTGATCTACAGGAAATAACAGCTAGTAGTGGAAGGTTGTGACGAATCTGGGGGGGACCCTTCACAACAGGACAGCAGACTTACTTTCATGACTAACCAGAGCTGCTAGATGAGCGTGTCCGCGAGGGTGTGGTATGGCTCTGGAAGACAGAGAGGAGTTACATCACCAAGCACCAAAGAAGCACAGCCATGGCAGTCATCTGAATGTCAAACTCACCGCGACGTTGGGACAGCGCCTCAACTGCGGTTACTCATGTTAAACACCTCCCCCTGCTCTAAAACCTGGATCAGAGCCCAGCCCCTTAACCTACACGACACCTACCAATCATCACGGCATGCGGTTCTAAGATACTGCTCGCTGAGACCACTGCATTGTTCCTCACCTGCATACTACCCCATGTCAGTCAGAGGAATATGGACACCATAACACAATGTTGCTGCCACTATGTCTCCCCCTGCAGGGCAGTAGTTACCATATCACTTTTCTTTAAGGGAGCTTTCCCACCACACCAGGTACCATACTTTTGGTATTTTCCCTTTTCCACTAATTTCCAGTCAAGTACCAGTACCAAATGTTCCGGTACAAAAAACACCTCAGTCCGTTGGGGTGGTTCTTGAAAATGTGTTCATTCACTGTTGATTGGTTATGCAAATAGCCTGCATCTGAAGCACAATACAATCACTTTCTTGAAAAAAACTTATAAACACAGAAAACAATGATAAAGTAAAAAAAAAAAAAAAAAAAAAGTAATAATATTGTTTTTGTTGGACAAATGCAAAGTCCCAAGCTAGAGAAGATTTTAACAACGCTGAGGTATTAGTTAAGTTCACCCCAAACGAGATTGAGGGCCGAATGGCCCCCTCTCATTTGTAAATTTCTTATGTTCTTTGTGATCTGGTCGGAAAAAACAGAAGATGATCTGGATTGCATAACAAGAAATAAAAAACTATTTAAATCTATAAGTATTAAATACTCATTAAATACTGTTGTAATGTAATTCAGCACCAATTCCAGTTTTTATGCCATTGGAAAACCAACACCTTGAACTGTACTTTCGGTACTTTTCTTTTCTAAAGTACCAAATGTATGGTACCTGGTGCGATGGAAAAGAGCTCTAAGATGAACATCAGCAGATTCAGAAACTTAGAGGTCAACAGCTAGATCCTGAACTAGATCCTTTAAGGCGACTGAACTGTTCATATCGGGGTAGTAATTATATTTTTAAAACAGTTTGGAAAAATACATGCAGTTTAATCGTGTGAGGTTCTGTATACATGTTTATATATGTGAAAAGTCACATTGGGCAGGAGAACTACAGTGTCAAAGAACAGCAGATATGGAAAGAAAGGTGATTCCAAGGTTTGTTTCAAGTAGCAAAACCTGAGACATCAATGAGCACATGAACTGAGACACATTGGAATTCAAGAATTCAAGGTGGAGAAACGTACTTCCCCACGGTGATGTGGAAGTTTCCCGCCACTTTGTTGACGTAGACGTGCCCGTGTATCCTGCACGCATTGAACGGCTGATTGGGGCTGTCTTCCCTGGGTGTGGGGGTGTGAGATGAGATGGAGATCAGGCCTCAAAGCTCATCTGAGCAGTGCCCACGTGCTCCACCATTCCTTTCAGATGACGACCTATTTTGGCTCCCTTACCAAAACAGACCTTAACTTAAATGCATAATATGACACATGAGCACACTGTGAGATCGGGGAGATTCTCCACATGGGGGAGGGCAAATGCATATAAAATCAGTTACTCCACATGACTCCTCTAGTCTTGATACGGTTTAAAACCCCAAACGTGAAGGGATCTCAGACAAACCGAGGAGGCAGGGCGGTGGGGGATCCCTTCAAGACGCTCTTGAACAGGACATCCTGAAGCGAGTGCTCCTCCCTCAGTCTGCTCTGTATCAGCAGCAGAGTCCTGTGGTGGGAGCGAGGGAGGAGACAGCAAACACATGCTTCCTCAACTCCAATTACAGCCTGAAAGTATACCCCCCCGGCCCCTCCCCCCGGTAGAAGCCTAATAACCGGGAGGATCCATGTTCTGGAAGGTTCGGCGAGTGACCCAATTAGAGGCAACGTCCCAAAAGTAGCATGCGGCATGAAAAGTAAACAAACGGCGAGCCTCGGGGACGACCAGCTGGGCAGTGAGGATACAGTGCAGCAACAGGAACAAAACGTGGCGCAGAATTTAATGCCTTACCTGTGCCAGAGTCTCTGCTGAGGTGAGAGCTCGAAGAGAACCTGATAACACAAACACATGCGCATGTTATACATAAAATACATGCACGTCACTCATAGGCTAACGGCTGCGTTAGTGACTGATTTATAGTAACGTGTATGACATCGCCATATACTCTACACTATAGCCCCGCACCTGTAGTGACATGTCTGGGGGGATGTGCGTCAGGCTACGATGTAGGCCAGTGGTGTCAAACTCCAGTCTTGGAGGGCCATATTTTTGGGTTTCCCCTCATTTAACACACCTGATTCACCTCCTTGTGCTAATTACTACACAGCTCTTGAGCCGAATCATTTGTGGTGGAACAGGGAAAGAACTAAGCTACACAGGGCTCCGGCCCCCCAGGACTGCAGTTTGACACCCCTGATGTAGGAGATAGCATAGTGTACGCAGCTACTCCATACATACGCCATGCCCACAGTGTAGATTCTATGCAGAATTATAATTTAGCGTTAAGGCTGAACGCAAAGACTGTACATCAGCTACTTGGCAGAAGATTTACAGAAGGCTCACCGGCTCGTACTGAAGGCCATCTGATGCCACCATGGTCTCTGCCAAGTCCAGCACATCTGCCCCAACATCTGAATCAAAAAGAACGGCAGCTCTGTCAAGACAAAACATCAACACATCCATGCAAACACAGTAATTCCATGCGCAAAAGGGTGTTTTAACACATCTCTAGGTGGAAAAAATGCCTTTCTATACAATGACAAGCAAATGCACCCAAAAATCACTTTGCTTATTGAAAAGACTTTAAGAATTGACCTCAAGAAGACTCAATCCAGACAGTACAGAAATACATTAAAAAATTAAACACTTACGCTGGCATCGCATAGCAACTGTAATATCAATATTTATTTTTAATTTGCTGTAAAAAAAAAAAAGGGAAGACAGTTACCACATGGAAAACAAGGGCTAAGCTGACACTCATGAGATGAAATCTGTATATTGACTCTAAAGATGTAAATTATAAACAGATTAAAGACAAAATTGTGATGAGCATTTTCCCCATTGAATTCCATGATGGAACCAAATCCCATGAAAACAGGCACTACAACTACTACTGCACAGAATCATACTGTGGTGTTTTGATCACTACATACAGACTTAAGACCAGAAAAAACTCAGCAGTCATGTGAGGCTACAGGAACGGCATACCTAGAGAAGTCCTTGTCCACCTCGTAGTCATACTTCATCCAGGTGTCCCGATACACAAAGAACTCAAAAAAGGCCAATAGAGCCATAGCTGTGAAGGCGATTAGAGACACTGCAGGGGGAAACAAACAATAATAAAAAAACACAAGTAATCTCATCTCTGCTAGATTACACTGCACTGACACCTAAGGACAGAAAAAATAAAACCATTGACTTAATCATGTCACTGGTGATTGTGAGACAGGTGCAATATGTCCATTACAATATGTATAATCAACTGTAAGTTTGTCAGTCACTATGGGTGGGCCTGGATCTGGCTGGGAAGGCAAACGGCACAAGTTTATGAAGGTTTCAACACCCCTAATATGTTGCTTAAAGAAAATACAGCAAGTTAATTGTAAGTGTATAGTCAATAGGGTTGCAAAGGAGTGGAAAATGTCTGGAAACTTTCCAGGAACTTTCCATGGAAAGTTAAGCTGACAAATATGGCATAGAAAGCAGACTGTTTGAATAATACAACACAGAATGTTACTCATAAGCAATGCCACCATGCACACATAATTACTCACAAGCACTTACACAATGATATCACTACTAGTGCCCTCAATATGTTTTTTTGCTTTCCAACTACGTTTAAGTTCTCTGTTATAGGCTAACCTGCAATTTGTCAAATTTCCAGTTTATTGCCATATATTCCTGTTAATTCCCATGTAATGTTTCAAAACCTTGAAAATTCCCAAAATTATGCAACCCCAATGGACAGTAAGAACGCGGTTAGAGAATAAACCTCACGACTCTCCCTTTGAGTTACGGCCTTATATGGCATCCTGGGGTTGTCCAAAGTGCTCTTTGCTTCCACTATAAAAATCATAAACAGGGAAGAGCGAGGTGCCGTTCAGCCCAGACACTGAGATGTGAGAACTCACCTGTCCCCCCGCTGGCTGTGGTTTCCACGTAGCTCTCTGGGACCTTGGGGAAGGCATCCAGCTCCTTCACCAGACTGAAAGCCTTCTTTCTGTTCAGTCGCCTCATTTTTGGGGGAACTATCCACTTCCTCCCTCCTCATATATACAGCCTACAAAGAGCACCGGGCTGCCTTACAACACACCACTGAAGCTTTTACAAATACCGAGTCCCAAACTAATTAGTGCAAGACAGACGCGCAAAAAATCTAAACAGTAAAATCTAAGAAGTAGTATAACCACTAAAGGCACTTTAAGCAACGCTATGAACTGCCACTAAACCATACGTAAATGGGATTCAATTATTTCAACTTAAATAAGATGAAAGGAATCACTTATAAAAGTAGTGCACATTTAATAAGACAGAAAGACATAATAAATAGAATGAACATTTCTTCATCATGGCTGAACATGTGATTACGGTGTTTTATTTTGATCTTATGCTTAATGTATTAAAACGCCCTCATGGTAACGTTAAACGAGTAAACCGGGAAGTTATGCGTGAAGTTACAAGAGCCAGTTTATCAGGGGGCTGATCAGCGAACCACCCAGCAGAACCGACGCCTCCCTGGCGCCTCGCGGTCCACGTCACGTTCACGGTAGAGGAAGCTAAAGACCCGACTAGTCAAGCGTGATACACCGCTAAAGAAGCGCTCACTGCAGCCCTGTCCGATCAGGTCACAACAGAACCAGGAGGCAGGATATAGCCAACGTTCTGGCATATTAACCGGAGACACGACGCCGTCTGACAAGCACGCTTAGGCAACGTTAGCCGGCCAGCTAAAGGCTTCCTCGCGCAGTCTTACCTGTGTGTCATGCGACCAAAATCCAAGGTGCCAAGCGTATCACTGCATCATTCAAAAGGCGAATTCGAACAGTCCCACGGGCAAAGTACTTAAATGTACAGCCCTAACACCCCTTTTGGGCTGATGTTCACAATAGCCAGCCGTCAGTGTACAGCGGTATAACCTTTCAACTACCCTGTACCATAGACTATTTGTATCATCTAAGCTAAAGTAGCAGGCCTCCGATTTCCACAGCGCCCTCTAACGGTAGGACTTATATTATCTGGATTTTCCCCAGAACATACGCAGTAACGCTCTAGTTGATATTATCTTGTATTGCGCGATCTATAAATTAGAACAGCCTATTCAAGAAAAAAAAGTTATTAAATTATACTTTATTCACTTTTTAGTCTAATTAATGCATACAATATTCAGCAGTTAAAATTATTACATCTTTTAAGACACAACATCAATAAAGCAGACTTACAAAAACGTACCTCTGAATAAACTAACATTTCAGCACTTTAGAGATATATTCCACAATGAACACTGAAAAAAAAAAACACTAAGGTCAGTTTACATATTTGTTAGCATGGACTGCTAAGTTAGAGCCCTCTTTGGGGTCTTATATAAGAACATTCCATAAAAAGGATCAAGCAGAGGAAACAAATCATTGAGGCCAAAGAAAACCTTTACGCAGACACGGGCCCTCGAGTGGCATCAGTTAAACTTGAAAAATATATCTCCCCATATGTAAATTATTGCATATTTCCTCAGCTCCAATTTCTTTCATCTCATACTGGTGGGAACATTTCTTTTTAAATGACACTGGGTCGGTGACAGCGGAATAGTTTCTGCCAACCCTCGAGAGCATAAAATTCACACACGAGAATTCAAGTATTTTGTCTTTATATTAATCGGGCGCTGTGTGAGCAGAAATGCATGGCTGTGTTCGCCCTCTTTCAGCAGACGACAGGGTTTCAGCACACAGAATGTCCAAAGAAAGCCTCTGTTGTGGATATTTTGACTGCAAAGAGCATTTTCATTCCCATGTGGCTGGCGAGACCTCCCTCATCCCTCCTAGTCCGGACCCTCATCCCGCAAGACGGCTCCGCCCAGACTGTCTGACGTGGGCGTGTCCAGCTGTTCCTGGGCAGAGTCTTCAGAACAGCAGTGGCTGATAGTGGGGGAGATGATGTCAGGGCTGGTGTCACATGACTCGGTGCTCTGCTCAGACGTGAGAGTGACGGTGGTGGCAGTGCTGGGGAGAATGGGGTCGAACTCCTCGTCATCATCCTCTAGGATGGGCAACTCATGGACATCTGTGTGTGGTGATTGAGACGGCCAGTGAAGACCAAACTGGGAGAAAAACCCACAAGATTCACAATTTATATTTACAGGGCTGACTTACTGCTGAAGGCTTCAGGGTACTGCTTTGCAATCTTGCCCTTTAGTGTCCTAAAGGTCACGCGATAAGGACAAAGGTCAAATTCTAGTGTGTGAAATTTAATTGCTTTACACATTTATGTATTCATACATTGCACGTAAAAATGTTTAAATTCTCATGAAAATATCAGAACAAAGACAAATACAGACTGAAATATGCCACTGTAATGCTGGCTGATACGTAGCACTTTCGACTGTAGGTCTCTAATATTATGACAATAAAAATGACTTCATAATACAAAAAAGAACAAGTCTTGCTGTCTTGCTTTTTGTTCCAGCCCACAGTGCTTTCAACCTGCCACATTCATTATTAGCCTAGTAAGGACCACATAAGCCTGATTAATGTAAGGTTGGAATGAAAACATTCTGGCGGGGG
>JABFEA020000067.1:26032473-26054393 GCA_019775915.2 Cyphomyrus plagiostoma
ACAACTTCTTTATGCCCTAGAGAAAGGCAGCCTCTTTTGGGGGGGGGGGGGGGGGGGGGGGTATGTTTAAAAATGGCAGTAACTCCTAAATGACTCATACTTCATATGATATTTTTGATAAACCCTTTGAATGAAGACTGAAAATCTACACTTCAATCACATCCCACTTCATTTTAAATCCATTGTGGTGCCGTGTTTAGCCAGAATTTCACTTATGGACCTCACCTTTTTAAATATTTTTTTTATATAGTCCTAAATTAAAACACACATCTTCCTTTTGCTTGGCAATTGAGCACGCAGAACTGTTAT
This sequence comes from Cyphomyrus plagiostoma, assembly GCA_019775915.2. Taxonomy (NCBI): domain Eukaryota; kingdom Metazoa; phylum Chordata; class Actinopteri; order Osteoglossiformes; family Mormyridae; genus Cyphomyrus; species Cyphomyrus plagiostoma. The sequence continues at coordinate 26,032,783 of JABFEA020000067.1, forward strand.
CAAGATCTGTTTTACCCTTGGGTTGGATCACGTCCTCCATCTCCATGGAGTATCCATCAAGGTCAAGGATATATATATCAGACAAGCCTCCATCTCCATGGAGTCTCCATCAGGGTCAGTGATGTCCCAAGTTTCTAGATGAAGGTGCCCATTAGGCAATAAGTCCCTCAACAGCCAGTGCTTCTCACAATCAAGGGACTCAAATCAACCTAACAATCAAAAACATTGAAGCACAGAATGCTGAGAATGACACTGCTGACAAAATATAATTTTATTACAGAACGAAATAATCCAAACAAACACAGTGTTTCTTTACAATATAGAAAGAAAAAGAAACAAATAAATGTACAATAAAAATGAGACATAAATCTTGTGAAGCCCTGTAGTGCAACATACACTTCTGGGTTACTCCAAGTTACTTTACTGCACTAAATCAAATGAGTGTCCAATAATTTATATACTCTGGAAAAATAAAATGTGTTGATTTGTTTCAGTCCTTTGGCCAAATCTTAAGTGTCACATGACTGGAAATTCAGGGCACCAACCTTCATCAAATTCACTCATTTAGTGTATCAAACCTTACATTTTCAGCAACACCGTAATTCACAAGTAAACATTTACACATTCAGGTTACAAAAAAATGATAATAGTAAAAGCCATTAGTTTTGCATGAAATCAATAAATAAAATCAGAGCACACAGACAAAAAACCATTGCACTTCAAAGAGTTTGGTCATTACTTGGCATGCTCTTGGAAAATATAAAAAAAATCTTACTTCATTCACAAATTATAACAGGAAATTACTTAAACTTCAAGAGCATAAAAACACAGACTTTCAAAAGAGTTTTTGTTTATCCCAAACATAAGGTACTTTTTCACTTATAGTGACACAAACATTTATGCAGACATGTGACATCAAACCGTGGGGACCTGCATGCTTGAATGAGGGTTTGGTTTGCCTGAAGTGCGCTTTGATTTGCTTTTTTAGGGACAAATTACCTGCTTTTTCCTCCCTGAGAAAAAAACAGGTCCCATCTGAGTGCTGATTTCTCGCTGAAACACGTGAAGATGCCTAAGCTAGTCTATTCCCGTCTGCTGGCATCCCTGTAAATGGGCTACAGAAATTTCCCTCCAATTTCCCTCCTACAGCTGAATACTATTATTGAAAAACAGGCCACAAACCTTAGAGCATTCAGAGGCCAAGCTAATATATGCTTATCACAGCCTTTCTGTGACGCTGTTATCATGTCACCGTCATCTCAAAACAGTGAGAGGAACAAATGCGTTTATCTACGTACATTCAGGCATGGGTTAATAAATGCCATCGTCAGGTAGAATTCTGGTTCTTCGTGTTTTTTATGGAGATAAAAACCGAACAAAAAAAATGTCAACAGTGAGGTGCTTTTATGATCCGAGTTCATCTCATCATCCTTGCACTGGTTCTATCTAACATTCTGCTTCGGTGGAAATAAAGGTTATTCTGAGAAATCTCTGTGTGGACTTCATCACATCTACAGCTAAACGGAGACCCAGACTTTCAGAGTAAGTAAAGAGTAAAGCTGTGCTGGGCTCCAGCTTCTTCTAACTTTATTTGTACCTCAATGTTTCATTGACATTTAACACGCTAACTCCCGCTAAACGATATAAGTGGTAAAAAAAAATCAAGGTTCTCTGAGATTAATAAAGATAAATAAAATGACCTTTTTTAAGAATGTTTAATATTTTTGTTAACAGCATTTATAATGATTCTTTAAAGCTTATTCAGACTTTCACAGGAAGACCTGGTTCATTACAGGTTCTGTAAACCAAGTCTTTCATACCACTTCTCCAGGGTCTGTTCTTGCTTCTCACTGTCCTCTGATGTCCCCTGTGTGGTCACAGCCCCCGCCCTTGGCTCCTGACCCCTGACCCCCCTCCCCAGACAGGCCACTTGGCCGCGTCTCCTTAGCGTCGGCACTGACTGGCAGACCGGGGTTCGTATCGGATGGCTCCTCTTCCGCAGGTCACCCTTCCTCTGAACCTTGGGCGCCGGGCCTCGCTACGCCCCGTTCACCTTCTTCTCCAGCCGGTCGAGCTTCGCCAGGTTCTCCTTGAGCAGCCTGGAGCCCGGGGAGAGCTGCAAGGCCCGCTGGTAGTACAGCCGGGCTGCGGCATAGTCCCCCTGGGTGCAGGAAAACACCACAGTGGCTCCCATGAGCTGGGGGCTTACGGCACAGATGGAACCCCTAACCCTCTAAGTCAAACGGACCTGTGGCTTTCCATCTCCAGCTGACCACAGTCCTCAAAGACTCGGGGGGGTGTTTACAGAGCTTCAAAGAAACTATGTAAATCGCACATACACCCCCCCCCACACACACGCACACACATTATTTATATCGCTCTGTTTATTTATTCATGTTTGCACAAGGACTGTTTTGCACTAGGAGTGTTATCTTTGCACTTTGTCCTGAATGTTATGCACTATGTGTTTGAATCTGTGCACTTTCTGTTCCACTGTTACTGTATGCAAACAAAATTCCCACTGGGATAAATAAATCAATGAATCTTCAAACACACCTTGTATTTAAGTGAAAAATACCTAAACGGCCTTTTTGACGAGTTTGCTGGTACCTTGATATGTTGGATTCCTCCCATGTTCATCCAGGCCTGTGACTGTTCGGGATTAAGCTCCACGGCCATTTTATAACTCTGTGGAAATACAAATGAATGCAATATTTAACTTCTTCGAGATGTGGGTGTGCAGAGCAGTTAAGTGACGCTGTAAAAGCAATGCAAATGTAGTAATTCAATTATGACACTAGATGGCAGAAAAACTCAAGTCAAAAATATCACTCCAGCACATCTTGATGTAAAAACAGAAAGAGGGGACATTCGACCGCAAATGTGGCTCAGGGCCAAGAGCTCAGGGCTTATCCAAGAAGAAGATTCCCAGGATAAACCATAAAATACAGCAGGATCTCCCAAATTTCCTTTAAATGCGGATCCTAAAGCACTTCAGCACAGAGAGATAACAGTCACAGATGGACAAATACTGCATAATATTTGTACTAATTTGTGCACTTGCCAAATGTTGTGTTGTTCTTTAACATCCCATGCAGTAAGACCCAGTCCCTTCAACAAAAAACATGGAGGAACAGTTCTTGTTCAGATTTTGTTTATGTACTAAGTATCTCAGACATAGCTTGTACCATCTATGATACTTGTTTTCTGTACCTGCTATGAAGGACCTTTTTTAAACAAATGTGACTATTCTAAGCTGCTTATCAGATACAAAATACAAACCTTTCATAGGGAGGCAGAAGTGTTATTGTATACTCAAGCCTGGATTAATTCTGACACACTGTAGCTGACACAATCACTGTAGATCACATGCTACAGCTGTCATAATTACGGTAGATCACACATACTGTAGGTGCCATGATCACTAGATCACACTACTGCACTTGACATGATTGCTGTAGATCACACATGTACCATAGGTGACATCATCACTGCATATACACAGACAGGCAAGTTTTTTTTCATGTAATAACACAGGTGTCTGTAGAGACGAGATCTCTGATTTAGTTTGGAAATGGGCACAGAAGCTGGAGGGACATCATTTTCCTGAAATCTGATGGTAGTAGGTGGGGGATAAAGGAAAAGAGAGGATTAGGCGACTGGATCAGGTCATGAGAAAGGGGTCTGAGCCCTGGAAGACGGAGAGCGTGAGCGTAGGGTAAGAGAGGGGAAGACAATGGGGGCAGAGGAGAAGAGCAGGCAGTGCATGAAGCAGAGATCACAGGGGCTTGTGGGAAGGAGGTGGGTGCAGAAGCGGGTCCCCCACCTGGAAGGCACGGTCCAGCAGGTTCATCTCCCTCAGCTGGTTGCCCTTGGAGAAATGCAGCTCAGCTCTAACGCCGGGGTCCTTGGGCTCCTGCTGCAGGGCTTTGTCCAGAGCCTCGAGTGCCTGGCAGAGAGCGTCAGCAGCAACACAGACAAACATTCAAACAGCCCTCTCGCAACACTGCCCAACCTCCCCTGAAGGGGGCGCTAATGCCCCCAGGCACCAGACTAGCTGCTCAAAAAAGGGCTATTTACAGCAGAGTGGTCCACTACGGATCCCTGTTAAACCCAGCAGATTTATTGTACCTTTTAAACTACACCTTACAATAATCGGCTCCCGAAATAGTTTATCACCTAATTTAATTTACTTGTTGACGACGGAGGCCACTTAGAGCCAGCAGGAGACTTGGGGGCTTGAGGAAGGTGAGACTCGCTCTCTAACATAATTCATCGCAGGCAGAGCCAAAGCCATTAAATCCCCTGGTACAAAAATTAATCAGTCATTTTAATTTACTGTGTACTGTGGGAGGACTTAATTCCCAGAAAACTAGAGAAAAACTTGACCCTGCAGATCTCTGTGAAGCAGAAGTCTCAGACTGCCTCAGGAAGCTGACGGAAAACCCCAGGAAATGACCGTCAGTGGAACACACGACCCCCCAGTAATGAAAGGACTCATGGCTGCCTCATCACAGCAGCCCCGCTTTATTTTGAGCATCAAAGGAGAGCAGATTTGGCCTTTGGGGCTGTACTGTGATGGTGAGGAGTCCGAGGCAGAGGAGATGGTAAGGCTGTGGACACCGGGGCAGCAGAGGGGCGGGGAAAGGTGAGAAAGATGGTGAGAGAGAGAGAGAGAGAGAGAGGGAACAGAGGACAGAAGAAGAGAGGGAGAGATGGTGAGCGAGAGAGGGCGACAGAGGGAAAAAGATGGAAGGGGGAGGGGAGAGATTGATAGGGAGGGAGAGAGAATGAGAGGGTGTCAGAAGAAGAGGTGATGAGATGTAAGAGACAGGCAGGGAAGGCAGACAGAATGAGAAAGGGAGAAATGGCAAAAGAGAGAGAGAATAAGAGAGTGATGGGGATAGCAGACAGAAGGAGCGGGGGACACAGTGAGTGAGAAAAGCCTGATGCACGCTCCCTGAGCTGCCCATCGCATGCTGGCTGCAGGTGAACGCGACCCCGTGCGGCGGGCGGGCTGTACCTCCTGGTGGCTCCCCCGCTTGCTGTAGACGGCGGACAGCAGGCGGTAGCACTCGACACAGGCCGCATTCCTCGAGATGATCTCGAAGGTGACAGTCTCCGCCTCGCCCGTCCGACCCGCCATGGCCAGCACTTGTGCCTGAAGCCGACATCACAGCGAGCGGAGACAAGGGATTCCAGGAAAATTAATCAGGAAACAGCCCCAGAGACAAGGCACTTCCTGTTGTCAATAGAGCCACGTAATTATCAGCTGAGCCAGTGCCGTGCTGCTGCAAATATACATGGTGTGTGTAACTGGCCCAACGATAAGCAGGTGGACAGCCTGGCCTCACCGACCCCCCCACACATGGCTCGGTAGGACAGAGATCACAGAGATCACGACTGCCTCAAACGTGCCCCCTCCCAAAATCTCACAGAGATGACCAATCCCGTACAGGCACAAGACGGCGGGGCCTCCAGAGATCTGGCTGCACAACCCAGACCAATCCAATTAAGTTCCACATTTTTTTTGGCCCCTGAGTGGAATCGCTCTAACTTTCTCCCTCTTCTCACCACCCCTGGGTCACAGGGACCGTGGTGCTCAGTATGGTGACACAGTGAACAGTGCGCTAAAGTACTGATCCTGTGGGCGGCGGCTCAGAGGAAGTGACATCAGGACCAATGCGGACCCAAGGTCCTGTCTGGGAGGGGGGGTCACAGCATTCTTCCACATTCCTCGTGTGATGCCCAAATTCACAAATACTAGATTCAGCTCCTTCCTCCCTGCTTCAAATATAGCCAAGATTTTTTATGCAAGCAAAACCAATGCAAGCAAAACCTTCTCCTTAAAAGGCTCCTGACAGATAAGTGTCAAATCGAGAACAGCGAAATATGTCCGTAATGCTCACCTAGTATAATATATGCTGCTGACATAGTGAAGAGAAGACTAAACCCAGCTCACTGGGGGGGGAGGGGGGGCATGCTGCGTGACATCCAGAGAGCGGGCTTTTTACTGGGCAAAGGCGTGCGAGAGGCACAGACTTCGTCGTGCTGATCAGGCAGCTCCGCGCCTGACTGTAAATTCTGCGATTCTGAGAGAAATCAGGCCAAATGCTGCCTTAAAATGAGAGCAGCCCAGACACCCCTGGGCTCTGCTCACATGATCTCAAGCGTGGGGAGTCAAATCCCAGGAGGGTGACTGCTGGTGTACCCTAGAGTAAAGTACTTAAAAGCAGCCACTTCAGTCGCAAACTACAAAAAATGAGTACAAGAACAGTCACTGCAGACTGCAAGTCATGAAAATAAATTTGAATCTGAACGTGGATATTTACCATTTTCAGATTAGGCCCTGGTTTAGAAGAACACAGAGTGTAGAAATTCTGCCCCTGCCAGCCAATTTTACATGCACTTTTATGCATTCAAGGGCCCCTTTCAAGTGCTGGGCTACCGCAGATCCATGCCAGGGTATCCATGCCCCTCCAATGCCCCCCAGCAGCAATGTGGGATTTTGCCACTCACGACCCCACCCCAAAGTCCCCCTCCCACATTGCTCACCAGCGCCAGCGAGATCTCGGTGCTGTCAGGCTGAAGGCCGGCTGCTTCTCGGTACACTTGCAGAGCCTCCTCGTAGCGGCCCGTGTTGTAATACAGCGCCCCCAAGGGGGTGAGGATCTCCACCTTCCGCGTCACCTGCAGCGCCCTGGCAGCCCAAGACACAGAGGCGAGGTCACACAGGTCAAATTCCCACCCGAGGGATCCAGAGAATATCCTGTGTGCTTACCGTTTCCCAAAAGGCATTAAATACTAGTGATGGCCAAACGAAGCTTCATGAACCATTTGCGTTATTTTCTGACCCCACTAGATGGAGCTCTTGGTTTGAATTGGGGCATGCTTTGAGCCCATTTATGAACAGAGAGCACCATCTACTGGTCTCAGAAAAATAGCAAATAGTTAATGGCGCTTCATTTGGCCATCACTACCAAATTCCAGTACCAAAGAATGTGATGTGCTCTCACGCCTTGTATTTTTCTGGTGTGTTCGCTTTAAGACACTTTGATATGCCCAGCTGCTAGCTGCCCCCAGCACTGACATCATTTCCTGCCACTTTCCACTCACTTTCTGTACCAGGCTTCAGCCTCCCTGTTGTTGTTCGAAGAGCGCAGAAGCCGGCCCAAGTTCACCATGGCAACGTAGTGCGTGGGCTTGAGCCGCACGGCCTGCTGGTAGTGGACAGCCGCCCCCTCCCCATCACCTGGAAAGCCAAGCAGGAAATTAAGAAAATGGACAAATGCTAAAAAGTCAGTATCTGTTCCACTTAGGCACAGGGGGAATTACCAATGAGGCTGGCATGTTTGGGTCTGCTTTTTCAGGGAGTAAACAGAGCCTTCCAGGAAGTGCTCTCCAATGCACAGACCCTTACAGGTAGGAGTCAAACCGCTCATTTAGCAGACCCTGGTACACACCTGTGTCCACAAGAAAAACTCCGTAGTTGTTGTGCAGATCTGAGCTGTCTGGGCAGTTCTCGATGCCTTGCAGGTAGATGTCATCGGCCTCTGCAAATCTCTTCTGTAAGCGGTAAGACCATGACAAATGGTGGGAGATTATTTGTGGGGGAAAGGGTGAGGGAGAAATCGGGAGTGTCAGCTGACCTACAGAGCACCTCCCACTAACGTGTCACATGACCACACAGTCACCCTCACTTTCCGTCTGTGTACAGCGATATGCTGGAGTGATGACCTAAACATGGCGGTAATATAACGGTTGAATCATTCTGCTAGGGACTGGGGAGCCAGCTTTCTGCGCTGAAAGAGCTGCTTCTTAAAATAACTGGATGTATGATTAATATCACAAAGGGCAAATATATACAGTCGAGCAGCTTTTCCAGACTGGATGATTTTTTCATGCTCTGTGAGCAGGTTAACGCCACTGAGCTGTGCTCTGAATAATCTGAGCAGTGAACATCTGATCAGCTGCGAGATACAGTAACTAATCAGGCCCCTGAATAAGCATATGGCCGATGAATGAGGAGTCATGCTGGGGAACAGCTGAGTCACGTCGGTACTGGCGCTGTGCGGCGGAAGGGCGTCTCGGCACCGAGCCGTGGCGTGTTGAGTCCGGGTAGCGAGACATGCTGCGTGATCTGGAGCTTTTAATTTCGCTTGGCGTCAGAGGCCTGGGTGGCGGTTGGGGGGGAAACTGTGATGAGGGCTCAATGCAGGAACTGGTGGGGGTCTACCGGGTGGAGCTCAGAACTGAAGTACTGCATCAGTCTAGTGACCAGGGGGTGCTGGTATATATTTTAAGCCCCCTGGCAAAATGTCAGCTTGGGGTCCCCCTCAGCAGATCTTGCGGCCCCACCAATGTTATATATGGGGGCCCCGTGAATATGCCAGGGTATCCACGCCGCTCTGTCGCCCCGTACTGGATGTGCCTTCAGCCTTCATTGATCGTGTCTCACCACTCCCCCATCCCCTGTGACCCCCCCCTCTCTACATGGCCGGTGGACAGCGTTGGCGGAGGTCACCTGATCTGCGTACAGCGATGCCAGGCTGGAGTAGGCATCCGCGAAGTGTGGCCCGAATCGGATGGAGTCCTTCAGCAGTTGCTCTGCCTCCTCTTCCTTCCCCTGGGTCCTGAAACACCGTGGAGAGGGGGGGCTCTCAGTCGGAGCTGAAGGAGGACATAACAGCACAACACGGATGCAAAAGCCCAGGCCACCGATCCAGAACGTCCAGGCACATAGTGCCGATTGCAGATCTGCCTGTTCCTGTGATATTCCGCAGCTGATCAGCCTGTTCCTGTGACATTCTGCAGCTGAGCAGCCTGTTCCTGTGACATTCTGCAGCTGATCAGCCTGTTCCTGTGACATTCTGCAGCTGATCAGCCTGTTCCTATGACATTCTGCAGCTGAGCGCCACTCGTAAAGCTGTAATGCAGACCAGGCAATCTGAGCCAGATTCCAGAACATCTAAGCACCCAACTTTTTTTGCCTTTCCAGATACTCTGGGATGAGCTTGTACATTAAACCTAATTGAGCCCCCCTCTTGCTCACAAGTAGGTTTGTAATTATATCTTTGTGGGGACTCTCTATTAATTTCTAAACTCTAATCTCAAGATGATCTTAACCCCACCCAGGCCTCACCTTAACCATAAGTAACCAAACCTTTGGCATTTATAGTTTTTTGACTGCATTCACAGATCTTTGTGGGCACCTGAAAAACGGTCCCCAACGTCAAAATAACAGGTTTTTATCACATTGTGGGGGACATTTTGTCCCCACACTGCATAGTCACAAATTGTATTTACCAAGTGCATGCCCAAAGCAAGACAAAAACGCCACTGAGCCAGACGAGTTACTAAATGTAACTTGGTGAAAAACAATAACAACAAAGAGAGTGTCATGGGGCAGCCGGTAACTACACAAAACGGCAAGGCAGAAAATACGTGACCTTATCGAAAAGACAGACTCCATTAGGGAGCTGGAGTGTGATGGATCCCCTCATGATAAATCACCTCACATGATTGAGCGGCCCGTTCTCCTAATGCTGGCTTTAAAAGGAGAGACTGTGAAATCTACACATGGGAGTTAGCTCTGAATGCGGCATCCATCCATCCATCCATCCATCCATCCATCCATCCATCCATCCATCTTCCAACTAGTTATCCAATACAGAATCACTGGGCAAAAAAAAAACCAATGTAATCATACAAAACTGCTAAAAACAATGAAATGAAAATAAAAAATGCATATATTATAAATAAATATATATTCTCAGTCAAAATATGTTCAGTTTTGTTTTAGAACACAGACTTAAAACAAGGACATGGTTTAAATCTTGTGTTAAATGCATCTGAATCGCTGCACCGTTACCTGGAAAAAGGGTAGAATACTGAGCCCTGCCCCTGTATAATTATCCAGCAGACAAAGATAACATGTCAGCAGCTTAACCCCCGGTGGGGGCTATTCCAGATGTTACGGCGGCACCGCTATTGCAGTCTGATTAAAACGTAATTCTGTTTGATTCACAGAGCTTTCACCGGCATCAGGATCCTGTCAGTTTCCTGGCTATGTTTCCCTCCCCAGCACTGATTAATGTTTACTTCTGTTTTTCCACAGCAGGCTCCATGGTGACGTGGGAGTGTGAGATGTGTGCAGACCATGATTAATCATTAATCAGTCCCTGACCTTTGGGACACACGCTCACGGTAGCTAAAGGGTGCACGCCAACGGAGAACCGTAAACCGGACATAGGGGTAGGCCCTGTGTTTTTACAGAGACCGCCCAGGTGAGCCTGGCCAGGGGTACGAAAGACATTACAGTATATCGGCAGGTTTCAATTGTGAACTATAATTAACATTGTAACATTATTAAATACAAGAATCCATCCATCCATCCATCCAAACAGGACAAGGTCATTGACCATTCTGGAATATTTAAATAACTTTTCCTGAAATTACATTTACCATTTTGATTACTTACATATAAATAATTTTAAGGCATTATCTGTTAATATATTACTGAATAATCTTTCAATACAGCCAAACAGTATCACCTGCTGTATTCAGCATCCATCCATAAAATATGTCTAGCTATCGGTACTGGCTGTAAAATCTCGTGTCACCCCGTTGCTCAGCACAGCTGGACATGGAGCGACAGGAAATAAATGTTTTCATTGCCTTTTACTCACTCAAGTGGTTTAACAGTAACCGTACCACGCTGAACAGTCTTCAGTTAGGTCCTGACACATCAAAGTGCTGGGCTTGCGGTACATGACATCTGCACTGAGCTTCTGTCTCTCTCTTTGTCACCTTGCTGTATACGCACACAGTCCTGTCACTGTAAACCCCCCCCCCCCCCCCCAGCTGGCATTCACTCTGCTCCAAACTGCACCCCGCTTAATTGTGCGAACACCAAGGAGGCTCTGTCAGGTGGAGGTAATGGAGTTGGGAGGGGGGGGGAGCGCTTGTCCAGATGCGGTCTCCAGCGGGACTGTGCAGACGTCTCAGTCACTGCTCTGGTACCAGGTCCACAGTCAGCCCTGCCAAGACTCAAGCATCTCCAGTTTCAGAAAACTGAGGATGAGGTGACTACATACCATCACAAAGAAGCCACTTTGCCACATTACCCATAATGCCTAATGTGTAGTAATTCACCTCATCGTCGCTCTCACCTGGTATTAGCCTCCCGGAAGGACCCAGTCTCCTTCCTGCTGATAATAATCATTGCCAGACCACATGCACATGGTGTTTTCTAATAGCCCAAATAGGGCTCCACTGGGAGGAACCAACAAGTGGAATTTACTGAAAACAGGAAACACACTTGCTATACTTAAAGCCATTTTCTCCAGCTGGAGATGCACATTTAGCACCAGTGGCTACAGTACGTGCAACCAGAGAGCCATGGAATTACTCGGTGTTAGTTCAAGCTTTATTAGAACGAAGACGTGAGATTAGCAAGGCCTGAACTATGCCATGTTATTTGGTTTGCAAAGACTAGGCTTTTACTGTGCGCATGTGTACTCTCTCTGCTTCACTTCAGCTCTCACTCTGCCCCACTATGAGGTTATCAAAAAGAGACATCTGAACTAGACAATAACGGTGCAGGTGCTGGGTGATATACTATGATAGCTGCATTGTATCTATGATAGTTGTAGGTGTCTCTGTGTGGTGGGCGCCCAAGACCCCAGGGCTGCTTACTTGAGCAGGTTGGCCAGGTTGAAGAGGGCTCGGTTGTGCTGGGGGTTGATCTTCAAAGCCTTCCTATAGTAGCTCTCGGCCTCCACTGGGTGGTGTGTCAGCGTGCCTAGGTTGTTCATGGCGCTGGCGTGTCGTGGGTATAACCTGTGGAGACAAGAAGGGCCCGGAGATGAAGATATGACGGTAATGTCTCCATAGCAGCAAGCACTTACTAGCAGAACTGTGCTTTAAACCCCTATTCATTTCTGTGAAAGTACATTACTCTGCTCGGCTGCTCAGCAGACGTGTAATCTGAAGGGTGACCTTTCCGTCACAGTCCCTACACTTTAGCCATGGGATATTTTCTGACTTTTCCGGGCTGTGACAACAGGCTGCGATCTCTTGGGATTTGATCCCTAGCACTCCAAAGGCCTTGAAGGCAGTGCGGTACCAGTCTCATAGTATTGATATAATACTTCCTATACCTGAGGGTTTCATGATATCCGGATACAGGTCTGGAATAAAAGGGATTTAAATAATTTATCTAAAGAAAACTGAATCAAACACAGATTTTATCTCTGTCTTCGGGCCTGTATGACATTTATCCTCAATTGCCAAAAGAGAGAGAAAAAAAAGCCAGCCAAGACAAAATATGCTGCATGAAGCCTATCGACTCGTAGGCGGTTCATCTCGAAATCACTGCAGCTCAAATGCAAGCTATAAGAAAGAGTGATGTTTCCTGGCACGAGAACAGCCATGAATTATGAAGTGTACTGCACTGAATAAGCTGGGAGAGTCAGTCTGTGGACATGTCTGACTGATAAGCGTTCCTTCGGCGTGGAGAACGTCTCACATGCAATGTCTGTCTTAATGATGAGTCAGAGACGGGACTACCAGTGACGAGAAGAAATATAGCAGGATATTTCAGCCACACAGGGAGGTTAGAACAAGAAGACAAGGAGATTTTGGAAGCGTGCTGAACAAATGAGGCCCCAAAGCACTGAGACCAAGGTGGCCTAAATCGTTTAGATGGCCATCATGGAGATTAACTGCGTCTGTTCGGCGGGGGGTGTGCCTGGGAATGCTCAGCTCAATCTGTGATCTGCTCACAAGAGGCATTAGGGAGCAATCACTCAGGCCCTCCGTGGCGAGGCGGATCTCCATGGAAGCCAGCCTGACATTCAGGATGAGGCTTCCAGCATAGTCCATAAAAGGCACGCGCTGAGCTTTCGGCATGTGACGACATCGACAGAGCCATGCTTGGCACTGCAGCAGTTCAGGGTCCGAGTTCTTCTCCAAAACATGGCAAAGGGGCCAGCTTCTCCCTTTCGCTCCAGAGCTGGGATTCTGTGCCAACCTGCCCAGTCAGAGATGCTGTCACAACGACTGAGGTATGTACCTCTTTTTTTCCGGAAGACTGCAGTAGGTCATCCACTGCTGGGAAATAAATAAAGTGTTTTTTTGATCCCCTACTCCAAGGCTGGTGACTGACTTTATTGATCAGCTTGTGGGAAGTAAGAAGACAATTTTCTGTGTGCTGACCACAAGGTTCAGGTGAACAGGGGGAAAAATATGACCGAACAGAGCACTGCTAACCTTAAAATCTTCTTGAATGGTGACTTTTTACAACCTTTGGTGTTCGTGTGACACACAACCCTTTAACACCAGACACTGGACTAGCTCTGAGGAGCATTTCTAGCTAAATAGAGCTGAATTCCATTGGCATCCAACTCCAAAAACACTGAGGAATCAGTACGCCAGTGACTGCTACAAAAGGCACGAGATTCTAAGGTAAACAGGTCTCATGGCTATGGTCTCCTGGGCTTAAGCAAGATCTTCACTCATCTTAGACACAGCAGGCTTTATGTCTTGGAACTGACCAGTCCTGGTCTCCTTAGGACACAGAGAAAGGTTCTGGGAAGGGGTGGAGTCCCACTCAAGTATGAGCAACCTTCTCTGCTCACCCGTATATGGTAATGCCAACATGGCAACCCACCACTGGGTTGCCATAGAGCAAGACAGCATTGAGTAACGTGGAGGAGAGAAGAACCAGGTAGCTGACGGCTTTGATACCTCCAGGACCAAAGGTGGCCTGGATAAATGCTGCAATTATTCGATGCCAAATTTAAATAAAACCTGATAAAACACAAACAACACAAAGGTATATGTACAATGATCTGCGAAATGAAACGGACTTCTCTTTGAGAACACCAGAATCGCTCTCTCCCAGAGTGTTTCATGACACGGTGTTCCTCTGTCCAGCTGGTGGTTCGCATGTCCATCAGCAGTGAGGATACAAGCCACGATTACTACATCATGCCAAAAACTGGCCTCAGGGAACAAATATCTGCCCTTTCCTCCCCTTTGTCGTCCTCCTCAATCGGCAGGCTTTATGAACTCCTGCGATCTGTAACCATGACAACGCCTTCCGTGTGTGCACCAGCTAATGTGTCCCCTTTGTTTGGACATAATGGCTAATGTGTTCCCCTCCTCTCCATCAGAGATAATTATGTGCCTGTATATGTGCACACACTATGATGAATCACTGCTAAGTTCTTTTCCAAAATTCTTTTACTTATTTCAGTGTCTGAAGGTCAGACGTATCCCCAAGAGAACGCCATCCACGCATGCCATGTGTTGCTGTCACATGACCGCTCGCTTGGGCTTGTACGAGGCTTCCTCTCATTGCGATGCCGCCACCTTGTCACCCTTCAGCTGACATATTGCAAAATCCACAGGGAAAACACAGTGACATAGCTACTGACCTACATTGTTGACAGACCTACAGGGAGACATGTATGTGATTCACATTTTGATGCGCGAAAGTGACATGAAATTGAGTGTGTGTGTCTGTGAGTGTGAGAGAAGGAGCTTGTGAGCTAGAAACTCAGATCAAAAACATTTACCAACCACTTAATCCCCTAAATAGATCATCCGGAGAGATCAGCCTGGGTGAACTCTTCCAAATTATACAACATAATATTCCAAAGTCATCCCACTACGCTTCAATATTATTTACATCCTGGAAAAGCATGTTGTCTCTCCTCTCAACATCTTGTAGTTTTTATTTCAAAGCGGACAAATGAGCCAGAATGATGAGAAAGTCAGAAGGCTGGACAGACCCCAAACCTCCAATGGATTCTAGGCTGGATTGTAAAGCACTTGTGGTAGCAGCGGTTATCCCAGGCCCAGACTGGCTGAAATAGCAGGCAAGCGGTCCTTCAGACAAGCAGGCACAGAGACCGACGACCCTGCATTGGCTGCGACACACAGACTGGCTCCATTCGCACGGAAACTGCTAAAACATGGCCATCTGCCGCGGGCCCAGGAGTCAACCCGATATCATCCCGCTGGAAACCACAGATCGCATGAGAAAATGCAGAGACATCCGCAGCAGCCTACTGACTCCCTGATCCCTGTCATCGTAGACAGTCTTCAGCTCAGGATTCAGACCCGCACACCCCGTTAGACAGCAGGATGCAACCTTGACAGGGAGGCAGGAAAGAATCATCTTAACAACTTCCCCAGGACAGAGAGGGCAGGGAAGCCAGATCAGTGGTGCTATGATGCTCCTGGCGGGGGCCAAGTTCGTGGCGGAGTAGAGACACAGGCAATGAGCAGAGACACGGGCAATCAGCAGAGACACGGGCAATGAGCAGAGACACGGGCAATGAGCAGAGACACGGGCAATGAGCAGAGACACGGGCAATGAGCAGAGACACGGCAATGAGCAGAGACACGGGCAATGAGCAGAGACACGGGCAATCAGCAGAGACACGGGCAATCAGCAGAGACACGGGCAATCAGCAGAGACACGGGCAATCAGCAGACACACGGGTGATTACTGTTCTGTCCACCTTCTGCCTCTTGCCACAAGGACACTGCACTATGTACTGTGCACACTATGGACTGTACTATGTCCATTGTTCTTGTCTTCATGTCTATGTGTGATGTGCAGTCGCAATGTGAAGAATTTCCTCCGGAATTAATGAAGTCTTCTGATTCTGATTTCCAGGCCTAATGAACCCGTGTCATGTGTTACAATTTGGTGATGACACTGAAGCAGTGTTAATTTATCTAGTGTCGGGAATGGGAGGGGTGGTGAGGGGCTGAGCTGGGATGGAGACCCTGAGAGCTGCGGTGACAGCGAAGCACACTCACTGACAGCACAACGCTGCACATCCACCCACTGATGAGATGGATGCGACTTTCGAGGATACGGCCGACTCTGACTGTAACGCTCTCCTCGCCATAATTTCACCTATCAGCCATTTCTGTGACAGGCAGGTCGTCATAGCAACCAGGAGGATGTTTGGGGAGGGGGTGTGCATGCTTTCAGAGTACTGCCAGCTCAATAAAGGAGGGTAAGGAGCCAATCATGGCTCCTCTGTGCGGTGATCCTTCCAGGCTTTCACCAGGCTGAGGCTTTATTAAAGGATGCAAGCAAGAAGACGCTGGTAAATACAGTAATCCATCATCACAGTCCAGCACAGAAGCTAGAAGTCCCCGCTCAGCATCACAACAAAGAAAGATGAATGCACATAAAACTCTGCACCTTTAAGGACCCTGGAGAGAAGTGTGAAGCCACAGGAGTCACGTGACTAGGCGTGACTAATTGCAGGTACTACTCCTGTATTTGTGGATGACTGTAAACACAAACGGATTGAGGCGTCCTTCCTGTCTCCTGCATCCTAATCACTCGCTTCCCCGACATCCTGTCCAAACAAGGTCCAAAAATATAGTAGAAAGTAGACTCAGAAACTCAACTGCCTCCATGCCACGTCTCAGCGAGAGAGAGACGCGAGAAGGTGAAGGGAGCGATGCGAACTGTAGGCTCATTTCTGAGGAAACACCCCGAACATGGGGCCACCAAAGGAGGAAGGGGACATGGTGCTAATTAAACACCAGAATGAGCTTTACAGGGACATGAACCACATGGTAGGAAAGCTGTGATCCCATGACAGCAAGGGATAATAGTCATGAACGTGGCCCTAGTTTGGAGAGCCAGGGTTCTGGGCCCTGCAGCTGAGCTTGATTCTTCTCCCTCTTTTCACAGAACCAGCATCCTGACCTCAGCCAGTCAGCATCCGATCTTCCTGAAACCCGAGACGACAGAAACAATAACAGCATAAGGCAGAGGCCGACACTCACTCCAGTGCCCTCCTGTAATGATGAACGGCCTGCAGGTGGCGCCCCCGATCCTTCAGGAAGTTGGCGTAGTTGTAGTGCACTTTGGCGTTGTGAGGCAGGGTCTGGATGCCGGATCTGGGGGGGGGCACAAAAACACATGAGCTAAACTGCAAAACCATACGCATGCACTTAGCGGGGAAAAAAAATACATAAAATTCAGAAACTGTGAAACTATGTTCCCCACATGTACTTTAATGGGAATATCAGCCACCCCCCCCCCCCACACACTATGAGTCCAGACAGGATACAGCTCATTCAGAGTATGTTACTACTATTATAAACCTGACTAAAGATACACAGTTACACACTGCTTACAGAAAGCAGATTTTTCAATACAGCAAATTAATATAGTTTAATACTGGGGTATAACTAGAAATTCTGATTTCCCTGGAAAATCTCTGCACAGCAGAGATGTAATATGTTGATATATAAATGATCATTTTTCACGTTCAGGGGCCCCTATACTGTCCTGGGCCCCTGAATCTGATGCCCCTGCTTTGTCCAGTGTGCTCATGGAAAGAGGCTCATTGTGTTATCTGCGGTGTTCCCCGGCTTGTTCCCCACTTTGTTCCCGCGGGGGCTTCCCAGTGCCCTGTGACCTTCTAACAAATGGGGAAGAGCCTCACGCGTTGTTCATACTAGGCCGAAACAGATCATTAGTTGTGTGCGATTCCTCAGGCTGACCTCTGTATAATGGCGGTCGTTCATCCAGTTAGGAGAGAGAGAGACAGTCAACCAGCATACCTACACTACTGGGACTGATCCACCTTCCAGCCATCCTCCAGAGGAAAGGAGCGGACAATCGGGGATTCCTTAATTTCTGTTTACCGCAGTCGGGTTCAAGGTTAGACCCCAGTGAAATAGACCCCTTTGTGAAGTAATAAGACTGTACGAGAAAGGTGAACCCAGCAGATGTGTTCGACACGCTGCTGCTTGCGGGTGATAAAGACCTGTGTGGCTCCATTAATCACTGTCCACAGGGACGAGGTTACACCATCACTGCATATCTAAGCAACGGACACCAGCAAACACACACATCACTCACAAAAAAGCAAACGTGTATCACATATACACAGTCCACATGTAGCTGGCGGGACAGGCAGACTCAAACACACACACACACACACACACATTGCGGCACACACACACATTGCAGCACACACACACATTGCGGCACACACACACACACACACACATTGCGGCACACACACACACACACACACACACACACATAGCGGCACACACACACACACACACACACACGGCCCTCACCTGAAGAGCGCCTCCCGGGACAGCCACACCTCATTCTGCTGCACTGTCTTCCAGGAGAAGAGCAGAAGCAGCAGCAGTATGGAGACAGTGAGGGCCGTGGAGCCCCACCTGCCCCCCAGAGCCCACAGCCGGTTCAGCCCATGGACCACCAGGATGCAGTAGCCCATACTGGAACAGAGTCAGAGACAGAAAGAAGGAGGGTGTTAGGCTCATTTGGGGGAGGGAGGCCATCACAGTACAGAAGCCATGATTCTCAAAGAGCCTGTACAGGGGGGGGGTCAGAGCGAAGAGAGAATCACACAGAGGATAGAGTGACAAGAAGAGGAAAGGGCTTCTTCCTGAGAGCCTGAAAGGCTTCTCAGCATCTGCTTATTTATTCAAATGGGCTCCTCACTCCCACAGAATTCAGCCTCAGGGCACATCAATATGCCATCTCTGAAGCACTTAATTAAGTCACTATTTACCTACTTGTCACTAAAGTGAACATCCACGTGCCCCCCCCCCAACCTCGAAGGTCTGGCCACAAATCTGAAACGTTTTCGGCATCCAAACCAAATCTGAACCACCGAGCAAGGGCATTTAATTACCGATAGTAATTATAACTCATGATTCGATGGGCTCATTTTTCACCCCCAGGAGCCTGACTGTGCTTCTTGTGTCTCCAGACTATAAACCCCAGTGTCCCCTAAAACAGGGCTGACATATGCAGGAGACTGAGCCCAGCAAATAGAGATACATGGCCCCTGTCACCACGGCGATCTGTCTCCACCTGGCCCTGGTCGCTGCCCTGAGAGACATGCATCCAGTCACTGTCATGTGACTCAGGCAGGCTGCTCAGAAAAACTGGTACAGGTCACCAAGACTTGACGAGAAAACAGACCTCAACTCAAGCTCAAGAAACTTGTCACCAGGGCAAGCAATCCTACACATCTTCTTGAAACAAACAAGTGAGGATCCCTCTGTTAATCCAGGGGATGCTTTTTTACAAAACTAACATGAAGCTCAACAATGGTCAGCAGTGACTCCTTGTAGTTTTGAACATCCAAAAAGGCTTCTGCATAAAAGCAGCTACAAACTTCTCTTGGCTAAGAACGAAAGAAAAAAAACAAGCCAGCCACAAAAGACAAAAACCTCAAGCATTTCACTGGTGAAGTGTCTCTGGATGTGTCTGGTGTTTGACTAAACTCGGTAATAAAACGTGGTTGGCCCTTGCTGGCTGTCTTTAATTAGACGGTAGCAAAGGAGGGCAATAATAATGTTCATTTGGCAGCTCGGCGCCTCCTCTTCATCCTGCCGCTGCAGCGGATGACATCAGCGGGCTGAACTTTGGATTTAGGAAACAGGGCTCTTCAAGTCTCTCAGTGTTAAGGACGCTGCACGACTCAGAAGACTTTCTGGACTGAAGAACAGGGCAAAGGCAGTTGTTTACACAGCTAGAAGCAGCTGAAGCGGGATGTGGAGAGAATCTCTGGGATGTGGCGCTCAGCGACGGTGATGCCCGAGCAAGCCTCCGCCGCGGAACGACAGACGGAGTTCTGGGAAGCAGCAGGAACGCCGTTCTGTCTGGGAACGTTTTTCACGCAGATTTTTGAGGGCAGGCAGGAGGCTTAGTCGATTGGATGTGGGGTGGCCTCAAGCTAAAATCAGGCACACTGGCCCCACTGCCTTCAGCACAGGGTCTCCCAGAAGGCCGAGCAGCTGGCTGCAGCCCATACGCTTCACAGGCAGCAGAGGCAGGGCTTGCCCAGTGCAGGGACCCGCCAGTGACAGCCAGTATCTGGCACAAATGTAATATTCAATGCTGTAACTATATTGCTATTTACACACCCAAAGACAAAATGTGTAAAGCTTGGATTCAGACTATATATATTTTTTTTTTCCTAAAGAGCTCTTTAAGTTAGAAACACCCTAATTCAACTACTCAGTGCAGAAAAAATTCACACTACAAATGTAGAAAGTAATTACGGGTACCGCAGAAATAATCGGAGTCATCTGCGGAAGTCGAGAGGGAACGGGCAGTGACAGTGACCGCTCGTAAGTGTGACCGCTCGTAAGTGTGACCGCATGCGTGCCACATGCTTCAGTCGCTTTCTCGTGATCTCGTCTGGCCTGATGGACAGATGACACAAAGATGGAGATTCAGGAGAAATGGGACACCTGTTCAGCTCTCGTGAGCATCTGTCCAGAGAGGCTCTGTGCATGCATAGGGGGCGGGTAACCAGCTTTGGGGTGATCTTAAGAATATTTTTTTTATGAATATGATTAATATGGGGGCAGGAACCATTATGACCAGCATATTTGTTTTTTATATGATTAATACTGTATGTTGATTATTCTTGCTTGTTTTGCAAGAACCCCTAAAGTAAATTCTTCCTATGTCAAAGACATAAATGATTTTGATCGTAGAGCGTCCTTAGAGTTAAAAAAAAAAAAAAAAAGAATGAAACATCAGTAGAAATAAAATGTCAGCCACAGTGGCACAAATGTGAAGATACATGTCTGTCAAGCTGTGATGTGTGACAGCTGTAAGGCAACAGAACCTGTCGGGTCCACTTTTCAGATTTAACCCTAGTCTCTAACCATATGCAGTGGCAAACTGTGTTTCTAATTATTATTGTGTTTAAAGGATAAGAGATGTAAGAATGTGACTCCAGGGTAAAAAAACAAAGCAAAAAGACTAAAAGAGTGTGAAGGACAGGAAGCGGCAGAAGGGGAGGAAGCGAAAGTTCATTCTGCTCCTCTGGCATGTAGGCCCAGAGAGGGAGCTACAGGATGGAGCCCTCAGGGGCCAAGCGTTCCACCCCACTGGGGCCCGTCGCAGCCAATGTTTGCTTTTTTTGCAGCTCTTCCTCCAGCCTCGACAGAAGCGGGCGCTGTTTCTCGCAGAGTGCCAAAATACCTCATGGTTATCTCTCAGGTGGGTGAGTTTGGGACCCCATGGCAGAATAACATCCAGGATGGACGCCTTCGGGTCTGCCACCGCCCCACCACAGTTTCCGCTTCATCCTTGCCACTCTAAGACCTCGTAAATCTAGTCGGCAGCACCTCTGTTATTCCACTTAGCCTCGCAGGGGAAATGAGCGGCGCACTTCAGTGTCTGTTCTCGCCTTCTCCACTTAGCTGATTAACTTCCTTGTAAATCTCACTGATGGTCACGCCTCTCATCCTCTACTTAGCCCAAATAATACCACCGGAGCCCAGGGCTCCCTTGGCTGTGAGGGCCCTTCCTGTCTGCTGTCACTGTAGTGTCTCCTTTCCAAAACCCAGCTGCGACAAAGGCCATGGCAGCAGTTAAAAAGCAGTTAAAATTGTCCATGATCCCCTACACAACTACTTATGATTACAGTGTATGTAAATTATGTGTAGGCAGGGGAGTATGGAAAATGGGTGGAAGGGTGTCTGTCTGTCTGTCTGTCTGTCTGTCTGTCTGTCTGTCTGTCTGTCTGTCTGTCTGTCTGTCTGTCTGTCTGTCT
>JABFEA020000067.1:26070134-26092153 GCA_019775915.2 Cyphomyrus plagiostoma
CTGAGGCTGATTAAAGTAGGGCTGGAATGAAAACATTCCGGCCGGGGGGGCGCCAGGAACGGAGTTGAGAACCACTGTTCTAATGGAAACGCCCATCAGACGATGGGGAGCTGTAGCTGAACAACACTTGGTGAACACCAGAGGCCCACCTCCGTTACATGGGGGAACTGCAGCGAAAAGCCCCCAAAGCAGGGGGCTCTCAACTCACCTGCAGCGAGGCCAGGCAGTGCAGGCACAGGCCGAGCACAACCACGCCCAGCAGCAGGGCGGCGACGTTGCGCACGTCCCACACGGACTCCACCAGCGGGATGCTGCCCACCTGCCAGTCATAGCAAAGCACGACGGGGGCCAACAGTAGCCAGGCGTTGAAGGCGAGCAGATAGCAGTAGGTGAGGAATCTGTGAGGGGAAAGGGGTGCATTTGGTGATTATCAGGCACACTGTATTACAATAAGACGACAGATCCGAAAGTGTGGATCTGTCAATTAACAAACATACTGAGAGCAATAAGAGGTTTGGGCACCACTGCACGAAGGATCCATATATACATGGATTCATTAACGTTTCTGTAGGATCTGGTCTTTAGGACCCATGAAATCGTAACTCTACTGGAGCATCAGTGTAATTACAGCCGCTGACATTTACCCCGACAGTGTGGCTGGAGACCGTCAGACAGGAGTGCTGGAGTAGCACAGTACCCTGCTTCACAGACGAGGCAGAGCTTCAGTAAATCCCGAACCGCGCTCACACGCCGCTCCATTTCCGTGACACGACTCGCACTCAGCCACGCCAAGTCTCGGCCAAACCCCCCTCATTAGCCGGAGATGCTTATTCCCAACGCCAAGGGGAGTTCTAGAACATTCTAGGTGGCTCATCAGTGAGAACTCCCGTGTAAAAAAGGACTCCGGTGGAGGCGTGTCCAAATCGCCTAAACTAGCAGCGACACCATCTGCTCTGCCCAATGTTCTCCCTGAGCTCAGCGTCTATGGCAAGAGGGCGATTATCCCTCATGCAGAAACCCAGGGAATAGGTCTTTGGCTTAGTTACATTTGAGGGAAAACTGTTATGTCATCGCTGCAGGCAGCTAACACCCCCAGTATCCATTAGCATCAGCCGACTCCGTGAGGTGTCGGTGGCGCCCATTTGGCTTTCGTTACCGCCGTCCGCTGTCGCTAATGCAGGCCTGGGTCATCCAAAGATACAAAGGCTCTTATGCCTGGGACACCTTTCAAACATCGCAAATGACTACATGGTTCACAAATACAGTCATTTACAGACTAGTACTCTTTAAAGAAATGCAAAAGTACATTGCAAATTGACTTGGGATGCACAGATTCCACTTTTTCTTTTCTGAAACTGATACCAGGGCTTTGGGTATCAGCCTCACTGTGTGGAAGAGTCTGTGATCATTCTTTTACATAATATCAAGCTTTCATAACTGGCTGTGGACCCTACACCATAGCCTGACTTGCACCTCCCCAGAAATGCAACTACACTTTGCGGCAACCCAGACCGCATGAACTGTGACTGGTCTGTATGGTAGCGTTCATTGTTTTAGGAGCGAAGAAAGCGTACACCCAGGTATACTTATATTGTGTTGGAACCTGTAACATTAAATAAATTATATAGTTTGATGTTAGACATAAATAACGCTTCAGTTTAGTTTTTTCTTTGCTTAGCAAACTCCGTCTACTCAGTACTGTGCTGTGTCTTTAGATGTTTGGTCACATTGCTTGTGTTAAATCACGTGCTGTTCCTTCCTCCTTTGTCACAGAGTTTACAGTCTGCTTTACTTCTGTCATCGTATCTTATCTTAAATTATGTCCAAACTGCTGACACCCTCTGCATTTACTCGCCAATTTGCCAATGCCGGTGTGTTATGCATTTATCCTTCCCAAATGTTTCCGGTTGACAGATCTCTCACTAGATGTCAAAATCTGACTGGGCAGCACAAATAAATGTAGTGGCTTTAAGTTTATGGTAATGTTACAATTAAGTGGTACTGGTTCTTGGTATGGATCAATTTTTACGAGTACAAGTATGAGCATAGTATCGGTCCGATACCCGATGCCGGTAACAACAGATTGCATAAATAATTGTTTTTTTTCCCCACACTGGCACAGAGACAAGGACAGAGGAATCAGGGCGACAGGAAGAATGAATGCCCCCCCCCGCCCTGCCCAAAAAACCCTTTACAGTTAAATTATTAAATTGTTTAGTATGTTACAGCAAGGTGTGTGCTGCTGTAGTTCAAACTATCAAGAAAATACAAATCCCAAGGAGAAACGATGTTTTGGTACAAAGGGTTTTTAAAACCAAGCAAACATAAGATTTGGAAGCACACTTTGACATTTGTTATAAAAACAGGTTATGGAAACATCCTTTGCAGATCAGAAGCTGTGTGTTCTCTACGGAGGACAGAGGACAACAACAAGAAAACTATGTCAGACACACGCTCATAAGATTGCTTTTTCAGCAGGATGAAAGAAAGAAAGCTTGTGGCTTAGGCTCACTGTTGGGTTGTCCCAGTCTGACATAAAATGCGACTCCAGTGGAGGCTTACTGGTGGAACAGTAAGGGGCACAGAGAAACGGCAGAGCCAGAAACAACCAGAGAGAGAGACTAAACAGACCAAAATGAACAATTATCATCATATGACCCTCTTTCCAGGGACAGTACCAGACCTCATTTTCACACCCTATTTCCAGTGTTTCCTGTTCACAGATCACAAGTAATGGGGGAAAAAACATAAATCCTACTCTATTAAATAGGCCGCATAACACTCTATATCTACAGCAGCCAGCTTGAGACTTTGACAAGGTCGTCCTCGCCCCAAATCAGGCTGGACTGCAGGACAGAGCCCGTCCACCATCCCTACATCACTAATGAGTGAAGATGGCACCAAACTTGCAGGAGACTCGGAAAGGCACTGAACGATTATGCAGATATATATAACCTTCAAATTGTCGCCTACATTGTTGCACAGCCTGGCATGTGTAACAGACTGATGAAACTGCTCATCGATTTTTTTTAACAAGAATAGTACAGAATAGATAGGGCATGTCTGGCATTGATTACCTACCACACAAATACCCTTTTGAAACTCAGACTACATATTGATTTTCCTCAAGGTACCATGAGTACCACTAATAGAATTTTCATCTGTCTGTTTGGAAGCACCAGCGGTCCAGTCTGGGCGGGATCGTCTTTACAGTCAAATGGGGTCATTCTCAGTACGGCAGGTGATGCCTGTAACATAGGAAGACAGTTATTCGCATTTGCGTTTGTCTGAGAGTGTCTCCCATACTGAGCCTGGGGGGGGGGTGGGGGTAGCCATAATAGGCACCCCGTCTTTCCATCTCAAAGGAGCATCTTGTCAGCACGGACGAGGGTAAAGTGTCAAACTGGCTCTCGAGCTGATGAAGCTGCACTGTCTAACCCTGTTTCTGACAGGAAGCGACAGGCCTAGCCTGACAGACTGGTGACGCTGGGGTGTGGCCCCATCAGCAAGGAACTGGGGGAGGGAGTGGAACTAAACATTCATCTGGACATGAAACACAAAATGTTGGAGTGGTAGTGCTGGTACCACTGGGTAGGCATTTGGATATGTAGGGTGGGCATTGGTGTTTGATTGGTATCACCCCCCCCTCCACCCATACCTATGCCCCTGCAGTGAGGGATGAGAAAAACATGTTTAAGTAAATCACACACACTGGGAGAAATGTGGCCACAGCTGGCAGAGTGATGTGAAACACGCAGGTTGCTACACTAAATTTCACATTTTCGATAAACCAAATAAGCCAAATAAATCCCCCCCCCCCTAATTTCTCAAACTCCGGCAGGTCATAGACCACAGGGATCCAGTTGAGACAGCTCACTGTATTTAAGACAGACTATGTGGTGATTTATACTCATACATAACAATACTTGTCTCTTACGGAGTGAACGCAAGAAAAAATGCTTTGGTGCATTTTAATACAATGTAATAACATCTCGTCCGCGCACACCTGCTCCGGCAGGCTGGGACCCACGTGTTGGTGCGGGGAGCCTGCGGAGGGTGCAATTAATGCATCTCCGCCCCCATGCTGCTGTACGGCCTGCGCATGTATGTGTGTGACCATAAGGCGTTTGACATCTGCTGAAAAAGGAAGGTATAAAGTGTCCGTCTTTGTCCTTCTTTATGTCCTTTCTACAACAGCTTAACCATTTGCATCTGGGCAGATTCTACAGAAATGCCCAAACTGGAATGAATCCAGCTTATTTACACTCTGCCACTTTGTTTTTTTTTTCTCTTAACAGTTCATGACTCACTGCCTGCTGGGTCACGCCCCCTTCTTCCCACCACAAGGGGGCAGCTGCCCAATCAAGTGTGGCTGGAGAAAAGGGGCGCGGTAGAGCAATGCCCAAACTGGAATAAATCCAGCTTATTTACACTTTGCCACCTTGGGTTTTTTTTTCTTAACAGTTCATGGCTCACTGCCTGCTGGGTCACACCCCCTTTTTCCCACCACAAGGGCAGCTGCCCAATCAAGTGTGGCTGGGAAAAAGGGGGCGTGGCCCAGCAGGCAGCCTACTGCACAGTGTTGTCACTCTTGACCTCGTTCCACAAAGCTGCATATTTTCCAACAAAAATGCATCCATCCTAGAGCTCAGCAGCCAGCGTGGACCCCTCTCAACCAGGCACGCAACTCCACTGAGGACCATAAAGCTGAATCAGGATCTACCAGCTGGCATCTGCTGTATGATTGTGTAGTATTTCTTCATTAAACACAGAGAACACAATTGCCAATCACCAGCTGTGCTTCATTAATACGAGAGCTACTTTTAATCAACAGAACAGTAGGCATCAAGAGAAGGAACGGTTTTATGGCATCGTGCAAGAGTATTATAGACGTTCATCCATTTTCAATAGCTACTTATCAAGCAGAAGGTCACCCTGTGCTTATCCATTTCAATTCAATTTCAATCTATATTTATATAGCGCCTTTCACAACAGAGTCGTCCTATGCTTATCCAATTAAGTTTAGGGCATTGAGTAAGACGCATCTCGGACAGGATGCCTGTCTATCACAGCGCAGACGCACACACACTAGGGGCTACTCAGGCAGCCAGCAGCAGGCCGGAAAATCCATGCAGACACGGGAAGAAGACGTGAGCTCAACACACACTCGAGCAAGGACCACAAAGACATGAGGCTAGCCGATGCCCACCCCAGTTATACAGATATACAGATTATCATTAATGCTTAAGTTAAACAGGCAGTAAAATACGCCGAGACAAACTGACTACTGAGCAAAATGCAAAAGAGGTCATTAACAATTCATGTTGGCTCACCAGCAGTGACATAAGAAGCAATTTGCTGCTAAGAGAAGACTTTCAAACAGGCAATGTAAGGGCCGGCCGCGGGCTTTCCGTTTGCTCCCTGACATGCCTGATAAAAAAATAAATAAATAAACAAGAATAAACAGCAGCCACCCCGCCGACTTGGCCTGAAGTCATTCAAAAATAACCATAATTTAAATTCACTTGCTGTCCGACTCTCTACAGGATTAAAAATTACCACCAGCAAAGAAACTACCCTGGGATGCTGGCTAGAACGGATTGTTCACCAGCAGCTGTGTGTAACGTCTTAAATATCCCGAAACCAAGAGCAGGAGGTTAAACAGAAATTATAAATCACTAACCAAATTTTTTACATTAATGGTCATTCCCAAAAAGAGCTTTATACATAAGTTTTCTATATCATACCCAGTAGCATAGTTTACATCTTTGTCATAACTGTGGTCTACATTAAAAATTCTTAATTTGTTCCATACACACACACACACACACACACACGTCAGGTAAACATATCTTTATAGGAAAAATGCTAACGCTAACTATGACAACCTTAACCCCTACCCAGCCCTAATTTTAACCATAATTTAAGACAAAATTCAAGACTTTTGGCATTTTTAGTTTTTTGATTGCATTCACATTTCTTTATGGGGACCTGAAAAATATGTGTATATATATATATATATATATGTGTGTAAATTCTTACATCCAGCCTGGTCAGCAGCAGCATTGGCACTAGAATCATTAAATATATATATGCGCGCATCTAAAGTAGCAGCTGTGTGGCCGTTGTAATGATCATTTTGATGGTGTTGTTTTCCCTGACCAGTAGCGGCTGGGGGTGGCAGCAAATCACCAGCTGTGCCCCCACAAAAACAGTCATCCAAAGGTACTAAAAATGCACCATTTGCCCACTTAATGGATCCCCCACCCCCCTATTGACGACTTATAGTGTCCTCTGCCCCCCTCCCCCCCGACACTGGAGCTCCCCCGTGCAAATCTTGGGTCCGGCTGTCAGATTTGTTCCGGCGCCAACGCTGCTGCTGACCAGGGTGAATGCAGGAGTCTTGGCAAAGGATGGTCACGTGGGCACAAAGGAGATGCAGGCAGGAAGCCACCAATCGTCACACTGCTCACGGACAGCAGCCGATACCAAAGGGGGACATTCTGACAGTGAATCTCACAGGGGACCGTCCTGGAGCCACCCCAGCTAATATGGGATCATGTGTCATCAGAAGACACCTGCAAAGGGCTGACTGTGCCGTTTCTTCATCTGCAGTGGTTGGGGGGGGGTTTCAGGTGCCTTAAGGGCAGTTCAGTGCTGACTTTAGGCATGAAACTTCCTGTTGGCCATACTGACATGATAGCAAATAACAGCCCCCCTCGTGTAACCATACTGTGGACCTATGTTCTTATCTTTGGGAATTTGGTGTGTGTGTGTGTGTGTCTTACTTGTACCATACCTGGTGAGGAGGTGTGGCGAAAATGAGGCTGGATTGTCTTGTTCGGAGAAAAGGGGCATGGAGCCTCCCATGAGCCACAGACGCAAGGCCAGGATGACTGCCACCTGCAGGGGCACAACGACATTGCGCTCGTTACGCAACACTCAAAAAAAAAACCCAATCCGGCATGCAGCTGAGACGGAACTTCTGTTGGCATGAGACAGATGTTCGGCGATGGAGGAATGTAGGTTAACAAATTTAATCAGGCTAATCCCAAGCGCATCAAACTCCTCTGATACTAAAGAATTCAAGAAAATATCACTCATCTTATTATTTTCTCATCTGGGAGAAGACCTACTGTATACACTTTTTTTGTCATTTACTGACAGCAGAGGATTTAAGAGAAACTGCATCCCAAAAGAAGATTTAGACCGGTTTGGGAAAAACAAACTGGAACACATAATTCTTCCACTATTCATCAAGTTTTACAGGCAGGGTAATATGAAACTTGTCTGTAGTTTTTTTCTGGCAATAACAATAGCGACATTCTTGTTTTTATCTGTCCTTTGTGAAATGGCACCTACTCCTTGATGCTGATATAATTATACCTGGTATCTGCTTCCAAGAAATACAACTATAGTGAGTTTTTAGCTTCACAAATCAGAACCAAATGGTGCCACCAAGCAAATGGCAAACAACAGAAGGGAAAATTCAATTTAATAGGCACCATGTGCATAAGATAGCAGGTGAGTTACCAGACTGTTAATGAAGCAGACCAGTCCATGAATGTGAATAAGTTTTTGGTTTTTCTTGGTGTTAAGGTCAGTAAGCATTTGCTAGTGAGATGATGAGGCATAGATCATTCAGCAACATACAATGTGTCTGATGTTAAATACAGGAGAGACTGGGGACAATTAAAATAATGACACCCAACCCTAACCATTTTTAGTTCAAAGTAAGGTTGTGCTCGTTTGCTAAAAGATCAGTGGTGTTTAGTGAAATCGAAGTTATGCAGGAAGAAAACTGTATCTCTTTGAACAACTGACCCTGTTCAACAACTATTCCCAGTCTCTTCCACATTCACACACACAAAATTCCTTTCTCAACAATGCAGACTCCCACGTACAAAGGAAACGCACAGGCTGTGCACATGCTCAGAACTAAAATTCGGCACACAAGGAACAGTCAATGGCGATGTCAAGGAAAAGCCTGGTACGATTCAGGGATTCTTAAACATGCATATGTACACACATCCGATCTGCCAGTAAAACGACAGGCACACCCTCAATCCTCACAAACTGTCACCAGTCACACAGAATGACTCAGCATGCACCTGTGAGTGCCTACACAATTTGCCTAAAAGGCCTCAAGGACCCACAGGGTTGTCTCATTGCGGACTATGGGCGTCCTGTCAGATTGCCTGCCATTGCTGCACTTTTCATTTTTGTATGAGGGCGCGGTGAGGTGTGAGACTGGCCTCGGCCCCTGTTTTTGTATCCCCGCGGATGTTCTTTCATCGTCGATTGACAGCTAGGTGAACCTGGCATTCAGAGTGGGGTTGGTGAACCTGGCATTTAGAGCGGGGTTGCCCCCGGGAAAGTGCTGGGCATTAGCCGGGAACGTGGCAGTTATACAGTGCCACCTGCGGCCCAAAAGACAGCTGATTTCTCCCCTGGCACAAACGTGGAGGTAGCGAATGTGAAGCCGTAATCCCCTCCTCTCACGCTGTCAGACACGGGCTATGGAGGCAAAAGGGATTAAACTCTCTGAACGGTTGGTGGGAAATAAAACCCAACTGCTGTGTTATGTTTGCTGGACAAAGACATTGGCTGACAGTTTGTGGGGGGGAAGGTGGAGAGGCAGACGAGGGGGCGACTCTGGCCCAAAATCTAAAACCTCATACGACATGACAACATGCCACTTCTCATGAACTGAGGTCTGGTTAAAATGTGGCAGATTAAAGTACACAAAATAAACAACAAACAACCACCCGTTGTGAATTAATGATATCAGTACCTCATGTTTTAGGCCTTCTAGAATATTCTGGCACTCAGCTTCATTTTTCTTCCCTCAAGCGATGCGTGCAGCTTACAATGTTACCCTGCTGGCCAGTTAAACAGCTGGGAGTTTTATAGGTGCCGTTGAAGCTTAGTGCACTGTATCCCAATGGTCATACTCACATAGGAGGAGACTGCACCCGCTCGCTTGATGAAAGGGCGCGCCATCTTCAGGAACTCCTTCATCCTCGCACAGGACAGATGCCTGCAACGCACAAACAGCAATGATCCCCAGTGAGAAAGGGCCACCACAGTTTAGGAAAGTTGTGTCAACGCGGTGATCAGAAACCCTTCGTTGGATGTGATTGAAGCAAAACATGAGGCCAGATTTCAACACAACCCTTGCGTGAACCCAGCACTTCCTCAACAAAGGCAACAAGGGCGATTTTTTTTTGTTTTCATTTTAAGCCAAGAAAACAAAACAACCGGTAGAGAGACATGAGGACAAAGGCATCCCAGAGGTCAGCTGTGCATAGGGACCAACCTTTTGCTAGTTCCTCAATGCAAACACAGAAGACCTAGTCAAATACCTGCGGTTCAGATAAATCTCAAAATGGAGGGAAGAGTTACTCAGGGAGTCACATGTCCACTTTCCGTTCGCGGGGTACAATGGTCTCCACTCTCTCCCATGTGGAATACGGTATTAAACATGAGGTCATGGAAATGGCTGCTTGAAATAAAGAAATAAAGGTCCGAACCAGGACTTGAGAAGTGAGCCGGTAATAAGAAACTAAAAAACTCTCTCTTACTTGGGTGACACTACAAAGAGATGGGAGAGTAAAGAGGATTGCGAACAGAACAGCGGGAAATGGGATCTCCATATCTTGATTAGTGCTGCACATTGAACCCTACTGGTGTGCTATGACCATAACGGATAGCAAGCACACAGAGTATCTGTCTGCATGTAATTACAACAAAAACATCTCGCCAGTGAATGTTGGGCTCAAAACAAGGAAAGAACACTTCCTGAACACCCGCTTTTACAGTTATCTGTAGGTACGTCTCTGAAGAACAAAGGCGCCGGTTTGGTTTCAACACTGATAGGGACCAAATGAGCCCCTCACCTCTCACCCCCTTAAACCGACGCGGTACTCTGGCAATATTGGTAAACATTTCCCTACCCTCCAATTCCGAAGCTATGCCCTTGCTCTAGAACCTCTAATATTTATATGCGAGAAAATTCCTGCAAACTAGATAATAAAAGATCATGTTTCCGTAACACAAGTGCGCTTTTGATGCCCAGACCGGGAACAACACACAGTTTTTTTAAATAATGGGCTCACAGGCCCATCGGAAACCTATGAAAAGCTGCCTTCAGCCAATTACAATAAAATGCAGGACCTATTCAAGCAGCGAGAAGGATACCACATGAAAGCACAGAGAGCACTGTGGGGGGGGGGGGGGGTCCAATTGCTCGGCACCTTCTTTTGTATCTCCCTCTCCTCCTCTCACTTTCTTCCTGAATGGAAGGCGTGACCACTGCGGCACTAATGGGATAGGGGGAGTGATACCAGAGAGAGCAATCGCGTGTCTGAGACGGGTTCCCGCAGATATATCGCACCTCGTGAGGGCCACCTCTAACACACTGTGCTAACAACACACACACACACACACACACACACACACACACGTGCCGAAATGGCTTGAACATTATCAGCAGATAAACCGAAACAACCTCGGCGCATTGACGGTCCTCTTCAGAGGAGCGTAAGTATCTTAGCCGCATATCTTGAATGTGATTCAGTGGATGCACAACTGAACTGGTTGCACGGTCTGATTACCCGTGACCAGCGGGCAAAGCATGGCGCTAACAGCGCGGCGGAGTCCGGCGGTGACACGTCTTGACGGCGATGATGAGCATGCCCACAGGAGGGGTGCGTAAAGACCTGACAGAATGGCACCATGAGGACCACCGTGCTCTACATGCCAGCGAGACGGATAAGATCGGCGTCGAATTCAGAAAACACACAAACAAACACATTCAATAACGCAAAAACATACACAGTGGCAGTCACAAGCCGCTTCACATCAATGGCTCATCCGTGTGAAAGAGTCAGCCACTTCAGATTCAGAGGCGCTAGCTCACCTCAATTGAAATCGCATTGCCTGAGACAGCTAAAGCATTTCAGGCAACAAAAGCCCTAACAAATTCTGCGGACACCCTGACCGGAAGTATCACACCGTAGTATGGACCCGGGACCTCAAACTGCTGCAAACAGCTGTCAAGAAGGCATCCAAAGTCATCAGCTCTGAGCCCCCCCAGCCACAGATCACCCACGGCACCTGCTGTTGAGAGAAGCTGGAGAACATCATCGTCATGGAGGCCAGCCTGCCTGCTCATTCACACCACTGCCTTCGAGCACACGTAGGGGATGCATTTCCAGTGGGTTCCCGTAAACGATTAGGACTCCTAACACTGATGATCTGGCTCCGGGATTCTGTTAATTATTGCCAACTTACACGCTGCCAGCTTTCCCGCTCTGCACACTAACTGAAGAGCCAATTTCCAAGACTCACTCAGTCCATGGGATACGTTTTTCGAAAGAATTTCTATGGACTCAATGAGCATGGAGCGAATTTCGGTTACTTATACAGTATCAGGGTCCGCAGATGTGACTGGTGTGTGAGTGTGCCCTATAGTGGGTTGCCACCCCATCCTAGGTTGTTCCCTGCCTTGGTGCCCATAGCCTCCAGGATAGGCTCCAGATTCCCCCTCCACCCTGAATAGGATGAGCGGTTACAGAAAATGGATGGATGGATGTTTTGGAAACTCACTCTTTAATATCTTGCACTTCTCCTGCATGCATGAATCCTTAATGTACCTCACTACTGTCCCTTGTTTCACACTATTGTTCTTATATCACACTTGAGCTCCCCCCACCCCCTATCCCACATCCCCTTATGTTACTGCAGGAAAACAATGATTTCACTGCATCCTCTAAATGCAGAAGGAACCCGAAGCGTTAATTAGTCCTCTGGCCTGGCATGCTGATTATGCACTTTTCGAGCAGAATCCTGTCCTCCCGGAGCCTGCAGGTCACACATAGGTGCTCCGTCTCTATCAGGTACAGCTACGGGGAATAAACACACTGTGTTCGGTGACCTGTCACAGTGACCGGTGACAGCCTCTGTCACCAGGGTAGTACTGATTCGGTGGCGTTTTAGAGTGGGGGGGAATGAGGTGCAGATGAATGTTAGATGTGTGTGGGGGTGCATAGACCTTTCTGATATAGGAAGGAACCATCATTAACCCAGATGGGCTATGGGAAACATTCTATCAGATGGGCTATTAGTGTGCAAAAGGCCATGCAGGGCAACACAAAGGAAATCTACAGTATATCTAAACCCAGGACAAAATGGGTGTGACTGTAGTCCCCATAGGAGCCACCTGCTGGACAACGTTGGCCATAACACCCACTGTGAGCTACAGTCAGGCGATTATATTAGTTAATTAGAAGGCATCACCCCGATGCTGTGGATTGGGTTTCACCTCCAGTTTGGGGAATTCTGCTGGCAGAGAAGCCTTGAAGGCAGCGATCATGCTCTGGTTGCTCTAGATCGAGCAAGTGAGGTCTGAATGGTCTGAGCGTTTTCTCTATGAAGTTCAGGGAAAGACCAATGCCCCCACACAACCAACCCCCAGCTGGTGTAAGCGGACGGAACAAGAAAGATCTTCTCGTTTGTGATGAGGCTCTTCTCGTTTGTGGTGAGGCGCTTCTCGTTTGTGGTGAGGCGCTTCTCGTTTGTGGTGAGGCGCTTCTCTGACTGGATCAGTGCCGCACAGCCCCCAGCACAAACACCAAAAGACAAAGACTGGGCGCATCCATGCCAGAACTTTGGCTCTGGGGAACTTTTACTTTAGCTTCCAATCACGAAGACGTGGGTTAGGGTCCAGCCAGCCAATAAGAAGGGAGAGACCCTCATAAGAACATAAGAACTATACAAACTAGAGGAGGCCATTCGGCCCATCAAGCTT
Organism: Cyphomyrus plagiostoma; assembly: GCA_019775915.2. Taxonomy (NCBI): domain Eukaryota; kingdom Metazoa; phylum Chordata; class Actinopteri; order Osteoglossiformes; family Mormyridae; genus Cyphomyrus; species Cyphomyrus plagiostoma. The sequence goes on from JABFEA020000067.1 coordinate 26,082,946, forward strand.
GTTTGGGGAGAACTTAACTAATAGCTCAGAGTTGTTAAAATCTTATCTAGCTCTCGGCCAGTGGAAGAAGGCCATCATAGCTTCCCGACAGCTTCACAAGATGTCTGACTTGGGGCAGGAATAAGCACGGGCAGCTATGGGCATGGGCACTGAAGGCACAGCATTGATGGCACACTTTGTGACAGACGTACCGCAACAGAGGAATTGTCTCCTTTACGTTTATAACACTACACATAACACTACAGATACACGACCAAAGTCGCAATCCTGCATCGCGTGCTGCGGCTCAAACTCGCCAACGGGAGAAAATAAGTTCACTATAAACAATCTCAATAACGGCAGATCATATTACAACACACTGCATTATTTATCTGCTGCTTCCAGTTACCCAGGGCAACGGGGGATCCTGTGAATTTCATATGATGCACGGGTTGTAGGCCGTCTACAAGACTGGACTTTTACCAGGGTAAATAAGGTGAAGTTCCTCAGTCAAATGTGACTATGAAAGCATGTTTGTGTGTCTTGCATGTAGCAATGGATCAGAGGGGGGTATATCTGTCTGGATTCTAGGGCTGAAGAGGACACTTTGAGCCTGTTCTGATCGGGGTTATCAAGGGGGGAGTTGTGGTAATGCAATATCCAGGGCGAGCAGTGGGTCCCTCAACCTGACCTGATCCCCAGGGGGGATAGCGTACTAGAACCCAGAGAGGGGGATCCCAATTGCCACCTCGCCCAAATGCCCACCGCAGTATGTCATCCTGATGATGCCGCTGCCCAAATGCCCATAGCAAAATGGCATCCTGATGATGCCCCCGCCCAAATGCCCACCGCAGTATGGTGTCCTGATGATGGTCCTGCAGAAGCAACCGTGAAACAATCTGGTTTGTTTTGAGTGGAAGCATGTTTTGTTAGGTGGTGGGAGTTTTCATTTGCTGTTTGGGCACTAAAGGGGGGGGGTGAGGAGGGGGATCTGGGTGTCTTTGTCACTGCCTAATTCCACATAATTCCACATGAAAAGGTGCTAGTTAATCCCCACGACCCCCATCCCCTCCCTTCATGGCCCTATCACACAGCTTACTGTCTGAGGCTGCCCTGAGACAGCCGTCTACAGACATCAGCTCGAAAGCCACCCCCCCTGCCCCCAAAACACCGCAGGCATGAGAGGCCCTGTGGCCTTACTCAGTCCCACAGCAGCCACACTGCGCTTGCCTCACTGGTTTGGAATGTCATCCACCAACAGCCCAACAGAGGAAGAAAAAGTGGCGATTGATCCGTTCAGTCACTGTTTAGAGCTTAATTAATTAGGGGTTCAGCCAGATTGAAAGCCGGCATGTTGCATCACCGACACCCCAGCTGGGGGCGCTGTTAAGAGAGCAAACTCTCTTGCACTTTGTCAACGTCACCCATTTGAGCCCCGGCCGCACAGATTCATGGCCAGCAAACCGGTTCCAGCTGCTGCCCAACCTACTTACGTCTCCAGACCCCTCCTCCATCCCAGTCCTCTTGTTAAGGTCTAACGGCTTAAATTGACAGGAACAAGGCTGTTTTGTATAACTCTCTTTACATATCAATGTCATCGCTGCCTTTCAAGTGCCTTAAATAAATGATGTGTGGTTTGGCTCATTAACCCATGTTCAAACAGAAAATAAGTTTCAGATGCCAGTTCCTACCCTCATTAAAGTCTGAATTTTTAATCCCAGAAATTCATAGCACGGCATGGAGCAGTAATAAGCACTTTTTCTTCCAATGGCAGCTTGATATAAATAAGAAAAATGATGGAACTAATTACCGCTACAAGGCAGCAGTGGATTCGGAATGCCAGATCTCTTGACTGGTGAATGGCAATGACATGAAGCTATTTTTGGATGATGCCGAATCTCCAGAATGTTCTTCACCATGTTGGGAGGGGGGCATTGTGAATGTGTGTCTGAAGTGAAGGTCTGGAGGTCAGTACAACCCCCCCAGCACTATGCTCTCTAGTGCCCCTACATTCAGTCGATTATTACATGTTTTCCATCCTTCAAATAAACAGTGTTGAGAGCAGGTCTATTAGACGGATCTATTCGGAGAATCGCTGAGTGCAAAAGTCATCTTTCCAAACCATCACAAACCTCTCACTATGTTCCTCTGAATGGCTAATAGCCATCATCCTGAAAAAAAGAACAGGGGATGTTGAGGGAATAGGTATGGAGTGCAGAAACAAAGGGTCACATGATCAACCTTCCATTCAACCCTAAAACACAAGATCTATCCATAGTTGCAGAAAGTGGTTGTTGTTGCCCCAAACAAAAAAATTCTGCTAACCTTTACCCTAAATGACCGAGCCGATTGGCCTTGACAAACATCAGAATCTGTTAAGTGAAACCAGTAGAATGTGACCACGAGCCAAAAGCTAGTAAACTTCTGCTAGAGACCTGAGCTGTACAGTTGGGGACACTATTGACAAAACAGCATAAAAATAAGCAGAATTTGACAATGTCTCTCGCCTGTACTCTGCAGCCAGCCTGACCTCAAGGCAAGAACGATACAATGAAACCAGAGGTCGAACAATACAAAATATGGAGATGACGGCTGGTGCAGCCACTCTCACGTATTCAATAGTGTAGAACATCTGAAACCGTATTGTGTTTTAAAGAATCCACCAATTTTCAATTTTTTTACACTGTCAGTGAACCAGAGCAGCACTTACTGCAATATTTTGACATTCACTCAGGTCTCTACATGGACTGTACCGTTATGGAAAATGATGCAATTATTTTGCTGTGTTTTGTCAAGCAGTGCTTCTAAAGCATCATCCATCTATCATCTAACCACTTACCCTGGTCAAGGCAAAAGGGGGGGCCTGGAGCCAATCGCGGAAAGCACAGGACACAAGGCAGGGGTGCACCCTGGATGGGATATTTTTAAAGCATCATAAATCAAAATTAAGCTGCTTGTATCCTAACTGCAGTGTCATGTATCTCATACATAAACTTCCTGGCTATGAAGAGGAAAAGTTACATAATTCCCCGCAGGGGGATTGCATTCTGGCAGCTGTTGAGAGCATTGTGGAAGATTCCCAGAGGATATGGCAGTGTCTGCCTCCCCAGGACCAAAGCCTGGAGACACTGCTCCCCTTGACGTGAGAACAGGGATCCCACATGAGCATAAACCGTAAAAACCACATAAATCCTCAGCTTCTATTCACAAAGCAAATGAAAAACAATTCCAGGCATTTTCTTCCAAAATTTCAGATGCACAGCTATCACTTCTCCAGTATTTTTCCGGAAAGATATTTTATTTTATAAAGGTTCTTTTATAAATGCGGATATTACAGACAGACCAATATACAAACAGCAGAAAGCTCAGCCTTCTCGATAGCAAAGACTGTTTGGCTCCTCTGCTGACCAGGTCCCATGATCCGAGCCTGCCGTCTTTACATCATGGGTAAAATTTGGATGATCCAGATCCACATTTGTGGGCTGAGATGTGATTTCTGGGCGAGTTTGCGGGACTGAATCATTAGCCATCCCTAGGGAGCACGTATGTCTTTTGCCTGAAGCTCTAGAAGCTGTCTCCAATTACCAAGCCCAGGCCCTCCTCTTCCCCCCCCCCCCATTACACACTCCTTTTGGGGGGGGGGGGGGGAGTGTGGTTGAGTGACCTTCTGTTTTTCCTACAGGGAAGGGAGGGGGATCATTCATAGAGACACAATGGCTAGAGCATTCAATGTACCAGTAGAAACATCTGAGTTGCCTGTTACACACCCCATCCCCCACTCACCCCATTCAGGGGTGGGGTCATCGGGGCACTGGGTCCAGCTCAAAGGCAGTTGGCCTTTGCAGTACCCCCTCCCCTTCAAATCGATTCAAAGCATATCACTGGCTAATGATAAGGTCAGCTCCTCTGTATAAATGATGACTTATGCCCTCACCTTAAAAAGTATAGACATCTCTGCCACTCCAGACCTAAAACTTGTCCCTTCACAAATAGAAGGAAACACAGAAACAACTCCTTCCTTTGGACATCAAGATTCCCTCAACAGGGAGTATCGTGGAATACTGTTCTGTCACCTTTCCTCAAACCCCTGGCTGATGTTGCCCACAGACGAGAACCTAAAGAGGGGAATCCAAGGTGGAACCGCCCCGGGGCCATGAGGAGGAGAAGGGGGGCAGGGCCAGACCCTGTCAGCTCCCCATTGGATGCCAGGAATGTGGGTCCTCCAGCTGAGCCGTCAGCCAATAAGAAGCAGACATCGCTCCAGAGCAGGCGGACAAAGGATGTCACTGACCATTATAAAATTATTATCCTCAAAAGCAGGGGCACTGGAGGGGGAAGCTAGGACGATTCCAAATGAGTGACAGGGGCCCTAACAAATTCAGAACATAATTGGATTGGTCTGGGTTGGAGGCCCAATATGATATGCTTTTATGGGGCCCAAAATCTCTATGGGCACCCTTATTCAAAAGTGATGCTGCTATTCAGATAGAAGTAAGATGCAATAACCCAGCAACGTTTGAAGAACGTTAAACATCTGTAGCTCAATCTGATTTGCATCATATTATTACTGCATGGAATGCTAAGTACACAATATTAGTTTTCACTTCACTCACTCCTCACCTTGTTGATATTATATTATATATAAATTGATTTAATTTTTAAACTGATTCAATATAAACTTCTGTGATTCTATGGTATTTTTTTTTAAATTACATATGAAAAGCCCACTGTAATACTGGCTTGTAATACTAACTCAAGATAAATCTCTATTATGGCTAATCAGAACATATTGAATGCCGTGCTGATTAACTGAAATGAACACCGCTTGCTGTCTCTCCAGCGACAAAGAGCCTCTTTGCAAATCGCCAGGAAACATGACGGAAGAATCGCCCATTCAGAGCATATGAGCGCCTGCTGTAATTGTTTTGATGGTTTCTTTGACAGATGGCTGCATAACAGTCCCAGGTTCTGAATCAGAATGATCTCACCGCCTTTTTCCATTTATAAAACGTTTTCTGCACAGAAAACCGTTCCCTCTCCACGCATTTCCTGTCAAAGCTGTATTTTCATCGATAGAAACCCAGAGAAACTCGATCGCTCTGCATCAGTATTACTGGAACATTGCTGGAACGCCTAGACTTTTTCCGGTTTAGTGCCTAGGGGCATGGGAAGAATATGGGAAGCAGAAGTGATTTTGTTTATTGTCAACTCAGCCCGCCATTATGGCACCCAGTGGCATCTTACAAACACAACGTTATCCCTCTCCCTAGCACAGAGGTTGCTTACACTTCTGCAGCTCAGTTGGTGGGGAAAAATGCAGAAGTATATCGTGCATTTCTTGAGAGTGTTTAATATATCAAGTGAAAGTGGGAGCTGAATATAAAACTCGCCACTATTCACAGCAACAAACTCCTAAGTAATGAGAAAGGCCCGAGAGGAAGTCCCGCCCACCATGGCAATTACCATGACAACACAGATCTCACATGGTGACCACCCCTATTAGATCATTCCTGAAGGCGGGGGTTGTCCTTGGGCCTGGTTTTAGAGGGCATCTTCATTATCGTTGTCCACAAAAAGAGGAACAACCACATTTACAACATATAAACTCCTTCAAATCAAAATCTAAACCCAAGGTCACTTTCATGGATACCAAAAACAGCTCATGCATGTTTTACTTGCAAAAAAATGTTTTCAGGCCAGAATGAAAAATATTTGGTATCAGATTGTACGGGTCCAAGCAACTAGAGGAGGCTTGACTTGGCCGGCCTCATTTACTTGCTTGAACGCACCTTCTCTACAATCTGATTGGTTATCTCTCTGAACCAATCATTTTTCGTTCTACCCAAAAGGAAAAAAACTGCTACTACATTCTCACAGAAACACAGACACACCTTAACAGCGACACTGCTGAACGTCAAATAGTTTCTTCCTGACATCCCATTGGCTGCTAAAAGTGCTTGGACAGGCCCTCGTCTGTCTGCCGGCTGAATGCAGCATAGCATTCAGCTCAGGGGAGTTCAGCCTTGGAGAAGACCATATAAAGAGGCCTCTCATCCAGCATCTGAAAGCCAGCCTGTCAGGAAGCGGAGCCCCCGGTCCCTCCTCTCAGTCTGGCAGAGGACATTCACGATCCGGCACAAAGGCCACACTCAACCCAACAAGCTCCACATATGGCACAACAAGGGGCCGCTCCAATGATACATCGCATTTAGGCACTATAGGACCAGAGGAATCATTGTCCCCAAAGCTTGAAAGGAGGCTGTCAATGTCATTGGGGATGTGGGGGGCTGACACACGAGATTTGGCGTGATGGAACCTCTCTGAGATACTGCGAAATCACAAATGGAATTTGTAAATATAGGCCTCCCATGTGTAAAGAGCTGAGGAAGCTAGCCCCTATGGGCTTTCACTGGTGTACTGTGATGGACGGTGACTCAGTTGCTTAGGGACCAGGCAAGACCAAGCACATGCAGCACAAACTACTGGCCAAAAGATTGGCTTTGTCACATCTCATCAACACTTTTTTTTCAGAGAATGGGAGAGTAACCTTCACCACTACTGCTGCTGGAATCATTGGTGCATGTCAGGGAAAAGCTCTGGAATGCAATACAATGAATATAACACCAAATATACATCCATCCATTCACTTTCATCTTTCAGCTGCAAAAGTGACAACCCTCGAGGGTGCCCCAGACTGCTTAGAGGCGAGGCTTTCTGCAAATAAACACAAAAGTGTAGCGATCAAGATGAGATTTCAGTTTGCAGAAAGCCCACGGTGGCAGAAGTTTCCCCTAACTAGCTGATTGGGTGAAAGGATGTTCTCAGAACGTCACCAACGACCAACCATCTCCCAAGAATCCGCTGTTGACAAATTGAGGCACAAGCTCTCATTCTAGGAGCTGCTCCCCAATGCTGCTTATCGTCCTAAGAATCATGAGACATATGAGAAAAACATGAAAAAATGATCTTGCAAGTTTAGATCTTTTTTTCCATAAGTGTGTGCCCTATTTAACATCTCATGCTTCAGGGTTTATAAATAATTTCACGTGTCTGAGTTTAGAAGACTGATGTGTCTTATTTCCAAACTCATTGAATCAGCAACCGATGTATTTATAAATACATTATTGTCTTCAGCTGGCTTTGATGTGTAGGCAGAACCAAGATGTCTGGATCTCTGGTTGTACATCAACTACGAGGACAGTTCCAGACACCTGTCAACATGCTCCTGCCTCCTGAATCAGGCTATCGAGTAGTGTTCATTAGCTCCAAGGAATGGGATCTGCACATTTTCTGAGCGCTAGGAAGGCTCCTACTACCCGGCAACTAATTACACCCATCCTGAAGATTAGCCAAGCGGGGGTGGTGCTGGTTCCCAGTTTTCCATACAGAAGTGTTTTTGATGGAGGGATGAGTCAAGTGGTAGTGGTGCTGTCATGAGGCTGCAAGACTTTTTAAAAAGCACCAAGTATTCTAAACCGAAATGCCGGATTGGAATTAAGACATTAGCGGACCTGCTTATCCCATGATGACCCTGCATAAACCCACATGGCTTGGGGGGGCAGGGGGATGACAGCGCTAGCTACAGGTGAGCTCAGGAACTGTACCTGGTAGACAGCTTCATCAACACCCAACCTTTTCGCACATTAATTAAATGCCAGCAAGGTTGAATTTCCCCGGTACTATTTATACAAAACAGGCCAGGTGGGGGCTCATTGAGCAGCACCATGGCCTCTAATCACCATGGCTGAATTCCCTCCCCTGGCTCTGTTAGTGTGGAGTTTGTGTGGGTTTCCCCCTGCAGTAAAATGGCATGCGGTTTGGATGACTTGGTGTCTCTAAATTGCCCACAGCTTGTGAGTGTATGCTCCAGCTGGGGCAAGCATCCTCTCTATGATGTCTTCTTTCCCATTCTAAGACAGGCTTGTTGTGACCCTGCGTTTGACAGGCAATTGTGGGAAACTGATGGATGCGTAAATGGCAAGACCAAATTTTAACAGCAGCTCTCGTTTCATTGGCTTCCATAACTCTGTCTTTTTAATGCACCCCCGGCATCTGCGCTCCCACTGCTGTCAAGTTTCAGGGCTCTTCTCAGGCTCCGCCCATCAAACACCCATCCCTGTAAATACGCAAAGCTCAGAGAGTGAGGTCAGCTCAAGGAATCGCCTCGTGGCCAGCCGGCCAAGAAGCTCTGCCCTCACGAGGCATTTCCAATGCAAGCCACAATAAGCAACAGTTACAATCACTAAGGATACCAAGGGTTTACTTTAGAGTGAAGAAAACTATCCACACATCCACCCGATTATCCCAGAGGTCTTGGGGGGGGTCCCCAGGTACGGTGGGGTAGGGTGCAATCCACAGGGCCCGCCCTGCCCCCTTTCTGCCCACCTCCTGCTGGCCTACTGCCCTCCTCCTGCCTGCCCCTAGTCAGCCTACTGCCTTCGCCTTGCCACACACATGCCCCTCTCTCCGAGAGTGGCCCTGCTGGTCGAGGGCGGGGCGAACACCTCTGCCTTCTGCAGAAAACAGGTTACGGATTAATTAAGCCTGCACGGCACACACAACCAAGAATCCACAGATGGAGGCCAGCTGCACTGATCAAAGGGCCATGAGCCTGAAGCAGAGGTCCAAACATGGAGGTAGACCAGAGCACAAACAAGGCTGCACACACAGATGGCTTTACACAAAGGATCAACTAGCAAACCGTTCATGGTAAAATGGGTAGAATGTGGTATAATGACGTGCAGACGCAGAAAAATGAATCACTAGTACTGTACAGTTATTTTGAGATTGAGAGTTTGAGTTTGAGATTGCCTATCTAGATAAACTACCTAAATTTTTTCATAAATAGAACGGGCCTTTTCCTCCAATAGTCTGTCTCTGCCAGGATAAAAAGAAGCTGTGACTTAGAGATGAAACAGTAATGCAAACACACCCATCACAGAGATTATGTTTGAAGGGTGACTCACATACACTTATACACACACACACACACACACACAGCCATCTTTTCTTTTGAGGTTCACCGTAAAATCCAGCAAACCACCTCTGCCATATGACAGCACTGGAGGCTCTGGTCTCAGACACCCGTTGTCTGCCGTCAGTACTGAGCACAGTCAGTCAGTTGATACCCTGAACTGGACTCTATTTGCGTGTTTGATTCTAAGCAATGGCCGCGGGGCTGTGTTATTGCAGTGGAGAGGTGTGCTAGGGGTATGTAGAACTATTATGG
>JABFEA020000067.1:26101063-26114567 GCA_019775915.2 Cyphomyrus plagiostoma
TTGGAAGCCATTAAGAAAAAAATGCTCTTCTTGTTTTATCCTGTTCATTTTGTGTTTAAATGCTTTAAAAAAAAAACAAACATATTTAGGTGTTTTGGGGGGCCGGGAACCAATGAATTGGTTTTCCATTATTTCTTGCGGGAAAAATTCGATCAGAACTCAAACTTTTTATAATTCGATCTGGAGTCCGGAATGGATTAAGTTTGAGAACCGAGGTACCACTGTATATAAAATGCTTGTATCATAATGTAATCCTGAAGCGTCGCGGAGTAGTCAAATCATTCGTAGTTTATCTTGTTTTGGCTCCAAAGAAGTTTATATTATGAACACACATTAGAATTTAACAAAAAAAAAAAAATTAGGTATATTTTATGTAACATTAATGTCATGACTTAACTCAGATTCCCTTAGTGTTTCATTGAGTATGAAGGATCTATTCTTACCCGTTGTTTAAAATCATTATTCGACCTATATGGTATGTCTGGTATCGTTATTAAATTGATCGATTATAATCATGTTAATTCATGTATTGAAAGGAGTTTGACAGTAATCAGTGTTTAGTACTGCTGTAAGGAAAACACTGCCAAGTTACAAAATTTCACAATGGTTAATGGTTAAGAATATTCATTCATAATTTAGAAAATTAATGAAAAAGTAATAAAATGTAATTAGTTACATTACTTTCATATAGTAATTGAAATAGTTACACTAGTATTACATTTTAGAGTAACTTAGTACAATAGTAATGAATTGCATTTCCAAAGTAATCTTCCCAACACTGCTTACTGTATAAATATGTATGCGTGCTTGTGTGTACAGTATATGTATAATATGCAAATATAAAGTATATTTACTGTACAATGTAAAAATGGAACACAGTAATATGAAGTACTGCAGTAAGGATACAATCTGCTTTGCCTCCCTACCCCTCCACCATGCAGCCTTGATTCTCTTCTTCCCAACTGTTGACCCTTGATTTCCTTCTTACTCTTCTATTGCCAAATTGTGACACTGTGTTGTGCCTTGTCAATACATGCTTGCTAACTGAAGATTCACGAGATGCACCTCTGAGTGAAGCTCCTGACCAACCCGAATCAGTAACTATTAAACTAACTACCTGGGAGAACTGAAAACAAGGCCTGAATTTGGAATCGAGGTCCAGATTTGAAGAACCCTGGCCTAGATGTTTTAGAAGGTCAGACTATGCAACAGAGTACCAGTATCATACATTTTGACCGATATGACATAAGGAATTGATAATGTAGGAATCAGCAGACAATTGTACATAATCACATGCATGACTATGGAAACACTTTGTTTGGCAGCAAAGGGCAACCGCCTGCTATGGCACCCATGGAGTTGAGGGTTAAGGGCTATGCTTGAGGGCCCACAGACGTGGCTACTCTGCCAAGGCCAGGCTCAAACCGGCAGTTTTCTGCCTACAGGCACAGAGGCTTAGCCCACTGAACCACATGCCAACTCCCAATGCACCAAATGCACCAAAGCAACTGAGTAAAACTGTATTTCTCTTTCTGCAAGAAAATAAATGCCTAAAGTTAAGAAAACAGAATTTTAATAACTTAAACTTACATAACAAATGTTCATTTCAGTATTCCAGCCACGGTTCAATATACAAACAATCCCATATCCAGTTGCCAAAGTCAACAAGAAGGGTCCCGTTGGTGGTCCTGGTAAATAAAAGATCACCTTGTATGTTTTGAAAGCTCCGAGGATTTGAGTCACTGTTCACAGCACAGGAAGTCATAACTGCAGGAGGCCAGTGGTGAGCTTTTGATGGGCACGGTCACTGCAGGGTCTGCTCTGGAAAGTCTTACCCTAAACATACAGGCAGTCCTACATCTCCACAAACGTAACTCTGCTCACTAAACCGTTTAAACCCAGCGACTTCTTCCGCGCTGTGAATATTCTGTGGTGCACCGGCGTGACATTTTTAAAGGTTTTCCGAAAGGTCACGGTATAGCTCAGAAAGTCACCAGATGGTCAGAGGTTTTAAGGCCTCCGGGTATTCGCTCGGTACACTTTAGCTGAAACGTACACAAATAATCTCCTCAGCTGCTCCACTGAAGGAGGGGCATAAGCTGACAGAAACAGCCGTATGTCACGCTGGGACACAGGTATTCAGACGCGGCCCACGGTAAAAACGCAGCTGCACGGTGGAACATTCAAAACCACAAGTCAGCAAAGAAATCTGCCTATCTAAGAAGAGGAGATTTGCCAACTGTTTATCATTATTTCATTGTCCATCCATCCACCCATCCATCTATCTGTGTGTCATACCAGTCAAAAATCTGAAAACACCTCCTGAAAATGATTTGTTGTTCAAAAAGATAATAACGCTTAGCACAGCATGACTGTATGAAATAAGTATTCTGGGGAATGAAAAGAGACTGAGAGCTGCGATATATGACCAGACCCCCACAATCCCCCCAACCTACACCGCATAGAGATGGCTTGAGATGAGTTTGATCGAAGAGTAAGACCAAGTTGGGCAACATATGTCCAGAACTTGTGGGAACACCCTTCATGACCGGTGGAGAAGCATTCCAGGTGGCTACATAAGAAAGCTGGCTGAAAGAATGCCAAGAGTCTGCAATGCTGTCATTGAAGCAAAAGGGGGCTGTTTTGCAGAGTGTAAAATCTGAGAGATTTTTGAAAAATTTTGAACACTTATCATTCCAATATTTATATGTAACACTTCATCGCCTCAAGGCCATTTACTATGAAGTGAAAAACATAGCTGAAACAGAGACAAATACAATAAAGGCAGATACGCCCAGCCCAGAGTCCTGCACAGGTCTACTTTTGGAGACCTGCACCCGCCCACACCCGCACAGTACAGCACCACACCCGCACAGTACAGCACCACACCAGCACAGTACAGCACCACACCCGCCCGTGCACCCGTGATTATTTCAAAGTTAAATCCACACCCGCCTGGGCCCGTTAACATTCCGCCCGTTACCCGCCCGTACCCATGATAATTTACACACAGTTCTTTTTTCTATGCACCTCTCAACGTGACAAGCGCTGGGCCTACATGAATTTTGAATTGAAACAAAAAAGTCTGTTTAACACAAAATCAAATCAGATAGATCTAAGCTATCCATACTGTGATGAGCGTGAAAGAGAGAACACGACAACACGCTTCAGCAAGGATTCAGACGTGTATGTGAATTCCGAGTTGAGTGACATCACATCCGACAAGCTCCTGTTCGAGCTACCCACATCTCGGAACAAACATGGCTGCCTCCATGAACGCGCTGCTGTGTGTTGTTGCTTTATATTTTAGCAGATTTGAAGTGAGATTATTTTTTTCCGAAAGACAAAAAAAACAAGAAACACAGTCAAACACAGAACTAGTCAAACCACATTAAAAGCTTTATAAAATATTCATAGCAATATTCTTTTTTCAAGAGGCAAGCAAACAAACAAACCAAAGACAGTGACAAGTCTGGTAAAAATCTGATATTGCATGATAGGATACTGTTTGCGGTCATGATATGGTATTCTATAAATTGAACACATGCAGTTACATTTATAACTATTAATACATTTAACAAAATAAACAATTTTAAAGATTTATAAAATCGAATTACTGTTGAGTGTGTAAGCCGCCATGTTGAAATTACGTCACGGGGCAAAATCTTGTCCGACATCAACGTCATAAAAGCGGCGTGTTTCCAACGGGAAGTGACGTTTTTCTTGGCGTTTTTCATCCAAGTTCCGGCTACAATACTGTTTTGATTGACCTGCTACCCGCCCGAGTGTAATGAATTACCCGCCCGCATACCTGCTCGTAAAATTCCAGAACATTAAAATCTGCCCATTTCAGCAACTATCTGCGGGTACCCATCGGGACTCTGGTCCAGGCTTTTGACTGGTACTGTATCTATCTATACAAGTACTATAGCTGCATTTCACAGGTACATTAAAAGGTTAGGTGGGGCCATCCAGGTAGCCAAAGGGTCATGCACAGACACTTACGCGACAAGGGGCTTGCGGCACAGCACCAGGCCGTCATACAGCAGGCACACGCCGAAGACGGTGACCCCTGTCTCCTTCACCAGCATAGCACAGGTGCCCAGCAGCAGACTCAGGATCAGCAAGCAGGGTGACACGGTGGCAGGGAAGCCGGACCCCGGACAGCTCCCGGTCACGCTCCTTGCACGGAAAAGAGAAGAGCGAGCTAAGCATTCAGTAAGACCTGGACAAGGGAACAGCCAGGCTAACATACGTTACTGTATGGAGCAAAGAGGAGCTAGTTTAACATTCAGTAAGACCTGGACAGGAGGATACTACCATGTAGAGATGACAAGAGTAAGATTAATGTTTGGAAAGATACAGGTATTGCACAGATAAGCTAGTATGGGACATACACTGAGGCATATCCAGGTAGTGGAAGGAAAGAGTTAAATTATCTCCTACTAAAGCAAAAAAACACCATCATATTAATCATTGCAAAGTTGTTCACATTCACTTCGCTGCTGTGTTATGACACTTCCATAAGCAATAATGAATGATCACTGTTTGATAACGGTGACAGAAGTATCAAAGTGAAAATGTGACTTGCGCATTGCCTGCCTGCAGACACCTCAGGGAGATGAAGAAAGGAAAGGTGGCAGATAATTCAGGATTTACCCAACCGTGACCCATCCCACCTCACTTCATAGTGACTTAAACATGGAGATGGATGATTGGGGGTGGATCTAGCTAACTAGACGGCGCTTACCTAATATAGGAGAGAAACGTCAGGAGGAATAACATGCAGGCCAGGACATCGGCCCTTCCCACAATCCCAGACACCTGTTAAACAACAGAACATAATTAACACAGAAAGCCATTGCTGACACAGTCCTCTTTTTTATTCTCTCACAATTCCCAACATACCTACACCAGATATTCTGTGTTCTTGATTGGCTGGGAGCGAGCAAAACTGTGGACTGTCTGGGGGACCCAGAGGATTTGGGTTGAGAAACATACACATAGAGCAAGGGTGTCAAACTCCAGTCCCGAGGGGCTGGATCCCTGCACATTTTGGGGTTTTCCCTCATTTAATACACCCGATTCAACTCCTTGCACTAATTACCACACAGCTCTTGAGCTGAATCATTTCTGATGGGACTAAGCTAGCCTGGATTCCGGTCCTCCAGGACTGGGGTTTGACACTCCTGACATAAAGGATGAAATGTCCAGCATAACCACTTGGCTGAGATCCTAGACAGCTGCACTGACTGACAGCTCAGGACAGGAGCTGAATCGAGTCCAGCTAAAGAACAGCAAGCGCCGTCAGGCAAACCCAAAGCCTCCATAAACCAACAGCCGAACCGGCCCCGACGTACAGCAGAGCCCGCTAAGGTCTGATCTTTCAGGTGCAGGACGCCACCCACCATCACCGCAGTAAACAAACTGCTCACTGACTCCGACTCATCATCCTGATATAAACCCAACTCATCTCGCCATGACAGCACTCATCCAAACACCCAACACGGACAGAGAGGCAGCTTGCACTTCACAAACGCAGCAGCCCATCCAGTATTACTTGCACTTTATTCATTATTCACACATTGCATTTTTATTTTATCTGACATTATCCTCCTGAGTACTTAACACAACAACAGGTGAATAGATATTATCGAGTGCCTTGCAAAAAAAGAAAACAAAAAAAAAACAGAAATCGATATTGCATGATTTTAAAATTATGTGAAAAAAGGCCAATACTACTAGAGGAGAAGAAAAGAAACATTTGATGGTGAATATGCGCAAAGGAAAAGCCTGGGTCTTCAAGGAAAATGGCAGGCCAGGACCTCTGGGTATGACAGCTTTATATGATTACACAGAATGTGACTGTTGGGCGAACAGAATCAAGAGGAAGCTGAAGCGATTCTGGTTTCCTAACTCTTCTGCAAATGTCAGGGATGGGAGTCGTGAAGCACTCCACCCCCGCCCGCCACACCATCCCTCTGTGCAACAGAGTGCCCCTGAGTATAGAAATCGAGCAGCAGCACTGGAATTCTTTACATGACTGTTTGGCTACGTTGGGACGTCGGCCAACCTCCAGCAGGCGGACGATAAAGGCTTTATTCTCTGCTTCATTCCACTACTGTTCTCCTGCTGAACACCGAGGTCGGAGCCCAGACTTGGGGAGGGGAGGCGGTGGTCTGGGACGCCGGGGGACCGACACATCAGGCCGTAAGGAGGAAGAATCAGGCCCAGACAACAAGCATATGTTCAGCAGAGACATAATATCCTTGAGCCTGGGCGCATTGACGAATAACGACCTGTGATGCGGGTAATGTATATCTGGGGTTCGCCTTCCCAAAACATAGACTGTGGCCAAGCTTAGTTTACAGCTAGCGTTTGACCATTCGAGTTGCCAAAACAAACCAACATAAAGCAAATCACGCTCGATCTGGAGAGCGAGGAACCTTTCAACCAGTCAATGATCACTTATAAAAGACTAGCCTCATATACTAAAAGAGTCCACTTCAAATCGGATATTACATTAGTCAGTCAAAGGACGAATTAATTTGTTCAATTCTCATTAATAGTTTTCCTCTAGTTGTTCTCCCGCAGTTTGAAAAATAAAAGTGCACACTCATCTGTTTCATAAGGCTGCTTGAGTAACAGGGGTCACGGAGGGCTGGTCGTATATTTTATTCATGAAGCCACGGAGAAGGTCCTTTTGTCATGTCGACTGTCTTTTCGCCTTTCCTGTTCACTCCCTTGAGTGCGTTCAAGGTGGGCATTTAAGGCACTAAATGGCACTAAGTCACACAGCAGCTATGCAGGGATGGTTCCAGGCTGGCAGGAGGGCCACACAGCCCTTCTCCAGAAATCGTACCCCCTTGGAGGGGCGCCCTGACAGTGGCTGCAGTAGAAGACACCTGCCATGGTGCCCCCCCCCCAACCCCCACCATTCTTGGGGTCTTCAGACAAAGAAGAGAGGGTTTGAGATGTGGTTCTCCAATACCCTGAGTTTCCATTCAGCCTGGCTGGCGACAAGGTTATCAATCAAAACCACCAGGCCTGAGTTTATATTGTGTCGGGGGCAAACCTGCACCGGATTACACCCATCGTCCAGCAGAGGGGGCTCAGACTCCTGGTGCAAAGCTGTTCTTAGCCACATTTAAAGGGGCTGCTCACTGGCTTTTCAGTAGGATGGGATGTGACTATTGCTGGAACCTCTTCCATCTTCTACAGCAGTGGTTCCCAACCTGGTCCTTGGGGACCCTCAGACGGTCCACATTTTCACTCCCTTCCGGCTCTCAACACACCTGTACCAGGTATTCCGTGTTCCCAATTGTTGGGTTCAGTTTTGGGAGCTGGGAGAGAGCAAAAACATAGACTGTCTGTGGGTCCCAGAGGACTGAGCAGACAAACACTGACTTTGACTGTCTAGGGCAGGGCCGGCCAATCTTATCCACAAAGGGGCAGTGTGTATGCTGGTTTTTGGAATAACCTTTAAGTCAGCTGTTCAAACCCAGGGGCAAGAACAATTCAGTCAATCAGTCCTGTAATTAGTAACTTAAATAGAGGTCTGCAGCAAAAACTTGCATACCCAATGACCCTTTCTGGATAAGGCTGACCACCTCTGGTCTACGGGTCCCTGAGGAGTGGGGTGAGAAACATTGTTTTGGAATCTTCTGTGACCCTGACCCTGTGACCCTGACCCTGCTCCATGGCCAGCACACTCATACTGTGTCTTCCCGAGGCCAGAAAGAAACACCCTCAAGCTTCTTCCACGCTCAGACCCCATTTGCTGAAGCTGAAACACTGCAGTACCACGGCACGGCCAGCTGACCAGCTGCGTCGAGAGCTGCACCGGGGGTAAAGCCACTCACAACCTCTTACTCTCCCTCAAACAGCCATAAATAAGCTTCAACCCTGTGAGCGCTTGCAAGCTGACAGGTAGCACTTAGAACACAGAATTGTATACTTCTTAAACCGCATCGGGACAAAAATACAACACACAAGATGTTAAGATGTTAGGAGATCACTGCATGGTTCCTAAGCTCATTCCATAATCCTTCAGGTGCAGTAATGTTGATGATGCTTTCGTGCATTCTCCCAGTATTCTCAGTGCCAGATGTTCCTACACTTGCAATTCCATTCATCAGAGGCCTTGAGGGATCGTGTGAAATTTCACACCCTCCCTTAATAACAAAGAAGCCCAGACAAACAATCCAAGGCTGAACACCTTCCATCTCAAACAAGCAATTACAGACGCTCCCTAGGGTAGGGAACTCTTTCTATAATGGCCGGTGAAGAGTGTCCTTCACTGGTCACTGCTCTGAGTCCCATTATCACAGAAGGTCTAAGTGAAATCTAAGTGAGAAAACAAGAAATTGATTCATTTAAGCTCAACACATAGCACATTTTGTTTTACTCAGAAACATTGTTTGCGTTAATATTTCTTTATTAAGCAGTCAGACAGAAAGCTGACATATTTATAAGGACAGTGGCTTCACCCCACAGTCTATTTTAAGCAGATGGTATTTATGGCCCCCACCTTGGGCACCTTGAGTTAATTCTAAGCTCACGCTGGCACCTGCAAGCTCTCCCTCTCCCCTCTCCGACTCCAAACACACTCACGCAAGCTGACGCAAACACAAAGCCAGAAACATTAGCCAAGTGTGAAAAAAACCTCAGCGGTTTTCAGCCGAAGGTAATTAAAGTTGGGTCTTTCGTACAGAGGCCGGCCCAGGACCATCAAAGCAGGGCCCAGAGCAGCAGCGGTCCTTATCAAGCCAATTAAAGCCGGCTAGAGCTGCTAACGTTCACACACGTCCACGTGTGCACATGAGCGTTACCCGCTATCCCAACTTGGGGGAACGGTAACGACGTGATCTCATTTCCTGAGGCCACGCGCTGCCGCTCGCCCTGCCAGACGCCGGTCCTCAGATCCCAGATATCTGGTCTACGGTTAGCATTAGTGGTGTTTAACATACACTACGGTCAAACAGGGACTGGAAGCTGCTCTTCAATTGTTCTAGTCTAGGGGTACTCAATTATTTTCCCTGGGGTACAAATTTCATCAGCGACACAAAGCTGAGGTCCACTCTCCCCCACAGTATATTCTGATGCCCAGTGGGGGGGACCGATTGCGGCTTTCCAGATGAAATCACGGCCCGCCAGCGCACACCCAGGTTCCATTCAGATACTCGTGTTAAAAACGGCAGGAAACAAAGGTGTGAAACAAGTAGGATGAACATGAATTCACTATGAATGGATTCATAACTGTATTGTCTAGCAGTGTGCCATCCACTGGCACAAGGGAATAGGAGAAGAGGAGAGATGAGGAGAAAGATGAAAATTTTCGGGAGCCCAGACACTATAGGGGCACACATGGGGGCATGGATAATGATAGCATTGGTTCGGAGAAACGTGGGGACCCATTTGGGAGAATTTTTCAGGGGTTCAGCCATGTCTCTGTATGACTATGGACCCCAGAACTATCAAGCTGAGAACATCATTGGCATCACATCTGCCGTTAAAACCAGAAGTAGCCATTTGATGAAAGCTCCTCCCCAGCTGCAGTTCAACCATGAAATCAAGACAGAGTTCCTCCACAGAGCCACAAAGACCCCCAATGCTAACACCAATTCTCACCTTCCCCACAGGCCCTGCACCCAACGTTCAGAACATTCCGCCTTCTCTGTTATCCCCCCCAAGAACCCTCGCTTACCGCCTCTGTGTGAACAGGGTGGACGGCGAAGAGCAGGGCTGCAAGGAAGGCGGGCCGTCCGTCGGCAAACACGGCGCACTGGCACGTGTGCATCAGCAGCGCCGTGGAAGCGCAGTGCAGCACCACGTTCACCACATGGAAGTAGAACGGCGTCATCCCGCCCAGCATAATGTTCAGCCTATGAGAAAGAAAGGAGTCGGGAGTGGGTGGTGGCTAAGCGATTAACATCAAAGACCAGGTCTTTGATTGGCCAAGCACTCTGTCATACAGAGCAGGAAGGTTCGGTCAAACGATTCAACCTGAATAGGACATTATTATCCATCAGGAGCAATTCCAAGACTTTCCAGGGGCCAATCAGCTTTTGAGTGTCCCTGTGACCCCGCCCCTGAATATGCCCGTTATCCATCAATCTTCCAACATCTTACCCTGGATAGGGATGTTGGACATTAATACACCAATTGGGTTTTATTCTCCTCCTGGGTAAAGTAAATACCGCAGAGCACAGTATATATGGAAAATATTATAAAACCCATAATGACTGTGTAAAGTACAAGGTAATAAAGCACAGCTTAAGCATCCCTTTGAACTGGTTTTCCATCATCTGATGCATGTTGACAGACCGACTGCGCAGTGGAGCAAATACACAGCCACACAATTCATAATAAAACACTTATAATGCAGGCACCTCCTGACTCATCCATGGGCAGGGGACATTGCACCGGACTACTCGAACCCATGACCCAGCGACTGCAGTTTCAAGCCTCTTCCACAGGGTCTGCTGTTGTACAAAGAATTAATTGTGTGAGTGGGCGCGGTACTGAACAGAGAGCCATTTTTGGGCTTCTTCGGCTAAGAATACTCACGGGCCAGGAGCCTGGTTTTCGGATCACCCGCTCCCTCGTGCCCACAAGAACAACACCCATTGTGCACATTTCCAAGCCAGCATCCTCTTTGCCCAACAACCGGCAAAACATTTCTCAAAATGACAAATATCTGACACACTGGCTGTAACAGCATCCCAGCAGCCTGACCCTGAAATATTGAGCAGTTTTTCAATAACAGATTTTAATTAAATCATCATTTTCTGAGGTTTTTCTCTTTCAGCCCACCGGCACATATAAATGAGAATTGATCATTTTCCTATTAACAGATTCAGCATGATAATTAGAAATCAATGTGCACAGTCATTTAATTGCTTGCGGAGATTCCACTGAAGCCAAGGTTTTCTGGTTGGAAGAGGAATTCATCAGCTAAATTAGAAAACAAAACTGGCTAAAATGCAATACCGTTTTAGCACGAAGCACAGGTATGTCTCAAAGGCACTGTTTAGAAAATATGATCCAGTGAAATATAAAGGAAATGTGGAAGATGGGTTACTTAAAAAATTAAATTTTCTTAGATTTTCCCTGCCAGATGCGGGAAGAATGTGAATGTTTTGGGTGAGGGGCGAAGTCAGGCTCATTCCTACTGTGCTCACCTGTAATACATATTTCATAGTAAAATCTGTTACATTTGAGGGAGTCTGTGACCAATGGTCCGGCTCTCTGCGTTCTGGGCTTAAGCTTTTTTGAACAGATACTTTCTATTTAGTTCAGCAGCTAAACGACCGGCGCGCATTTATTAATGGGTGTGTACATAATCGTATTTTTCCTGATAAAACTGAGATCTTTTAGCAGACATTATATTTTAGATTGGAAAAACAAAATGAATAGGTTTAACGCGAGCAGCACATTTAACTTATATATTAGTGCAAGGGTGCATAAACGTAAGATGTTCCAAAGAGAGGACGCTTCGATTTTTCATAAAGATCAACTCCGGGCTACTTCTGTAGATTTTGCACAGCAAGCTCATCGCCAAACGTAAAAACCTCGCCAAACTTGACATATGCATGGACAAAGTATGACAAAATAAATAAATATGACAACGTTTACTATAAATACGGCGTAGGCGTGGTCGTATCGTTTATCAAAAAGTGCAACAAATTTCCGTAAAAGTGGGAAGTTCAAGTGTATATTTCTAACTCAGCTGCAACACAGTATGACATGCTTATAAATTGTATAGACGCCCCTCATGCAAATGCATCGACAAACAGTATAAATATAGTACAATATTATGAGAAGTCCTCTACATGAAAGTGAGAAACGCGCCTTCCCTTCGCAATTTATAAACTGGGACGAACCAAAAACCAGATCTGCAAGAAAGGACCTTACTGCGCAACAAGTGTTAGCGAGACCCCGATGCAAAGAAAAGCGAAACTTTGAACATCTGGCCCCTGGGAGTGAGTTTTAGCGCGCCCTTTCAGCTAGTTTCCCCGTCTCCCAGTAGTCCAGGTCGGTTTAACCCGGCGTGAAGTATGCTGGGTGGTCTGGGCGTCTATTTCAATCCCGTAACAGCATCATATCAGAACGCCGAAGCTGGCAGATCGGCGCGCGGTATTCGAGCTGCAAGATGCGGCTTCGCGAGTAGCACTCGGGCGCACTGACAGCACCCACGTTTTGCGGACGCGTCCAGATGTTGCGGCGATACAGAGGTAACACCTTACTGGCTCTTCAAAGCGAGAAGGGGGTAATTAAAAAGAATAAATCACGCACAACCTACTTGAAACTGAGAATGCACAGCGGTCTGTAGGACTTGTGGCTGGTGTTATCGGCCATTCTCTTCCCCCAGAAGTCGTTGAAAAAGATGTTTCGCAAGCTGGACCCCGGTCTGACATCGGGATTGTTAGTGATAGCCCACACATCGTCGTGCACGAATTCCCCTCGCAGGGAGTTACTATAGCACAGCGCGCAGGCAGCAGCTAAGACAATGTAGCAAAAAAGACCCCCGTCCGGACCGAAGAGAGCGGAAAGACGCGAAAGCGAGGTGCTCCTCTCTCGGCTCTTTGCTGTCATGTTGCCCCTCCGCTCGCATGCTGGTCACGTTTGTTGAAATCCCGGGGAGCGTGGGACACCATCTCCGGCTCCGGCTCGCAGGCTGCGGGCAGTGACTCTGAGCCGCCGACCGGGGGCCGCTTCTCCATGCGCCGCCCTCTCGCGCATGCGCGGTGGCCGCGAAAAAACGCGCAGCTTTACCTGGGGAAGAGAGAAAGGAGACCTGGGGTCGAACCTGACTCACTGATCGCTAAAACAACTGAGAATGTTTTTAAAGTGGTTCACTAACGGTGTGAATAAAGTACTGTATATATATAATAGGCTAGCCAGTTTCACTGAGTGAAATTTCCCCCGTTTAATATAGCAGTTACTGGAATCAATGTACTATGCATAGAAATTGCATGTAATTTAAATTTTCTTCCCGTACTTGAACATTGTATTTCAAAAATAAGTAGAAGCAAAAAAAGAACAACGAGCAAATAATCATGGACTTTGTTGACAAGTAAAATACATAGTATGCAATAATATCCTGATCAGAGGGTTGCAGATCATGGAATCTGCTCATACAGCACCTAGAAACTACCGTCAATGCTACTTTACCCTAAAATAATTATTTCAGAAATCAAAATGGATTAAATACTGTGCTGTATTCCCACTTGCCCTGTCTTGAAATATCCTAGCCTATTCCTAAGTGAATATCCCTTTTCATATTTATTTAGCTGGAGCGCGATCCACTGGCAGCCGTGCATTGCTGCTTATAACAGTCACTAAGCAACGATGTTGCAGAATTGTTGCAGACACAACATCACGGACACAGCTACCTAGCACAATCCCCCGTCGAGGGGGTCAAATATCGCCGGGGGGGGGGGGGGGGGGGGGGGGGGGGGGGGGGGGGGGGGGGGGGGGGGGGGGGGGGGGGGGGGGGGGG
>JABFEA020000067.1:26135123-26158170 GCA_019775915.2 Cyphomyrus plagiostoma
AAAAATTGTGTAATCAGTTTCTACTGAGTGCATAAGATAAAACAATACTGCTTCTTTGCAAATATGAGACACCAAACTGGACAAAAACTGAGCGATGCCATGTGCTTATACTAAACCATAGATGTAGATTTTTATCAAATCTGTACATGAAATTAGATCTTAATCAGAAATAAGTGCAATAATGATTAAATGGACATAACTGGAGTCAATCATCATGAAAACTGTTAAAATGTCATTGTGTACTTATGAAACATCTTATTTTACACTGATAATAGCCCACCACGATTCAAGCCTCCAAAGTCTAATCACTGTGGTGGCCTTCACATTATTTAATATTTACTTTCACATTATTTAATGCCTATTTATTTTATGACTCTAATTTCATAAGAAATTAAGAAACCACAAATTATTTCTTAAATCAGCATCTCTATGTGAGACATTTTGGCCTTACACGTTATCTAGTGACACACATTTTTCATGGATTAATCATTGATGCTAATATGTGGGGATGCACTTAACTGTCACGCATGTATGCATTCACCTTTAAAAGTCATGCATGCGACAACCGATTGTTATAACAGCACAAATGCAAACTTATTTTATGTACATTTGCACTGCTATGACAAGAAATTGCCGTGCATTTTAACCTCTATACTGCAAATGAAGTACGAATTAGCATATAAAGGTTAAAATGCATAGTAATTTCTTGTCAAATCAGCGCAAATGCACATTAAGCAGGGACGCTAAAGGAATTACTGCGCAGTATGCATTAATGGACTTCTTTAATAGGGAGAGTGAAGACAAGAAAAGAACAAAACATTTTGGGAAACTCTTAATTTGCAAATATACAAATAATCAAGAAATATGTAAATCCTTCCCCTGAAATGAATAAATGTAAGAAGTGATGCTCCTGTCCATTTCCATTCTCTTCACCTGTGTTAAAGTATAGGAAATACACGATAAGTTCATTTCAGTTAAATCACTAATATTTTAAGAAAGATAGCGTGAGTGTTTTTATTGCTGCAACAAAGCAAATATGTATGTTATGCATGCCTGGCTGGTACACTGAAGTCAAGTTCTAACGGTAACTTAGTTAGCTAAATTCATAGTGACATTATAAGTAAACACAACAATAAAAACACCAAAGCTCCAGTCACCCAGCAGGTCTGTTTCCAAACACAGAGTCCATGAAATTTGTTTTTAGGGCAGCCAACACCGTTTTTATTTAGCTCTCTTTTTGACTACCTGTATTCTTGCTCAGGACTGTTAGTCCCATCACCCCTGTCGTCTCTTATCCACACGGGATTCCATAGTAAACTTCTGCGTTTCTATCTTACGACGTCCCATGCTCATAACTCTGGCCCAGCAGTCTTTTGGGGCTGGAAAAAGAGCTCCGGCCTGGATATATCGGCCCCGTACCACTGTTATTTTTGGTGTGAATGCAGCAGCCCTGGTGTGAAAGGGCTGTGGGAGAAAACCAGAATACCCAAAGAAAGATCAAGAACAACACGCAAATACCACATAGAAAACACAAAGGTGGGATTCAAACCCAAACCTGGAGCCGGGAAGCAAGCATGCAATCAATTGCACCATCCATCGCATGTAACGTGACACAAGGTGAGCAGAATTCTGAAAATGAATTAGTTTGATTTTTCAGACTGTGCAATACATACACCAATCAGCTATAACATGAAAACCACCTGCCTAATAATGTGTATGTCCCCCTCGTGCTGCCAAAACAACTGTGACCCGTCTAAGTATGAACCTCTGAAGGTGTCCTATGGTATCTGGCTCCAAGACATTAGCAGCAGATCCTCTAAGTCCTGTATGTTGCATGGTGGGGCCTCCATGGATTGGACTTGTTTATCCAGCACACCCCACAAATACTCAATCGGACTGAGATCTGGGGATTTTGGGGGTCAAGTCCACACCTTGAACTCTTTTCTTCATGTTCCTCAAACCATTCCTGAACAATTTTTGCAGTGAGGCTGGGCACATTCTCCTGCTGAAAGAGGCCATTTCCATGAAGGCGTGTACTTGGCCTGCAGCAGTGTTTAGGTACAGTAAGTAGTATGTGTCAAAGAAACATCCACATGGATGCCAGGACCCAAGGCTTTCCGGCAGATCATTGTCCAGAGTATCACACTGCCTCTTCTGCCTTCTTCCCATAGTGCACCCTGGTGCCATCTCTCCCCCTGGAAAATGTCACACTCACCTGGCCGATCACATGATGTAGCAGAAAACGTGACTCATCAGACCCGGCCAGCATTTTCCATTGCTCCATGGACCAGTTCTGATGGTCAAATGTCCATTGTTGATGCTTTTGGTGGTGAACAGGAGTCAGCATGGGCTGTTTAATTGGCCTGTGGCTAAACACCCTGACACAAAGCAAACTGCAATGTACTGTGTTTTCCATCTATCATAGTCAGCATTAACTTTTCAAGAAATTTGTACTACAATTGCTTTCCTTTGGGATCGGACCAGGCTGCCTAGCCAGTCATTGGTTTACCATTTGGCCCTTCTTGAACCCCTTTTGATAGATTCTGACAACTGCATACTGGGAACACACCACAAGAGCTGCAGTTTTGGAGATGCTCTGACCCTTTCGTCTAGCTGTCACAATTTGGCCTTTGTCAGAGTTGCTCATTTCCTTACACATTTTTATTGTTTCCAACACATTAACTTCAAGAACTGACAGTTCACTGGCCTAAAATGTAATGGAAATATAACTGCAATGAAATAATCATTGTTATTAACCTCACCTGTTTTAATGTTATGTTATGCGTATAAATCAATACATTAAAAGGACATGTTAGAACTATTAGGTCCGTTTCTGACCGTTCTGACACAAGAGTAAACATTTCATACTTTTTTTTATTTTTAGTGTTGTGGGGAATTATTATAATATTTGCGGTACACTGGAAATAATCTCACATTATTCGGGCACTAACTGTAGAGTTATAACATTATCACGTTTTCGTTTCATGTCAGCTAATTGTTATTACTAAATTGGATCGCTAAAATCATGACAAAATCCCAGGAGACAATATTCAAACTTTACGTCTTTAACTTCTATGTTCGCCGCCCCCCCCCCCTAATTTTCATTCCAATTTCCTATATTTCTCTCTAGATGACTTTGATCGTTTCATTATTAATTGATCACTCGGCTACCTACGCTAAGTGCGCACAGAGCAGTGATTATTGAATGCGTCCCTCCCCCCGAGCTCAGTCTGATAGCGTCACAGGTCTCATGGTGTTCTGTGTGTAGTCTGCAGCATTTCCTTATTTGAAACGTGGACATTGAATGTAACTTTGATCACGATTATCGGAGAAAGGCAAACGCAACTCGTCGAGGGCACCAAATTAATTCATTTTAAAAATCGCTTCGCTTTCGCGCTCCGTAGAGCTTGTGGCGTCCTAGGCAACTGCCTAGTTTATTTATGCCTAAAACAGCCTTCGAACATCCTTTAAATTACATACATATTAGGGAATTACTATAAGAAAAGTCAAGTGAAACATCACCAATGAGCAATGTTTAGACAATATACAGGTATTTACAGCTGATACTGTTACTTAGAGTACTGTTCTTGGGGGTGGGAATAAGACCGGATTTCTGCATAAGAGGTGCACAGGTACGGTGTAATTAGATGGTATAATATGCTATTCAGAGTGAATAAGTATGCTCCTGTAACACAGCTAACTCTCTACCCATTTTCTTGGGCGGTAAGGCTCCATGCCCCCACCCCCGGAACAGCCCACCTGCCGTTCTGTATTAGAGAGCCTGAGGCTAATACAAACTGAGAAAATGGTAAGAAAGGCCGAAGCCTTTTACTGCAAAAAGCTGGCAGGTGCGGGTCGATGCAGGGCGGAGAAGGCGCGAAGGCAAAATGAACCCCCCTGTCTAAATTTAGACATAAATTGCCTTCCTGGAGAGTATTTCCGTTTTAACAGGCATAGGTCGAACCGACAATATATACATTAAATACCATGACACCCAGAGACAAATTACATAATGTAACTGTATATAAGGTCATGTACAAGGACTGTATACTAAACTCACAAAAGACCAATAAAGAAATTAAATTACTACGAAAAACAAAACCAAAATAAAGAGCAGTAGATGTACTGAGGATGATAGTATAGGCTTCAATCAGGGAGTACAGGTCCGCATAGAGTTTGCAGAGATAGTAAGGAATCGCAGTCTGGATGGGTGTGGAGTCTGAAGGCTTGGAGATTTAATATTCGTAGATGATCGGTGCAGACAAATGGTAACAAAGGACAAGGTAGATGCTTATAAGTGTGACCTGCTATTCTCTACCAGAAGAATCACTTTTCATAAAACAGGCATGGTGAAGACAAAGGAAAATTCATCTATCAGAACAGTTACTTTTGTTTAATAGAAAATGACTTAGATAGCTTTGATAGCTATTTTTACAGCGTAGCCTGCGATGGACTGGTATCCATCCCATCCCATCCGGGGCGCCCTGTGTAAGTGGGATTAGGGTCCGCTCCCCAAGACCCTAACCAAGGAAAGTAGTTGGTAGTATGGATATTTACGGCTAAATAAAGTGGATGACGGATGCTTAGTTGAGCCACGACATGGTTATGGCTCATGGATCTGTGCTGTTTTCATGTACATGAGCTATTTCTGTCAGGACAGTGTGGATCCTGAAGAGGTTCCAGAACGTAGTCCACAGTCAGCCTGGTGGAAATGAAATGACGGAGGCTTTGACAGACTGAAGAGACATTACCCCACATTGTGGTGGAAAGTCAACTAAGGAGGAGAAACAATCAACTTAATTCATCATAGCACATTCTGTAATTATGTTTAATTACTTTTATTAGATGCAGACAAACTATAACTAACGTATTTACATTTTCTTCTAAACTGCGACGCCCAGTGGTTTAAATAACGACCGAAAGTTCCGTGTCACTTTATGTATAGAAATGAAGTAAGACACGAAAGTATTGGAATCGGGCAGTGCGTGTGCAGTTTGTCCTATACTTGGGCCTACTTGGTGTACTGAAAAACTAAGTTTACAGATTTTTAAATAAGTCTATGGTCTATGTAATTCTGAACGCCAGTATGCTATATTAGGCCAATATTTATTTCCGATTGTACGTATTTTTACTTACACCAATAATATTATTTTATAGTTGCATTTTCCTTCAAACTAATAACAGACTGTTGTTGCTGATCGACAGAATCATAAGTGATCATTTTTTCTCGCTATTTCTAAATCATATTTTAAAATATAAAAATGATAAAAGTCGTATCTTATTTCTATCAATCGATATTATAAACTATTATGAAAAATATACGAAAGTGTACAAAAGAGCAACTGGCACAATGTCGACCTATATGAAAGCGGTAATAATTAGTGTTAAACGTGCAGAACACTACTGAGAAACCCAGGGGTCCAAGTCTGAAAGTAACTTGTATGTCATCACGAACGCCTGTCGTCTGTGGCATCGGCATACGCGCCGTGACACGTTTCGCCTTCACCACCTTAATGCTTTGCTGAGATTCTCTGGCGGCTCCGCGATCTGGACGCCGACTTCCATTCGCTCCTTCCGCCCAGCGAGCAGCGTCGGCGCCGCCGCGCCTGTTATGGACTGACATCACTCTGCGCTTCTTTCGCCATTCGCTTCCTCCTATCTGCATATGCAATAGACCCGGGATCTCCGGTTTATCATATTCTGCCAGCCGAAAGAACAGGAAAAATATTTCAACAATGAACAACAGCTTTATGAACATGGCGTCTATAGGATACTTCGATCCACTTAATGCTACAATCCCAGCCACCAAAGTTGAAATCACAGTGTCATGTAGGTAAGGGGACGACTTAATTTAACCTATTTCGGAACGTTGCATACATATCAAAGATTGTATATAGTACAATTTATACTCAATGTATTGAAGACTGAGTAACTGTTTCTTTATGATTTATTTGTGAATACTATAAATGGTATTTTTGGTAACGGTGTCAATACAAAACAGAGCTGAGCATCTCCTGCCAAAATCCTCCGCGGGAGAATGCGTTTTTACACACTTTGTTATTATTCATCAACAAGTTTTAAACTTGTAATTGGGGGGGAATATGATATTCTTTGTACAACACATAAGAGGAGTTGTAAACATCCTGACATGCAGTTAATTCTTCACATTACGCAACTTCGCAATATTAAAAGCGGGTGTGCTGCCTTTACCGTATTTGGCCGTTAGTGGGTGTGAATTTGAAGAAAAGGTAAAACAATTAGTAAAGCATTCCATTTGGAGGCACAGTACGGCTACACCGGTGGAATTTTGATTATTTAATCAGATCAAAATAAACAAAATAAACTCTAATTTTACTTTGATTTCCAATTTTTACCAGGCATACGTGTATATGAACAGTTACATATGCACTATGAAAATAACACTCTTATTGAAAAGTGAAGTTGCG
Organism: Cyphomyrus plagiostoma; assembly: GCA_019775915.2. NCBI lineage: Eukaryota > Metazoa > Chordata > Actinopteri > Osteoglossiformes > Mormyridae > Cyphomyrus > Cyphomyrus plagiostoma. Next base: position 26,141,570 of record JABFEA020000067.1, read on the forward strand.
ATGTTATTTCTATAATTTAAATTTTTTGAAAGAAATACGTTAGGAGATACAAATGCATTGTGCAAATATTATGATAATTTAGCCTATCTGACACCGTAAAATTCTTATTGTATTTACCTTCATGTCCCCAGTTATCATCAACGGGAAAATAAATTATTCGGTGTCACTTATATTCCGTATATATTATATGACCGTTCCCACTTCTTCTCTTGGGAGAGCAGCTGGCTCTCAGGCTCAACGCCCAGGTCTGGGCACCAGATAATCAGGGATAAGATGTTTGCTGTAATGGACTTCCAGCCGCCTAACAATCCCAACTTATTTTCTGTGGAAAGTGAAAACAACTTTTGTTTTTCATTCGTCGTTTTGAAAAGTATCGATTTTATGTCTCTAACCTGCTTATATAGATTTGAGATGGAATTGAAACAGTTCCACCAACAATATGCCGCGTTATTTGTATTTAAAACAGCGAGTAATCCAATCCATTATACCGTTGCAAGATTTTAAGAATATAAAGCCAAATAATGATAATGATTCATTCGAAACATAGGAAAGCTTTTAGGAGGGGCGTGGACTGGTTATTAGGTAAAAGTACGACAGAAGAAACCCTAAAATGATGTCCCATTACCCTTTAGCATACAGAGACCGTACCCTTTTCTGAAATTATCTAATTGCATTTTAATTTGGTACAGTCTAAACCTGCCGTATTCATAACAAGCAGAACATGTAACATTTATTTATTCAAATACACGCGATCAGATTTTTTTAAAAATAGCTTTGATATATCTAGACTCTTGACAAAAAAAAATCTTTTTTTGTGTGTGTGTGTTTTGTGTTTTTTGTGTTTACCTATTTGTGTTTGGGTAGCATAACCCGTACCAATTACAGGCCAACCAAGAAACGTTTTGAACTTGTGCCCAAACGGAAATTATGGTTACATGGTCAGATGGTGTTAGTGCCACTAAGGATTGATCAAGGAAGTACTACTCTTCCGAATCGATAACTTCAGTCATGTCTGTGATGAGGCACTGACTTCCAGCAGACAGGCAGAAATACCGGTAATCTTAATCGTATTGTCAGCTGTTGCTTTTAATGGCAGCACTTGGCAGAGTGAAATGTCACAACTGTGAATAAAGGATTGGATGTTTATATCCCACATTTAAAACTTTGCAAGAGAAAAAAACCCTCCATTGTTTGAAACCCACCAGTGCCAGTACTCTTAAGTTCTAAGAGCTGGTACTCATATATTTTGCCAATAAGCAGCAGATGATGACATTTTCATTTTCATATAACATTTAACTTGTCAATTCTGGTTTAATTAACCTAACTTTAGCTAAATTGGGGCAAAAAACTTATTTTGTTTCTCCTTTTGTGATCTGTAGTTGAATCCCGGTGACTAGATCAAAGTGGTCCTCTCAGGCAACTCTAAATAATTCACAGTGCAGTTGGATAGAGGTATTAAAAATATATTTATTTGTGTCACGCGTTCCTATGTGCCAGCATGTGTTTAAACATTGATCACTCTGTACTAGGGGCCCCTCTCTGATGTTCTGATCATTAGGAAACATCTTTCAGATAAAAGCAGAACAAGGTACCACCCGGCCCTGTGTATTTTTATAAGCTGCCATTACCAGCCACAGGAAATGACTTCACACAGCTGTCAACACTTGTCAATAGAGTCATATCAACAAATAGCTTAATGTTTAAAAGGGTTACTGTATATTTTAAGTTCTTAAAGAGCTGGTACCCATATACTCTGCCATTCTCTGAAGTAGATCTCCAGTTTTTAATGCATAACCATCTCGGTATTTCTTTTACAAACTTATGTCACAGATTCAGTACTGTTTTTCACCGTAAAACCTGACAACGTTCAGTGTTATATGGGTTGTGTATTGTAGCTTTCTGCGTGTACTCTGGGAACACTGCACATATCCTTGTCTTATTATTTTTCTTTGTTTTCTGGGAGAATACAGCCATGTACGTTTCAGTCTGCTAATAGCCAGGCTTTCCACAAAATCAGCTACAACTCATTTTAAACTAAAACTCATTTTATAATCTGTACGGCGTATTTTTACTCTGGTGGAGGATTGTTCCTGTATTTGCAAGCTGCAGAGCGTAGAGAAGGTTCAGGCTCTTTTTGCATATTGGGTTTCATATTGGGTTTCTTTGGATCCTGGGGAAATTATTAGGCAAGATGTCAATCTCTTGCTGTGCAAATAGCAGATTGTGGAAATGTGTGGCTGGAGAGCGAAACGGGTTAAACTTTCTGCAGATATCGACCGGCCTATTGCATTAGTCCTGACCTGCAGAGAAGTGCTCAGCTCTACCACCCCCAGACTTGCTGGCGATTACAGTGGTTCACAGCAGTTGAGGCACAACTGAAATAAATTGGAGGCACTGCAGGAGTTTTTCAATAAAGCAGTGCTTCTCAATCCGGTCCTTGGGGACTGACAGACAGTCCACGTTTTTGCTCCCTTCCAGCTCCTGGAGCAGAAACCTGGACTGTCTGGTAGGGAACTGTGTGGGATCAAAAACAAGGACCGGCTGGGGGACTGGGGGTCCCTGGGTATTGGATTGGGAAACACTGCAATAAATGATCAGAGGAAGAGCATGTCAAAGCCACGACACGTTACATCAAGCTTTGTGAGCAGTCAGCGCTGCCTTGCTCTTATGTTAACTGTGAATGGTTTTCTTTATAATTCCAAGAATTTCCACACCCCAATAAGAGATGGCTTGTGTGTGAAGCAGAAATTCCCTCCCCATATGACCCTTGTCTGTGCCCATATCCTTGTCTGTGCCTATATGATGCACGGATTTAGGGAGCTGATGCATGGTTACAGGTGTACATGTAAGCAACCTCTTTTGCCCCTGAATTAGGAGCATTAGAGTGGGGCTGGTGTACATGCAGCTGGGCCCCCTCGCTCTTCACCTCCAGGGCTCAGCGGGTGTCATTGTCATCATACCGTGTAACAGGGTCCAGGTGCCTTTCACTGCCTGCATTCTGGGCTACAGCAGTGGTGAAAGCGGACAAGCTACCGCGGGGATTGCAATCATGAAAATGATGTAATTAGGCAATATTACATTCACACAAAACCGTTTGCTGAGAAAATGAGCACTGAACTGTTTTATCGGTGACATGCAACCAGATACATTGGGTTTCTGAATAATACAAATGTTGAACTGTTTGAATAATTCTCCCCAGTTCTAAGTTTGAAAGTGTAGATTTGTCACAACTCAGTGCTTATTGGTTTAAACCTTTTAGTGGCCTTCATAGACAAAGTCTGTGACAAAACACCTCAAGGAAACAGGGAACCAGGGGGACTTTGGCTGTTGACTGGATGGACGGCATCAGGATGAGGTGAACCAGAAGGCAGACCCAACAGCAGAGGACTGGAGAACCTGGTCCAGGAGCCAGGGAACCTAAAAGGAACAAGAACCCAAAAACAAAAAACCTGATCCAGGAGCCAGAGAACCTAAAAGGAACAATAACCCAAAAATGTGTACACATGTGGAAAACCCCAAAGACAGGACAGCAGTGACACATTACCAAACCAGGAACCAGCTAACCAGAACCAAATAGGGGTACAGCAGGCTCAACTACCTGATTAGTAAATCAGGGACAGGTGTGACATAGTTATTAAGTGCGATATGGGCGTTCAGCTGGATCGAGATCTGGTGAGTGATGACCGAGGGAAGGGAGCATGTGTGTCGTTCATTGGGAGCTTTCTGAATCTCTTTGGGATAATAACGTACAGTGGTACCTCGGTTCTCGAGGCTCCGGATATCTGGATCGAATCCTAAAAAGTTTGAGTTCTGATTGAATTTTCCCCATAAGAAATAATAGAAAACCAATTAATTGGTTCCCAGCCCCCCAAAATTACACCTAAATATGTTTTTTTTAGAATTTAAACACAAAATGAACAGGATAAAACAAGAAGAGCATTTTTTCTTAATGGCTTCCAAAACAATAAAGATCTTACCCCAACATTACCCCTGTCCCGCCCTGATCGTCCGCTCCTTCCGTGTGCCACGCCCCCTCGTTAACCTCGTGTGGGATCCCCGTATGATCAGCTGTTTCTGGTTGTAGTCCTCTGCATTAAGTCCGCGTTTCAGTTTGTTTCCCCAGTTCGGTCATTGGGTGCGTTCCACTTGCTTACAGCGCTGGCTTAAAGCAACGCATTCTGATCCTGACGCACTGCATTACGGTTAGATGCATTGTGACCTCTCACCAGGCTGCACAAACTGGAACCGCCTCCGTGACGACACACCTTTGCCCTTATCGGCTGAAGAGTTTAGTTACACGCATGACGTTTGTATCCCAGGCAGCTCCGATGAGTAATCAGCTATTTCTCCCAAATATCACATAAAGCAGTGAGAACTGGTTTTCAGTTAATTTACCTGGTAAAATAAAGCTTAACTAAATGACATAAATGCTCTAATATTACATGTAAGGTAGTGGTTTATTTAATATTAGTTACTGTAATGCTGTGCTGCTTTATTTGGTTAATCGTCCAGTCTGTGAAGAAGGCATTCAATTAAGAATTGCATTGTAGTATGACTCATTTCCTGGCGCGTACAATTTATATTAGATTAGCGTTCACGGTTTGACTTATGATATTCAGATCGAACCCCAGATCATACTGGTCTGTTCGACTTTCAATAAATTCAAGTTCTAGTGAGTTCGAGAACCGAGGTACCACTGTATTAGCATGCATAATGCTGTTAGCCTAGTGCTGGATATTCCCACAGTGCCCGCTGCATCTCCTACCTTCCTTTTATCCTGCACCTGTGGACAATCACAGGAACACATTTTATTTACTGTGTTACAGCACCAGAAGTTCTTCAGGGTAGGATACATCCCAAAAGCATCTCCATCCTGATATCATCAACGTTAGCATAACCATGCTATCTGTACTGATTTCCAAATGAAGGCTTACTTAATTTGGTATTCATTCCTTTATTTATTTATGAGATGCATTCATGCAATGATAAATGTGTTTCAGTGAGATAGCAGAATAATACAAGAGCAAATAGAATTGTGCATGTAATTGCTTGTTTGACATATGATAGTTCGCTCTGTATGAGAAATGCTCACAAAGAAAGACTCATCTGTCATAGATTTCCAATGACAATCACCATGGTGATGGAACATAGAATCCTGGGAAAGGATGTTATAGCTTTAAGTTCAGGAACTAATCCAGACTTGTTTGGTGTGTTGTATCACATATCCAGTTAACTTAAGACAGAAATACTAAAATAATTATAGTCAATTTCACTTCTGTGCTGTTCAGTGGCACCTATATGGAATGTGCCCCTAACCTCAGTCCATGTGTCTTCCAGGCCACTCAGTGTTACCCTAACCCTAACCTAACCCTAACCCTATGAGGAGAACCGGGGTGTTAGAATAGGGGTAATGCACCATTCAGTCTACCAGACACCAATGCTGAGACACCCCATTTCTGAATATGTGTGTGTGTGTGTATTTGCACGTACGTCTCTCTCCTCTCCCAGCTCCTGTCAGGGGAAATTAGGCCAGGGCTCAACACAAAAGTCACAAAACAAATTCCAGCCAGGACATGTTCTGGGGGAATGTGACAGAACAGGTGAGATATATTAATGACATGTGAGATCCAGATCCCAAATCAATACAAGCACTTTCTCATACTCAAACATGCATTTTTTTCTTCTGATAGACTTTCAATAGTTCCCATTTATTTTGTCATAGACCTTTTCTTTATTTTAATAAAATATGTTCCACCCAAATTCCCAATGTGACTGTGCTTCTGGCTTCCTCCAGTAACATACAATATAATTGTACTCAAGTAATCCTCTAGAAGATTGTGGACTTTGTTTGCACTTCGTGTGTGCTTACTGTTATAACCAAGGGGTAGATGTTGTTTGGAATTAAATTTATTTTACAGACAACTACACATTCTGCTGACTCTTAACTGGGAGCACTGGTGCTCCTCTGTGGTCGATGTGTCTTTCCGGTTGCTGATTCTCAGACTCGGGTTGTTGTGAATGTGGGACGGTGGCCTTCAGTCCTGGAGCAGATGCTGAATCTAGTTCAGTGAAATGCTCTGGGCTTGGATGGGGAGTTATCAAGGCCACCGTACAGGAAAAGCCGTAGACGGACTGGCCACTTGGGATTCCGGTCCAGTCAGAGGACAGCCTTGACCCCCCCCCTTGCTTTCCCGCTCTGCATGCTGCTCTGTATCAAAGGGAGTTGTATTCTGAAACGATTACGACTCAGCACCTGGGACTCTCCAGCACTGTTTAGCTGTTGAGCTCGACGGAGGCTGGGAAATGGGGAAATGGTCACTCATTGTGTGGATTTTGTGTGGATTTTCAGTTTTTGTCACGGACTGCTTGGCCATTAGACTGTACTTCCTCCCGCACATTTTCACTGCCCTGTTCCTGTTACCCTTCCTGTCCGCCTGGTGTGTGTCTCCCTCCCAGTCCCCTCTCCTGTCTTACCCCCAGTCACACACCACTGGTTACCTGAACCAAAATAACCTGGAATAATTCTGCTGTATTCTGCAGAGTGGAATTAGCCAACACATATCAGTCTAATCAATTAGCAGCTAGAGGAGAGAGCCAGCCTGTCATTTGTTCACTCAGGGAGGCCTTGGGTGTGGGGGGGGGGGTGGAAGGGGGGTTTGATTGCATGTTAACAATGGTCTTTTAAAACCTCTTGCAAAGATGTGGGGCAATGGATCCAACTGATGATACAAGCCACAATAGGAGGCAGAATCCAGAAAGCATGGATCTGAATCAGGGATACAAACAGATTATAAAATGTAATCCAACTGCAGAGTTCAGAGATGGAGGCAAGCAGTGGTAGCACTTTACTTAAAGCAGTCGTCATAATGCATTATAGATTCATCATAATTCATTACGATGCTCAGTATAAGACATTATAATGCATTCATAATGCATAATAAACATGGCTATAATGTGTTATGCCTTAAATAATAATAGCTGTGTCTATAATACTTTACAAATGCATCATAATGCATTATAAGGGTATATTTAATGCATTATACATAAGTGCTTTAACTAAAGTGCTACCCAAGCAGGTGAAAGGGTTCTAAAGACTATCGAGAATCAGCGGCACATCATACCTTATAGAAGTTAAAAGGCAGGAAGAGGATGTATGATTATTTATGGTAACTAATTAGGAATCTGGATCCCCCCTGGCGTAAAACTTTTTTTATGGCAAACGTGTGTTTTACCCACATTTGACTCATAGACTCTCCTTCAAACACAGTCTCATCATATATGCCGATGAATATAATGCTGTTCTTGAGAAACTGCGGCTGCGCATTAATGACACACTGCTGAATCTATGTAGGGAGAAATACCAGTGATTGTAGGGGGTGGGGGAGGTGGGGGGAGAGAGAATGTCAGGAAAGTTACCTGCACCTCCATTGGCTGATGGTTGCCGGGGTAACTGTTATTAAAACCTTCAGGTGGACTGTTTGTGTCCTGTCAGGGTTGGTGATCTAGACCTCTATAAGTGACACATTGGCATCCCAGATCTAACTAATTAGATGGTGTCACTCCTCTCCACATTGGATAACGTCAATCTGTCAATCCAACAAAGTTACTGACAAAAGCATCTGTGTTTGTCATCTATTGATCCCCCATCTGTCCTTTTTGCCATCCTTTGGCTATTAAAAGACTCTTTGAGACTTCACGCTGAGAATGGTATTGTAACAAGTTTATAACAGATTTTACATGCTGCATCCAGCCAGAGATGCAACTCTTAGTTAGTGAGAGAGCATAATTATACAAGGTATCAGCAAAGGACAGGAAACATTTCTGCATTTTAAAAAAGCACTGGTAACACCGGACAGGTAAATTGGTGATTGATGAATCTGCTTCATGTCCATTCACGGGGAGCAGGCGGTCTCTTGTGGCGCTCAGTTAACGTCAGGCCTGCTTTTCATGGGCCTGTGTGTCACACCAACTCCCTCCATGTTGTCCTTTACAACAAAAAAAGCTTGTTTTACTGCCCAGGCATCCCGTGGTCCGTTGCGCAACCAAACCTTCTGTATACCCGATGAATCAATTCCCGCCCCCTAACAAGCAATCTGAGACCATTGGGTCTGCGCAAAATGCAATTTCCCTATTGGCTGTGCCGAGTGCTTTGTTTTACATTAGGCACTTGATCTGGCATTTTGGAAAAATCTGAGGTGGCCCGAATAAAAAGATAGGAGTAGAGCTCTCACGATAGCCTCATGAGTCCTTGAGTTTGCAAAATTTCTCTCATATTACACTGTTCAATTTAGGAGGTCAATTTCAGTTGCTACAAAGGAATTGGTAACAGATACATGGATAACATATTTATTACAGTGCAGCAGCATGAATACATCCAGCATAGGTCTTGGAGTGTTGTCTCTGGCTGGGTCTTGAGCCCCAGAACCAGCTGTTCTTCAACAGCTAAGAAGCAAAGGGCTTGTTGATATGTTGGGAAGTACAGCTGAAGGATCTTAAATCGATCTGCTAATTGACAAATGAATTTGGAGTCTGGTTGATAGAGTGTGAAGGTAAAGACTTAAAGCTTGATGTGTATGCACATGTGTGTGTGTGTGAGCAGGTATACATTAGCTTTTGGGGACACAATGTTCCCACAACATGATGAATACCCGTGTTTTTTCCCATAAGGAAAAACTCAATTTAATATTGTAACCATCCATCCATCCATTTTCCAAACCGCTTATCCTACTGCAATGAAAAAACTAAAAAAGTGCAAAAACTCTTGTATTTTGTTTGGTTAGGTATGGTTATGGTTAGGGCTGGGTAGGGGTTAAGGCTGTCATAGTTAGTGTTAGTATTTTCCCCATAGAAATGAATGAGTGGTCCCCATAAAGATATGTTTACCTGACGCGCGCGCGTGTGTGTGTGTGTGTGTGTGTGTGTGTGTGCGGGCAAAGCACTGGAACTAGAGCCCATGTAACCCAAATCCTTGCATTTCTGTTACAAGCTCATCATGCAATAAACTTTCCACTCTTGTGGAATGCACACAGTTGAAAAAATTGCTCTGTTGTGTTGACTTTGAAAGTCTACAGAATGCAGAAGACATGCTTCTTGAAAGTGCAACTGAAGCTTGTCATTAAACTGAAAAAGACATATGTATGTCACCCCATGACCCTGACCAGGATGAGTGGTTGGAAGATGGATGGATGAAAATAAATGTCAATGATTGTCCCAGAGTGCAAAAGCTGAGGCCAGTATGAGTCATGGATATAACAAATTTACTTGCTGTGTTTTTGTTGCAGAAACCTCCTGGACAGAGACACATTTTCCAAATCTGACCCAGGTAAGTTTTCCATCTATTGCGGTGTTTACAATGGTCACAATGAAGCCTTTTAATGTGCTATGGGAGAACTTGACTCTGGTTGTCTTGCGAACACTTATTCCTGCATCGTTGAAGCAGCCTCTCCACTGACCCCTTCATCCCTCACTGGATGGTTTTACATCTAATACAAAGCCTGCAGGTGAACCATGGGCTATGAGGAGGAGTCACATGGTCGCCCTTTAACCAATCATAGTGCGGCCTTGGCAGAATCCTCACCCGAGCTGCCCTCCCCCATGTGACTGCAGAGAGAGACATGTGCATGGTCCAAAAAAAAAAAAATGAGTCACTGCAACTCATCCCTGGTGTTTTTTTTCACTCTGATTGCTTCAAGTTTGCCTGCAGCCAATGTGACTAATTCCCATTTATACGTGGTAAGAACTGAGATCTTCAAAAGATATTTAAATTCAGCTGAAAAACTGCCTTTACAAGCTGTTGTTTATGTGCCATGAGGACGGAAATGAGATAATATATGGCATCTAATGGTTATCTCCATGAAAAGAGGAAAAAACATAGATTTAGAACTGAAAGGGGTGCATGTTTTGTTCATGTAACGGTGGGGCTTTTTGCTGGGGTTCGATATTTGGTGGGACTTTTGCTTCAGTATGTTATTTCTTTGGGGTATATTTGCTGTGAAATGATATCAGACTTTCGTAATATTGTGTTGTGAGATTCCCACTCATCTCTGTACATGGACAGCAGACCCCTGTGAATATCTCTGTCTTAGTGTTGCCACTGTTGGAACACACCAGCAGAACAAAAGAAAAATAGGAAACGGGATTGTGTTGTATGATGGGTGACAAAGTGACCTAAAGATTCTGTACCAAGAATCTACTCCTAATTCCAGTGTTAGTTTGTAATCTCTGGCAGTCTGTGACATATGAAAGTTCTCATTTATCTGCATAAGCAAAGTGACTAAACACAATCACATCATTGGCAAGATTAGTAAGCCTGGTACAATGTCATTACCTATAAGAAGTATAAATGCCTTACTGCATGGTAATACTACAGTATAACAGAGGTACAAATACATCACCGCGTGGCAATAGTACAGTATAACAGATGTATAAATACATTGTTGAGTGGTAATAATACAATTTAATATAAGTAGAAATATTGTAAGATAAAACTAAAGTATTATATGAGACTACAAACGGAGATTTTAAAATGAATTGATGCAGCTTACACAATAAATTATTAAGGCCCAGACTGTGTAATTATTATTTTATACCATCAACAAGTAAAGGTACACCTTCTTGCAAAACAATAGATGATATGGAGCCTACAGTTATTTTCTCCCTGCTGCATTTCGACACTGTTTGACAGTACCATCATCTAGTTCTGTAGTCTTGACCGATCTGCCAATTTCACTTCCCCTTCATGCATGATATTTCCAGATTTCTCTGGCTTTGGTGATCTGCAGTTGAGGGCGAGGCAGCTGGTCCTCCAACGAGCAGAACCAAAGGTTTAATACAGAGACAGCACGCAGAAGCAGTACTGACTGATTAGGCATTCCAGTGCAGTTAATCAGCATGCCTTTGTAGGTAATGTGTCAGCATCATCCACCGTAGATTCGGGCTTGCTTTCTTCTCTATTTTATCTTCATGCTCTCCAGTAGCCTTGCACGACCCTCTGTAAGTATGTTTCCTTTATTGCCAAAGTGGGTTCAGAAGCTAAAAATCCAGACCAGGAATTTGTTTCTACCATCTAGTTGAGTATAAAGAGTTACTGTCACAGAGTACTCACCTGGTTGGTAGAAACAACATCTTGGTCTGGATTTGTAGGTTCTGGACCTGAAATGCCCAACACTGTTCATCACACACTCAGATGTCACATTCTTCTCTCTGTGGTTTTCACACTTTGGTAAGAATCCTATGCTTTTTGATGTATAATGAGGGTGTCTGTGGGTATTGGGATGAAGGTAACAGTGGGTTCCAGGCTCAGGGCACTTCAGGCGAGGTTTCGGCGGGCTGTTTATAACATGGTTCATGTCTTCTGTCTTTTGCAGTTTGTATTCTGTACACACAGAGCATACAGAGCAACAAAGAATGGAAAGAAGTGAGTATTGGATTTGCTGCCCCTGGGTTACAGTAAGCACATCTCCAGCCATTACTGTTGTGCTTTGTACAGCGATCTATAAGGACAGGATTCATCTTCATATAATGCCTGACCTACACAGATGGACCCAAAGAACTAAACCAAGATGTCTTTGATGTGTGGCTCCCTGGGGTTTTGGACATAAATAAAGTACAGCATCAGTGGCAGGGGTGATAGATAACTGAGGCTATGGGATTGCAAGTGTTTGTGAAAAATCCTTCCCATGTTCTCAGTTTCTGTCTAATTCCTCATTCTACAGGCTGGGAGGACAGAAGTCATCGACAATACCCTGAACCCAGAGTTTGTACGCAAATTCATCCTGGATTATTTCTTTGAAGAGCGTCAGAACCTACGGTTTGACCTGTGAGTAACAGATGAGATGAGTTTAGATTCGATTAAATTAGATTAGATTGGATAATCTTTATTGATCCCAGGAAGAAATTCTTGTGCATACAAAGCACCAACAAACCCCAGGTTATGAATGAGATCTGCTCCGTAAATCTGTTTTTAAGCTGGATTTGTAGGTAAATTGGAAAAATAATGATACAGTACATAGTAATAATTACAGAGTAATAATAAAAGTAACTACATACTGTACTGTACTGCACCTCAAGTGGACCGACTGCTAAAGCTGCGCCATGTTTTCACAAGCGTCATAAAATAGTGTCTGTTTGTTATTACGAACCACTCTATTTAACCTGATTTTTTTATATAATAGACTTTATGGCAGTCCGTTCATACGTGTGAGTTGTCTGTAAGTCTGGATTCTGCCTCCTATTGCGGCTTGTATCATAAGCACAGGGACTGCCAATAGGGCGAAACAGACAAGGCTGAAAGACAGGACGCATAATGCGAGCAAGTAAATGTAATGCAAACAGATTACAAAGTTTCCAGTATGTCAACAGATTTTGTGAAAAACAGAAGTGTTTTCATGTGTGTGTTTGGATTTTATAGCCAGTGTTTGAGTCTCACATAGATTGGAAAGGGGTTGGGGGGCTGTGTGGCCCCAGTGCCCTGAAGAAGGCGGCAACATGGCTCCTCGTTATGGTGAGGAGGGGGCCAGCCACAGAGTTTAAGGCTCAGCATTTGACTCTGCCAGAAAGATGTGATCCCATTAAGAACGTCCTCATGGATTCAAGTGAATTCACTGTCCTCTCCTGAGACATATCTGACCAGTAGCTTTGTACTATTTTATCGTATTTAATGATGCATTTCAAAATGCATATACTACTGACAGTCTCATTAAAACTGTGCTCCCATGGGTAATTAAAAGAATGCTGTAGGTAAATTAATATACCCTGTAAAAAACATTAGGAACAAATATTACGAGCATTTGACAGAACAGCAGGTGATGACAATATGAAGTTATTACTTGTTAGGCTGCCAAAATGAGGTAAATGCCACTATGCTCCCCATACACCTGCTGCGGACTCACTGAATAGATGGAGCCCCATTCGGTCACAGGCGGATGGTGACAGAAATGCGTGTATAAAACACAGTCTATAAATAGCTCAGAGCCCTTAATGTTGTCCAGTGAGGCAGAGGGAGTGTAAATGGCTTTGTGCTGGGTAGCGAACTTCCCCCAGGCCCTGGCTATGTGTGGGGGCTAGCTTCTGCCCAAATTACATCCCATGGTGATGGCTAGTTTTAGTCAGCCGTAACATGCTTATCTGCGCATATAGCTCTGAGTGTATATTTTCTTCTCTCTGTCTCATTTTCTCTCTCTCTCTCTCTCTCTCTCTCTCTCTCTCTCTCTTTCTCTCTCGATCCCAAATCCATTCTGTCATAAGGCCAAACTGCCTTTCCTGATGTTTCTCGGGGGTCAGAGTGTGTGGGGTATAAGGAGTAAAACCTTTGGTGTGTGTTATGGATTCGGTTTACAGGCAAGCCACAAAAGGACAATCTGCTGCTAGATTTTCCTAATTTACAGTCTCCTAGGTCTGTTTGGTCACTGTGACAATATGGATAATGAAATTTAAACAGCAACTAATCTTAATTTGTGTACCTGTCTTAACACAGTACCTGTTTTTTTACTTGAGGGTACAGATAATGTAGCACTATACTCTTACTTAATGTATTAATTAACCAGAAACTCATTGTTAGTTATGTATTGATCAGCCATAATGGTTCATGTATTTCATGCAGTTATTATATTTGTTCATGATTTGTACTTGAGTAGTAACTGTTAGTTAACTGTTAAAAGTTAATTGTGCCCCCTCAAGTAAAGTGTTACCTACATTTATGCACCTGGTGCTTTTATGATTTGTGCCCCCACCTCCCAATATTAGTATGAATTAGTATGAAAGTATGATTTTATTGGTAATACTAGTGTTTGTACTCTAGTAATACTTCTAAAGTGAGAAGTATTGTGAAGGAGCAGCTCCCTTTGGCTGGGGATGGATTTGTCCAGGCGTCTGTGCCCGCCCACTCCCTGTGACATCACAGTCTGTCTCATCCCAAGCTGTGCCTCAGACATCCAAACTATCTGGTATAATTTACCCCTCTTGGTTTTCGCGTACATGCCCATCAGGGAAAGGAAATATTTATGAGAGCGAGTGAATGGATTCAGTGGCCCAGAATGTGATGGAAGGATCGGTTGTGCCCAGACTGATGTGTTACATAACGTGCTCTCCGGCACCAGTGATAAAATTCAAGGTGACAGGTAAGGCAGAGTCTCTCTGGCGAGTAGGATGCGGCGATATGCTCCCGAGAGTGTCTGGGGAGTTTGGGTGTCAACTCAGAATGGGTGTAGGAAGTGAGGGGGCATGACCACTAACAGCCGCTGTTGGTTTTCTCTTACCTCAGGTACGACGTGGACTCAAAAAGTGCCAACCTGTCAAAACACGTGAGTTTTTCTTCCACCTCGCTGGTGTGACCCATCTGCGACCCCAGGCGCCTCAACAAGTTTTTTTACACAAAAGTGTTCTGAGGGCAATGATTGGTTCACATTGTAGAGGACGTGGATCCAAGCAACTAGAGGAGGCAAGACCAACCAATCAGATGTCTTGTTCCTGCCTCCTCTAGTTGCTAGGACCCACCTCCTTTACAATCTAATTGGTAATCTCTCTGAACTCTCATTTTTCGTTCTGCCCTCAGAACATTTTGTGTAAAAAAAACTCCCTGAATCTAATCTAATCTAACAAACAGTAAAACTCCAATGAGCAAGTTGGCAGTTATAGTTTATCATGATATTATCATTACTAAAATTATTAAAATATATTTCCCTGTCTCGAAGTCCGATTTGCCCCATTTCTTACCAAGTACCTGGGAATTTGCCTTTCGGTTAAGCCAGATGGCCACTGACAGCACAGAGGGAGTTCCCATCGTCGATTGTGAACATCAACAGTAAAAACAGGCAATGATTTTAGAATTGCCACGATCACCTTTGTGCATCAGACAACCCCAGAAAATGAGAGTGTGGATCACATACCTGGAGCCATTTATTGCTATTTTGTGCCACAGAAGCTTCTTCTTCTCCCACCGTCTTTTTTCCTGTGGTTCTCCGTAAAATTGTGAATATGGTCACGAGCGCACAGAGAGGCTCGGTTTTTGTACGACTTAGCTGTGCGGCCCATAAATACAGAGGAGCTATTTACCCACACTGTCTGGCTCAGACACGGTGCCGTGAAGCAGAGTTTTGCTGAGCTCTGCTCTCTGCCTTTCCAGCTAGAATGGCTCCCATTTCCTATCTTATTACTGTTAGACAACAACTGCAGTGCTGCTCAAACTCACTTACAGCTTATTGACTGGCAGGAAACGATTTCGATTTGTGGCTAAAAAGGCCAGTCCCTTGCATCTCCTGATGCATTTTCCCTAGTGCATAATTTAATGTATTTTTTTTTTTTTGCCCTGTGAAATTGCTGACTTGGCTGCCTGCTGTATTATAAATATCCTGACTGATAAATCCAAAGGCAGAAAATAGGGCAGTAATTGATTCAAAAGGTTGTGATGTTTTGTTGCATGAGGCTGCTGATTCTTGAAGTTTAGTCGTAGGCCTTCTGGTCCTCTTCATGGAAAGGACTTTTGCATTTTGGTGTTTGACTGTTTGAATCGAGCTCAAGCAGAACCTCAAGGAAAGATCAACACTAAGGAACGAGGTGCGAATACAGATCTCTGACTGGTGTCTCTGTCCATGCAGGACTTCTTGGGCCAGGCCTTCTGCACCTTGGGGGAGGTGGTGGGATCCTTGGGGAGCCGCGTGGAGAAACCCTTACTGTACGTAACATCTTCCTCACGGCTTCACTTTTGCTAGCAATGTACCTCAAGCTCTTTCCTACCACAATGGAAAAAAGCACTCCTGTAAGAAACTGAAAATCTAAATGTCCAGTTTGATACATTAGGGTGCCAAATATGTACCTTTGCTTGTTACTGGGGCTGTACCCTCAAGGGTCTGCCAATCATACGCTAGCTGTATGTAAATGTACTTTTTAAGATGCAGAAATTGACTCTGAGGAACATCCCCAAGGTACATACAGCATTAATGTACCCCCAATGGTACAAAAATGTTCCATTTCTGTATCTTAAAATGTTCATTTACCCTTGAGGGTACAGCCCCAGTGACAGGCAAACTGGTACCCTTTTTTTTCTGAGAGTGTAGGTCTTTACCGTCTGCACATTACTGCAGCATTAGGGGTTTTAAGTGTAGCTCAATGGTCTCTGTTTATTATATATTTTAATGATGGACATGGTCTTCAGTCATGCATCACTTAATGTGTCATGCGTCACATTGTTAGGTAATTTTGTCGTTGTGTAAACGTCATAGAGTGTACTTAAATAATTACTAGATGGTATAGCCCAGTATACACCTAGGAATAATGTTATAGCTTAAATAATGATAAAAAGTACAGTACGGCATAGTAAATACATAAACTCAGGGATGCTGCTAGAGATTTTGGACCTTATGAAAGCCAATCACACTGGGCCCCCAGCCCAGACCAATCCAATTACGTTCCAAAATCTTTAGGGCCACTGTCACTCAGGAGCCCTTGGAATCATCCTAACCCTATCCTAACATCCTAATCCTAATGATACATAACTGTGTTATTGATTTATGCAGGGGCGATGTAAGGGGGGGGGGGGGCCTTACATCGCCCCTGCATAAATCAATAACACAGTTATGTAGCATTATCAAGTATTTATTATGTAA
>JABFEA020000067.1:26158456-26178817 GCA_019775915.2 Cyphomyrus plagiostoma
GTTGCTTCCGGGATAGGCTCCGGACCCCCCGCGACCCAATAGGATAAGCGGTTTGGATAATGGATGGATGGATGGATATATATATTATTCACAGACGCACACCCATAAATTGAGAAATGAGTGAAACAGAAAGTTGTGCTGTGGTCTCTTAATTTTTTCCAGAGCTGTATCTTAAGTACAGTAATTTAAGTGATCAAGATCTGACACCACTGTACATTTACTTACATCTCTATGTTATGCCTTATTGTTTAGGTTTGTTTTCATTGATTCATAGCCAAAAAATTGAGACAATGAGTCTTAAAAGTACTTGTATGCTTTCCTTAAATGCTTTCCAACCGTTCATAGTGATTACCTTTAGCTGTTAGCTTTAAAGTGAAGATACATACAACTATTCTTGCTGCAGAGCTTTTCATCACTTCTGGTCGACTGTGATTACACAAACATTTGTGGTAGAAAAAAAAGTGCGTGTACCTGTGTAGAAATATGCTGATAAACAAGCCTTTAAAAAATGTCATCATCTAGACCAGGATTTCATAATGGTGATACTTGACAAGTCACCTCTAAGCTTTTATTTAATTAGTCTTGATTGAGCTGATGAATTAATGGATTCAAGCAGCATCAAAATTTATGCATAGTTGAAGAGTATTTTGAAATGCACGTGAAAAGACACGTGCTAAAATAGGAATTCTCGTAGCTGCAAAAGATAAAGGGGTAATATAATGTTTTGTTTCCACACAAAATAAATTATAGCTTGCAGCATTCATTACTTTCTTAATCAGTAATTATTCAAAGAAATGAGTGTGTACACGTCTCTCATAAATTACATTTACTTTATTTGATCATTTGTGAAACAAAAAGCAAATTAGTACTGAACATTAATTTAAATCTTTAGAGCTGTATTTCACTGCCCAAGGGTTGAGAACAACAGAGACCCAGCTGTAAAAAAATTATATATATATATATTAATTATGTATGTGAGTCATCAACGAGGCTAATATATTTCTAGTGTGAGGCTTCTGCCGTAGCATCCAATTTTTTCCTGTTCTCCAATCTTGAACAGCATTGGCATAATTAATTCATTAACATTTAAATTAACCTTTAGCACTTTAGAGGCAATTCCCCTGAGCAACGTAATCTGTTCCCCACTTTTGCCAACTGCAGGCAAAATGTTCACCACAAAATCCAGACGAATGATTACCTCCTCGCTGCGACAGCCCGTACATTACAGGAGATCTGAGCTCTGCACAAAAGGAGTGCGACCGTGATGCGCCACATAGTGTGTGTTTGTGTAATTACTTTCATCTCCCTCGTTGGGTGTGTGAAGGTAATTAGAACTGATACCCAAGCTGCAGCAGATGCCTAATTAGTTCCAGAGATAGTGATTGCAAATCAGAGTGCCTTGATTAGACGTTTCAGAAATTTGAAAAGATGGGTCTTGTTTGGAGAGCAGGTCAATTGGATAACCCTTGCTGTTACTTAGGGGTGTGACATCCCACAAATGACAAGAGTGATCTTCTGCGATTGTGGTAGCCCAGCACCATCCATGGACAAGTGAGCATTTTGTGACTGGGAATGGTCATTTTCATCTAGAAGAGCCTTATGGTGTAGTATTTGATTGAGATCATCCATCCACCCATCTATCCATCCATCTATCCATCCATCGATCCATCAATCCATTTTTTATATGACTTATTGACTGCACTAAGAAGCATATGGCAGAACAGGCCCTGGAAGAGCTCCAGTCTGCTTCTGTAACTGCAGCGCATGTCGCATTATGTGACATCGTCACATCGCTCCCACAACAATACAGCAGGTTTAGGATTCCAGGTTGCTAAAGTGAGTGCTTTCAGCTCAGTGCTTTACGTCCCCCCCCCTTCCCCAGGGTGCCCCCACCCTGAGCACCCCAGTATGGTTCAGATTTGAATGAACTCCCTTTAGTGACCTCCTAAATGGAGTGAGCATGGATTTCATTTCCAGTCCCTCCCTCGTCCTCGGAGAATGCATGTCAGCCATACCAATATCTGCAGCAATGTCTCGCATGCAAATGCGCCGTTGCCCACGGAGACGTGGTGGCTGCCTTTGGGATTCATTTGGAATAGATCCTGTTATTGTAAACCTTTTTTTTCAAAAAAGTGTGTTATTGCCTATTCCACCATGCATGCAGTTAATTAATTTAGATCTGGAGAACGACGAATGAGTTGAGCAGCGAGTCATAGATTGTGCTTAATGAGTTGAGCAGTCAGGTGATACGTTTGTTTGGAAATCAGCTTTGTGAAAATCCGTTTCTATTAGGAGAAGTGGTTTTGGCACACCACCTTGCTGCCTAGAGAATACAGAGGCCAGAAAGCATCTCTCTTCATTCCCTCATTCTCCTCATGTTCACCAGGGTTCCCCCCTGATCAGCAAATACACAACCGCTTCATAATCATAGCACATTTCACTATCATTGCACTTCGACCCTCCAGCCAATAGAAAACTTATTTCCAGCATCTTCGACTTGAACTCATTCATTAAATATCTTTAGATATTCTTTGCACACTCTTAGAGTACATTATATAGCAGAACAAGAAGGCAATTCTGCCCTTAGATATAGTTACGTTGATTTCTGTTTACTTGTGTTGATTTCTGTTTTTTGCATCAACTTTGCTCTCATGCTTTAACATGTAGGTAGAAGTTACTCACAGGGAGTATGTCCTATGACCTTAGCAAATACTCTGGCTCAGCATAGAGGGCACCGGTACATACTGTATATACCCTGCAGAAGCTGAAATGCAGTACAGGGGCTCTTCCTCTTGCATCACCGCTGAATCTAAAGGTGAAATAATTCAGCACATTCCACCGTGGGCTCAAAATCTGTGACAATCTTAAGTCACTTTGACTGCAGGATATCAAAAACGCCATCATTATAGTTCCGACATTTAATCCAGTTTGGTCTGGGCTGAATATTGATATCACTGAAGTAATCTCCTCAGGCAGCAGTTATGCTTTAATGAGGTAATGAATGAAGTATTACTGTAATTTCAGTCTGCAATTTGTCACTTTTCTATAAAAACTACTACAGTTTAACTGATCTCTGAAAAGCAATATTTTTACCGCGAGAATGACTCTTCATAGCTGAATTCACACTTTCAGTTGATTTTTCTCTATGGATTTTCTATTTTAGTTCATTTATTAGAAGACACCTTTTCAGTAGTCATATTTCCAGCAATGTGCATTTGTTTATTAAAAAGGAATCACCATTTCTTAGTTATTTTTAAAGCATAATTGGACTTTTTCTCTGTATCCTGCCACGATCAGTTCACTGGAGTAGTCTGGAGGCTAAAGTAAAGGTAAAAGGTAAAAGCTACTTCAGTACTGAGTGATGAATGATGCTGAAGTTGAAAGAGGCTTCGGTCTCCTGCGGTTTGATTGTTGTCATAGGTCTACTGAATGCTTTTCTGAAATAGCAGGGTAACGCTCAAAGTCTAAGGAAATGCTCAAAGTCTAGGGAAGGGCTATTCAAATCACGGTCCTCAAGGGCCGAGCACTGCTGGTTTTCCAGCTTTCCTTTACCTGAGAGCCAGCTGTGAAGCCTCTGGCCAATTAGAGCCAAAAATTATTAAGCTAGCTACCTGGGAGACATGAAAACAAGGCCTGGCTTTGGAATGGAAGGGCAGATTTGAATAGGGGGGTCTAGGGAAATGCTCATAGTCTAGGGTAGCGCTCAAAGCCCAGGGTAATGCTCAAAATCTAAGATAACACTCAAAGTCTAGGGCAGGGGTCTCCAACTCCAGTCCTGGAGAGCTATCCATCGGTTTTCTATCCTACCTGGCTTCCAATGAGCCACACCTGTTTTCAGGTAAATACCAGGGCCAGGTGTGGCTCATCAGAAGCCAAGTAGGATAGAAAACCTACTGGATAGTAGCTCTCCAGGACCGGAGTAGGGTAACGCTAAAAGTTTTAGCGTTCTAGGGTAACGCTAAAAGTCTAGGGTAGCGCTCAAAGTGCAGGGTAACGATCAAATTCTAGGGTAACGCTGAAAGTCTAGGGTAACGCTCAAATTCTAGGGTAACGCTCAAATTCTAGGGTAACGCTGAAAGTCTAGGGTAACGCTCAAAGTGCAGGGTAATGCTCAAAGTCTAGGTTCAGTGTTTTGGTTCTGTTAAGATTCCCTTCTTCCAGGAAAGTGGTCAGTGATTCTCAGCACAATCATTGACAGAAATGTTCATTTTTGGCTCTGGTCATTTATTTAGTATGTCTCTTGATTGCTAACAGGGGTATCCCTGGAAAAAAATGCGGAACCATCATCATCAAAGCCGAAGAACTTGGGAACTGCAGAGTAAGTATTTGCTTTGAGAGCTTACTACTCCGCCTGATAGCAAAGTCTATTGCTGCGTTAACACACAGATGGTCACATGACATTTGCGATGTCATAGTCGGAAGCTTAGAGCACTGGCCTGCCGCTTTGAGTACACTGGCTATGGACGCGAACTTCTGTGCCTTATATACCTGCAGGGTAGGGGGAGAGCCTTGTTTACTTATTGGGATCCTCCAGCACCTATGGTGTGGGAGAATGATCCAGAAGGGAGGCCTGAAGGCCTGGGACTGCCAGACATGGGCCCCCTAATTTCAAACCATTTTTCTATGTAGTTGACACTACAACTGGGAGCAAGAATCTGATGAGCTCGGCAGGGTTCATATAAGGCTGTCAAGCATTTTTCTTATTTTAATTATATATGTTCAGTACAGGTAAGAGTTATAAGGACGAACAGCCCCTGATGCTTGAAATGAGGATTTTTGTATGTTTTCTGGTTCCAGGAATCCGTAATGATGCAGTTTTGTGGGAATAGGCTAGACAAGAAGGACTTCTTTGGGAAATCCGATCCATTCCTGGTCTTCTACCGCAGCAATGAAGACGGCACGTGAGCACCCCATTATCTCACATGGCGGCGAGTGAGCTGGCGCTTTTCGCGGCCTTCCTGTAACCTTGGAGAAATTGCTTTTCATTGAATCCCTCCAGTGAAATAGCCCTGTGGAGTTACAGACACCTGGCCTCTTCTCAGATTGATGACAGAGGTGACCCCCCCCAAATGCCCCCAGGCTGTGTTCGCCTGCTTTTTTTGCTAAACAATACAGCACATCCACCTCCATTAATAACAGACAGACAATAATAATATATTCATAGATTTTGATCTCAGCCCACGATCACTTCTGCATTTGCTTTTGTTATTATCTAAATGAGATTTTTTTTTATTTTTTTCTTACAAGATCCCACGTTTCCTTACAGTTGGGACAAATGGTTATTCACCGTTGAGAAATGAGCTTTTTAAAATCTTTGGGGCTAACGACGTCAGGCCGAAAAAGCCTTTTGCCTTTCAGATCCGCTTCAATTTAAAAGACGTAAAAGATTTTATGCACAATAGCTCAGAAAAACCTTTAATGTTTGATTATCTTCTCAGTGCTGGAAGATTTGACCTTTAGATTAGGGGAAAATTTGCTCCCTGAATGGGATGTACCAGGAGACGAGACACAATGCATTATTCACTTTAGAAAATCAGATTTTGTGCAATTATTGATAGCAGGAGACAGTTTTAAGCATCTAGAAGAACTGGAGCGAAGATAAAACATGTTAATGTATTATTAAAATGGAGTGCATTTGTCCTCTTGTGTAATGTCAGGCTCGTACTGGATCTTCTTTTGCACAAGCTGGTGAAGGAGATGCTGGATCAAATGAGACGAAAGATTAAATTTTAATTGTTTCTTCTCTTGCCTGAAGTGTTTACAGTCCCTGTCTCTGGTTTTTGCATCTCATAACTAGAGATGAGATTATTTGCACGGCTCAGAAAACTTTTTAATGGCGTTAAAGTTCCCTGTGTGTAATTATGTGGTGTGCTGACCATATTAATAGCATTTACCCTAATGACAACAGGACCTTATAAATGGCGTGGCAGACTCTGGTAAAAGCCACACTAATTCGGACATAATGACTCTACAGGTTTTACCTTTTATGCATTGAGATGCTTGCATGTTATGCAAGAAAAATCTAGGTGGTGAAATTAAGGATGTTTACGTTTTAATTTTCAGTTTAGATTGAATTAGATGGCCCCAGAGGGAAATTAATTCTAACTTCCATGTTTTGTTGTTTTTTTTCCTCTTCTTGTCAGGTTTACAATTTGCCACAAGACAGAAGTGGTAAAGAACACCTTAGACCCTGTCTGGCAGGCTTTTAAGATCCCAGTGAGGGCTCTCTGTAATGGGGACTATGACAGGTAAGGATCAAGGGCTGTGCTGGGCAATCGCTGCTCTGGGATGCTCCGTGGCACGAGCCACAGGACTCTGCCTTAAGGCTCTGCCTTTCATTAGAGGTGTGCAGTGAGCGAAAGCACCAAGTGTTTAATGTCCGCATGAAGCTGGAAACTGGAGATAACGGCAGAACAGACACACAGGCAAGACAGGGAGCTGTGGGGAGGAGGCACTGGCTCAGCCAGTTAGGCAATGGCTTCTTCCTATCACCGGATTTATTCCTCATTTTATTTTTTGTTACAAACATAAATTAAATGTATCGGTAAAGTATTATATGATGCAATGCTTATATAAATCAATTTTCCAATTTTTTATGCTTAAAGAAAAATCATTTTAGAATGATTTGTGCATCTGTCAATGTATCATAAATAAAATACACGGAACCCAGACTACTGTATTTCTGACCACAGTCATCTTTATGCAGCAAAAGTAATAAGCATTCAGAACAATGGTATGAATGCATACTAGACAGGTTACGCCACAATAAGGGAGGGGAAAATAAGACATGCTTAATTAAAGTAGTCCCATATACTCAAATACAAATGATCCGTATTCACGGCTTGAGTACTGCCCCTGTAATGTACAGGCAGACCCAATGGTTTTCACAGCCCCTTGCTGAGCTCCGTGGGGGTATCCTGCCCTATCTGTAGGGGGTCCTTGTCAGCCAGTCTCACCAAGCTGGGGTGATAACCATTCCCAGCCAGGGTGCTATGTTTGTTACACACCTACAGAGTAGGTACCAGCCAGTAAAAATGGAAAAATGGTCCAGTTTGGAATATTTTAATTTGATCCAAGAAAAGACACAAAGCTTTAACAGTTTTTGAGATATGGCTATTGGGGTACCCCTTATGTGGCTATTGGGATACCCCTGATACGGTTATTGGGGTACCCCCTGAAATGGTTATTGGGATACCCTGATATGGCTATTTGGGAGCCCACTGATATGGTTTTTGGGGTACCCTTTGATATGGCTACTGGGGTACCCCCTGATATGGCTACTGGGGTACCAACCCTGATATGGCTATTGGAATTCCCCTGACCTGATGAGCGGTGGCCTCACTTTCAATTCCATGGGGCTTCACTTTGCATCTTATGAAAAACCTTATTTTTCAAGCTTTATTTTTGTACTGGGCTTAGTGGGGTTTTTATTGCCTTCTATGAGAAAATTGAGGATGAAATTGATGAATATTTTTGGTGGAACCGTTGGAATCTTAACTTTAATTTCAGTGTATTTTTTGACAAAAATAATGACAAGGCATAGGTTAGCAAAAAAAAAAATGATTTAAATGTGACATTTCCTCCTGAGAAATGAATCTGAATCATTTTGGTCCAGATACTTAGCTGCTGGCCGGTACCTAACTGAGAGTCTCTTTGTCTTTTTCTTATGTACAAGAGCTCATTTCAGGCTTCTTCTGTAGAAATCTTGGTGTCAGTGCCCCAGAAATTGACTCCTAGCCAATTAATGAAATTAAAGATAATTTAATGAGGTTTCAATGGGCTGGTTGCAGGCAGTGAGGAGGAGCATCACAACTCAGTTATGCCCGCAAAAGCTGAGTGCTTTGATCTGCGTTCAAGTGGAGTGTGGGTGAGGTGACACTTACCGTGTAAATGTTCCCTCCTGCAGGAACAGAGGAATTAGATCTTAGCTCATTGGCAACATTCCTCAACCCGGTACTGAACTAGTGGTTTAGAAGATGGATTGATAGATGCATTGGCATATGAATCTTAGCTGAAGCTATCTATCTGAGCTCTTCTCCAGATGGGCACACTCACAAAACAAGGCGAAAAGCTTCTCAGATACATGTGACCACTGGGTAGCCAAAGTGGCCAGCTTAGACCACTACACTGCCTAAGTGTGCCATTGGTGTTTTCATGTTTTAATGTCTACAAGCAGCTGAAAGCATGAAAGCTGTTACATTTTTGCTTATTTTATTCCCAAACAGAGCTATCAAGATCGAGGTGTACGACTGGGACCGTGATGGCAGGTGAGAAGCTCATTATCCATGATGGCCTTGACGTGCACCTCAATGCAAAGCTGTTAGGAAGCACTCACCAGCACAGACGCGGCTGTTCTGCAAATGCTGTCGGCAGGCTCCATACATTCTTGGCTGCCAGTGAAATTTAAACTCTCTGTATTGACAGGATAGGCTTGTTCGTTTTGTTTTTAAACTCTACTCTACTATGTGCATATGGTTTAGTGTCAGTCACTTTTCACACTGTTCATCCTAGTAAGAATGGCATCTGGAATGTCTGTCTCCTCAGTCATGACTTCATTGGAGAGTTCAGCACCAGTTACAGGGAGCTCTCCTGTGGCCAGTCCCAGTTCAACGTGTACGAGGTGAGAGGCCGGGACTAGCTGAGACCTCAGGAACATACACACAGGCACAGACAGACACACACACACACACACTTAAATCCCTTCACACACACATCCACTCGCGCACACAGGCACAGAACTGATCCCTTGGGGGGAGAAGCACTTGCAAGCTGGTTGACTCAGAAAATTAAGTGAAATTTTGTCTGCAGAATGTTCTCCCCAAGGAAAGACAAGCTAGTAGATATTAATTAGAACACAGTGTTGAGAGAAGGTGATGATTTTAGCAACTTATGTTTAATGAGATGTAGTGATTGCATTCTGTCACAAAAATGCTAGTGCTAACTAATACTCTCATACTGGCTATGGGGCATCAGGTTGTACGATCGCATATCTGCTGTGTCTTTCTTTTCACTCTTCCATGCTTTACCTGTCAGCAGCTGAGTGGTGCTGTTGCTGACAGACTCCTGATCTGTGTACTCAGCCGTCGCACTAATTTGCACACTCACAGAATCATAGGCCCGCAGGGGGACTAAAGGCGTCCCATCGTGCTGTGCACGGAGTGCTTCTCTCGCTCCCACCCCCCTCGCCTGTTGCTCAGTGGAACTGACATTCAGCGTTTTCACAGACTATCTTGCATGAGGGGACAATACTAGGCGTCGCACCAGCTTCAACTGTTTAAGAGAAAGTGGGTTAATGGATTTTATAAAATATGCAAGGTAAGAGGTACTCATATTTACTCTTTCCTGGAATTATTTATACTCTTCTATCCATTTTCTGAAACCCCTTATCCAATTCAGGGTGGCAGGGGGTCTGGAGCCTATCCTGGAGGCTATAGGTGCAAGGCAGGGAACAACCCAGGAGCACCAACCCATCGCAGGGCACACTCACACACCACTCAGTCACACAGGCACACCTACAGGCATGTTTTTTACTGTGGGGGTGAAACCAGAGCACCCTGAAGATACCCCACGATGACACGGAGAGAACATGCAAACTCCATGCACATGGAATCCTGGCGGTGATGTGAACCCAGGTCCCAGGGTACAGTGTGAACCACTGCACCCCTGTACCAGCCCACGTGATTAGACTCAGCAGAGCATATTTGTTTTGGTTGCTCCACCTCCTGAATGTTCAGAAAGAACCCAATTTTTGGTTTGTGAGCTACTGAATCACACCTGGCTACTGGACCAAGATTGTTGACTTCCCGTCGGGAAGTTGTGCTGAGAATGAAACAGGAGGTTTTAAGTTCCCAGGCTATGGATCTGGCGGGCTGTCCCTTCCTACAAACTGCTTACAACAGTCTACAATCAGCCTTGTCAGGGGTGGGGCATGGGGCAGTCTGTGTGTGAGGGTTGGGGCAACCTGTGTGTGAGGCGTGGGGCACAGGGCAGCCTGTGTGTGAGGGGCTGGGCACAGGGCAACCTGTGTGTGAGGGTTGGGGCAACCTGTGTGTGAGGCGTGGGGCACGGGGCAACCTGTGTGTGAGGCGTGGGGCACAGGGCAGCCTGTGTGTGAGGGGTGGGGCACAGGGCAGCCTGTGTGTGAGGGGTCGGGCACAGGGGTAGCTGGCATTTGAGGGGCGTGGCACAGGACAGCCTGTGTGTGAGGGGCTAGGCAGGGGGCAGCCTTTGTGTGAGGGGCTGGGCACAGGGCAGCCTGTGTTTGAGGGTCTAGGCACTGGGCAGCCTGTGTGTGAGGGGTGGGGCACAGGGCAGCCTGTGTTGTGGGGCGAGGCATGATGGCAGCCTATGTGTGAGGGGTGGGGCACAGGTTAGCTTGCTCACTCTCGCTCTCTTTTTCACTCTCTTACATGCAGCATCGTGCAGCACACACACAATCACACTCAGAGAATCTGCTTTTAGTGACAATGGTGGGGAGAACTAAACGTTCAAAAGTGTGGAAGCATTTCACTGGAGTCGATGTTGACTTTGTAACAAGTCTCCTGCATGTATGGTCGGAAGCACGAGTCAAAACATCTAGCAAAAGTCCACACGCATACAGAGAAGCGCAGGGTTTCTGACAGGCCAGGTTGTGGTTTATCTGTCGCTGCCCGGGTATATTTTCTATGCTAGCGGTCTGGAGCTCACAGATGGAGTTCACTAAATTATACAAATGTGGGTTAATGAGTAAAAGTAACAGCCAGCTGATCGTTATGGGTACATTCAGAAAGTCAATCTGAAATGGTGTTAATTTGTTTTTTTTTCTCAGTAAATAAAAAATACTAATAAGAGTACCTTTAAAGCACTGGATCGATAAGCAGTATCAGTGAGAGTAGTGGTACCGTTAAAATCTTAATGACACCCACCTCTAACTGTAATCCATGTACTTCCCATTCGGATGATACAATATTGTGGCAAACTGGCATCTGATTTGGCCACGTGAGCCAGAGTCATTAACTGGTACTGTTTCCACAGGTGCTGAACCCAAAGAAGAAAGAGAGGAAGAAAAAATACCAGAACTCAGGAACAGTGAGTCACTCGAGTCACAATCACAGGCCCTCAACCCCGAGTCAGGCTGCTATGTGTTTATTTATGTGTTAAGTAGGCAGATGGACACTCAGAAACTCAACAGGCATTTCATACTGGATGAGTGGCTTGGTGTGTGTGTGTGTGTGTGTGGATGGTTCAGGTATACTTTAGATTGTAGGGACCGAATGTCTCCACAATGTGTTAAAAACCTGTTATTTTTATGTTATTCAGGTCCCCACATAGATCTGTAAATGCAATCAAATAACTAAAAATGCTAAAAGTCTTGTATTTTGTTTGGTTTCTTATGGTTAAGGTTAGGGCCGGGTATGGGTTAAGGTTGTCGTTGTTGGGATTAGAGTTTTGCTCACAGAAATGAATGAACAGTCCCGACAAAGATATGAGTACAGGTCTGTGTGTGTGTTTGTATTTATTTTTTGTACCTTTTTTGTTGGTATTTTGAGAAATATAGTGTTATAGTTAAGAATCATACATTAAAATGAAAGGGCATATAAAACATTCACAACATTCAAAATGCAAACACAGGCGTGTTACTTCTGCTGCACTTTGCTTCCGGACAGGAAGCGCCGGTCTGCCGTTCAAGCGCCTCCCCACATTTCCACTGCTAACGCTAATTTACATTTAATCGTTTTTCAGCTGGGTTTTCCACATGCAAAACCGTTTCTGAGAAACGTGACGTGAGTGAATCTGAAACAGGTGATCCAGAAATGCACCTTCCTAGGGGCCTGTTAAAAACTCCCCAGACAAAGACCTGAGCCATTGTAATTCCACATTATTATCCCAACAGGTGACCCTGCTGTCATTTCTTGTCAATATCGAGGTCACTTTCCTGGACTACATCAAAGGGGGGTAAGTTAAAAAACCCTATACCCGTCTCCGCAGTCAGCTTCAAGCCTCAAACAATGCCGCATGCTAATTTAATTACTTAGGCGATATTTGGCCCAACTGAACCATACTCAGTTGCAGTGCTGCTGTTGGTAATTAACATATGCTCTAGTGTGCCTGAAATAAGGTAGAATGTTATTAGTTTCCCCTCGTGTGAGGCTGACAGCTCTGCTGAACTGATTTGAGACCTGCGGCAGGCCTGTCTTGATCTATGGCTGATAATTATCATGCCGAACCAATGAGCTCTGCAGGCTGACTCCCACTCATCGGTAAGTTGGGTTTCACAATAGGCTCAGTCAAGCGGAGCGGGCTGCCATGCCTGCATTTTGACTGCTTTTCATTAAGACGGGAAGAAAATTGTCTTCTTCTTAAAATAGTCAGCCGGGTGGGCGAGAGTTTGACGCACAGTGGAACGGCGGCGAAGCGAGCCGCAATCTCCCTCAGAAGCGAGGTGTGAGATGGCGGCATTTTCCTGTTTACGTCTGCATGGCCCTGTTGTCTCCTGCTGGGCATCAGTTGCTCGTCAGTTGCATTAGAAGTAGTGAGTTCTGGAAAATGAAGCTGACTTAATTGGTCTGGGTGCAGGGAACAGTTTAACTCCCACTGGAGCACTCGTTTACGAACTGTCAGGCGGAGGAGACGAGCCGTCTCCCGCTAAAACTGCCAAGGGCGGTCGGACCTGTGTGTGACAGCGGCGACTCAGGGGAGCTGAGTGTCCAGGCTCTGATAGCTACGGGCAACGTGTAAGAAAACAAAAAGAGTGCACAGCTTCTGTGGGTTGAAGTAATCAATAGATACACAGGGTACCAATATGGTGTGGTTGTTTATGACTAATGTCTGATGGCATAACCTTGCTCTCTGGCAGTACTGTAGAAACACTACTTGAAATGGGCCAGTACTCACCTGGATGCAGTACTGGCACTTCTTTTTTTTTCTCTTCTGAGTACTGGGGATGCTTCTTGTGTTTAGGCACCTCACAAGGGAGGTACTGATACATTGTTTCATCCCATCTTGTAAAACCATGCATTGTTTCGTTTGATTGACTATGCAGATGTCAGGACTGTGCTGAATGACTCCCTAGAAACGTGCTCAGTGATGTTCATGGGATTAATGGTGATTTCAGATCACACGGTAGGCGGTCATTCTCACATAGCTCTTAATCTTGCGTGGGACATGAGTTTAACAGCGTTTGTCCTTCATGCCAGCCTGCTTTCTCACCCGGCAAATGGAATGCGTAACCCCAAACCATAAATCACTCTGTTCTCTAGATATTCTTCTAAGTTTGTCTATTGTGTGTGGATTCCACTTTTGAGTCAGACCAAAGGCACTATGAAGCACTTAGCTTGCAAGGACAAGCCCCTGAAATGGAGACACCTGGAATACATCATCAGTAAAGAAGCAGAATAAGTCTGGAAAGATTTGATGTACTGTAGATATATAGTACATCAGGGGCAGGCATCCCTGATCCTGGCGAACCAGTGTCCTGCAAGTTTTCCATCCTACCTGATTTCTGATGACCCACACTTGACCTCAGGTAGATAATAATTCATTAGGTAGGATAGAAAGTCTGATGGATGCTCGGAGTCCGGATCAGGTGTGTCTACCACTGCAGTTCAGACTCTCCCTGGGTTATGAAGGGGTTACGTTCTGATAAACCTAAGTCGTAAGGCTAAAATATCGTAAGGCAAAAATGCATTTTAATACAGTATACCTAACCTAACAAACACCATAACCTAGCCTAGCCTACCTCAAACATGCTTAGAACACTTACATTAGCCTACAGTTGGCAAATTCATTAACATAAGGCCTATTTAATAATAGAGTGTTGAATATCTCATGTAATTTATTGAATAATGTACTGAGAGTGAAAAACTTTGACCCATCGAGTCGAGATATTTGAAATATTGTAAAATGGACCATCTTAAGCCGGGGAGAGTCTCTACATATTTTATTCGTTATGGAACACAGAGTGTCTGTGTTTTTACTGAATAGCTTATAAAACAAAAAGTGTTGCATGAAGCCACCAGCCAAACCCTCAGTACTTGGGTTTGCTTTCGGATCTCTGCCTCTGTTTCTTATGGATCTACTACAGTTTTATTGAGGGGGGTTTAATGGTATATTGAAAAGCGAAAAACCAAAATAGGTTAACCCAGCTCTCATCTAGAACTAGTCAATGGGTGCCATTCAGACTCAGTCGTAAAAAAAAAACATGCTCTAAATATTTTATCTGTTACAGAACAGAAGGTAGTTCAGATTTACGTTTCGCCAGAGGCTTAGGTCTGTGAAATTTGAAAGTAATTGTTGTTATTCTGGTCAGTAAGATCAGCAGGTATGTCCCATCTTGATTCTTCCTGCCTTTGTAGGCTTCTGGCATCAGGCATGACCAGTCCTGCTTTGAGAGCAGTAGGAGTGTTCAGTGGACAGGTTCTGGAAAAGGAAGCATTGTCTCTGTAGTTTTACCTCATCATATAGATCAGGGGTGTCAAACTCCAGTCCTGGGGGGGGGGGGGAGCCCTGTGTAGAATAGCTCTTCCCCTATTCCATCACAAATGATTCGGCTCAAGAGCTGTGTGGTAATTAGCACAAGGAGGTGCAAGGAGGTGAATCGGGTGTGTTAAATGAGGGGAAACCCAAAAAAGTGTGGGGGTCCGGCCCCCCAGGACTGGAGTTGGGCACCCCTGATATAGATCGATGAAGAATCTCTGCCAGATATGACTCGTCATACCTCATTAGGGAAAGCTGTATGTGTCTTCAGAAAATCTGTTTCACACTCATTATATTGTTTGTGTTTCTGCCCATACCTGTTGTGCTACTCGCCATTGAAAATGCATTTAAAACACAGCTCCCATTCTGTGAAATTTAATGAAATTTATAAATCTTCTATTGAAATATAACAAAACAACACAGTTTAATACATTTAATCCTAATAACTCTGGAGGACTATACACTTCTTTGTGACTCACCATTTCTGTACAAGCAGCTCTACAGAGGTTCCGTGGGATAAGGTTAATTGTTTCATAAGACAAGACTTTCCAGGTCTATTTTGAGCGAAATTGAGTAGCGACATCCCACACAGGCATGGTAGCTGGCTGATTTCAGCACATATGTCAGACTGGTGGAGTTCCCAGACTCCGCGTTACCTTCAATCCGAGCTTCGCTGAACCCCACCCACCAAAATTCCAACCATTATAATTCAGACAGGAGTTGAAGGTGAGGGTTCTGAGAAAACTGCACTACCTGTAGAAGAGGTGAGGTGGGAAAAAGCACGGCATCCTTCCTCTACCTCTTCTTCCAAGCAATCACTTGGATGCTCTGTCACCTTATCCGGCAGCTATGAGCCATGTATTCCCATTTGTTTCATCCATAGCCATCTCCATGGAGTGATGTTTCAGCTGTGTTAAGCTCTTGTTCCCTCCTCGGTGCTGAAATAGGACGTGTCTGGTTGTACGTTGTACCTGCTCTTGAACATGTTGGCCAAGCAACTTCTTCGGTGATCCTTACCTACTGCTGTGGAACCTCACTCCACGATGAATGCTACGTAGACAGCCGTAGTCTGAGCAGCTCGGCGAGTAGCACCGTTGCCCCTTCTGTTGCCAGGTTACAACCAGATGCAGCTCTCTGTGAGTTTTCCAGGGTCCCCCTATGCTCTTGTGGGATTTCCTTCCATAGCTCATTGACATGCAGATCAGCTGCTTGGGTCATTATCTCACAGTTAGACCGTGTGTGAACATTTGCCAGTAGAAGGGATTCCCAGTGCCTTCTGGGAATGGTTCCAGATCACCTTGACCCTGGTTGCGTAAGTAGTTCTTAAAAGCAGATGGATAGCTGACAATGGTCCATGCTGTGGATTTCGGAAAAACATGTTCCAGGGAGGCGATGAGCGATGCCGCTGTCCCCTGTCCCACTCGCCCCACTTTTTCGTTCTCTGATGCTTTGCTTTTCCTCTCTCTCCCTCTTTCATTATCCGGGTCTCTTTCCTGTCTGAGCCATGGCAATTACTCTCCCCTAGCAAGTGATGACATCTTCCTCTTTAAGCCTTATGTTACTGTGTGTTATTGCATAGATTACTGCTGACCCATCTACATCAATCAATGCTGGCTTGTGTATCGCCAAGGCCGCTGAAGGCTCGTGGGGAAAATATATGTGACAGACTCTTACCGCCATGCTTCTAAGACATTCATCTTGGGATGATGATACCACATATTCTTTTGGGAAATATGGATCTCAAAGTGAATGTTATCTTGGCTCCAATATTATTGTTACAGCCCTTTCAGACACAAGGGACGTCACTCTCTGTGAATCTGCTGACAGCATTGTATCGCTTCTTGTAGATGCATCATATATTACAATATGTCAGTGTTATTTATTGTTTTTCTCAGAACCCAGATCAACTTCACAGTGGCGATTGATTTCACGGCGTCAAATGGTGAGTGCAGTGAACTCGTAGTGTAGCGAACGAATATACAAAGTAGATTATTTAAATATATGCAAAGGGGGCATAAGTACTATGCAGTGAGTCCCTTACTATGAAGAAAAGCAACTAAAAACGACAATAATTATTTTTTAAGCAATCTGGTGTCATATATTTTATAATTGGCTATAACTCTGGAAGAAATACCAGGGAGAATGGTTTATGCAGTAGGTAATGATGTCTGTTATTTTGAGTATTTTACTTTCCTTATTTTACTTTTAATGCTAGTATAATAGTCCTTGAATGGTTGTGTGGCTTCAAAGTCTGAGAATAAAAACAATATTAAATCCGTGACTCACGACGGGAGGAAAACAAAGCTCAGAGTCGTCCTTGGAGAGCTAACCCAGACTCTGTTTGTCATATTTGATATTGGATTGGGTTTCTTGGGGTCAGTAAAGACTCGGTTCTGTGGACCTTTTGCAGGTAACCCAGCCCAGCCCACTTCCCTTCACTACATGAGTCCGTACCAGCTGAACGCCTACGGCATGGCGCTGAAGGCCGTGGGTGAGATCATCCAGGACTACGACAGCGACAAGATGTTCCCAGCTCTAGGTTTCGGAGCAAAGCTGCCCCCCGATGGCAGAGTCTCACATGAGTTTGCACTGGTGAGTTTGCACTCGGGCCTTGTTTGCGCTCCTCTAGGCCAGCGTCTCTCAGCCCAGTAATCGGGGGCTCCGGACTTTTAATTCCCCGTGACCAAAGCCCTGAGCATAGAAGTGCTGGGAGTTGGGAGGGAGCAAATATGTACACCATCTGGGGCTCCCCCAGGACTGGGTAGAAAAAGCTCAAAGCCAGGGGTTTCCAACCTGTCTTCAGGCAGGGACTCCAAAAGAAAGCAGACCAGAGCTAGGGACCGCCTACCACCTATAAGAGTTCACACTAGAAACTGAAAACTAGAAATATTTCTGGAGGTCATAAACCAAAGGTTGAAAACCCCTTCTCTAGGCAGGCCTGGTCATGTAAAATTCTGTGACCTTATTGGTACAGTTTAGTCCAGATGTTTAACCCGAGGTTGCTGTGTTTACATCCAGTCATTGGCGAAAAACAGCCAGCTGGCCAAAGGCTGTGAAGATACAGATGTGCTAATTTGAGCATCAACAATTAAGTAAGAGACTTACAGACTCCAGTGACCTCAACTGAGTCTGGGGAGCAGGAATAACTGCATAAATAAGACTTTTTTTCATATTTGGCAAAATTGTTTAGAATTATTTGGATTTTGTTTAGGTGTTGATTATTTTTTTCCTTAATGGCTGGGAAGTTTGAATTTTAAATTTGTATAATATTTATTTTTTTAGCAATTCTTACAGAGTGTTTCACTTTTCCTCAGTATATTTCAGTGAAGGCTGAAATGTATACTAGTGTCAGTATTTCACAGGGTAAGGAGAATTAGCCATAGCAGAGGTGTAAACTAACAAAGTACAAATACTTCAATAATGCAGTTACGTAGGTTTTTTTCTGGGTTGATAGTTTACTTGCGTATTTTATTACTTGTTGTGAACCACAGATTGTTGTGGAAATGCAGGTGGGAAATGAACTCTCCATAAACAATGTGAGCCAATCAACTTTCCTGTTACCTCTCATTGTAAATCAGAGTAACGTGGCCCTT
Organism: Cyphomyrus plagiostoma; assembly: GCA_019775915.2. NCBI lineage: Eukaryota > Metazoa > Chordata > Actinopteri > Osteoglossiformes > Mormyridae > Cyphomyrus > Cyphomyrus plagiostoma. Next base: position 26,176,504 of record JABFEA020000067.1, read on the forward strand.
TATCTTCAGTGGTCTCAAACCTGCATTTTGACTGCCCTTATTATCTGTGCCCTTCTTTGTTATTGTGTAATCACTCCTTCTGTTATTGCGGCCCTCCTAGCCCCTGCCTCTCACCCGAGGACAGATATAAATGACATCATGGACAGCGAATAGCACGCCAGGTCCTCAACTGAAGATATACCCAAACCCACCTGCATTTTCCATGCCGATCCCCGGTACCTCTCATGGAAAATACAAAAAGCCTCTGGGACGACTTGTCAAAGGCATTTACACCTGGGATTGCTTCATCCAAGCAGCTAATTACTGTCAGGATATGTTTTGATGAAAACGGCTTGATTACACGCTTTATGGAACCAAGTGATAGGACCATTTTTGCACGTGTGACTGATCTGTGCTCCATTTGGGTTTGGAGGGTCCTTGGTTGCAGGGAAGCCGCTGTGGTTCGTAGATGAGCATGAACAAAGGAAACTGTTAACATGACCGTGTGATGAAAAATCGCCTTCACTTCTCTGCAGAATGGAAATCCGCAGAACCCCTACTGCCATGGGGTTGACGGCGTGATGGAGGCGTACTACCAGAGCCTCAAATCTGTGCACCTGTACGGTCCCACCAACTTCTCCCCCGTCATCAACCATGTGGCCAGGTAAGCTCCAGAAATGCCGACTCCCCCAGAAACACACGCACGAGGCCCGACGTTACACACGCACAAGGTGCTTAAACAGTGGTGTAAACTGGATTGCCATCTAGCATTATAACTCCTGATTTCAAACTTCTGCCAGGTTCAATGTGAACATTAAGCCATCACACCAGCATGCTCAACGCCAATTTATGTGCACAGCCGATGATGTGCACTAGTCAAACAAAAAGGCAAATTACTCAATTAGCATAAAAGATAGCACAAATTTGCATAAATGTTAATTTTTAGATGTACGTCCACAAACTAAAAATAGAGCTTAGAACAGCTGTGATGTATGCTAATGCTTTTGATATCCATCTTGCATGAAACGAAGCTGTTGCTCGTTTGCAGACTTTAGCAAGGGGGCAGGTTATGCTGATCGGAGTCACCGCCATTAATACCAATCTGCCATCTTCTGGCTGTCATTGCTGTCATACCACCGTTCCTCTAATCTCATTCCCCTCTAATCCTCTCTTCCATGCCTCTCTGAATTGCTTCACACCCACAGAGTTCAATATCTTCTCCACTAGCCTCTAAGTGGCATAATTTCATTACTGCTCAGGGCACTTCTCACTCTGGTTGTTCTGTTCTCGCTGAAGTCCAACATCCAGGATGCTCCAGAAACGGTTTCTTGGTGTAACCTATAGGCACAGGGCAGGCCCGGCTCTGCGCTTGATTGATCCAGCACCTTTAGAACATGGCACATCGGGCATTTAGGCAGTGTGTTCTAGGCAGATTAAATTCTAGGATAGACTTATACTTTCATGAGGTGTCTATGTGTTCAGTTTTCTTATGTACCTCCTCAGAAACCATCTCACTGCTATGATCACGTGTCATTCTTACTGTATAATGCTATTCTGCAAGTGGGCAGTGGTGTCTTAATGGTTAGGGAAGTGCACTTGTAATTGAAAGGTTGCAGGCTTGAATCCCTGACTAATAAGGCACCAATGAGGTACCCTGAGCAAGGTACCGCCCCCAAGCACTGCTCCCTGGGTGATGAATTAGCTGCCCCCTGCTATGTCACATACGGGTTAAATGCAGGGGACACATTTTATTGTTGTTGTGCACTTTCTGCTTTGATGTGTCAATAAAGACAATCACTAAATTTAAGATGTTCATCATCTTAATGGAGATACAGGTCTTATGCCTTTCACTGTTTAAGACTACCTTCATGTACATTAAGCTGCATATAGAATACTGTGCAAAAGTCATAGGCAGCCAAAGAATATAATGTCTAAATGGTTGTTATCCCTGTCAAAGTGTGTCAATGCATCCATTTCAGAACCTCTGCTAAAATCACCCCAGTATTCACAGCAACTATTGAGTATGCCCATGTATTTATTTCACTTAACCACTAGCACACCTCATATAGCTAATCAATATTGGCTTTTTTTCCAATTAATTAATTAATTGGGCTAGCAGTGACATTTAATAAATACTTGGAATAGCTGAGCTGCCGTAGAAGAGAGGTTTGCGAACTGGGTTTCATCGAACCATCCAACACGATGTCAGTAACTTTTTGGAGAGTTTTTATTGTGTTACTCTTGATCTGCATGTGTTCCACTCACCTAAAGGATTATTAGGAACACCTGTTCAATTTCTCATTAATGCAATTATCTAATCAACCAATCACATGGC
>JABFEA020000067.1:26178917-26190871 GCA_019775915.2 Cyphomyrus plagiostoma
GCAGTTCTGAAGGCGAAAGGGGGTCAAACACCGTATTAGTATGGTGTTCCTAATAATCCTTTAGGTGAGTGTAATGTTTAATTGTGTTTTTTGTTCTGAGCAAAAGTATACTTACTAACTGAATAAATAGCTTTAAACATTTCTTGAGACCCACACAAAGTACCACACCTGTCCATGCTATGCCTCTTGCCTTTATGATGTGCACAGAATGCAGTATGAGACCAGCAGACCTCCTATAACCCCTGAAGTACCTGTACTGTGTTGGTCCACTTTAATCCAAACCCAGATACGCATCATCAGTGAAGGACGGCTCACAGTACTTTGTCCTCCTCATCATCACTGACGGAGTCATCTCAGACATGGCCCAGACCAAGGAGTCTATCGTCAATGTAAGGACCCTTCATTTCCAATGAATGAGTGGTATTTTCAGCTGCTGGCACTGTCACCTTATATACGTTTTAGTTTATGGGGCTACTGCTTTTGTAGTTTGTGGGAAATAGTGTGGTAGTGTGGGAAATCCTTCATTTGAAACGCTCTGGCGAATATCCAACTTAACACATGGTAATCAGTGTAATTAAGGGTGTTTGCTGGAATGCAGAGGGATTCCCAGGCGTTAACTTTGCCCTGAAACATCAAGAGCAGCATGTTCTCCTACGAGACAAGCGGCAAACTTCCGCAGTACAGTATCATCTCGATTTACATTATGTCCGTGCTCGTAGCTACAGAAAAGAGGTGAACACGCCCACCGAGGATCGCTGCAGTAATGCTTCAGCTACAAACCACGAGCGGATGATAACTCAACGGACTGGAAAAAAGATCCATCTTATTTCAGGGTTCTTGGTTGATGTTAGTCCAGTGTCTTCTGTTACACATAAGGATACAAACAGGTCCAGGAGTCATGAAAAGCAGCAGCTCCGGGAGTGTGGATTTGCTAATAGCAGAATTCATTAAACTTTTTTCTTTTTTCTGTCCTTAGGCCTCCTGCCTGCCAATGTCGATTATTATTGTGGGTGTTGGGCCTGCAGAATTTGACGGTAAGGTAGCATGCAAAACGTATAGTTCATGCCTCTTTTTTTCACAGTGTCTTCTCTGCTGCCAGTCAATAAATTCTTTCAGCTCACTGACTACCACTCTTTCTCCTATTTTCATTGTTTGGCTTTTAACTAATTTCATGCTCTGTCTGCTTCATACAAAAGTGCTTTTGAAAGATCTGGGTTTTTTTTTACACTCTGTGAACATATTTATTTCCTGTGAACAATGGCAGTTCTGAGCAATCATTGCTGTTGTGTTTCTATAATATTACAGTATCATTATCCAGTGCCTAATAGAGTATATTTATGCATAAGCATATTTATTTAGCTTGCAGCCTACACATGCTGACACAGAGATGATATTGCTTTGTGTTCCATCTTCCCTTACGATGGAAAAAAGCTGATTTGTCTGTCTCCTCAGCCATGGAAGAATTGGATGGGGATGAGGTCCGTATCTCATCGAGAGGACGATATGCAGAGAGAGACATTGTTCAGGTATCCTGAGCTGTAGCTGTCTGTAGTCAGTGAGAGATTTAGAGATGTCCATGATTACATGGACAGCAAGTGAGGTGCTGCTGATCTTCTTGGGTCTGTATTTGACCTGCAATTAAAATAATTATCCATCTAAATATGAAGAAAAATACCTATGTTTCCAAGTACCAGCCAATCACTTCTGACAGTCGTGTGAAACCCAACAACATTCCTCTGTAGCTTGACAGCATAGTGATTTAAGTTATTCTGGGTGATTCCAGGAAAAGGTTAGAGACACAGGGATATATTCTTCAGATGGGTGAGTAGGGGGTCTCTGATACCAGGCAGCTTTAGTTGATCCATTGGCCGGAGTGACTGGACAGTGGTACGAAACTCTGACTGGGCTTGCTGACACAGCAGTGTGTCTCCAACCCCCGGTCACCCTCACAATCCTAAGGAAAGGCATCTGATTGGACCTGGCTCAGGCCTCAGATCATCTCTGCTGTTGTCGGGACACATGGATGGTGTTGAGCTTTCCCTGATTCTGTGCCTGGTGAACCTGCCACTCATTACAGCCCTGGCCTGCCTTGTCTTGGCCAGAGGCGAGCTGTTATCCGACTGGGCTCGGCGGTGCTCATTAGCTCGTTAGGCAGCCTTGTTAACATGATAAGGACATCATTACTGTTAGCCTTGGGTTTCGTGCTGCTGCGATCCTGAGGTGTGCTTCGGATGTCCTTTGTGTCATTTCTCTCACTGTGTTGGAAGTAGAGGCTGAAAATAGAACATTTTATAGGTTATTTTAAGCAAACTAGTTTTATCCTCGAGATTTTGCCCCAGAGAGTGGGTATTCTCTTGCTTCTGAGAATGCTAACGGGGTGATAGACATGGACAGGCTAAAACTACTCAAGCGAAACCCATCCCTAAACCCGACTCCTGTGTGCTCCTTTCCTGCTGACTAGTTTGTCCCGTTCCGAGACTACATGGACCCGACTGGGAACCACATCCTGAGCATGGCCCGACTGGCCAAGGATGTCCTGGCCGAGATCCCCGATCAGTTCCTGTCCTACATGAGGACGCGGGGTATCAAGCCCTCGCCGGCTCCCCCTCCATACACCCCTCCAGGACACTCCATACAGACACAGATCTGATGGATACCATTCCAATATTCACACACTTTGTGGGGAAACCCCCCCCCACCGCTGCACTATGGAGACAGGTAATCTGCGCCAGGTGGTACCACTTGCGGTGGATTAAGGCGCCAAAGGCATGTTTACTTCTATTCCGAAGCATCTCACGGGCTTGTGCAGGTCGTGGCGGACATCCTGTGGATCTGCCACAGCCTTCGTGGAGGCCACCTGTGGGAGTGACCTTTCTAGAGCCTCTGGAAAGATGAGGGTCCAATCATCTGTGTACCCACAATCCCTAGACTGTTGTATATAAAAGCCTGAATGGATTTTTTCTCTCTATCTCACTATCAATGTTTACATGTTAACTAACGGTGGATTTTACCATTGAATACTTTTATATGCTTCAGCACAACTTTTCCAATGTTTCTACTCCTGATGTATTGAATTTGCAGCAGCTATTGGATGGCGGAGTCACAGGCATCAGTTGAGTACAGTACAGAGCATGCATCAAAAGCAGAGTGTGCAACATTACCGGGGTTGCTATTGTTATACTGATGCCGCCATCTTGACCTAATGGCGACTCGTTTGCACAAAAACGAAAACGAGAACGACTGAAACTAGCCTTATTTATGAATAGTAGCAAGCAGAATTAGAAGCAGCAAGCCCAACTGTCAAAAATAGTGATTTTAATTTGTCATTCTGCGGTGTTGTCATGCTTTGAAATATTGCATCACTGGTCATTGTGCTAATTTATCTTGATTGAAGTAGACTGGTTTTAATGTGTTTGCAAGCTTTATGGTACAAGAACTAATCTGCCTAACGTCTTGTAAACTGAATTTGAAGTGTTTCACTATAAGTTGTTGTTAATTGCAGTGTTAACTGCAGCGTGATGGTCCTCGTCTAACTATGCACTGGAAGTCCTACGCTGAGGTCCGTCAGCCAACAAAGTGAAACTGAAATCAAAACCAGTGTTATAGAACGATTGCAGTCAAATTTTGTATGCTTAGCCTGTTGCCACACTCTTGTAGTTAGCAGTCTCAGAACAAACATCTTCTCAGGATATCTCAACTGTTTTTCTAATGATCCAACACTCTTCCTACCGTGCTTGCCAATTTTATGACTTGGTTTTTCTGGGCCTGAGTGCATATCACATACTAAATTTGTAATGTTTTCCTAATCCCTGTTCTGGTGGAAACAATTCAGTACCCTTAGAGGACATTGCACTGTAAACCATCCTGCTTACAGAGAGCATTGCTTTACGCTACAGCTAGAAGAGACTAAGGTACGTGCCTCCAAAAGATATTATCATTAATGGACTAAAGTGGCAAACAGGACTCTTAATTTGATGTGGATACTTCATTTCCTTTATATTGAGTGCTCCCACTCTTATACTGACACATATACATTCTTAAAAATTGGCTCTCATTCAGTCTTCCTGTTCCCACTGTGGGCTTTTCATGTGCATTCTCAGAGGGTGATTCACCCTGTGAGACTACTCGTTGGACCAGATTATACTAGCACTGGCTGTTTCTGCCTCAGTTTACAAATTACAATGTAGCTGTTGGCGGGGCTTATGAGGAACTCTTCAGCCTGTGTGTTTCCATTATCTTACATCTTCCTTCGTTCCAGCCTGGGTACCATCCGACCAATCCCTGCTACGTATGGGCATGTGCAAGCCAATCAGAAGGATGCATTACAGCATTCTGATTAAGATATGTTTACTGAAAATATCCAAATAACGTATGTTATGATGTTGTTATATTTTACTATAACCAACAATCTATCTGCATGTTTGGTTTTTCCAAAAGGCTTTAGTTGATGTTTTCTCAGTTATCTGTTTGGTAAAATGACAACGGCCTTAATTTCTCACTGATTTTTTTCTTATATATGCTCAAATGTTTAATATCTATATTTTTTGTTGGTGTTCATTTGCTTTGTAATATATTATTTCTTTGCACAACCTAATACATTAGGAAAAATAATCTGTTGTACTTTTGGGAAAAAATGTGGCCAGTCAAATATAGTGTGTTAAAAAGTAAAAAAAAAATGTCTGGCAATATGTATGAAATAACTATTTCTGTAATACATTTTAAAATAAACATTCCTACTAAATACACTATAGGTACTGAGAGTATTCTGTCAGGATTGATCCCTGTCTTGTCCCATTTAGTCTTGTCTCCCCCTGATGTTTTCCAAGTTTGTTCTGTTCCTAGTGTGTTCCCCTTGTCCCCAGGCCACTGCATGACTAACTGGGCTCACACCAAGCAACCCTTCTATCATGGGTTTGAGGCTGGCTAGAGTCCATCTCTCCCTGATGGATATTTTGATCTTGTGCCCTGGATTCTGTTGTAAATAACGTTGTTGATTATGTTTTCTAGTATCTCTGTTTGGACACTTGTTTTGTACCTTAGGTATCGCTGATTGTAGTCTTGTAGTGTTCTGTTCCCATGTTCTAGCATCTTTGTGTATTTGTACCCTTCATATTTGTTTATTACCCTCACCTGTTCCTCATTGCCTCTAGCATCAGTGCTTTGTTCCTGTCTGGTCTTTGTTGAGGTTGTATATGTTGCATTGTGTTTGTTTCCTGCACGTGTCTCTTATTTATGTTTCCCCAAATATCCGTAACTTTAGTTTTAGCCTGGCTAGTTATCTTCTTATTTTCCTTTGGTCTGATCCCTTGCGGTCTCTGTCAGACCTCGTGCAGGGTGAGCGAGCAGGGAGCAGGGAATCAGGGTCAGGCAGACGGAAATCCAAAATACACTGGATTTATTGTAGGCGAAGCACAAAGAAAAGGCCCAGACTTGAATGACAGGACTGGGGAAACGTGCTTGATTGTGGACTGAAATACACAGACCTCAATGGGAATATCAAGAAACAACTGATAACAATTGGGATTGCACGTGAGGTTAATGAGGGGGCATGGCACACGAGAGGACCAGACAAGCAGGTCATGACAGTCCCTTTGTTTCTTGCTTGTTTAGTTTGTTTATAATAAAATCCCCATTCATCACAAGCTGCACTGTGCATCACCCTTCTATCATGCCCTGTATTCTATGACAGTATTTATGACAGTGTTCTGTCATAAAGCAAATTGAAGGACAATTTGTGCAAAGTGTTAATATGCTGCAATAAGGAACCTCTACAAGCTTTTAATAAATGAATAAGACGTTATATTTTTACACAGTTTGTTGGTACATATTATATTCATTTTGAAGTTCCTTTTGAAGCCTTGCAGATTTTTTTGTTCTCACATTTAAGGATAATGCCAGAGGGCATTAGTACATGGGATAGCTGTATTACTGTAAGATTTTTCCTGGATGGCCACTAGAGCAAAACCTTTACAATAAAATGTACTGGTGAATTATAGATAACTCATTCTTTGAAAAAGATACTTACCAATGTAATATGTAATATGTCCATTCAGCAATAGGCTGCCATCTAAGATCTCTTGTAAGTTTGCAAGAAGTGTATAAATCATTTGGTAAACTAGGTGGTTCTGTTGAATAATATTTAGTGTTCGCCATTTCAAGAAAATGACTGGTTGTATTCAACTCAGGATGAAGAATGAAGAAAAACACTGCCTGTTTTGTGCCCTAGAAAAAAGAAAATAAAGCCCAGAATTTCTTCTCAAGGACGATATATCTAGGAGTCTGAGTTTCAGAGAAAGAGCGAGGGAGCAAGAGAGAGAAAGAGAGAGAGAGAGGCAGCAAGCCAGGCAGGAGAATCGGCCAAGGTCTTCCCTCAGACAATCCTCCTCTCTGCTAAAAGGCACTAAAAATGTCACAGTGCACACTGAAAATATACTGAGTAAGAGGTGAATAAGAACAAAAAAAATACTATTACAGCTGTGCATTAAAGAAAACAGTGTGTGGTATGTTGAGAATTGATCAGGCTACACTGGCTTAGATGTAATTCCCACATTTTACAATGATGGTAAAGTGTTAAATGGATGCTTGTTTTACTTTGGGGGGTTGGGGGTTCCTGCAACTCTCCAGGCCCTCCACTGCTACAATCTGCATGGATTTTACAGTTTTTCTCAAATGCTAAAACACATTTCACAAACGTTTCCTCCATGTTCCCCAATGTCTAAACACAACACCCTTTTCTAAAGCTACATAAACACAACCACACCTTCTCATTTCAAAACTCAAACGTTCACGCCAAAAGAGCAGCTTGAAGCTTTCAAAAATGTAAACACTATACACATCATTACACACTACAGCAAAACACAAACACAATGCTCAATTTGTGAGAAGGTTCTTTGTTTCATAACTGCCAATGCATATTTTTAGAAACTTACAGTAACGGATCTTCTTAGATCTCTGCAGAGGATTAGGCATTTAGATTTGTGAGTTTCATTTGAAGAGTATAAAACTATAGAAAATTCTGCATATACACTACTGTAGCACAACTCAATGCAAAACCAGAGTCTATTGCACACAACAGTACTCTTGAAAACATGATCAGGGTTTTTTTATTTACTTAATTCACACCACACACACACCACAATCACTGTGCGGCATCATGTCGCTGAGCTGCATCGGGCCACATCACCTCATCCACATCGCAGGCTATATTGTCTCTTGCCAGGCACCGCGGGAAAATGCCCTGGAATGGCGAATCCATCCTTGGAAGGCCTCCACTGGGATGTCAACACAGGCCAGCTCCATTGCCCTTAGGAGGTTCTCTCTAGTGTATGGTTGTCTGTCATAAACCTTCCATCTCCAAGATGAGAAGAACTCCTCTATAGGGTTAAGGAAAGGGGAGTAGGGTGGCACACAGACGTTTAAAAAGTGGTTACTGTTGGTGGTGAATCACTCTCTGATTTGGTTTGTTCTGTGGAAGCGGACATTGTCCCAAATAATCACATAAATGTGATGTGCGGGCCCAGGATGGTGTTGTTGGCGGTCCAGGAGGATGTCTTGGTTGTTCTCACGAACCATATCCACATTGAGGGTTTCTTGTGCTGCTGTAAATATGGCAACACTCCCACCTCTATGTGGCATTCTTTCAACTCTAAAGAAAGAAACGTGTTGTCAATTGACATGTTTTACAATAACAACTGATTTGAAACCAATAGGCTACTTTCACAGGCTTGTAACCAAAGTAACCAAAATTAACCAAAGTACATGGATCAAAGTAACTGAAAACAAACACTGAGAATTTCATACAACACATACTGGAAGATATTTTATTTTGATGTAATACAATTCTCCACAAAATATTATTTAAAATGTGGTTTGCTTTATAAAGCTAAAACCTTTATTCCTCACAATGTATGTTTTGTGGATATGTAAACAATATATTGTATACAATGGTAGGAGAGATGGCATCATCACGAATGAAACTAAAAGGGTTATTCGATTTTCATGGCACTGTAATTAAGGCATTTAAATACTGCAAAGAACTGTATATATTTATTGTGCACTGTATATTGACACAAACTGAAAGACACAGACAATGAACAGAAATAACTCTGACTTAATGACTATTACCACTCAGTAAGGGAAAAACATGACTTCAGATAGAATCCTCAGTTCCTGAATGAAAGATGCATTGGATGGATCCGTTCAGCAGCCATGATAGGTTATTGGGGAAACATCAGTAGAGACTCTGACAAATACTTTGCTGTGTTTATGTGATTCATAGACCCACCACCTGCCTCTCCATTACTCTCAATATATTTACATTATTCTCGGCAATACAAGGGCCTCTCATTCTATGTCATTCATACTGGCCCGAATGCTAATGGGTGAGCATTCATACTGGCCCGAATGCTAGAGAGTGCTCTCTCGCTGCACCGCAGCCCCTTCTCCAGGCCTTGGATGGTGTTTTCATCCGACCTGGCACACATACTGTTTATTTCCGAGCTGTGGATGACCTTCCGCATCATTGAGAGGAGACTTGTCGCTTTTACAGCCATATCTGAGGCTGGCCGTTTTCTTGACCGCAGGGGGATACGCTCCTTCTGCTTTCATTTTCAGTCATTACCAGATTGCGTCTGCCTCTATTTTTCCAGCCTTTGAAAAGCAGTACCCCATAAAAAACAACAGACACTTTCCTAACAGCTTAAAATGATTTTCTGTGTGCACTAATACATTATTGTTGAAAAATATTAAAATATTGACAGCCCGGCATAAAAAATGCCTTCATTGTTGAAAAGGGAAAGGAGCACAACCATTGTTACCTACTAAAGCACATTAGCAATGCAATCGATGGTCACACCTAAGCACATAAAGAGCTTTTCCAACTTGCATTATTTTGCATTATCATGTTGCCTCTGAAAAGCTCTTTTTCTTTCAAAGATTGTCTTTATTGAACGCATTGATCTGGCTTTCATAGTCTTTGGTAAAAGAATTGCACTTCCTTGGGTTGCTAGAAGTTCAAGCTAGTGTTTCCAATTAGTTGTTTAAACCAACAGCTTTGGAAAACTTGCGATGGGCATCAGTGTATATTTTAGAGAACAGCAGTCTCCTCCTTTGGTTTTCCTATCACCACTCATGAAGAGTGACATTAATTGACACCTGAGTTACCTGCATATCTGGGATTGTCGCCCTGGGGTTCAGCGTCACCATGAGGAAGTCTGGACACCTTGGTTTCTATGGGATTTCTTCCTGAGAAGCACTGTGAGGCATAACACCGTTGAAATTTCTAAATTTGTACACTATCAGGATGACTGACACTCTCGAGCAAAAATCTTAATAAATGATTTTGGTACTCATTTTCAGCCCATGAGCATCGAAATTTGATTTGTGGAAGCCACAGGACCTTCCGGTACGTAAGTCACGTACTTAGCGATTGTCATGGAGCTCTAAGGGTGAAATTGAAGTGTGGCCAATTTATTTAAATTAGCTGATTACATGTGACTACGACACTATCAGTACTATATACGTCTGATGCAGGCCTAAAATAGTCATGCAGTCACTGCGAATCAAACCACCCCCTGAATGATGAGTACGTCAATTTTGTGGTAACATGCTAAGTATTATCAGTAATGTTTGAGTACAATGCCAATTGTCTTCTTCTTTAAGTCTGCATTGCTTAACTGGCATAGCGATTGGGACTGCAAAACACTGCACCTACTATTTAAGGTGCCAAGTTGGCTCAACAAGGTTGGCTAAAAGATTCAGCCATGGAGTATCTTTTCAAAGCCGTCCATGAGAGGGTAGGAAGGCGGTGCAACTGAAGGCGATTATGAGACATTTAGAGGGTTATCCCAGGGTATATCTGCGAAATATGACCTCATGAAATATTTACTGCCTGGGCTAGGTTTAAAGCATAAATACGTCAATGTCTCCTCAGAAACAGAGGACCTTATATTCATCTAGCGGCTACATCTAAGACTCGCGAAAGCTATCTCTGGGTCTGGAGAGCAGAGTCAGTCTGGCTAGTTCTGGCAAGATGAGGGCGTTCCTCTTACTGCATACATGGATGAAATAATTTACCCTTCATGGTAAATTTTTTCAATCATATCACAGGTGGACCGCTCAGTGAAAGCAAAGCTGCGACTGTAGGGCTCCACCGCTCGACAAAAGTTTCATTACATTATTGCTGCTGGCGTTGCAAACAATAATTATTATAATTATAGACCGAGCTTTTTAATACAATGTCCCCCTTTGATTAACCTTCTTTAAATTACCCTGGGTGATTCATAACTGAAACAAAAAGCAATTTATTTCTGCTACAGTGAGAGAAATGTTCTTTCAATTTATTCCTAATACCCAGTTTCATGAAACATATGGTATAGGCAACTTTCGGCTGAATAAACGGAGTAATATTACAATTTAATACAAGCCCCTTTGGCTGACATTATACATCACACAGTTCTGTGTTGGTGTGCTGTTTGTGCCTGTAGCTGTGCGATGTCGTTCCTGCATGTTGCTTCATAGTGTATGCGTACCAGCATCATGGCTGCCTGCAGCTGTCCGTTTGCTCACGGGTCTTTCCTGAACCTGTGCAAAGTTTCAGGCAGCTGTCTCTATGCTGCAGCATATAACTCCAGGTCTGAAAGAAATAGAACCTGGCGTGAATCAGATTTGGGAGGGGGGGGCGCGGACATACATACTGCTCGCTTACTGTGACCTGCACGACACTCTTAAAAAGAGGAATCTGAACTATTAATATTACATGACAGACATGGAGAGTGTATAGTCATTATATACATCATGGGTCTGTTACTTGACTTATACATTAATAGTATGAGCAAAACTTTAAATGACCAGTGTGACTGAACAGCATATTTTGCACGGACTGAATAGGAGCAAAGTGACACCTAGTGGTCAGCTGAATCACTGCGACACCCTCATGCAGCGGCCTCTCAGCAGATATTAAGCTTGTGTGCTCAAGTCTGGTCAGGTTGGGGAGCATGCACTACAGCGCATCGCCACACCCACCACATGATGAAACATCTTAGGATGCCAGTTGGCCACCCCCCAGGCAGACACCCAGTCCAGTCTCACCCTCCAGAAATGGCCATCCCTCTGCTGCAGCCAAGTGTTATATGGCAGCCCCATTGGCCTGGTCCAACCGCTCGGGAAACGGTCCATATGGCCGTAGTGCCTTAACTGACACGCCCTCACAATGGAGATACTGTGCCTCATTAGCTCTACTGCTCACTCTACACAAAGTCGAACCAGCGGTACCTAAGGATTCTCCAAAGAGACACGTTTCCAGTCTTCATCTCGGCTCACCAGATAGCGTCCAAGTCTCACAGCCATACAGCAGCAGAGGAAACACCAGGATTCTAAAGACTTGGACCTTCATCCTCTTACAAAGATATCAGAAGCGCCACACACCCCTGCCCAGGGACCTCATGACCCCCCATGCTCTCCCAATCCACCTACTGACTTCAAAGGAAGAGTCACCAGAGACATGGATATCGCTTCCGAGGTAAATGAACCTCTGGAAGAGGTCGACATTCACTGGCACACTGCTGACGCAGTGCCCCAGGGATCACTGAAGGCCTGGACGTGTACTTAATCCATCTGTCCATTTTCTATACCCACTTGTCCTATGCAAGGCCACAGGGTTATTAGTATGTTTTTGCATTCTGGGGGGAAAACACAATACCTTTGACAACACAGGAGAGCAAACACACAAACTGAGCGAGGACAGAGACTGAAACCCTGCTCCCAGATATGCAATACAACAGTGCTAACCGTTGTGCTACTGCAACAAAATCAGCTTCACTATCAGAATGCAGTACTTCACATTTTTAGTAAGCATGAAAATCATGAAATATTAACCACATAAATGCAATGCAATGCAATTTTATTTATATAGCGCATTATCACAACATTACATTGTCTCAATGCGCTTTACATTT
>JABFEA020000067.1:26197660-26212923 GCA_019775915.2 Cyphomyrus plagiostoma
CCCCCCCCCCCCCGCCCCCCCCCCCCCCCCCCCGCCCCCCGCCTGGCGTCGCCCCCGGTCCTGCGGGGCGGCGCCGGGGCGGGCGCGCGCCCCCCCCCCCCCCCCCCCATGTGTCACAAGTCTGAATAGCCTCAAGGGTGAAATGTTCCCGTTTGATTTCTGCAGGCAAGCTCAACACATCCTTGAACTTGAGTGTGAATGGCACAAGGGCCCGAATGCCTTCCGGTGTCAGCAGACTGCTGGCCTCTGGGGTGCTGGGCAAGAGCCACACTTCACCCGTTGTGGCCAAGAAGCCTGCGGGGCTGCAGCCCCGACAGGCCAAGGCTACCCCTGTGAAGAAACTGGAGAACACCCCTCAGCACCCGATGTCCAGGCGCATTTCAGAGAGGTCCGCCTCGCTTCCCAGCATCCCCAGTGCCTCTACCAGGACCAGCAGTCCTGTCAAGGTCAACCCCAAACCTAAATGCATCGTTCCCCCAACTCCAACGGGTCAGTTCAAGGGACCACAGAGGTCAGAAGGTGAGGATTGTGTCTAATTGGCCAGCAGTCCCAATACTAGTCTTCATAATTTGTCAGATCAGTGTTCAGATGTATGTGGAATCATGTCACATGATGCCATCCACAAACTAACGTTTAATTTAAATAGCAAAGCTTTTATTTTTACAGCAAAAATAGCAAAAAAACATTTTAAAAAATCTTTGTCTTTATCTACGGCAGTTCCATGCCCTGATCCATCAAAAACAGTGAAGCCAAGAAAATTGATGTCGGCTTACAGTCTTGAAAGGTAAGGGAATGAAATTGATCTGATGAAGTGCCCTGCGGTATAAGGTTCTGCCAGATGCTGTTATAGAAACTTTCCACTCCAGGGGAAATTAAGCTGAGGAATTTTGGAAATGCTTCATTTTGGAAACTTTCCATGGGAAATGGAAATATATGGGAGTTAATGGAAAATTCCCAGAATTTTGTAACCCTAGCTGTGTTATCCTTAGGTGCTAACAGTGTAATCTTTTTCAGCCTTAATCAGAATCCAGGTGCTCCGGAAGTGCCCCAGACTCCTGGAGGACTCGGGTCTGCGCAGTCCAAGTTGAGGCGAGTCTCTGCGCTGCCCACTCCAGTAAATCGGCGGGTCTCAGGGATCCCTATGCTGACCCCCAAAAGCCTAACACGGCCTGGCAGGCTCAGCCAGGCCAGCGAGAGAGGCCTTCCTGCCTCTGCGGGGAAGGTCAGCCGGGAGAGGTGAGACAAGGCCGCAGGGGGCTCTCTCCCGGGGAGGGGGGGGGGATTTGACAAAAATATCATTTGATTTTTTTCCCATGCGGGATCACTTTTATGTTCATTTTTAAGACTTTTGCAAGTTATTTAACAGTACAACCAAACTGATTCCCCCTTCTTTAAATAAATAGCCCTATATAGTAATAAGACCTAAAACAAAAGAACTGCATACTCTTTGCGGTGTTTTCTTTTGTTTCTTGTGGTTAAAAAGGTTTGTCTTGTTCACCTTATCTTTCCCAATTTTGCCAGCAACTGTTTGCTTGTCGGTTTGCGATAATTCCAACAAATTCCATATTACTGATGTGAAATTCTTTTTAGGGGCCAACTCCACGATATTCATGTCATTATGTTGGAAAATGGTGAACCCGTTGCATGTTGGGATGAGAGCATGAATGGCAGGGAGCAAAAAATCCAAGGCACTGTCCACTGTTTGCTATTGCTATCATTGGTGTGTCAAAACTTTGGCTGACAAAACAGCTTTAGATTTGTGTATGAGCCATAGAACTGCAACTGTTAGAATCTGCACTGTAGCATGATGCTAATGATCTCTCCATAAAGGCAAGTTGTGGAGACATTTTAATCATCCACGATCTGATATTGTTAAATTGCACTTCTCTGGTCTCCCAGACCTCTTAGTCCTGCTAGTCGCTGGTAAACAGAGGATGTGATAAGGCAGCAATGGCATGCAATGTGTACACTAGTAGCCTACTGTTTTGTCTAGAAATTGGTAATAATAAATCATTTTATTTTATTCAGGCTAGCAGACTGTTCTGGGTTAGGATTAGGGGTGTCCAAGTATTATTCATGAAATTTCACATTTGCGGGAATTTTCCACCCTTATCCCTCTCAAACGTGAAGGGGTTACTGTACATTAATATTGGTGTTTGACTGTGCTGCTTGTTGATATTTCATAGTTTTTAAATTTAACTTGTGTGATGACCCTAAGAAGAGACATTTGAATCAGTTTCATTCCTGCATCACAGTTGTTTTCCCCACAATCCTTTTCTGACACTAGCTTAGTGCCACAGATGGTCCAGAGGATGAGCTCCCAGGAGCCAGATTGCCTTCCCAGCAAAGAAACCTTTGGCTCGGCCCAGCTGCAGCCCTATTCCCTGTCCTTCTCCCTGGAGGACGAGGCCCCAAGTGCTGTGCCCGCCCCAAACTCCCCAGAATGCACTTTTGAGCTGACAGCGGAGTGTCCCGCTGAGCTCAGTCCACGGGACACAGACCCCGCCAGCCCAGAGGGGAGCAGAGAGGTGCCTCAGGATGATGCTGAAAAGACGCCTGAAAACGATGAGGTAATGCCCCGGCCCCGGTAGAGAACTATGGTGTTCTGCTCCTGGTGGGCGAAGCAGGCGTGACACTTCACTGTTGGTAGTGTGTTTTCAGTTATTCGGGTGGTGCTTTCCCAGGTTTTGCTTGTGGATGCTCCAGCCCCTGGGTTGAAAATGGAAGAGCGGCTTCTTATTGACCTCTCGAACACCCCAGACCTTAAGACCGCACCAATTAAGCCCCCTAGTGGACAGGTAGGAGTACTGCTTTTATTCATTTTAAATGTAAAAATCATGCTCGGTACTCCAGTGTGTTTTCTTCCTCCAGTTAATCGATCTGAGTTCTCCGTTAATAACATGGAGTCCAGTGGACAGGAAGGAGAATGTGGTGGACAGCGCTCCTCTAATCAACCTGTCATTTTAATCAATGTGTCTGTAATATTTCTGTTTCAATATTAAAATAAATGGAAGATACTGTAACAACAATGTGTTAAAGAAATTCTGAAGGCTAGAAGATTTCCGTGAGAACATGTAGTAGTAGTAGTAGTAGTGTCATCTTTTAACAGTTACGTGTCATTTTGAATGATGAGTGGAATGTGTTTAAATCCCTTTTTTCATGTGATGTTGCATACCTGTACTGTATAAGTTGCCTAGATTTGACTATTTCTTTGAAAATTATTTACAAATAAATGCTGATAAAATCACTGTCACATTATTTTAAATTTAATTCTGAACTTATGGGAAATGGGGGTCAGAAGCTGGGAACGTCACCTTAATGGTTCTGTTCCCTCGGGGGTGATGCTGGTGGTAATGTCAGAGGTGTCTGTGACTGCAGGGTGTCTGCTGTTGGCATGTTCTCCACAAACCATCTGCAAAGCCAGTGTGGTTCCTGGGGTAGTGAGAATCAGATACAAGGAAACAGTTGTATGTGCTTATTTATTTCAATGAGACAATATACAGTCTTACTAAATTAAGACGGTGTAAGAAAGAGGATAAAATTTGTAATGCATCTCCAACATTGTAAATTCTAAAATTTATAATTTGGTCTAACAAGGTACTTTTGTCCAAATACACATTTCAACTTGCTCTGAGTTGTGCAAGAGGAGCATCAGTTTTTAATAGTACTCCTGATCAGAAGTTTGGCTTGAAAATGTCACATTGACATTTGTAGCACAGTTAATCTTGCTGTAAGGTCAGTTACATTGTAAGGAAGTCATACATATTTCAGTTTCGTCTGAATGATGTATAAACAGACAACGGGCAGTTTGTTCTGGCTCGAAGGAGCCACTGGTGTTAACTTACAGCCGAACGACAATACTGTCATGCACCCCCTTCGGCGTTTTTAAAGCGGTAATAATCTGCTGTCTACCGTTACCAGCACGCTGTATTTGGGGAAAAAAACTTCCCTTTTTGAATTTTAAGGTTATTCCTCAGCTCTTGTCTGTATAAGAATGATTTGTTTCTTGCTCGATAAGCTGTTCTACAAAAATAAAAAAATATATTTTATATATATATTATATATTATAGGCCTTTTCCATTTTTTACAAATATATTTTTTCTGAATAGAAGTCCTACACCCGACGAATCATTTGACAAGTAAGTGAAAGTGCAGCGGAACGCAGGACGGTCCGGCAGCGCGCGCCATGTTGCGGGAGGGACGGTATAGTCACGCGGACGCTTAAACATGGCGGCCTCCATTAAGGGTGTCGTGCAGCATTGATTCACTGTTGACATGAGCACGTGTAGCTAGATTCGTGCTTTTCGAGTGGCTGTGACAACCATGGGCGTTGTGAGACACGTCGTGTGTGCCTTGTCAGGAGGTGTGGACAGCGCCGTAGCGGCTCTTCTGCTCAAACGCACAGGTAGTTTGATCTCATAACCCCGGACATTGCCTACGACCGGTTTATTATTTACAGGCGATTTTTGTTGACGTCAATGAAACAACTGAAATATGCATGCTTTTAGTAGTACTGAAATAAATACAGCGTGATCTAACAGCACTGACATTGTGGATGACTGACATTGTTTTTAGGGTACCATGTAACAGGAGTGTTCATGAAAAACTGGGATTACCTTGAGGAGAGAGGCGTCTGTACCTCCGAGCAGGACTGTGAAGATGCCTACAAAGTGTGTCAGATACTAGACATGCCTTTTCATCAGGTGTCTTTTGTCAAGGAATACTGGAATGAAGTCTTCAGGTGAGTCTTAATGTTCAAAGCCACAAGTTTCTTCCACGACTATACGCCAGTTCCGTAAAAAGGCTGTGAAGCACAGTGACATGTTAGCCGGGACTTCCTTATTTTTTTACAGCTGTACAGACAATAATAATGTCAAAAGATTGTTTAATTACAATAACAGGTGTTTGCTTTGGATATGAAAACGTCTTTTGGTTGTAAACACTGTTGATATAATAATAGTGTCAGTGTCGCATATCTGTAGTTTCATATGGTGATGGACAAATGAAGCTCCATGAACCATATGCTGTATTTTTTGACCCCACTAGATGGCGCTCATGGTTTGCTTTGGGGCATGCTTTGAGCCCTTTAATGAACAGAATTCAATTGGCTAGCACTAGTTTGATATATTAATACAATATGATTTTTAAGAATATCTCATTTTATCTCTGTTTGCAGTAACCTTTTAAAAGAGTACCAGAATGGCAGGACACCCAATCCTGACATATTATGCAACAAGCACATTAAGTTCAGTCACTTCTTCCAATACGCTATCGACACCTTGGGTAGGTGGAGCTGACAGCCTGTCATCTACCTGCCTTGATAATTAGTGCTCCTCAGCTGTGTTATAACAAAACATTCTCACTTTCTCTTTGGAAACTGATAAATTCAGGTGTAATTAATGTGACTCCCTTTTGCACACACAGGTGCTGATGCCATGGCAACAGGCCACTATGCCAGGACGTCCCAGGAGGACGACGAGGTCTTTCAGCAGAGACACACCCCCCGACGGCAAACTCTATTCAGGGATCGGTTTGAGATCAGAAATCGTAAGCAGATTTCCTTTTAATTTCCACTTATTTAACACAATCCTTTTCTTTGTTTTTTCGGCACCACACTTTCAATTTGGCTTTTTTAGGGATGAATTTTATTAGGGTTCTTAGTCCTGCACCTTAGAAAACAACTTAATTGATTTATTCAAGACTGATTGACATCTAATGTACAGCATAATAATGCACCTGTCATATTTGTGTATTGACTTTTCTCATTAATTGCCTGCTGTCTTTCTTAAAGCGGTAAGGCTATATCAGGGAGCAGACATCTTTAAGGACCAGACGTTTTTCCTCAGCCAGATCTCCCAGAATGCATTGCGGCACACACTCTTCCCACTGGCGGGGCTCACAAAGGACTTTGTGAGGAAGTTGGCAGCAGAAGCAGGTTTCCATCACCTCCTAAAGAAGAAAGAGGTGGTGTCACCAGCTGCTTCCTTAGCTACAATATTGTCAGCTTTAGAAATAGTTTAGCGCCATTTACAGACTGCTTCGTATAAGTAATGAAACATTGTGACCTGAAAAATTTTATTCTGTGAAATCATGATGGTGTGATTTAAATGAATATACCTCACAATGGTTATTTTCTACTTTCTAGAGCATGGGAATTTGCTTTATTGGAGAAAGGAACTTTGATGATTTCATTTTAGAGGTACAGTACATTACCAAAGTCATGACAAATAAATTCAGCCATATTTTTAATCAGTTTTGCACTCATCAAAGATGTGTAAGCCTGCTGACTAATTTTATAAACTAATATGAAGAATATACATTAACATTCTGTCATTTTCTTAGTATTTAGAGCCCCAGCCTGGGAACTTCGTCTCAATCGATGATGGGAAAATCATGGGGGAGCACAGAGGTGAGGAAAAAAATTGATAGTGAAGATCAGAAATATGCAACAGTTCCATTTTACAGCACTTATGCATTCAATGCTCTTTGTCTTCCACAGGCTGGTTTACTGTCACGTTGGGTCAGAGGGCGAGGATCGGAGGACAGAAAGACGCCTGGTTCGTGGTGGACAAGGACATCTCCACACGAGAAGTGTTTGTGGTAATGTCGCTTTGCTAATGAGTTTCAGTCAGTCAGTCAGATAGATAAATAGATAGGCTTGATTGATACTTTATTAATTCTGAAAGATATTGCCGGTTTATAGTAGCACAATACACATCTAAACAGTAACAAAAGTTAGACATAATTGTAACAATAAATAGTACACGATGATAAACAGTAATAGGGAATCATATTGCATATGGAGGAGCGTTTTATGGCTGTTTGTGGTCTGAGTGACATCAGTACAGACGGGTGTTTTTTCAGATGGGTCGTTGGCCTGTGTGTCACTTCCTGTTATGGGATGATGTCAGTCATATTAGGGAGGAGTTTCCATAGTAACATGTAAGACATACAGCTGTTCTCCACGGACAGATTCCTGACTAATTTTAATGTTTCTGTCAGGCTCCAGGCACTAATCACCCAGCGCTGTACCGGGACACACTAAGAACCGCCCGGTTCCACTGGATCGGCGAGGAGCCGCCGGCGGACCTGGTCCACACCAAAATGATGGACTGCATGTTCCGCTTCCAGCACCAGATGCCTCTCAGTGAGTCCGGCTCCCCGCGAAGGGGCCGTACCTGGGCGTGTGCGAGTCCGGCTCCCCGCGAAGGGACCGTACCTGGGCGTGTGCGAGTCCGGCTCCCCGCGAAGGGACCGTACCTGGGCGTGTGCGAGTCCGGCTCCCCGCGAAGGGTCCGTACCTGGGCGTGTGCGAGTCCGGCTCCCCGCGAAGGGACCGTACCTGGGCGTGTGCTAGTCCCGCTCCCCGCAAAGGGACCGTACCTGGGCGTGTGCGAGTCCCGCTCCCCGCGAAGGGACCGTACCTGGGTGTGTGCGAGTCCCGCTCCCCGCGAAGGGGCCGTACCTGGGCGTGTGCGAGTCCGGCTCCCCGCGAAAGGACCGTACCTGGGCGTGTGCGAGTCCCGCTCTCCGCGAAGAGACCGTTCCTGGGCGTGTACGAGTCCGGCTCCCCGCGAAGGGACCGTACCTGGGCGTGTGCGAGTCCCTCTCCCCGCGAAAGGACCGTACCTGGGTGTGTGCGAGTCCGGCTCCCCGCGAAGGGACCGTACCTGGGCGTGTGCAAGTCCCGCTCCCCACGAAGGGACCGTACCTGGGCGTGTGCGAGTCCCGCTCCCCGCGAAGGGACCGTACCTGGGCGTGTGCGAGTCCCGCTCCCCGCGAAGGGACCGTACCTGGGCATGTGCGAGTCCCGCTTCCCGCGAAGGGACCGTACCTGGGTGTGTTCCCAGCAGATTGTTCCAGTGACATGACTGGTGCTTTTTTTTTTTGTCCAGCACCGTGTACTGTGGTCCTGAATCAGGATGGATCTGTTTGGATCACGATCGCTCAGCCTATCAGGGCGCTAACTCTGGGGCAGGTGAGTTCAGTTTTCCTCACAGAAATGCAAAATACCATTTTGGAATACCCCCTATTCAGCCATGATGTATAACAAGAAAAATATAATTACTTAATATTTAATATTAATATTAGGTATGAATCTTTTAAAATATGACACATATTCATATCATAACTCAACTATGGCTTGACTGGATTAATATATATGGAAAATGGATGGATTACATAATTTTCCCTTAATGGTTCCAGTATATTCCCAGACATCTCTATCCAGTTAGACCCTGTGTCATGCTGACTTCCCAGCATGGAGAATATAAGGGTAGGCTTTGTTAGTGCAGAGAGTGCCCTCCTGTGGTCAAACGAAATCTCAGCACTAGAAGAGATGAAGAGGTGGAGGTTCTGACAGGCCTCCTATTTTCTACTTTGCTCATTGGATGACGTTTCCTGGGCCTGAATGCTGAGCCACTTGTTAGTTAGGCCTTCTGTTACATGCGCCTGCCTGTCTGTACTCCTACAGTATCTCTCTCATTCTCTTAGGGCGTTTTTCCACCGCACCAGTTACCGTATTTTCGGTACTTCCATAAAGTGCCGGAAGTCAGGGGTACTGCCTTCGTTTCGGTTTTCCACTGGCTCTCGGTACTGGTACGGCGCCAAATTACATCATCAGTGACCGCCCCTGACTGATATCGTCACAACGCGCAGTTTAAGTCGTTTAAAAAAAATTAAAAAAATTTTTTACAAATGCGGTTTATTGTTGTCATGTTATGTCAGCTTCTATCACAATATAATATCCAGATTGCATGAATGCTGCCATCATTTACGTTTACGTAGGTACTTAATTTGGCTAAACCGATCAAAGCAGTAAGAATTATCAGTCTTCCAAGAATTTATCAGTCTTTTGAAAGCATGTTTTATGTTTTTTGATTTTCAAGCGGCATTGTTCGGTGTTTTCGCGTGTGCCTCATTTCTTCCAAGCGGCTTGATATTACGGTTTTCCGGGCAATTCAGTTTCCCTATGCTTCTCCTGTCTATCAGGAGATATTGTTTCCCCTAATATTAAAGCAGAGGTATATGTGAAATGTCTGAAAATCACTCAGGTACATTATTACATGTGAATACAGTAGATCGTCACGCATAATATAGTCTTATAAGCAATACTATACCGGTTTAATCAATAAATATCTCTATCCAGCGAATTAAATAATTTATTAAAACAAAAAACATCGAAAAGGCATGTGATGTTGTGAAATATATGGCTTTGTTATCTCAAGAGCTTCGTAAAAAGACATTAAAACAGCGAAACCGTGTATAAATCAGCGCGCGACAGGGGAAACATAGGGAAACTGAATTGCCCGGAACGGCAAAAACTTTTTTATTTCGAGTCGTGTCATCCAAATTCCGCTGGATCTGTTCACCCGACCTTATGGCGATTAAAGGCTATGTTTCCTTGTTTGTCCATCTTTCCGTTTTACTTTTTTACTTTTTGTTTCTACTGTTTTTTATTTCGTTTCTCGCTGTTCGCTTTGTGTATTTTGTGTTTCAGCAGCAGTCTATTTGCATAACCAATCGACAGCAAATACGTTTCTAAGTCCAACCTCAAAGTACCGAAGTATCAAAGAAGTACCCCAGCTGGTTTGGCACTTTCGGTACTCCAGATTTCTATACTGGTACTCGACCGGAAGTCAATGGAAAAGCGAAAGTACCGTACTTTGTGCGGTGGAAAAGCGCCCTCAGTGGTTTGTATTGTTATGGCTCCCCCTGTTGGTCAAACTTCGCATTTACACCTATCTTGCTTGGGTCAGTTTGCAGTACTTTACAGAGGGGACGAATGCCTGGGCAGCGGGAAAATATTGCGCCTGGGGCCAACGCAGCACATCCTGCAGCATGGCCGGGATTGCATGAGCACCCTTGCCGACACGAACCAATCTCCAGAGCCGGCCAGCTGAAGACCTGTCATGTGACCTCACATCACGCACGGAGATGGAGTATGCTGGCCAGCTTACTAGGGATCTGTTACGTTTTTGTGTTTTCTACAGATAAAGTGATTTTTATCGTTATTTAAAAATTGGTGAGTTAATGAGAGGGTAGTTCTCACAGCAACAATAATGTGTAAATGAAGTTTATAAAAAATTACAATGGCATCTTTTTTCCTATTTTGGTATGTATGATGGACTGGCATCCTGTCCAAGGGGTCCCCAGCTTTGTACCCTGTAGGCTATCTAATACAGCTTCAGTGCTGTTTATTAGAGGTAGAGGTAAGGAGCATTCACTGATTAGAGTGTTTATTAGGCAACACACTATAGTCATGTAGGGATGACGTTAATAACCTGTACTGTGTCAAATACTAGATTTGATTCTTAAATTTAAATCAACCTTATATTGAAAAGCAAATAGCTAGCTTCATGTTTCCAATTTTAAGTCTTTAAATTGTTTAAATATTCTTCATTATAATTATAAATGTCATTCTAAATTACACATTGGTCCATATTTAAAAATCAGTAGTGAAACATGCTTTTTGCCTCACTACTGTGTTACTTCTGGACAAAAGTGTCTGCTAAATAAAAGTAAGATGTGAATATGAAATCAGTACTGTACAGCAAGGACCAAGGACCACATGAGTTGCCCGCGGACCTGTTCTAAACATAGCACGACTCACCAGTGAGCAGCGTCTAAAATTTAATTATATCCTGCTGCTATTCTTCTTTAAGCACATTTGCATTTATATAGATTTGAAAATGACAATATCTAAAAAAACATTTAAAACATGTTTATTATACATGAAGTTTAGATAAGTTTAGGAGGGCGTTTCAAACTGGTTGCCCTTCATCTGACTCAGTACCTGTGAAGTAGCTCTCAGTTTCAAAAAAGTTGGTGGCCCCTGATCTAGAATCACAGTTGGTTCTTGGGGGGCAGTGGGCTTGTGACAACATGCAAAGTGAAGCTAACGACAGAACCAAAATAATCAATCTCGTGGAAGCAAGACAGTCTAAACAAAAAATCAGTTACACATTTGTAAAAACTGTAAAATGTAACTGCAAAGCATTTCATAAATAACTGATCAGTTTTCAAAATTGTCTTTGCTTCTTAAGGGCAAATGGATATGCCCCCCCTAACAGAACAACTGGCCTCAATATGCCCCCCCCCACACCTGAAATAATCTTGAGTCGCCACTGCCCTAAATAGCAGGGCTTTTACGAATTACTGCTGCCACCATGTGGTTGAGGTTGCTTTCTGTTACTGTGTTCTGTAGCCGTCCTGGTGGAGTCAATCTTTGGTTGCAGTTATAATTATTGTATGTGGTCCACCTTAAGAAAACCATCTATTAGTTAGGGCCTGTTTCAGCTGTCAATATTTTATACACTCAGTAGCCGGTTTATCCAAGGAGGGGTGGCTGTTTCTGAGGTTCCGAAACCACAGAAATCGCAGCACATTGCCAAACACTTAAATATCTCGGTCATATGAGCGCTTCTAATACTCAGCCCACTCCGCGACTGAAAGTCATGACCCCTTCCGTGTGCTGCATGTATTTAGTTACAGTCTCAAGATTCGCTGTTTAGTGGAGCAGCTTATTCGCTTCAGCAAGGCAGTTTTGGTATCACCACTAGGCTACACTGTTTACAATATTATAGCAGCATGAGTAGGACTGCATATAATACTAGCATGGTACAAGTGGCAGATAATAAATAGGTTGGGAAGAGCCATTATTCATCCTTTTAGGCTCTTATGTTTTGGTTAGTTCTTTCTCCAGTGCTAACATGCATTTATTACAGATTCCTCACTAGAAGCTCAAACTAGCTGCACTTCTGCCTACATTGGCCCCATATCTGATGCAAGCATTTCATGCATTAACATCATTATAAGTGGTTTTTTAACCGACAAAAATGTCGGTTAAATTGTATGGCACAGTGATGCAGTGGTGTGCACTGTCACGTCACCTCTGGGACCTTGGTTTGAGTCTCCACTGGGGTGTGTGGAGTTTGCATGTTCTCCCCGTGTCGTCGTGGGGTTTCTTTCAGGTACTCCATTGCCCCCCATAGTCCAAAAACATGCTGAAGTCGATTGATGTTAATGAATTGTGTGTGTGTGTGTGTGCACCCTGGGATTGGCTGGCACCCCATCCTGGGTTGTTCCCTGCCTTGCACCAGTAGCTTCCAGTATAGGTTTCTGGACCCCTTATGACCCTGACTTGGACAGCAATTTCTGGAAACAGATGGATAGTCATCTGTTAAATTAACATAAATGTATTCAAACAACTAGGCCACTTGTTCGGACTGGAAAGCTGTGTAAACAAACTCCCCTTTTATTGTATTGTATCGTTCTTTCATGGAATGTCAGAAAATGAACCTGAACCATTTAGTGGAACTGAAAAGCACCACGAAGGTGATGCGTATTGCAAGCGTTTTCTCAGCAATCCAACCCACGAACGATGCTAAGCAGCTGGCAGATTCAATAGGGGAGCACCAATGTCCTGGGCTGCACCTTCAAAGAACACATTGTTGTCTACAAGGTCAATATGGCTAGCTGGCTAATCAGTAAACGGACACCCCTGCTTTATCAGCTGGGACATCAACGGAATTGATGAACAAGCTGACCCAAGCTTACTGTATTGCACCATAATTCAACAGATAAAAATTCAAAGATGACTGGACATATATCTGCATTAATAGTTATGCAGCGTGACGTTAAGTGTGCTTTGTCTCTTTATATAGGCTTATTTATATTTCCGGTCATGAGCAAAACATTACCTATCCTCATTCATGGAATGCGGAACAGGTACGAAAGTGAACTATCACTAGGCAACCACTTTGTTGCTTGGAGACAATTCCTTGTTATTTAATTTCAAGGATCAAACAGATTTGTGTTGAATGACTTGTAGGTTTTAAGACGCACTAAGTCCGCAGTTTGTTTTGCCAATGCAAAGCGGCTGGCTGGGCTTCCTGGTAGTGAGGGCTTTGCACGTCCCGCAATATCCTCCGTCCGTTTAGCACGAGTCCGTTGGGCTTTTATTTTTGCCATTAGCGCGGATACGAACAGCCGATCCATCGCTGTCGCGCAAGTGCGGGGTCTCTTTTGGTACATTAGGCGGTCAAACCCTGGGAGTCATCATTCTGGGGATTCCGGGGAAGCCCGCGGAGCTCCAGGAACAGCGTGACATTGGGGATAGAGGGGCGATGCCGCCCCAGACGCTCGATACGCCTGGCGCCTCCTCCCCAGGGGGCGGGACTGATTTCACTGTTGCAGCAGCGCTGGAGCAAAGACAGCCAAGGTGAGAGGTAATGGAAAAGTCCCGATAGCATCTCCAAAGATGTCCCCTGGCCCCAGTGGTTTTCATGTACGTGTACGAACAGAGAGAGAGAGAGAGAGAGAGCGGCAGCTGAGCACCGATCCGGGAGGGGGGCAGGATAGTCACCCCCATAATAAGGTATACCCCTACCCTCGGCCAGCTAAAAGCCCGCAAGGTAACGGGGAACAGAGATGCAGAGTTGTCCAAGAAAATTTATTTCCTGCGATAATGTTAAGTTATTTTTTGACAATCATTAATTTGATTTGAGATATTAATTTCTTCGTTCTTGCAAATATAGGATCACCTTCTAAGTTTTGCACCACACAGTACAATTGCTATCGAGGCTGAATTTAATCTAATACAACTGGAAACATTCTCTTTGACTGATGATTTCTAGTTAATATTTACGAAACATCCGGTGGAGTTGTCCACTGGAAATACTAATAAGGTACCTTTCTATACGAAAAAATATTTTTTGAAAAAATTTTTGAACGGTTGACATTTTAGGGGGTTGGAAACAAAGAGAAAACAGGTTATGTTCATAGTGTTAAGAACATGTCAGCCTGTGATGATTATCACAGTGCTTTGATAAACGTGTCCTGGAGCAGAATGCAGAGTACAGAGCCCAGTTATAGGTTGCTTTAAAACAATCAGCCATGCCTAAACCAGAGGCTCATTCACACCAAGGTTGCAAAACAGCCATTATATAAAATCTGTTCAAGCAAATTGCACCAGTCTTGTTCAAGGGAACCCTTCTGTGGCTATTTTTAGGCCTGCAGAACTTGGAAAGTCTGGCATGATTATTGTTTTATCCATCACGCATATGCATTAGGTATACCTCCCATGTCAGCTTCGGTGTGGATGTCACAGTGCGTCCCACATGTCTTAAACAGGGTACTGTGGAATTATCAGCATCAACTGCGGTTTAATGGACATCGAATTAAAAAAAGAACAAAAAATGAGGATGAAATTCAGGAAAAACGAATCAAGTTGCCAGATCAAGTGGTCGCCTTTGCCTCGGAATTTGCTTTGATGTGTGGAAG
The DNA here is from genome assembly GCA_019775915.2 of Cyphomyrus plagiostoma. NCBI lineage: Eukaryota > Metazoa > Chordata > Actinopteri > Osteoglossiformes > Mormyridae > Cyphomyrus > Cyphomyrus plagiostoma. Next base: position 26,211,944 of record JABFEA020000067.1, read on the forward strand.
GCATGTTGCCATGGATACCATTAGTCTTATGATGCGTGTGGCTGTGCTTCATAGAGGCTTAGGAGCAGCATAACATCATCAGTCTCTTCCAGAATAGCTGAAAACAAAATCGGCATGAATCTGTACCAAAACGGCTTCTCACTCCATATCTAGTGATTTGATTTAAATAATAATGTTATTTTAAAATATATTAAGTGGACATTTTATTAGGTATACCTGCTAGCTATTGCAAACACCCAGCTCTTCCAAACAGTAAATTGTGTGGCTGTAACTGAATACATACAGCACACAGAGAGGGTGTTACTTCCTATGCTGCTAAGCATTAGAGTGGCTGACATTAGTGATCTAAGTTATTTTGAATGCGCTGTGATTGTTGACGCCGATCGTGGTGTTTCCCACGTCTCAGAAACTGTCTCCCTCCTGGGATTTTCACACAATACAGTGTCTATAGTTCATAGAGGATGGCGCAGTAAACAAAAAGCATCCTTGTTAATGACAGAGGTCGAAGGAAAATGGCAAGACTGGTTAAAGCTAACAGGAAGACCACAAGTAGAAAAATAACATCTCAGTACAGCAGTGGTTTTCAGAAAGGGGTGTCAGAAACTCATGAACCTGTGAAAACGGTTCTGGAAGCAAAAGTGGGTCCTAACCCGTACAAGCTACTGTAGGTGTACCTACTAAAATGGCCGATGAGTGTACATACTTCCACCACATGTACTCCAACTGAATGTCAGCAAAAAAAAGGAGCTGATTGTGGACTACAGGAGGCAGCAGGGCTCTGACACACCTGTCCACATCAGTTGTGCTACAGTGGGGAGGGTGAGCACCTTCAAATACCTCGGCATCCACCAACAGGAGGACCACACCTGGTCTACACACACGTACTCTGGTCAGCAAGGCGAGGCAGCGGCTCTACAATCTGAGGCAGCTGAGGAGGTCTGAGGTCTCTCCTGCTGTCCTTAAGGCCTTCTACTCGGCTG
>JABFEA020000067.1:26221530-26235657 GCA_019775915.2 Cyphomyrus plagiostoma
CCCCCCCCCCCCCCCCCCCCCCCCCCCCCCCCCCCCCCCCCCCCCCCCCCCCCCCCCCCCCCCCCCCCCCACAGAGCAGGATCGGATGGGCACAGGTAACATCCATCACAGTACCACATTTGAATTCACTGCACTCCTGAGAGTGACCCATTCTTTCAATGTTTGTAGAAGCAATCCACATGCGTAGGTGCTTGATTTTATACACCTGTGGCTATGGAAGTGATCAGAACACCTGAATTCAATGATTTGAAGGGGTGTCCCAATACTTTTGGCAATATAATGTATCTGCACAGATCTTCCAGAAACATTTTATTTTTATTAAGTGTCATAATTTTTATGTTCTGTTCTTGCCATTTTACCATTAATTGCAGTTGTAGTCACTGGCTCCCAAAGGGACACTAAACACTAATGTTAGATGGTTTATGTTATTGCAGAGGTGTTACTAATTAAAAAGCCCCCAATGAGACTGCTTGTGTCAATAAACTTTTTAACTCAGAATAACTTTTACAATATAATTTGGGTTTCAATCCTTGCTACTTCAAATGAATGATTTACTTAAAACTATGGGTTGTTTCTAATGTGATATATATTCAAATGAATAACATAATGATTTTTGTTATACAGCCAATAAATTTGCAATATTTTTTACTGAATTACGCAAATGTCCCCACATTATCTGCATGTGCCGTTTTGGAAATTTTTCTTGATCAAATAAACTGCAGATAAATAAGGGAAAAATCAACCCTGCTTCCCTCGCTTAAGGTCATAAGTGGCTTAAAAAGACACAGATCTTAATAGTATCTGTGATACTATATAATACAAGAAATTAGCCTCCATTTTCATTTTTATTCAGACATAGTAGTACACAACACATCATCAATGAGGTGTGGCAATTACTGAACCAATGTAATACATACAGAGTTGGGTAATTCAGGTCCAGAGAGTAAAAGTCCAGACCGGGATATTGTTTCAACCAACCAGTTGACCATAAAGAGTCACAATCAAAGAGTATTCGACTGGCTGGTTGAAACAAAATCCCGGTCTGGACTTTTACCCTCTGGACCCAAATTAGCCAACTCTGAATACATAAACTATGAAATTCTATGTTGATTTAAGTATTTCCCCTAGGGATAAATACAGAATTATATTTATTACGAGTTGTCAGATTATTCACTAATTATCAGCACCAGTCAGAGTGTTTTTCCTATAATGACAGAGACAAGATGGAACTGTTATGGAAGATGAAAGTTCAGTTAGGATGGTAGGACATTCCGATCCAGGTTTAAGGCAGGTGTCTCAGTATGTCCATCAGTTTTATTTGTGCTTTGTGGTGCTGGAGATGCTGAGTTTGAGGATGTCTCACAGCTAACAAGCTGCCAGCAAACTCTCCTGGCAGGGGGAAGAAGACCCTCAGCTGTTATCTCAAAAAACCAGTACTTCATTAATTACGTCGAAATAGTAACAGAGCAGAGGTGGGAATTAGGGAGCAGTGTCTCCGGCGAAGAATCTCAGCAATGACTACAGATTAGAAGGCCTGAATCCAGTAAGGTATAACCTGTCCCAGTAAACAGGAATGAGTTATGTGATCATCTGGCTGCAGGTTTGCACGTGACCAAGATAAATACGTCTCAAATGTCCACTATATTGCCACCATAAATTTCCAGAAGTGCACATCTCCTGAGATGGTCGGAGGTACATTGGCACTGGTGGTGACACAGATGGTGTGTGAATGGCAAGAGGATGTGGACAAAAAAGCAACTTGCAGTGGTGAAGAAGCACCTTAACATTAGTTTTGCAAATGCACAATCTAGGCCAGTGTTTCCAAAATTGGTCTTCGGGGACCCTCAGCACAGATGGAAAGTTCCGGTCCAGAAACTCGCAATCCAGACCAAGATTTTGTTTCATCCAACCGGTTGAGTCATCTGTGAATGTGACTCTTTATACTAAACTTTATACAAAATCTTGGTCTGGATTTCTAGATTTTCCACCTCTGAGCCGCAGACAGTCCATGTTTTTGTGGACTTTCTAGCAGGGAGCTGGGAGGGAGCAAAAATGTGGACCGGCTGGGGCTGTAAGCCATGAACACAGGAACAGTAGCCCCAGCTAAAAGCTGATTGGCCCTAGAGTATCCCCTCCCTTGTCACTCACCAATTCAAAACTTATCATTGGCTAATGAAGAAATGAACAGTGTGTCTGCTTACCTCTGGGTTTGAGGAGCACTTCCTGTGGATTGTGGATGATTTCTTGCAGTCGCCGGCAGGCAGATGCTAAGATGAAGCCCTAAACCTGCAGTAAAAGTTTTGAGAGGAGGGCTGTTTTTTTTACCTCGCCCTAATTCTGAGCTCCATTTAGTTGCCGAGCCGCTGAGACTCTGCTGCCTGCTGCAGCGCTCTGGTGTATCTGATGCGATTCTCTGAAAAGTGCACTCACACCCATTTCCCCCCACAATCACAGAAGCCTTTTTTTGGGTGGTGGTGGTGGTGGGGGGAGTATACAGGCTTGCTTAATTGCTTTTGGATTTGAGTTATTACTCCTTTTGTTTGTGAGTGGGAAGTGGGAAGATTCAAGCCCTGGGAGATTTACTATGGCAGCGCCTGAAACCAAGCTGTCAACATGCAAAAAAAGACTGGGGATGTCCCTTTAAGGGGACGTCCCTTTAAGATGTTCGCTTTAGCACTTTAAGTCCTGTGCTGGAGTACCATTAGACAGAAGGGCCTGAGATTTAATGCGGGGAAATACTCCAGCATACAGATCAGAAAAAGTAACCACTATGGCAATATGCAAACCATGGATGGATGGATGCAGGGATGGATAGATGGATGGCAATATGCGAAGCAAACGCTGTTTATTTCAATATTATGCTATACTTAAATCTTTTGAAGAAACTGGAAGATTTCAAACACATATCCTCCATGTCTTTCAGGACAGTTGTTTTTAATATCTTTCATTTATTATGACAAGTCATTCTCGTGTCTCCTGTTCAGTTTCAATGGGCTACATAAGGATAACAAACAAAAAAAAACACATTGTAGCTGATAATTCCTGCATGTTCAAATTTTGATAGAAATCGAGAGTCATTAAAATGCCTTAATTATTATCCACCCATATTGAGCAGTAAGTACCTCAAAATGTGATTTGCATCTTGTCTTTCTGGTTGAATCATCCATCCATCCATCAGTGCATTGTCTGCCACATATTAGGGGCTGGATTGCAGACTGAATCCATTTACTAGAAATTTCAGAAGCATATTCTCAGAATTAACTGCTGTAATGCGTGAAAAAACAATCCACTCTCATTCCATGTACCCATTAACCTTTTAGAACATGCTTCCAGTATAAGAACAACACAAATGTATGCATCCATCTACCAAGCACTTATTCAGTACACGGGATGCACAGGAATAAAATAAAATCAAATAAACTGCATGTTTCTACCACTTCAGTTTGCATCTCCAAAAAAATGTTCAAAAAATTATCAACATGAAAGAGTGAGGAAAGGTATGAATGTGACTTCTTTCGACATGCAGATTTCGCTGTGAAGATTGCTGGCGGCAACAGCAATCTGTGTGTGGATCCAAAATTAAGCTGACAACAAGCAGGGCTTCTGTGAGCACGCAGCCCCACCCACTGGACTCCTGTGCAGGAGCAACAGGCGCTGTGGACAGGCGAGTGTCTGCAGGTGCCCAGTGGGCCCTTTCTGTGACGTGGGCCAGGGGATGTGACACCTTCTGTGCCATATCAATTTGTTCCGCCCCACTGGAGGCCTCGTCCTTCACTGTGTCTCACGCTCACGGCTCTAGACTCCCCTCCTTCTCCCGCGTCCCTTCGCATCTCGATGGCACTGGCCCACGACGAATGCCACTCAAGGTCAGCTCCGTGTGGGAGCGGGATTGTCACACACGTAGCTGCTCAGTGCTGATGTGTGGGAGACGCGTTCCTGTCGCAGCAAAATGGCTTTTTGATGTGAGGGCCATGGTGCTCACAGATGGAGATTTCAGGTCCTGAGAGTACAAGACTTTGTTTCAACCTACCAGTTGAGTACTCTGTGACTTTGTCTCTATATACTCAACTGGTTGGTTGAAACAAAATCTTTGTCTGGATTTGTACTCTCGGGACCTGAAATCTCCGCCCCTGGTGGTCGTAGACCTGGGTGAGGACACCTACCTTACTGGCCCATGAGGGAAATTGCTGTGAGTTGCACAGTCACTACAAGTGTAAAGCGGAGTCAAACCATCATCATAAACCAGTGACTCCCAACTTGGTCCCCAGGGACCCTCAGACGGTCCACATATTTGCTCCTTCGCAGCTCCCAGCCACACAGCAAAAACATGGACTGGGTCCTCAAAGACTGGGTTGGGAAACACTATCATAAACATCTAATGTAGAAAAATGGGGCTCAGACACACACTCAAAATCAATATTTGAGTCTCAGCTATGAAGAAAATGCAATTATAGTTGTAGGCCGTAAATGAAAAATTAGATGGTTGTAAATGATTGGAGGTAGTAAAGAACAAGCCCAGCTGAAGAAACTAGCCTGAGGATTTTAGTGGCTCTGGTAGTCTTGAGGTGCGTCGACCTTTCGGTGCACTTCACATGACACTTATGTTAAGAGCAGTAACTTAAGGCGCACTGTGTCATTATCCTGTGAAGATGGTTACTCCAGTTCCCGAGAAGCATCCTCAGCATTTCACAGAATTAAATATTTGTGTGAACCGGTGCAGTGTCACCCACCCCCCACCTGTTTCCCATGCCTGGACATTGGCAGGAACTGGGAGGAACAAGATTCTGAAACACTGTCAGATGGAGCATCATACTCTTTTAGCCATTCAGCCCACCTCTCTTATTTCCACTCGTTTCTTTATTGATTCCATTATGACTGGAAACAGTGATGGACAGTGCATGAAATTTAAATACCCCCCCCGGGGTCTGGAGGACTTTCTTTCTGCAATCAAAGCCAGACAAGCCTTCTTATACTATATCTTGCTGTTCCTGCTCAAAGTGTTGGGATAATGAGAAGGCTGGGACACCCCTTCCCCTCTCTGGTTTTACCTTTGTCATGTGACACACATCAGGTGTCCCTGGTAGCTGCTGTTCATTGGACAATTTTTCTGCCTTGCTGTCAGAAACCAGAGATTCATTAAGGTGTATTGTGTATGTGTCAGTGACAATTCAATTATATATATATATTACTGTCCCCTGTCTATTGACAAAATTGTCGTCGTTATAGCGGAACCAGGAACCTCAACGCGGCAGCCTCAGTCCAGGAAGAAGACTCTCCCTTCTCAGAGGGTGATTTGCCCATTTTTCATTGCTCAGAAACACTTCCCTGTCCATCTCTGCCCTGACTTAAGTTCACAGCACAATCTAAACTACTCATAAATGTATTACATACAATCACATACACACACACACACACGCACACACGCGTGCACACACACACGCACACAAATACTTTGTCTTATATGGTATATTTTTACAGGAAAAGTAGCTCTAGAGCCCAGTGTTAAGTGTTACCTTCAAGAGCGCCTCAAGACCCCTCTGTTCCATACATTCCTATACCAGTCTGCTGACTCTTTCTGTTCCCTGAATGTTCTTCATATTGCACTCTTGGCTATTGAATAATATTAGTAGGTTCTCGCCAGGGGTGCCGCTAGATATTTTGGGCCTCATTACTGGAGGCGGACATTTCAGGTCCAGAGAATAAAAATCTAAAACCAGGATTTTGTTCCAACCAACCAGTTGAGTGCTCTGTGACTATGACTGTGACTGTCACTCTTATTACGCAACTGTTTCGTTGAAATGAAATCCTGGTTTGGATTTGTACTTTCTGGACCTGAAATGTCCACCTCTGCCCATTACTCAGGGACCCTTGAAATTGTGCCAACTTTCCTCTTCTTATGGCGCCCCTGGCTTTCACTTTCTCTGATATATGCTGTGTAGCTCTTACTCCAGAACCTCTTACACGTGTATCTGGGCATCCACTGGAGATTCGGCCTGGCTCCACATACGCCCCGTCGCCTCCTTCGCAGCTGCATGTTTGCAGTGCATCATCACTTGTATATTACTTTGGACGAAAGTGTCTGCTAAATGTGTACATGAAATGTGACGTTCTCTACATATCAGACAATATCGGCCTGATCTTATGACGTGAAGAGTTAAATATGTTACTGTTTATGCTAGGAATTTTGTTTACATATGGCTGGCAACATTTGGTGTCAACCCCACATACAACATATGGGTCGTCTGACTGCTTTCAGGCAGCTCTCATTAGGGCCAGACGATTATAAATTCATTTTGAAGTTTGCCTCATTTGCGGAAACCTCATTTCTCGTTTGCAGAATGTGCGTAGCGTCAGTTATAACCCCAGTAAAAATCATGGGCGTTTCGCGCATCTGAGTCATGACATTGGGTTCGATCACTGTAGCGTGTGCCTTTTGGAAACTGCTCCTCCACATCAATGCCTCATCAATTAGTTATCAACCTGATCATCACTAATGATCACATTATGCCTTTATAATAGGCTGAAGAGTCTGCGGACAGAGTGATGGAGTTTGGCTATTATTCCCCCGATTATAAAAGGAAATGCAGGAAAGGGGCCGGCCACTGACACAGATGGCTGATGGCACCCACCGGACGCTTCGTCTCTCCATATGGCTCTCGACGGTGATTCGTCCCATTATGTTGGCTAGAGTAAAGGTCACAGTCCCAATAATTGCTGGTGCCCCGTTATAACCTCATCCGGATGAAGTGCAGGAAGAGGTTGGGCCTCATTATGTGGCTGGGGGAGGGGGGTAATGGTCATGATTAGCATTAACTCCTCAGTGATTAGAGTTGGAAAACTGTTTAAAAGCTTTAATTCCCTTGGTGGGTGGGACTGTTGCGTGCTGTCAATCACCAACAGATTTAGCCACACCCACTCTGAAGCCCCACCCCCACTACTAGGGGCGGCACTATAACGGATGACACTTTAGTCACGCGGTGAGTGCGTGGTAGCAGAACTGCAGCTTTTATTGTGAGTGACTCACTAGACACAGGGCAGCGAACGAGAAGAAGCATGTAGGACTGTGCGTGACAGGGGATGTCAAAGCAGGTGAGCGAAGAGCTTTTTGGTTGAACAGTTTATGTAATTATAAATTAAATCCGCCAAATGCCTGTGCAAAACCTTCTGGATGCTAGATAGGCACACAGCTTAATTATGAATTAAGTACATGGACGACTGTTCAAATGGATAAAAGGAAGTATTTAAGGAAAAACTATTCATCTACATAAAATTACAATGTAATTTGGCACTCCTGCTTTTAAGGGACATTCCTGAGCATGTGTGCATTTTAAAGTCAAACTTTTTTTTACAATTTAACTCATAAGGAATGAATGCACTAAGCCTCCTATGATCCTGTGCACAACAGGGATAAATGTCAGAGGAGGTCGGTTTACATTTAATCGAAAGTGATGTCTTGCCTCTTGGGGTTTCAGGAATTTTTGAATGGGCCTCGCAGTTCTGCAGCCATTATTGAAAAGCAATCCTTGCCTGAAAGTCATGAACAGCCTTGGTGTCTGAAATTCACAATCCTTTAGGACCCCTCAATGCTTTGTTTCTGTAAAGCCATAGAAAAAAAAGAAACAGTAATACAAAATGCAGTGCAGATCCTCTGGCACCAAAGAGGTTAAAAATGTGTTTACACTGGAACTTAAAGGAATCAGTTCTTCAGATTTGATATTTCACACAGATGTAATTGTGTGAACCACACTTGCGTCTGACTTCCATGACAAACGTCATCAGTGAAACTGTGTGTATATTACGTTTAAGTTATTACCTCTGGTCGAAGAATTGAAATTCCACTTAAATTTGATTTAATATCCCCATTTGGCCAAGCTTTTGCTGAATTAACTGAGTTTGCCCAGTATGGCGAGACTTACAAACCTTCTTAACAAGCTTACCATTGTGACTTATGCGAGGAGATTTCAGCACTCAATTTGATCTATTCGTTGGTTGTCTGCCCATATTTATTCAACAGTGTATGATGTTTACTCGCTTCCTCCTTATAATATAACCCTACACCCTCAGTTGTACGTCGCTCTTGATGTGTTGTACTGACAACACTTATAGCTTGTCGACTGGCTCGTTTGGTCTGTTGCCCAGAATTTGCGTGGTGTGCCCGTTCGCATGACTCAAGCGGAGTTTCCCACGATCCACTGAGGCGATTTAGCGCTGCCTGGGGGCTTCAGAGGGATGGGTTTTATCAGTCTACACACACCCAGCTAGGCATTTCTAGGTCAGAGATCCACCCATATAGCCAAAATAATATCAAGCAACTATAATAAAATGAAGTGCCCTGTCAGTGTCAGGCATCTTTACATCTCCAGCAGTATATTGTTGCTGTCCAATAAAAAACACTGTTATCTCCAAAAATCCATTATTTCTGGAGTGTAAAATAATGTATATTCTCAGAAAGAACAATGTGATAAGACACCTATAGCACCACCAATAGAAACTGAACTTTACACAGCTGTCAGCGAATGGTTTAATGTTCTAAATTGACTTGGATGGATTGTTATTTTTTTCAGCGTCAAACGCGTCAGAGTTAACAATCTACAAACTAATCCTACTTAACATTCACAATTAACAATGATGTTACCTAGCGATCTAGCTATCGTTGTTAGGTTGATAAAATTAGCAAGTAAAGTAATCGATACAAATGGATACAATAAACAGAACTGTAAGTATAATAAGTATAATATTAACTAGTACAAACATAAATAAATAAAATGAAATAGATTCGTAAAGCATCCTTTCATTGGTCAATTAGTTGTCAAACGCTATCAGGAGATGGGGGCATATTCTATCTAGACCAGAGGTCTCAAACTCCAGTCCTGGGGGGCCAGAGCCCTGCACATTTTTGGTTTTCCCCTCATTTAACACACCGGATTCAACTCCTTGTGCTAATCACCACACAGCTCTTGAGCTGAATCATTTGTGGTGGAGCAGGGAAAGAACTAAGCTACACAGGGCTCCGCCCCCCACAGTACTGGGGTTTGAGACCCCTGATGTAGAGTATAAAGTCATAATTGTTAAAAGTGCACATACATGGTTTTCATCAAACAGCCACTTTGTTACACACTCAAGTCGGTGTTGCTTGGATACGATTACCTTTACTTTGGGAATATTATCCAGTATTTCCCACAAGTCTGAAACATACTTCTAGTGGCAGCAGGCAGGAAGGGCCAGCATTACCTGCCATCAAAAAAACGATTTACTATATTTGATGAACAGGTATGTGGGACATTTAGCACATTATTTCTATTAATTTAACATACTTTGTCACAAATCGAATCCTCCAGCCCCCTCCTCTACCCCTACCTACATGGGAAGACACCATAGCTGCTGTATGGGTGCCACACGGTGGCTAAAGTGGCTCCACATTGGTTCTGTATAATGCTTTGGGTGTTGTGGAAAGGACTATATAAATGAAACACTCTGAAACACACTCTTAATCTTGTTGCTACCACACAACTTCTGCTTTCTTTTATAGAATTCACATAATTACAAAATAAGGAGAAAAGGAGGTCTGTGCTTGTAGGGGTGTGTGATTTGGCAATATTAGATCGCAGACGATTAAAATGATGTCAGCGTGATCTTATTTACAGAATAACGCACGTCTGAGGGCAACTGATGACCTGATGGCCAACTTTTCTAGCCACCTGAATAGAAATACTTCAAAAAGAATGCCATTTTTTCATTTTAGGTTTTATTTCTATATAGGGCTCGAATCCTGACTTCTGATGCAAGCAGGTCAAAATGATTGTAATGGTATAGCTATAACCAGGGCCATTGGAATCAGGGAGGAAGGGGGTGACTTGTCCTGCCTCACCCAATATTTAATTTGGCTTCATTTGCCCCTCCCCCAAAAGCATAACGCTGGATTTTAATTATTAAGTTGTGCCCCCCCCCAGTATCAAATCGCCCCTACACCCTTGGCTACGACCTCAGAATATCATACAGAGGGTTAATACCACTCAAGCAGTCAGTGATAAAATACACTAACACTTATATTTAATCACTGTCATTTTGATATATTTCATTCATTTTTCTTCATATGTATAATTTAATTTTCATGTTGTGCTGGGGCAAGGTGGCAACATCATAGTCTGATTCAACCGGGGCCATCACCTCTGCCTGTGTCTGTGGCCTTTCTCCGTGTCTGCGGCCTTTCTCTGTGTCTGTGGCCTTTCTCCGTGTCTGCGGCCTTTCTCGGGGTCTGCGGCCTTTCTCCGTGTCTGTGGCCTTTCTCCGTGTCTGTGGCCTTTCTCCGTGTCTGCGGCCTTTCTCCGTGTCTGCGGCCTTTCTCCGTGTCTGTGGCCTTTCCCCGTGTCTGTGGCCTTTCTCTGTGTCTGTGGCTTTTTCCAGTGTCTGTGGCCTTTCTCCGTGTCTGTGGCCTTTCTCCGTGTCTGTGGCCCTTCTCCGTGTCTGCGGCCTTTCTCTGTGTCTGTGGCGTTTCCCCATGTCTGTGGCCTTTGCCAGTGTCTGCAGCCTTTCTCGGTGTCTGCGGCCTTTCTCGGTGTCTGCGGCCTTTCTCTGTGTCTGCGGCCTTTCCCAGTGTCTGCGGCCTTTCTCTGTGTCTGTGGCTTTTTCCAGTGTCTGTGGCCTTTCTCCGTGTCTGTGGCCTTTCTCCGTGTCTGTGGCCCTTCTCCGTGTCTGCGGCCTTTCTCTGTGTCTGTGGCGTTTCCCCATGTCTGTTGCCTTTCCCAGCGTCTGCGGCCTTTCTCTGTGTCTGTGGCCTTTGCCAGTGTCTGCAGCCTTTCTCGGTGTCTGCGGCCTTTCTCTGTGTCTGTGGCCTTTCTCCGTGTCTGCGGCCTTTCGCTGTGTCTGTGGCATTTCCCCATGTCTGTGGCGTTTCCCCGTGTCTGCGGCCTTTCTCTGTGTCTGTGGCCTTTCCCAGTGTCTGCGGCCTTTCTCTGTGTCTGTGGCGTTTCCCCGTATCTGCGGCCTTTCTCTGTGTCTGTGGCCTTTCTCTGTGTCTGTGGCCTTTCCCAGTGTCTACGGCCTTTCTCTATGTCTGTGGCCTTTTCCAGTGTCTGTGGCCTTTCTCCATGTCTGTGGCCTTTCTCCATGTCTGTGGCCTTTCTCCGTGTCTGCAAACTTTCCCCGTGTCTGCGGCCTTTCTATGTGTCTGTGGCCTTTCCCAGTGTCTGCGCCCTTTCTCCGTGTCTGTGGCCTTTCCCAGTGTCTGCAACCTTTCCCCGTGTCTGTGGCCTTTTTCCGTGTCTGTGGCCTTTCTCTGTGTCTGCGGCCTTTCTCTGTGTCTGTGGCCTTTCCCAGTGTCTGCGCCCTTTCTGTGTGTCTGTGGCCTTTTCCAGTGTCTGTGGCCTTTCTCCGTGTCTGCGGCCTTTCTCCGTTTCTGTGGCCTTTCTCTGTGTCTGTGGAATTTCCCCGTATCTGCGGCCTTTCTCTGTGTCTGTGGCCTTTTCCAGTGTCTGTGGCCTTTCTCCGTGTCTGCGGCCTTTCTCCGTGTCTGTGGCCTTTCTCTGTGTCTGTGGAATTTCCCCGTATCTACGGCCTTTCTCTGTGTCTGTGGCCTTTCTCAGTGTCTGTGGCCTTTCTCTGTGTCTGTGGCCTTTCCCAGTGTCTGCGCCCTTTCTATGTGTCTGTGGCCTTTTCCAGTGTCTGTGGCCTTTCTCCGTGTCTGTGGCCTTTCTCTGTGTCTGTGGCCTTTCCCCGTGTCTGTGGCCTTTCCCCGTGTCTGTGGCCTTTCTCAGTGTCTGTGGCCTTTCTCTGTGTCTGTGGCCTTTCTCTGTGTCTGTGGCCTTTCTCCGTGTCTGTGGCCTTATCCAGTGTCTGCAACCTTTCCCAGTGTCTGTGGCCTTTCTCTGTGTCTGTGGCTCTTCTCCATGTCTGTGGCCTTTCTCCGTGTCTGTGGCCTTATCCAGTGTCTGCAACCTTTCCCCGTGTCTGTAGCCTTGTCCAGTGTCTGCAACCTTTCCCCGTGTCTGTGGCCTTTTTCCGTGTCTGTGGCCTTTCTCCGTGTCTGCGGCCTTTCTCCGTGTCTGTGGCCTTTCTCTCTGTCTGTGGCGTTTCCCCATATCTGCAGCCTTTCTCCGTGTCTGTGGCCTTTCTCTGTGTCTGTGGCCTTTCCCCTTGTCTGCGGCCTTTCTCTGTGTCTGTGGCTTTTCCCCATGGCTGTGACCTTTCTCTGTGTCTGTGGCGTTTCCCGGTGTATGCGGCCTTTCCTCGTGTCTGACACAGGAAAAAGTGGCCTTTCCCGTGTGTGCTCTGTCCATGTTCCTCCTGCAGTCCTACGCCACACATTTAGGCTAATTGTCATCTCTAAATTGCCTGTAGGGGTTAAGTATGTGCATATGTGTGCCCTGCATTGGCCAGCATCCTGTCCAGGGTGAGCCCCAGCGTTCTGCCCGATGCTGTCTGGGATGAGCTCCAGACTCCCCTGCAGTCCTGTTCCGGATAAACAGGTGGAAGATCGATTCAGACATTACGCTGTATTCCTTTTTGTACCAGAGTATTATTATAAGTTATGGTATTTGTAAGTATTTATGGATTTTTTTTTATGTAATGAATCAACTACAAACAAAAGTTTTGTTTTAGTTACACTAATGGTATTTTGAGCACTGAGAAATATTTGAGGTTGAAGGTGGCACAGGCTGATTGAATCACAGACCTTATCCCCCACCCCCATCCTGTCCCTGGCACCACTGAGCCATGTTGACAGTCTGCAATGTTTCCTATACTTGAGACTGAAATCAGTGGCCCATTAGTCTTGCCACACTCAGGTGCCCCTACCTCCATACAGGATGGTGTACAGCTTAGCTGCTTGCCCCAGCCAGCCACTATGCAATGAATATACGATTAGAGTGGTCATGAATTCTGCATGACTCGATTTCATCCAATTTTCCTAATCGGATGCATATACTGAGACCATGATTCATTCACGTTAAGAATATTGGCTCTGTTTTTTAACAGAACACCAGAAAAGGGGCTCATATCAATCATAGAAGAATTTTGGAATGGAATTCCAAAAAGATATGAAAGGCTGGCCCTCTCACATGGCAGACTGCAGCACATAATTAGCGGTCACATGATAATTGGTCAGAGGACAAAGATTACAAAGACAACCACCAGTTTGAACCACAGATACAGATGTATATTTGTATCCAGGGATTACTTATTTATACAAGCAATCTCAGTGCAGCAGAGCTCAGAAATTGCCTGAGTACCCAAAAATAGATGAGGAGAGCACTGAGGGAGAAAGGCAGACCAAAGCAGGGCAGATCAAACGTATGCCTTCTGGTCCCAGGAGCTCGTATCCTAAAGATACCAGACCCGAAGATGACACAGACAATAATTTGGCTGTTTTGGTTCACAATTAATACATATTGGTACCACAAGGACCAGTAAGACCCACAGAGTGTGAATTAAAATTTCGATTTGCATAGGGTGCAGATTTGAGTTATCATCCATTACTTTGCAGAGACACACATCGTGACTTTTGATGCCTACATATCTGGGTTATTCACCTGCTGGAATTATGCTTCTGTCGATTGAACACTAAGGAACAACATAGTCAGCAGGCTGAGCAGCAGACAATAAAGAGGTGAACTTTCTAGATCGGCTGAAATAAAGCCAAGAGAAGAGAGCTTTCCACACTCTAGTAACAGGCTAAGCTGGCTGAATTGAGACAAACTGAGCTGTATGGCTTAATCATATGAATATGGATTGGAGCCTGATCCACCCACTTCAGGACGTTAAAGCAGGCTCAGGGGAGTTTTCCTTATTTTCTGAGGGCAGAAAGAAAAATGATGAATTGGTTCAGAGAGATAACCAATCAGATTATAGAGGAGGTGGGTCCAAGCAACTAGAAGAGATGGGACGTACCAATCAAATGTCTCGGTACCCCCTCCTCTAGTTCCCTGAATCATTTTTCTTTCTACCCTCAGAACAATTTTGTGTAAGTGAAACTCCAGCTTAACCCAGAAATGATACACAGCCAGTCCCCCATTTGCAGATGATATCTGTTCCCCTGATCTGTCTTTAAGGGAAGTTTATACACTCAACAAAAATATAAACGCAACACCTTTGTTTCTGCTCCGATTTTTCATGAGATGGACTTAAAGATCT
>JABFEA020000067.1:26241515-26265419 GCA_019775915.2 Cyphomyrus plagiostoma
TCGGAAATCACATGAGGTAATGAGGTGGGCGTGGCACACGAAGGGCTGGAACGGGACGGACGACGCTGTACGTCACAGTTACCTCATAATTGTACCACTTAAGAGTTTGGAAAAAAACTCAGGCATGCTTGTGAAAGGTGAAAAAGGAATGTGAATATATGTTAATTAGATTATGTTCATGAGAATCTTTAGGAGTGCCAATAATTGTGTTTTATGATGATTTTTAAAAATATATGAGAAGGCTATATCACCCAGATTTCTACAGTTAGATTTCTTTAATGATCGGTTTAGTGAATAATAAAGACATTTTTTCACTTTTCATTGTTTTTTTTTGTCATTTTTCCAAAGGATGCCAATAATTATGAAATGTACTGTGTTTTAGCTGCGAAGACTCCCTGAATGAAAAACCACACCAATGTACAAATCTGTGTTCCTTTTTAAAAACCTAATATGGGTCAAGCCTATTCCACTTTGCTCCACGAAATTTGTTACATTTAATACAAAATAGAAATTCCAGCTGAAAAAAGTAAAGTGTTCTATGGTGTCACGTCCACGCCTCCGGCATGTGACATATGGTATGTTTCCCAAATGAACTATTTTTTCCCTCAAAATGTAGGTGCTGTAAAAATTCTAAAGGTATTTTTAAGCTTTTCAAAAATACATATTTTTATGTTTGACATCATTTCATAATTTAAACTGTAAGGCTGGGTCACTCACCAGCAGTAGTAGAGTAAGGACCCTAAAACAAAATGTGATTTAAATAATTCTAGTAAATTAATCTTCTAATTTTTTATATAAATTTAATATAAATTCTTTACTACATATATTGTCAAGCAGCACTGTAGGATGTTTTATTAAGGGGCATATAAAACTGAAGGCATCATTGAAAGAAAAGATGGCATTTTTGTTTCTGGTGATGTCAGAGGGACATTTTGGTTATATCAGGGGCAGGTGTGTAGCTAGAAATTCAGCTCCCCCCCCCTCCCCCCCGATCCCTGCCAATAAAACGTTACCTTGGGCCGGCCCCTCATAGAAAAATTTACCTAAAGTGGTGCGGGGAATATACTGAGAACATAAATAAAATATTCCCTGACCACATGAATTGTAATCTTTTTGTATTAGCGGGTGTCTGTAAAGTGCTGGACCTCCTGAATAACCTGTGTGATTATGTATGCCTCTCTAGGGGGACTGAGCAATACCGAATATGCTCAGATGAGTGTCTCAGAAGGCCCTGTTAGCAACATCAGCCATTTCAAGCGGGCAGGACATCACTTACCTGCCATGGACAAAGATAAACTCCTTCTTCACCGTGACTTCCTGTTTGAATGTTTACAAATAATGAAGGTAATTATTAATTTTGATTGACAGCTTTTATTTGCTCTTTTGCATCAATTTTAGCTAAAATATTAAATGAAATGATGATATACAGGACTTCAATGATAATAGTAATGTTGACTCATGGCTACTCTAAATCTTAGCCTCCTGGTAACTGCGAAAGGTACAATATTCACGACAAATATTAAACTACATAGATTTTTTTACTTGTAGCTCTACTGCATTGATGCACTGATTTTTGTAGCTGCACTGCATTGATACCGTCCTGGATGTGAATTCGAAAAACATGTCGGGGCTTGTGCCGAGTGAACCGAAGATGCTCCCTTAGAGTCGGCTGCACTAGACAGATGGTTACTTTGAAGGTGTCAGACGCTTCGTCGTGTAGCAGATGTCAGCGAGGCTTCTGTCACCGCTTGTCCTGCCGCCGGGTGCCGTTCTGTTTCGTCTCTTGTAGTAAGATACCGTCACCGTCTAATTAATCGCACGCTTAAGGCCCTAGTTGCCCCGCAGAGACATGCCCCATATCACCTCAGTGCTCCCCAGAGTGCTGTTTCCTACAACCTGACCTAGCTTTAGGCTTTGAGGATTTTTAAGGTTGTGTAGACACTGCTGTGCTATTTGTAAAAGAGATCCACCACACATATGAATTGGACCTACCTAGATGCACCTATATATGACCATCTTCTGAATCCATTTGTACAGCTTGAATGTCGCAGCAAGATTCTTAGATTACACAGAGTAATCAGTTCATACTGCATTCATTGCTGTGAAATACATTAAAATCATATATTTCTAGGATATCAAACAGCATGTCATATCACCAAAGCCCCTTTAATAGGTATACCAGCTTACTAATGCAAACAGCATAGCCCTCCAATAAATCATGTGGTTATAACTGAATACATTCAGTACCCAGACAGGGTCAAGAGGTTTAGTTACTATTGGAGTAAACACCAGAAAGTAACCAAGACATGGCCAAATGTATGTTAAACATGATAGGGTTGTTGATACCATGTGTGGTGAAAAGGAGCTCAGTACTTAATGACGGGTCCTCTGAGTGTAAAGTGTCGTATATCAATTGCGTGGGAATGTCATGCTCGTTACTCAGAGACTGCTATTTTAATATCAGGGTGGCATAAAAATCTTGGGAGTGTCAATACTATGACTCTTCAAGATTCTTAACTAGCAGTGGCTTTGCATTTTCTGACAACATTCGCAGCACTGGTAGCTGGTTTGAAGAAGCTGACGAGTCATGAAATATACAGCATCTCACAGTAATACATAATAACAGGCTAGTGGGTGTCATTCTCCACCAGTCTGTCAGTTTAATGAGCCCTTTTGTGGCTAAAACATCATGCATGCACATCACAGGGCTCACTTCTACATTCAAGCTTTGCAAATTTCGACCACCTTATTATTGATTCAATGCAAATCTAATGACACAATGCTACGTTCGGCATTGTATGAGTTCGTTCAGATATGGTTTTTACTGAGCAGTCAATGTATATCTAGCATCGTGTGAGAGGAATGCACTTCTAAGACCTTTTAAGGAGACACTTGAACCTGAAGAACACTGGAGGTTCCCTAACGAAGCCCTCTCAGATGAGCCAGCCTCTTCATTTAGAATTAATCACTGGTGTCTAAAAAGGACCTTATCATATTCTGACATACAGCAAAGTGTGATGGGCCACACTTTCTTTTAAAAAGCAGCTCTTCTTTGATACGGCAGCTGGATGTAAAGATAGGGATGGATTTATGGCGTAATAAACAGCTCAACACTTCACACTTGAGTCATTTATATATATATTAATCTTGCTAGAGCATTCAGTTACATGACCCAGTTAAAGAACGTAAAAAGCAAAGCCTTTCTTGAAACCTGTTGCCTCTGTGCCAACCCAGCCTAGGCCTGTCCATGTGGCCATAATACGAAGGCGTTCCACATGAAGATGTCATGAAAGCTGGTTCATCGGAAAACCCCCTGCTACACAGAGAAGATGAGAGGCTGCCTTTGAAGCACAATGCCGTTTGTTAGGAGGATAACACAGCACAGTCGCCTCTGATATTTTTTCACGCTCATCTGTTGGCACAAAGCATTTTTACCCCCTTGAGTCCTTCAGTACAGGTTCATGTAGAGCAAGCGTGAGGTCGTCTCTCTGGCAAAAATGCTTCATACTCGGCTGTTCACATCTTCTCAACTTGGGGACTGTTTCCATGGTAATCGAACAGAAGGTAGTGGGCTGCAAAGGCAGCAGCAAGATGTGGAAAAAAATGGCAGCCATTTGGATTTTGGGCTGGAACATATGAGTAAACAAAGACATTAGGGCAGCTGGACACTGAAATCATGGATTATTGTTAATTCTGAAATACTCAAATGAGAGATTTTTTTTATTACCAGATAAAAAGGTCCAAAAATCAAAGATGTTGTTTAATTTTGAAGGCTAGGTGAATGTTTGGAGGTTTGCCTTGAATAGGGGGTAGGCACATAATGTCACTGAAGGTGGATGTGTCAGCATTAATGTTCGGTTTGGGTGTCCGGAAAACACACCTAAAATGGTAAAGAGCTGTTGTGCGATTGATTGTACAAATTGATTTAATAAGAAATCAGAGCTATCCTTTTACAGGCTGCCAAAAACTAAAGAAAGGAGAAGCAAATTGATTGCTGCAATCCTTAGAAACAACTGGAATTAAAGCCCCGGAATAGCCCCGGATTTGCCATTGTCATACTTATGTTGGATTTTTGGGTAAAATCAAACCTTTAGTTATATACTTTAATGACTAATTCTCAATTAAATATTTAGCATTGTACATGTATATTCTGCGTAACTGTAAGGTTTCTGTCAGCATTTATTAAAAAACATCCATAATGATGAGACTCGTGTCGCAGAAACAAAGCAGGAGATGGGTAGATAGTGTTAACTAGCCAAGACTAATCCAGGTTTCCTTATAAGGGGCTGCTGCACAGAGCAAGTTTAGATAGTTAGCCAGATAACTTAAAAAATTTCTACAAAATATCTTATTAGCAAACCCCAAAGCTGGTCATGTATTGGCCCATTGTCCAATGGTCCTTTGGGAAGTTGGACGGATCCCTACCAAATCCAACTGCTTTTAATTTAAGCAGATAGTCGTTTGTTTTGCAGTTTCCCCAACTAAAATCAATCATGTTGTATCATGTTTTGCCACTCGGTTCGTCTGAGCGTGCATGTTCTGGCGGGAAAGTAACATCAATGCACACCATCTGTATTTTGTACTATAGTCGTCATTGGTTACAATACAAATGCAAAGTTATAAAAATACGGCATTTGTAACAGAGCTGCACCAAGTAAGAACAACAATACCGAATGCGTTAGTGAGTTGTGTCAGTAGATATTCAAACAGATTTTGTACTGGTAGTGAAAAGAAGAGACCTCATGTCTAAATTATATAAATGTGTGATCTGTACATCTGTTGTCAAAATGGTTTAACCAAGTGTGGGTGTGTTTAATTCCTTACAATGCTTCACGAGCCTCGGAATGCCAAAACTGGCTTTTCAACTTAGGTTTAAAAGATTAATTGTCCAACATAAAGTGAAAATCTGCACTCTGGGGAGAACAGGTAGATAACTGAAGACAATTTGTAAAATGACATCACGGAGCTCATCTTCAGTATGCTGACTCTTAAACTAATCTTTGTTTCTGCCATGACAAGGCAGCGTTTATCGATTGGTATGCTGGTCACAGGTTGAAAAATGCTGCCCTAAAAAGACACAAAAATGCACATACATTTTTCCCCTAAAATAAAGTATTTTGAATCCAGGCATTTTGGATAACCAAAATTTCCAAAGGTCAAAGCACCAATGCATTATTCTTTATGAAATAACTTTTTTTTGTCTTAGTGAGTGACAGGCAGACAGAGAACATGCATGGTCAGTAATTAGGCAGAGCCATCGTGCAAATCACTCCAGCGTGAAGTGATGTGAAAACTTGTAATTCCCTTCTAAAAAGATAGAGTGTCACAGTCTCAGACTGAGGAGAAAATGAGCCATTTCATATCATGTAATTAAACTGTAATTAAAGCACAATACATATTGGTTGCTTCCCATTATCCATGTAAGGACAATTGCGTTCACTGCACATACATTGGGGAGACACGACAGAAGGAGAATAATAATCAAATGCAACTGAAATCTTTATAAGAATAGGAATCGCAATAGGAATCACGTGTGCAAATGCATGGTTTGTTCACAAACGACCTTGCTGCGTGTGAGTAGAGCGTCTTTGTGGTTGCCTAACACCCAAATAGGACTGGATAATTATGATCTTATCTGTGCCTGCAACCATCCCAGGTAGCCGATGTTAATAAACCCGGTGGACAGGAGTGTCTTCGGATGAGTGACACACATAGCAAAAGACAGCACCCAACGCTGAACTGTTCCAGGCAGAAACCTGCACTGTATCATATTTGTTATCAATACGATCAGCTCCCAAAGGAGTGATACAGTACCTGAGCATTTATCTCTCAGTGGTTATAAAACTGAAATTCCCCTCTGTCCCCAACACATAGTGTAGACATCACACATTAAAACTAGACACCAGAAGAAGAAATTCACCAAAATACTAAAGTAAAATAAACAGTTGATGACCATATGTCACATTTATTTTTTAGGCATTTTTTGTCTATATATTTCTATATTTATACTGTATATTCTTCAGTCTAAACAATGTACCTTTGCTGCAGATGCTAACTCAATCATTGCAGGTATTGCATGAGTTGTGTTGAGCGTTAAACATCATTTGAAACAAAGAGCTAAGTTGATGACCCTGCTATTTGCTCAGAGACTTGTTAGCCAACAGACACAGAGGTCTACCTCTCCCCCATTTTTTATGTGTGTTCTGCTGAGTCAAGGTTCATGTCCAAAGGCCAGTCCCCTTCATTCAACACATCTTCCCAGCTGCCCCCTGTAGGAGCTCTCCATGCCATAAGGGTAAGGGGTCCCCGCTGGAAAATGGGGACACCTGCAATGTCCCAACTCCGTTTGAGTCCCACGAATGACAATATGCAGTACCACCCATCGTTCCATCCGTTCCACTGAAGATGAAGTTCCATTAAATTCCATTTTTGGGAGGAACTGTATCTGAATAACACAAAACAGTGTTTATCCTTTAAATGCGACAGACGCTCCCTGCAGGACAGTGGAGTGTACTGTACAAGAACCAGCATGCAGGGTCGTACTACTGGGTTAGATCTGTAGACATCTCACTCTTCAGTCCCTTGCAGTACACTTGGGGACATTCAGGAACAATGAAATCTTTTTACAACAATATAATTTCACTAACGTGTTAAAGTGTTGATGTATTTACACTTTTGATCTGATAAAAATTAAATGTTCATGAATGTGTCTGTATATCTTTTATGTTGAGAAAACCAAAGCAATCGACCTTGCAAATAAATTTGCTGCAGCTAAGTACCATGTACTCATCCATTCATATTCGCATTGTTTTTTAATCACTCGGATTGAGACTGCTGAATAAAACTGCATATATAGTGAGCATATCTGCATTAAACAATGCTGTTGAATTACTCCCACTGCATGTAAAAACATAACAACAATAATAATAAAGAAATAATTGCAGAGGTACATGAGGTGTGCTATATCGTGCTCACCAAGTGACAGTGTAACCTTTTTGTCTGGAGTCTGTCTCCCAGTTCACTGCTTGTTTGTGACCAATAACGACAATCCCTTTGCAGTTTTCTGCACATTTACAGCCAGAGACACCTCAGTTCTCCAGTTTGCCCCCTTCCCCCAAAAAGGAAAATCAAAAACCTGAAAAAATACACAAATAAACATCAGTGGAAACGCAGACCCACATACAAAAATAATGCATAAATATTTGCATTCTTCGTTCCTTACAGTTGCATGTGTCCCCCCCCCCCCCCCCCCCGGCAGCACACACATGCACGTACAGTGTATGTATGCATGTGTCCTGGGCGTGTTCCACAGCCCAGCAGCGCAGAACTGCCACGCTGCGCTCAGACAGAAACATGTGAAGATTCATGCAACAGTTATGGAGCCCTGCTTTCTGAATGGGCTGGCAAGATAAGGCTCATAACCCCCCCGCTCCAAAAAAGTAAATAAATAAATTTTAATTATTAAAGAACAAAAATCACAGATGTGAGGTCCAATGGAGATACTACCTTTGGAAGCACATTTCAGTACCTAAATACTAATTATATACATAACCTCCCTGATTATTCACATTGCTATTCAGTTTCTATGGCTCCATCCAGAACCATTCAGAGTAGTTTTATTGCATTAAGTACAATAATACAGTTGTAAAGAGCACTACTGTATAGCACTACTGAAAGGCTATTGTATCACTGCGCAAATATGGGGTTTACCCCTCCATTTATAAAGCAGAATTAGCTCCTATTTATAGTTGTTTTTTTACAGTTAACACCATGCAGAGTTCCTACTTGCCTATTGGTGCCTAGTCCTAGTGTTAGAGAACAGATCTCCATTCAGGTTTCAGGGCTGGGATAGGCAGTAGCCTCAGAAGATGAATGGGGTGGGAAAGCGCGAGCACCTCACTGGGCAGACGCTGGACGATCTCGATGCATTACCTCTTACACCAGCTACGTCGTTTACGCTTCGGGACTTTCCACACCCTTAATGCGAAAGAACGCACAAGACACACAGAAGGTAGGGGAACGAGACAGGCACACAAACTGTAATGCTACAGACGTCATGCATAAACTGTGGAACTGTGGTTTGACAGGCAAATATCCATTAATTAACATGTAATTATTTATGACTGGATGAAATAGATAGGGCATACATAATGTAAAGCAGGACTTTTCAGTCGGATTTCCATACCACACATCATTTTACATGTTCTATGTTCATCAATAATCATTAAAAACTTGATTCAGCTTTTTTTTCCATAGCAATTAGATGACATTTCGTCCAGAAGTCCGACGGTATTGTGATTCATTTGCATTAGTCCAACTGAGTGGTGAAAACAAAATCAAACCATAAAAAACCACGTACTGTAGCATTCACAGCACATCCACTAGACTCTATGGTTTTGCATTTTATGAGATTGGAAACATTGTATATAATACATATTTAGGCTTGTTTAAGCGATATGAATGCTACATATTATCCACTTCAAGTCAAATCCAAACATAGCCAGAATTTACACACTTACAATAAATGATGAAAATTACATTAATAAAATAATCACATTTTCACTCAAAAATATTAATTTCTATCATTTTACATGTTCTATTGGCAGTACAGCAATTAATATTCACACATTACTCAGAGTATTGACTGTACACCGACACACGCTATCGTTATCACTCAAGTCTGTGTCTCTTGTCAACTTGGATTAGGATGATCTCTGGCTTGAACATCATCAGTAGGACAGTTTGGGCTCTGAAGCAGTCATTTCAAGAGGGTAGCTGGTTTTGGTACCAACACTGAACTAGTTACCTAAAAAGGTAAAGGTGATACCATGTCAAGCAGCAGTGTTACATTGACGGGGGCCTTTATGCCTCCCGTACGAGATCCAGCCTTCTAAAAGATCTGAGGCCAGTTGGAGATGGACTGATGGAAAGACAGGCATGGTGATCTGTGGCTGTTATTGTGCAGGATGTGGCTCCATGTCATTATGTCGCACGGAGGTCATCTGGTGGGTGGGGTGGGGTGGGGGGGGCCTCGTCACCCACGGCGCGTGGTTTCAGGAGGCTGGATGTTGGTTCAGATCGCCCGCTGTACAGCACATGAGGACCACCTAACTACAGAGCCTAAATCTCTCTGAGCCAGATGCGTTCAATGCGGCACTTAAGGATCTGGGAGACATTTTTAGACGTTTCTTTTTAGTTAATTTAATGTAAAGCAGAATTGAATGAGTCTGATATTTCCTTCTGCAAGCGAAATTCACATTTCATCAGCTAGATCTGCCTCACTGGCTTCAAATCTTTGACTTTAGAGGCTGTTAGATTATTAGTGTAAGTAATTTATTATTGTTTACTGAAGCCTCTCAAGAAGGCACTGTCTCTAGTTAAACATTATCTTTGAAGAAACCTGAAATGAAGTTTTGTTATGGATAGAGGACTTTTTTGGCCTACTGAGGCATTAAAACATTTTTGCTACATAGTTCTTTATACAAACTTCTTTATTCACAATGACATTACACAGAATTTCTAAATATCAGAATATACAGGTGACCTGCAGAGGGTGCTTTCCAGGAAGGGAAGTACTGAGTATCATTAGTTTGGTGTTTCCCAATCCGGTTCTCATGGACCTCCAGATGGTCCCCGTTTTTGCTCCAACTGGGGGGTCCCCGAGGACTGGCTTGGGAATCACTGAATTAGCTAGCTTCTTAGGAGTCACTCTTGATTTGCAAGTAATATAGCACATATTCTATATGGTCTGAAACGATAGCCCCAGATTATGACATCACATGTAGTACACAGTTCGTGCGTATGTGATGCGTATGTGAAATAACTGTACTGAGGCTGCTAAGCATGTGGTCCCGAGGGGCTTCAACAGCCCCCTGGTGTCGCCCCCAGTCCCACATGGTTCTATTACTAAGCACTGTTCTGGTTATTGTGAGTGAGTTTTCTTTCCTGGGGTGATTAAGGATGTAGGATGCAGGAAGTTGAGGTGCAGTTATGCATGTTTGACATATAGCTTTGCATGTAGTGCTGCTTCATGGGGAAGAAAAAGGACACTGAGCTGTCCCTAAGGTGGGGATGGGATGCTGGAGAAGACAGTCCCTGCCGGGGCCATCAGTGAGACCTCGGGTCTAAAGCACATCCACGGACCGCGTGAGGAATCTGCGCACCTGATTTGCGGATCCCTCCATCACTGGAGCACGTGTAGTCGCTGCTGGCCAGCAAGTAACAGGCCCTTCCGCTGTGGACGTGCCGGTCCTGGGCACTGGACCTGCGTGTGGGGTGGCTGTCCTCTGGGGACATGGTGAGGTCACTTTCCCCGCTGCAGTCACCTGACAAGACTGGCCAAAAAATACACAAAATATCAGACGCAAAGATCAAATAGGCACGTAAGCACAGAGCCCATAGATCCCATAGAGCGCTTTAAAGGGGGAGGGGGTGGATTTGGAATCTGGATTGGGGACCCTATATAGTATGCATTCCTGGGGCCCAAAATCTCTTCCTTTTGTTTATATCAATCAGCTGAGCATAAAAAGTTAAAGTCGTATAATAGAATAATCAACTGGTTGCTAGAAGCAAAATCCTGGTCTGGAATTGTAGCTTCTGGACCTAAGATGCCCAACACTGCCCCTATATCTTGCTTGATCCCTTGCAGAATTTCCTAAAAAGCCAGAAAGTTTATAGGGCTAAAATATGTCAAATATGTGTGAACGAATTTTTCAGCACGTTCTCAAAACTAACCTGAAAGTCAAATGTAAAAATTATATATTATCACAATTTCCTTTTCTTCAGAATATCTGAAGGAGATTCTGGTATGAAAGTGAGGGCTTCCCTCAGATGTCCCTGAATCATCTGAATCATCACCTCTGAGTAGAGTCCAAACAACTCACCTGATCTGTTGTGCTCCAATGCCCTGTTGACCTTGTTGAGGCAGAGGTCACCCTGGGTACTGTTGCACGCCATGTTGTGCTCTGACTTGCAGCACGTGGGCGACCCGGCATGAATCGTCTGAGGAATGTGTTTCTTCCTCTTCTTGGGCAGCTTCTGCTTGGCCATAGCCAGCGAGTAGTACATCCCAAAGTTGTTGACGATGACAGGCACTGGCATGGCGATGGTCAACACCCCCGCCAGTGCGCAGAGAGCGCCCACTAACATGCCTGACCACGTCTGGGGGTACATGTCGCCATAGCCGAGGGTGGTCATTGTCACCACCGCCCACCAGAACCCAATGGGGATGTTCTTGAAGTGGGTGTGGTCACTGGCTGTGAGGTCATTGGGATGGGCGCCAATGCGCTCGGCGTAATAAATCATGGTTGCGAAGATGAGCACGCCCAACGCCAGGAAGATGATGAGGAGCAGGAATTCATTGACGCTGGCTCGCAGTGTATGACCCAGGACCCGGAGGCCAACAAAGTGGCGGGTCAGCTTAAAGATCCTGAGGATCCGCACGAAGCGGACCACGCGCAGGAATCCCAGCACATCCTTGGCGGCCTTGGAGGAGAGCCCACTCAGGCCCACCTCCAGGTAGAAGGGTAGAATGGCCACAAAGTCTATGATGTTCAAGACGCTCTTGACAAACTCAAGCTTGTCTGGGCATGAGATGACGCGCACCAGGAACTCAAAGGTGAACCACAGCACGCAGACACCCTCCACATACGTCAACGCTGGGTCCGTCTCGATCTCGATCTGCGGGCCGTGGTCCCCTTGGCTGTCATTCTTTATCAGTTCTGTCTTGTTGATTATCGTGTTGAACGCCTCATGGGTCTCCAGGCAGAATGTGGTGATAGACACGAGGATGAAGAATAAAGATGCAAAGGCTATAAACTACAACAGAAGGGAAAGGAGCAGTTCAGAACAATTATACATAGGAAAACGCAATTGCAGTAAAGCCATAGTGAAACCAACTAAGTATACAGAGTTAAGATTAAGGGAAAACTCACAGTTAATTGCAAAAGGCATTTAAGTAAAGTAAAGTAAATATCTCCTACGTCTGACATATATTTATTGAGATGGGATACTTTAATGCTCGGGTTTACCCAGGCTGAATCCCAGGGGCCTCAACTTAAACGGGGCCTCAGGTAACCTTGTTTAATAAAATTTGTAACCTGGAGTTGCCACCCATCCTGTATTGAATAATAAAATGCTGTGTCCCATTTTGATCAGATACGGGTCGTGATTTGTCCCATATTTTTGAGCCCAGACCGAAATAAAATTTACGCTGGACCACGTGATCGATAACCCCTAAAATTTTTAAACCTCAGTAAGATTTATTGCCCCCCACCCCCACCCCCACCCCATTGCTTGCATGGACCAACAAATGTAATTGTTGCTCCATTGCAGAAAATATAGTAGGAGGCTCTCTGACAATTCAAACAGCCCAGGGGCCTCTGGATGGAAGCCAAGATTCACCACTATTTTCTTTTCTTGTTGTTGCACTCTTCTAATGTCATCCGACTAGCATCTACCAGCAGACGAGGATGTGTGAATTAGGTGCTGACTGTCTTAATGAACAGGAGTTGCTTGTCGGGCGTATCCAGTAAGGCAACAGTAATCAGATCACACAGCATCAGAGCTCCAGGCTGCCCATCCATAGGACTAATGCAGCATCTGGATGGAGCATATTAATGTCACCCCAACCAGATGATCTACCCATATATTTTCTCTCTCGTCACGGCGGGTCACGTCTCTTCCAATCACAAAATCTCAACAAAAAGCTGAGCTAAGAATAAAACAATAGCTTATGATACATTATTGCCCTTTTACAGACAGAAAAGTCAGAGAAGAACAGCACGGAAAGCGCAGTCATCACCAGCAATGAGCTATACATTTATCCGCACTATGTCTGAAAGTGACCTGCTTTTCTTTCGTCTCTGTCTGTGTATCCACACAGTCGTGTGTTTCATTTCGCAGCTTCTGTAAGAGGTTTCTAGATAATTATCTTTCATACAGTTTATAATGATAGAATAAATTAACATCAGTTAGTCTATTATTCACTACAGGAAACTGGAAAACAACATGTAAATAAAAATGGCACTTTACAATAAGACTACTCTTATAAAGCGTTTATGAGTGGTTATAATCAGGTTATTAATTAGGTTGTAACCATTTGTATATCATTTATGGACAATCATAAACAAGTAGAACAAATAACACAGTTTCTTTTATTATTAATTAGTTAACCATTTATAAGTGGCAAAAGCGAGCCTTTCATTGGTACCATAAAATTATTCTGGATTTAGATGAATCACTGCTACATACATACACACATACATATGCACATTATCATCCGTTTTTTCCACTGCAATAATTCTACTTGCTTCGTTACAGTCTAAGTAAAGTGTATGACATATGACCTTAAATGAAAGTCAATAATTGCTGTCTGGAGACAGATGTTCCCAGGTGTTTGATCACCCTCCACATGCACATGTTGGGGACTGCTTCCTCAAACTCTTACATTCTGATGTTCCTTTCAGGTTACAGTCACACTTGGGGAGTGCACACCTGTTTTCCAATGGCTTTTTATCAGATTGTGGCTCTATAATGTATGGCGTTCTGTGTCCTAAAAAGGGACGTAAGCAAAGAGTCCCAAGTGAGAAGTAGAAAGCTAGTCGCTGACCTAGAAAGCTGTGGTTTATTCCTTATGTGTTTCGAAAGCTGGCAGAACATCCAGATACCTGGATCTTGGTGTAACAGGTGGGCCGGATCTAGAGATGCTAGAATCTCAGAGAACTGAAAGCTAAACAAAGCTCTGGGTATCTGAATCTCCAGCTGTATCACCAGGCTGCTGAAACTCAGTGTGACAGAGGAGGGCCAAGTCTAAAGGTAACTGAATTTCGGTGCATCAGAAGTTGGATGAACCTCTACGTAAATCTCATTGTACCGAGTGTACTTTCCAGGGCATAATAAGAATTTAGTGTCTGTTTCCCCTTTGGAACAACTTTGATTTAGGAACTGTGTACACAGCAGCAGAAACATTCCGGAATGAGGTGAGAAACATTCCGGGGCTTTTCTCTGTGCTATTCTTACTGCTGCTGTCGCGCGGCCCACGGAGGGGACGAGGAGAACAGTTCCGGTCTCCCCGTCAAACGGCAGACCAAAGGAACGCGTGGGAGCCGTCAGTCAGCGGCAGGACCCGCTCGGCACAGCCACGGGTGTTCTGTCCGGCGGTACCCAGTGAGGCGCATGGCAATGACATCCCTCCGGCCCGTGGCCCTTTTCGCACTTTGCAGACACAAGCAGCCCACGGAGCAGTGGCGTGATCACCATCATGCGGAGGAACGTAGGCCAACCTTCGGGATACCCATTCTTAATACTGATCCGTTCACTCACAGTTCTTTGGCTGCTTCCTTGTGTATGTAAAGTGTTTTTATTTTCTCTGTGACTGACACCTTTCATAGTCACACTCGCCATACTATTACAATTATGGCATGACGGATTTGTGTGGCGTTAGTCAGTGCTGCAGGAAATCGAGGTGCCGCAGCCTTCCTCGTTCCCCTGTCGCATGTCATGGTAATGGCACGTCGCAAATTTTCATCTGTAATATTTCAGCCTCCCTTAACAGAGTGTTTTTTGTAGTCTTGTATCAAAGATAGGCTCAGTCAAACTCCAAAATATCGCAAAAATCACTTAGGGTACGAGTTAGTTTTGTAGTCTTGTCTCAGGGCAAAACGTGTGCCTGCCTAAACCTACCAGAGGGGGCGCTGTAGCATGAAAACTAACCTGTGTATATTACATAATAATAAATATTACCTGAAATAAATATTAATATATATAAAAACATAGTAGTATGTTAAATACATAACATACAGTAAAACATGCAATTGACTTCCTGTTCGATTCATACCTGCATAGACCGTGATTGATGTTCACTAAATGACTAATTTCCCTCTTATTGAATGCATAAACATAAATTCATTATAAATGTTCATCTATAAATGTCTGATCCTGTTTTCTCTCAAAAATGCACATTACATTGGTTAAAAGCAGCTGCCAAATAAACAAAATGCAAATGTAAAGGTACTTAAACTGTCCTTGCCATTGGCCTGCAATAGGGTGGTTATGCCCATAAACACAGCAGACCTGCATACTGTGTAATCTACAAACCACAGCATCAATACGCATTGGGTGCAGCTGCAGAATAACAAAGGGTGCCACTGGGCACAGAGTATTCGCACTGGTCCAGTGGATGGGGCACTGTGGGCCATGTAACCAAACACAATGTATGTTCATGCAAAAGGGTGGTACACAGACAGTGTGCCCCAGGACTGCGATTATAAGGTGTAGCTGACAGATCTATTGATCCATTAGGTATAGAAATCAAATCCAAAATAATTGTTTTATGAAATAATGGAATGTAACTGTTAATTATCTTACAAATAAGTGCAAGACATACTTCTAGAGATGATTTTTGTCATGTTAACATCTTGCAAATGACTCGCTATTGAGGAAACAAGCAGCCTCCCGTCTGACACTCATAATTTTTGTGTTTATTCTATCAGTATTCTGTGTAATGCACCTCGGATCAAGTTTGTTGTGTTTCATGTCATGCTAGACAGACGTGTGCTGTGAGCGCTAATGTTCCATGTGTCAGTGTGTGGCATATTTTTAACCAAATCCCCCTCCAAGCTGCTTCTGCACAGTTTGCGCGGCCAAATCGATTAGCCACCACCTGTTCAAGGCTCTGCTGAGCAGGTGCGTGCTTCACTCCTTACACCGGCCGCGCGCCATATGTCTAACCAGAAGCAGCTTCGCTTTATGCACTGCATATCCCATAACACCTTGCTGCCGTGCCCCCCTACAGAGGTCATCCCTGGCCCTTTCCATATTATTGGTCTTCTCTTCATTGTTGGGGATTTCAAACCCATATTACATTAAGCATTCCTTAATACAATTGAAAACATATTTAGTTAAGAATATTTTTTTTCTATGAAATTATACAATAAAAACAATTGTCTGTCAATGTATTCTTTGCAAAAATACAACATATATATGGTTATAATCACTCTGACCTTCTTTACACCATCTGAAGTAAAATAAGGACACTCACTATACCAGGGGTGTCAGACTCCAGTCCTGGGGGGCCGGAGCCCTGTGTAGCTTAGTCTTTTCCCTGTTCCAGCACAAAGTATTCAGCTGTGTGATAATTAGCACAAAGAGCAGAATCAGGTGTGTTAAACGAGGGGAAACCCAAAAATGTGCAGGACTCTGGCCCCCCTGGACTGGAGTCTGACATCTGTGCACTATACGATAGGTTTCACTGTATTCACTGTATTCATATGGAGCCATCAACACCATCACGTACAGTAAATGTCCAATGTGTTTCTCAAAGCCATGCAGGGAGTACTGGGGGAAAAACAAGAGCTAAACAAAGGAGAAACCTTCCTTTGAGGATGATGATGGACAATTCCCCCCCCCCAGGACTAGTGGTTCAAAATGCTCAGCCGCTATGTGCAGGAAGAAAACTTTGTATAATTGGGAGCAAAACAGTACCTAAAAAAAAATGCAATCCCTCCCACCACCCACGGATGTACGGCTTCATCTCCTTCATTATACATCCCATCAGGATGACAAACCCGCCTGGGGTCCCTTTTTAAATTCGAGGCTTTTGCCAACCAACCAAATGCCTGCTTAAAAATAACACATAACGTGGAGCCACGCTAATTTGAATAATTCATTGTTACTTTAATCCTCAGAAAAAGAAGATGCTGCAAAAGGAGAAAACAGTCGAGCTCTTGCCAGACACAAAATTGTGCCATCTTCATGACTTCAGAGTCACGGAGACGAGGAAAGCCGTGGCGTGTGTCTTCACTGCACAGCAGAGAATCTCTACTGACACCCTCCATGGCTATTAATAGAGTGACGACTGGCTCATCGTTCAGTGGCTCTTGCTTTTGTAACTGACAGACGGGGAAGGTCCCCTTGAGGACTGGGAGTTGGGGTTAAAGGAAGGGTTAAAAAGTGACATTGACAGGTCAACTGGAAAGCTTTCCCACAAGCCTCTGTTCTTTGGGTTTACATCACGCCAGACCTTAGAACGTTCAGCAATGTTCAGAGTACAAAAGGCACTAAAAAATAACTGGAATCCCAGTCAATGAAAACTCATTGATTTACAATACAATTTGGTATAAAAATGCTGTGTTGTGGAGATATTTTATACGCCACAAATAAAGCCCCATGCATTTGGATGTTTGCATTTTGCACATTTTGAAAGCCCGCCTGTGAGCACAGTTGCTTTAAGGTGCGGGACGGTGGCAGCTCGACGAGCAGGAGTTTGCCGGTGCTGCCAGGATTCCCACAATTCTTGGCAGAGCTTGGGCTGGACCCCTGATCACATGTAGCTTGAAAGTGAGTTAGGACACGCACGTTCTGCAGGAGAACAGATCCCGCTGCTGGGAAAGGCCATTTGTCTAGATACCCTACAGTGTTCCTGTTGAATGAAAGTCATTCGTGTGATTTGACAATTCAATAAAGCGATTTAATCTGTGTCTGGCTCAGAAATACTGCAGGATTGTGAGTTATGGGAGAGAAAAAAAATCATAATTATTATTATTTCAAATGATACAATTATAGCATTGTTAGCAGTTAGCCGCTACACAACTTGCTCTTCCCTGCCAAATCCACGTTGTCTCAAGCGGAACTTGGTTGCGAGCCACTGTTCAGGCGTCTGCACCACAAGAGTAGTAGACAGAGAACCAGGATTTAATCTACAGTTGGGGCTTTAAGTAAGGGGTGGGGGATTATTGGAGGAACCGCTGTGTGTCCAGCTGTTTGGCTCTGCTGCTGCCCCCCCCCTCCCCCCCACTGCACAAGAAAAACCTAGTGCCTGTGCTTTTTCCCTGGGTGAGTTCCCTGTTTTTGCATGGCAGGCGACAGAGCAAGTGAGAGTGAGAGAGAGAGAAAGAGAGAGAGAGAGAGAGAGAGAGAGAGGCTAAAAGGGCCTTGGATCCTTGTGTTATTCCAGCATGCCTACTGGCTTTCACTAATGACTAATTAGTGAGCCAAAAACATAGTTTTGTTGACAGATGTTTTACATTTGAGGCGGACATTATTAGAGACACTCTGGCTCAGTGGGCAGCGCTGTTACCTTCGCCCCACACCTCCAGCGTTGGGGTTTGAATCACACCCCCATGTTTTGTGTGGCGTTTCCATGTCCGCACATCGGTTGGGAGTTTCCTCCCACAATTCAAAGACATGCAGATAGACGAGTCAGCATCTCTGAATTAACCATAGTATGTGTGCCCTGTGACGGACTGTCTTCTGGTCCTGGGTGTTTCCGTGCTTTGTGCCTGATACTTAATGGGACAGGGGCCAGGCTCCTTGTTACCCTTTCCAGGATAAATAATCTAGAGCAGGCTTTCCCAGTCTGGTCCTCACAGACCCACAGCCGGTCCACATTTTTGCTCCCTCCCAGCTCTGGACAGATGGATGGATTTTATTTTTACTGTTGCTCCCTACTGTAAATATTCCCTTCATTTTCATGGAGTCTGTCTGTTTTGCTCTGGAAAGATTAGATAATTTGTTTGATGCAGCTGGGGTTTTTCACTTTTCCAGCTTCTTGTAAAGCAGCCAGAATACTTTGAGGTCAAATTAAATATTCAAGTTCTTGGAGTGCCTCTGTTAAAAAACATTAAATAATGAGCTCCTGCCTCCCAAACATCATAAAACTAGAATGGTTTTCACACACACACACACACACACACACACACACACACACACACACACACACACACACACAAACACACAGACACAAACACACAGACACACAAACAAGGCCCCTAGAGCCTGCAGGTTGAGCACTCCTGGCCAGCTACAACAGGCCTGTGATTATGACTCACAGCTACCTCAAAGAAGAGTGGGCTTCACTCAGCTTCTTACACTCTGCTTGGCTCAGATTCCAAAAACGCACCACTCGGGAGGAAGAGAGCTCAGGGCAATTAGCCTCTCACTGCCTGGAGATCGGGTGACAGTCACATGTTCACCCCTCTAAGCATGCGTGTCCCTATGTTTGTGCCTGTGATCTCGGCTGATGCCCTTTGTAGTGGACGAGAAAATAGATTACCTCCATTAACCATTAAGGGTGGCCACCTGGCAGCCAGAGAAAATATGTAATGGGAGGGGGGAAATAAGAAATAAAGCACCCAACAATACATACTGCTAAAGTATGTCCCATCTGAAGGGTGCAAATGTAGCACTAAACCCTACAATCTCAATTTAACAGCAAGGAATCTCAATTATTGTTTGAGTTCATTAACCTCTTGATACATATTCTCAAAGCAAACATCCCCAAACTCAATCCCTTGAAAGCTATAGAAGCTGTTGCTATGACAATGAGATATGTAAGGCGTTACATAAATCTTCAAGATGCTCAGAAAAAATAAGACACATCTACAAATGGGGACAGGAGTGGGGACAGCCTCTTTTCTTGAGCGTCTCAGATCTACTAGGAGTGAAGGGAGGATGGCTCTCAGAGGCCCTGTGCAGATCCAATGTCAGTCAAGCTTCCGGGAGGCGCGTGCAGCTGTTGTTGACAGGGACAAACGAAGAGAGACGCCTTGTCACTCCCGAGGGCATTCTGCAGAGTGTTGGCATACGTGCATGTAAATGTCACGAAACCCAGCGCTGGGATAACCTCATCGTGGCTGCAGAACCTCCGACTTGCAGAACCCCAGCACACTGTCATTGTCACCACCGCAGAGGTCAAAAGCACTTTTCCCCACCATTACGCCTTTTTGCACCCATGTACTTCAATAATGCACAAATCAGAATGATCAGGCTTGATCTACTGAAACTCAACAGGACAAACCGATCAAAGGACAAAAGCTGGTCACACAGAAGCCAAAGCAAAGAGAATCAAAGTTCCCCATTCATTTAATACGGTGCCCATATAAAAATATCATTGGCCAGTTAATTATGAATAGCCCAAGTCCTGAAGCATGACCTGAGGTCTTCAGTTTGACAGGTTATTTGGACAGGAGGTGTCAAATAGCAGCTCCCACTCTGATGGAGGAGGCCAGATGGAGAAATACGCCTGTTCTTAGACGACGTCGCCACCCGAGACAGAAAGTCATTTATACATGCAAATAGCACAAACATGAATGCTAATGCTAGTTTGTTCCCATCATCCAAGCATGGAAAACATATTTAAATTACTTTAATTTAATTTAATTTATTCGTCTACACTGCTCTTAACGAGGACCTGCCACAGACTAATTTAGAGAGCAAACATACTGTATACCGGGAGGCAAAAATAAGAAGACATATCCTTTTCAACAGCTGTATCATCATTAAACTGAAGATCACAAAAGAACCTTGTGTAACTGGTTCATGAAAAGTATATACAGACGATTTTAAACATCAATATCTAAGCAAACAGCAGATAATATTTCCCTCTATTGAAATCCTTGCAGCATACACCTGTTGCCACGGTAATGGCTTCTTCCCAGCTCTTGCACTCTCCCGATTCTGTAGTCAAAGGTTATTGTTATTCTACACATGCAAACAGGTCTGTGACGCACCAGACACGAGTCTATTCAACCACTAGACTGCTCCGCCCATACGCTGATCATGTGACCTCTGAAATATCATCGGCCAATCTCCAGTCACATTTTTTCCAATCTGCTTGTGGAAGTACAGAACTTATCAATATGACATGTATTTAGTGACTCATAAATAGTTGTCAGGGATATTTGACATGCATGATTTTTTCCCCCAAACTAGTTTAGCACAAACCATGCGCCCCCGCTGACTTAAGCTCAAATCACGCTCAGCAACTCAGATGAAACTTCATGATCGATTTCACTGGCTAACAGTATAGGATTTCACCGCCACACACCACATGCTGATGTGTAGTACAGTGAGAATGTGGAAGACAGGGTTAGCAGCAGGATCGGAGATGAATATTGTTAGCAGGGGTGTAGGAACTGGCGGACGTGTAACCCCCAATATATTTAATTTAGATTCATTCATCCCCAAATAAATAGACCACGGCATTTAAATTTACATTTTAAAAATTACACAGTACAAAAGGAGAATATACTCCTTATGTACTGTGGCCTTTTTAAATTTGTTTGTGACCTTGTACTAAATTTAAACAAATTTTAAAAGTATACAGCAGACAGATATAACATTCTGTTTTTCTAAATTTGCTTGCACATTTGTTCTTGCTGCTATATGCACCAGAATTTCCCACTGTGACAAATAATGTCTACCTTAATCTTAAATTATTAACTTATGACCACAAAGGCACATGGTGCATAGCAGCAGGTTTGCTCTCCCCCCCCCCTCCCCCAACCTGAAATAATTCTGAACCCCCCAGTGAAATCCATACCACCCCCTGGCCAGCAAAATATACCGAGGGTTGCCAGACCACCCAGGAAATCCTTCCTGGCTGTGTGCCTGGTCCCCCCCCAATACGCTGTTGATCACCAGGGTTGACTGACACTAGCCTTCAATAACATTACAATGTCACTATTATAATTGGTTCATTGAAAAAAATAAATGTGGGTTTCATTAGTACTTTTTATTTCTTGTGATGATCTCAAGTCTTTGGGTCAACAACATCCTTCAGAAGACATTTGATTTGGGTGTGAGGAGGATAAAGCTGTACAGCTTAAGGTTAGCTAGTTAGCAATGATTGTAACATAAATCCCTTTAAATCATGGACTATCTTCCATATCTGAGCCAAATTCATATTTAATATCATTTAAATTGAGTTATCCTTGGCTGGAGTAACCTTTGTTGTTGGCCAAAATCCTGGCTTTTCCCTCACATCAAAGATGAAAAGAAGACTGCAAAATACATTTGTGCTACAAGTCGATTCTGTTCTTTCATATTGTTAGCCAGTGAACTTAACCTTGAGTTTAAGTCACAGCTGCAGGACGTGGTTCGTCAAAGTTGCTTATGTGATTTGCATTACAGTAAGATGGCCTTGAGACATGGTTTACGTTGAACTGGTTTGGGGTAAAAATTATGCAACTGACTTGCGAATGTAAACAAATAACTCTGGGGCTTTTGTGACCCCCCCCCCCCCCAAAAAAAAAATGCTTAAAGGGACTAGGGATTTGCTCCAAAGCTTTTACTTACATTTCTATAACAATACATAGATACTGTATTTTCTCTGTATGAACTGCACTCCTATATAAATATCATTTCTGCATAAATTTGTAAAATTATCCAGTTCTTATGAAGAAATATTTGTTCATTACACAGGATCAAAGAATCGAAGATTACACACAGTGGGTATTTCATTTATGGAATGAATTATTAATTGCATCTGTGTTCTCGAGCTCCCCCGCCAAAGAACTACACTGCTGCTCTGATCGTTCCCCTGGAGCCACAGATGTGATCTCCTCCAGGTCCTCATGCGGTTCCCTCTAGTTCACAGTGCAGAAATGAACCATCTCTGTATCAACACCTCTGTGTTTTCGTCAATGAAATTTTTGATGAAATATCTTCATCAACGAACCTTTTTCAAGTGACGGAGATGAGATGAGACGCAACGTAAATGCTGGTCATGTGACGATAACTATAATGAAATATATCATGTAATATTGTTCATGAATAAAAACGAGACTAAATTTGGTTTACAAAATAAAAATTATACTAAAATGTCTCTATTTTCGTTGACGTAAGCGAGACGAGATGTTATTTCCTCTCGTTTAATCGTGTTATTATTATTATATAGTATTTCTGTTTCCTGTGTCTCCCATAAGGGCACACAGATGGCGGGGAATTCCGGCCACAAAATATCGGGAAAAAATACCACAAACCTTAAACCCTTAAAAGACATCTCAAGGCATTAACGTAACATTACTTTCTATTTTAGAAAGCTCATGTCAACTGTGGTTAACATATGTTATCGTTAGCAATAGATGTTAGCCTGCTAGCTTTACACGTTTTGGATAAAATTATATTTGATAAGCATGGAGACTTGGTGATCTGTACAAACCATCCTTTCTGACAAGATGTCTGATAAGAATTCGTGGGTAAAGAGAACACTTTGAAGATATGTATGCATTTTAGCAAGCTAACGCTAAGTAGGAAACCAAGAACGATGGCTCAATTGTCTTGAATCCTGGCGATCTAAATTTTCAAGCTTTCATTACTGCATGACAAGATATATGTTTCAAGGGGTAGTGTTGAAACATTGAAAAAGCGTTTTTCAGAACATCGTGCATGGGTTTGGCGTACCAGGCTAGTTAGCATCCACGTAGAGGGAGGCTCTGGCTACAGGTCATGTACATACCTGCTAATAGTGAAATATTGTTCTTCACCCTCATTTAACACACCTGATTCAACTCCATGTGCTAATTACCACACAGCTCTTGAGCTGAATCATCTGTGGTGGAACAGCAAAAGAACTAAGCTACACAGGGCTCCGGCCCCCCAGGACTGGAGTTTGAGACTCCTGATGTAGAAAATCCTTGAGTCTATCAGATAACAATAATATAATAAGAACCCTATTTTAATTGTGAAATTAAACGGCTAACAGTACAGTGGTACCTTGGTTCTCAAACTCACTAAAACTTGAATTTCTTGAAAGTCGAACAAGCCAGTTTGACCTAGAATTCGATCTGAATATCAGAAGCCGAACCGTGAACGCTGACCTAATATAAATTGTACGCGCCAGGAAATGAGTCATACTACAATGCAACTCTTGCAACTTGAATGCTTTCTTCACAGACCGGACGATCAACCAAATAAAGCAGCGCAACGTTACAGTAACCAAAAATAAATAAACCACTAACTTACGTGTACGATTAGAGCATTTATGTCATTTATTTAAACTTATTTTACCAGGTAAATTAACTGAAAACCAGTTCTCACGACTTTACGAGATATTCGGGAGAAATAGCAGATTACGCATTGGAACTGCCTGGGATACAAACGTCATGCGTGTAACTAAACTCTTCA
>JABFEA020000067.1:26265519-26282069 GCA_019775915.2 Cyphomyrus plagiostoma
TAATGACAACAACCAGAAACAGCTGATCACATGGGGATCCCACGCGAGGTTAACGAGGGGGCGTGGGACACGGAAGGGGCAGACGATCAGGGCAGGAGAGGGGTAATGTTGGGGTAAGATCTTTATTGTTTTGGAAGCCATTAAGAAAAAACGCTCGGATTAAGTTCGAGAACCGAGGTACCACTGTATAAGATTTCACCGCCACACACCACATGCTGATGTGTACTAGCGTTTGACTAAAAGAAATTTGTTTTGTCTATTCTACTAGGTACTTGTACTATATTGACTAGGTAAAATACACTGAATATAAACGCAACACTCTTGTTTTTGCTCCAATTTTTCATGAGCTAAACTCAAACATCGGAAAATTTTTCTACATACACAAAAGACCCATTTCTCTCAAATATTGTTCACAAATCTGTGTAAATCTGTGTTAGTGAGCACTTCTCCTTTGCCAAGATAATCCATCCCACCTCACTGGTGTGGCATATCAAGGTGCTGATTGGACAGCATCAATATTGCACAGGTGTGCCTTAGACTGCCCACAATATAAGGCCACCCTGAAATGTGCAGTTTGATCAAACAGCACAATGCCACAGATGTTGCAACCTTTGAGGGAGTGTGCAATTGGCATGTTGACTGCAGGAATGTCTACCAGAGCTGTTGCCCATGAAATGAATGTTCATTTCTCTACCATAAACCGCCTCCAAAGGCGTTTCAGAGAATTTGACAGTACATCCAACCGGCCTCACAACCGCAGACCATGTGTAACCACACCAGCCCAGGACCTTCACATCCAGCATGTTCACCTCCAGGATCGCCTGAGACCAGCCACCCGGACAGCTGCAGCAACAATCGGTTTGCATAACCAAAGAATTTCTGCACAAACTGTCAGAAACAGTCTCAGGGAAGCTCATCTGCATGCGAGTCGTCCTCACTGGGGTCTGGACCTGACTGCAGTCCGTTGTCGTAACTGACTTGAGTGGGCAAACACTCACATTCGATGGCGTTTGGCACATTGTAGAGGCGTTCTGTTCACAGATGAGTCCTGGTTTTCACTGTTTAGAGCAGATGGCAGACAGCGTGTGTGGCGTCGTGTGGGTGAGTGGTTTGCTGATGTCAACGTTGTGGATCGAGTGGCCATGGTGGCGGTGGGGTTCTGGCAGGCGTATGTTATGGACAACGAACACAGGTGCATTTTATTGATGGCATTTTGAATGCACAGAGGTACCGTGACGAGATCCTGAGGCCCATTGTTGTGCCATTCATCCACGACCATCACCTCATGTTGCAGCATGATAACGCATGGCCCCATATTACAAGGATCTGTAGCTGAAAACATCCCAGTTCTTGCATGGCCAACATACTCACCAGACATGTCACCCATTGAGCATGTTTGGGATGCTCTGGATCGGCATATACAACAGCGGGTTCCAGTTCCTGCCAATATTCAGCAACTTTGCACAGCTATTGAAGAGGAGTGGACCAACATTCCACAGGCCACAATCAACAACCTGATCAACTCTATGCGACGGAGATGTGTTGCCCTGCGTGAGGCAAATGGTGGCCACACCAGATACTGACTGGTTTTCTGCCCCACCACCCCCCATAAAGCAAAACTGCACACATTTCAGAGTGGCCTTTTATTGTGGGCAGTCTAAGGCACACCTGTGCAATATTGATGCTGTCCAATCAGCACCTTGATATGCCACACCTGTGAGGTGGGATGGATTACCTTGGCAAAGGAGAAGTGCTCATTAGCACAGATTTAGACAGATTTGTGAACAATATTTGAGAGAAATGGGTCTTTTCTGTATGTAGAAAAATTTTCCGATGTTTGAGTTCAGCTCATGAAAAATGGATGCAAAAACAAGAGTGTTGCGTTTATATTTTTGTTCAGTGTAGAACTGCATTACTAAAATAAAGAGACTAAAATACAATTTTCATTGACTAAAACTAAACTAAAATGTCGTCAGTTTTTGTTGACTAAAACTAGACTAAAATAGTCGTGGATAATTCTGACTAAAATATTGGTAAAATGCTCAGACTTTTAGACTTTTTTTTTTACTGAAACTTGACTGGACTAAAATGAGTATGGACGTGACTAAGACTAATACTAACTAAAATGACAGCTTGACGCAAAGACTAGACTAAAACTAAAAACAGTTGTTTTTGCCGGCCTGTCTTAATTTTAGAGTCAATGTGTCTCTGAGTTCGATGTCTTTCTGCACAGTTTCACATTAGACACTAGACTTGGTGTATTAGGAGCCCATCCATGAAACTCCTTGATCTCCTCCGTGTCAATGTTACCAATCTTCACTGCACAGGTGTGAATGTGACCTAAACACATTCTCTGGCCACGTCAGCCTTTAAAACATATTTTCACCACCTGGCTTCAAGAATTTCATACTATCTTCATATGTACAAGAACATTTCAGGTTGGTCTTTTCAGAAGAGACAGGCCTTCCTGTAACCTGTTGAATAGTAAATGAATCATTTATCCTATTTTCTTGCACTGAGCGCAATTTGTGAAATGAATATGGATGATCAGTGAATTTCCATATTTATGAGGTTATTAAAAGAGTCTCCGGTGATAGATTGGGGGGGGGGGGGGTGAGCTGCAGTCATTCATCACCACAAAATAAGGACCCAGCTTCTTCAGGCATGGTGGGTGACTTCTCTACAGAGGGGGCTATCCAGCCCTAGAAATCAACACTGTGCTCCACCATTTCCCTCACAGATATGTCTGCCTTCCGAGGTCTGGTCAATCAACTACTGATTAGTTATTAACTACTCCCATTGTCCAATGGTTTCAAAACACATGAACAAATCATGGTGAGGCAAACACAGGAACTTGAACCTTCAATATTTTTAATAAACAGACATACAGAAACTCGTGTAAATAAGAGCATTAAAAACATATTTATTCTTTATATTCTTCACATAATGAGTAAATGAAATATTGGATTATTATTGCCAAGCACTTGGAAGAAAAGATGCTAAGGTTCAAAAGCTTGTGATGTTTCCTGTTACTGTTGTAATAGTCATATCTGTGTACCCCTACCTGTCCTTGTTTTGTCCTTGGACATCCTCTCTAGTTTTGCCCAAACATCCTTTCCAGTGACTCAAGAGGATGCCAATTTCTCCCCTCAAAACCCTGAAAGGAGACTGAAAGACCCCCCCCCAATAAACATCCGAAATCAATCACCTGAATTGCTTGATTAATGAGGAGATTCCTTACCCCCGCAGAGATACTTGTCACAGTTCATCACGGTCAGAAAAACTGAGAGGAAGTAGGAATTTTTTGAGGGGTGCAAGAGGCATAAGCATGAGTGAAGGAAAGCAGAGAGTGTGTGTTAGCTGTGCTCTGGGTAGGATGCTAAACATGAGCGTGTGCGAGTAAGGAAATGGTTTTGCCAAAAGTTGGGGGAAGGAACGAAAACAAAAGATGGCCATTTTGGAGTTGGAGGCATCTAGTGAAGGTACAAGGACAACAATGAAGTGCTTTTAGGGTGAGAGAGAAAAAGAGAATTCAGTCTTATAGCACTGGTACTAAGACATAGGCGATGCGAAGGATTCCCACATGCAAGTTGTCTCATTGTAACTGTCAGGATGTACCAATCTATGCCAAGGGGGTTTTACCGATGATGACATGACACACTGATTATTCCCATGTGCTGGGGGCGAAGCCAGCTGTAATCGACCAAAAGCTGCTGGGACATCTGAATGGGAATGTGAACCACTCGCAATGAGGCCCTCTGTGAACAATGTGATAAATGCTTCTTGTTAGAATTTGCATAAAATACACACAATTAGGTACTAAGTACACGCTGATGAAACGAAACATTCAAGAAGAGGTGCAGAGTTCAGGTGTAGAAAATACAAATCTAGACCAAGATTGTGTTTTAAGCGGCCAGCTGAGTGCTCTGTGACTGGCTATTTATACTCAAATGGATGCCTGAAACAAAATCTTAGTCTGAATTTGCACTTTCTGAACTTAGGCTTTTTACCTCTGATAAGACATACCCTAAATTAGTATAGATACCAAAGTATTAGAGAATACATACAGGTGAAAAGCATAGAGGATAACATGGCTTATGTAGATCAATGAGGCCTTGCATAGTTAAATGCTTATTGAGATCAGACCCTAATAGTGGGTCCCAATTATCTAATAGAATATGATGATTGGATAAAGTGGGATCAAAGTTTTCCTTTTGAGCCTATGTGCCGTCATCTTCAACAGTTAGGTCCAATTCAAACCCAGGTCCCAGAGGTGGGAAGCAACAGTGCTAACCACTGCACCACCGTGTCGGCCTCCACTCAGAAACCTTGACGCGGAAATCTATCAGATAATTCATATTCTGGTGTGTTTGCCTACAAACATATGAGCACGACTGCTAAAGTGAGCTTTGCTCTGTCCTGTGTTTTTTACCATCTTGATCAATGCACACGGGTCACGTTACATCACACATGGTCAGCCTGCCCAGAAATAATGATCTGCACGCTGATGAATTATTTAGCTTGGTGGTATGGCTCTGCAGGCGAACCTCGAGCTTCTGAAGGACTTGTGTTTGTATATGAGCTCTCGTTGGGTGAGGTGCTGCTGATGTAGACTGTTCTACCCGGGACTGGTGACCATAGCTGGGAAAGGCTGTCTTCCAGTCCAGCTGCCCATGCACAAAAAAAGTAAATCAGGAAAGAACGTGCTGGCTCAGGCAGGCAGAACATCCATGGAAGTCCAGTCCCTTGAGCCCATATGACTCTGATCGCTGACAAAGTAACAAGGTTGGTTTCAGAGGTGCCGAGGACGGATTCTCAAGGCGTCACCTGTTCGCTTCCTTCCGGGTTTCCAAGAACACTGAGGGCAAGTCCAAGAACATTCTCAAGCTCAATTTCACTGTCACCCTATCCAGAAATGGCACTTCCGGGCAAAACACTGAATTATGAGTATGGCTGCATGTGGTAGCCAGCATATGACACGACGTACTGAGCTGGACCATGATTTGGCAGGGGCACGTGCTTCTTTATCGCAGCGACAAATCCCATCACTTTAAACTGAACCACTTCAACCTCACACGCATCATGTGACTCCTTTCCCAGACTGGACAGATATGTGGAAGTACAATCACAATCGACCTAAAGCTGGCGCTGAAAGTGGCAGGCAGGTTTTTACAAATATTTTTAAATGAATTGAATATCAGTGGGGTTCGAAGGATGAATATCAGCGTCTTCCCAGGCATCAACATTTGGCTTTTGAAAAATAAAAGGGGACGAAGCCATAAACAAGCTGCCAATTAATACATTTAGCCGCATGTAACTTAGCCATTTGTGGATGATTACAGCACCGCACTGAGCACCACTCCCCATTGATGATTAATGCAAATGAACAGCGCTGTGGTGACACTGATTACAAACACACAATGTATCCTTCTCTCATGGCGGGAATCAGGGCCAGTATTCGGCTGGGTTAAACGAGGGCCTTTGATATGTACCTCCCGAGCTGAGCTTCCGCTTTCACACGCTGCTTTCACCGGCCTCTGTGCCCC
Source organism: Cyphomyrus plagiostoma (assembly GCA_019775915.2). Classification (NCBI taxonomy): domain Eukaryota; kingdom Metazoa; phylum Chordata; class Actinopteri; order Osteoglossiformes; family Mormyridae; genus Cyphomyrus; species Cyphomyrus plagiostoma. The sequence continues at coordinate 26,271,066 of JABFEA020000067.1, forward strand.
GATACCTGATACTGTAGGTCTGGAGCCTGGTGTGACTCTGATTTGTGAAGGCAGTGATTATTTTTCCCATGCAAAATCAGCTTATGACCTTTCTCATCCAGTAGATAGCCTGAAAGGAGGATGGAGATTGCCCTTTACTCTACACATCTGATGCTACGCAATCAGTCTTGCACCTCTAAAAAAAGACAGAACTATAAATACCACAAGCTCACAAGTCATTTTAGCCGTACTGAAACAAACTTCCTTCAAATCCTGGAAAGCTGACTAATCATTCACTGTCTGAGGATAAAATTGATCGGATCTCTGTTGCTTCTTTTTTTAAGCTTCAAGCAAGGAATCCTATCAGTATGTATAAACAGCAAGGGTTTGAAGAGGAGCCAGTGTTTTGTTTTGTTTTTTTATGAGTAACCCAAATATACACACAAAAAAGATGTAATCAAAAGAAGGTATTACATTTTTTTCAGGTCAACTTCTTTCTGAGATTTCTTCTGCTACTTCTTCTTTGAAGGCCCAAGACGACCTGCAGGACGACAACCATGACACTAACCCTAACACTCACACACGGCACTCCCAGGCCTGTTTGCATCATGGAGTGAGCCTTGGTGAGTGGACCCATGCTGCATCAGTAATCTGTGCCCAAGGAGCACTGGGCTAAAGAATCCATATAAACAACGAAAGATGGAGGAGCTGACATCACAATCATCTCAGTCCACAATTCATCAACATATGCTGTCCTCACTCTAAATCAAAATCACAATACATTAAGTCACATAATGAGCAATCGAAAATTTAAATCCAAATCTACTTTAAGAATTCTTCGATTTCTTTTTTGAACGACACGTTTAGGCATTAGATTTGCCAGGTGGTACTCTATGACAGGCTAGCCTTCCTCGAAGCATGTGGACTCCTGGCCACCAGTCCTCCTGAGAGTCGCAATATCGATGAGATGATCAAGTCGCAGTGCGACATGCTCATAGAAGTAAACCTTTGGGCTGACAATTAGACCAACGCCAAACACAGACAAGGCCCCTTCTTGACGTCTCCGGGCCTGCTTTCTTTGGCACTGGCTAAATCTCTGCTTTTCTTCAGCTAAGCATTTAGTCAATGTGGAAGAACCCACTGGAAACCTAGTATCTGACCTAACTTGGGCAATCTATAAGAATCTATGAGAACAATGCTAGGTATCCACCACAGCAATGGAGCAACCGCTGGTGCATAAGTCAAGGCACCCTCAAAACCAGCTGTTTCCTTTGTTATGTGTGGGACCCTGCAACCAGACCAAAACACTAGTGTCAAAGCTGAGCTCCAGCTCCTGATTTAATCCCGCTGTTGCGCCTGCAAACGCTTGCACGCTGACAACAGCTAGAACTGTAAAGTGTTCATATATCTTAAGAAAAACAACCTATTTTTGAATGACAATGCATATCACAAGAGCATTCCAATGTACAGCGCATAACAGTTTCATCCACGGTGTGTTACGTCCCCCGTGAGTAATAACAGTCAACTAGTTTAAATGACCGGCAGCCTCTCTGTGCTGCACCGCAGTGGCCGGTGAAAATTTTCAGCATTTTATGAAATGCCATTGGTGGCCAGTTAATGAGATGAGACTCTGACACGGTAGTACTGCCATCTGTCAGTGGCTGGGTTAGCTGCATTGGTGTCTGCCTTCCCCTTTGCACATCTGCTGAGTTACTCCTCGTGGGAGTGAGCCGTTCCATTACGGTCTAAGCAATGACATGAAGGGACTCTCCTTGTGCGCTAATTGCAGGGGTGTCCCTGGACTTCGGGGCAGTGTTCACCCCAGCAGCGGCTGTTATTTCAGCATCCTTTTCCCAGTAGACTGTGATCTTCATTGTTACCGGTTCATCACTGAAAATGCCGCATGACCATCAGCGGGACGCTGGCTTCTCCACTCGGTGCCAATGACACGCACTTCAGTTAGAGCCGCTGCTTTAATTTGTTTGATTCAGCACCTGAGAGAACCTGATACCCTGAGCTGCTTTGGTGACAGTCAGAGGAGCAGCGACTTCCCCTCTTCTACTGGAGCTCTTCCACTGACCTCCCAGACCTCATAATGTTACACAAAGAAGAGCTCGGATATATTTTGGGATGCGGCAGTAAAATTTAATCCTCTTGAGGAATTGCCCAGTTCCTGAAGGTTATCTCGGGGGGAAAAAAAGTTGATCTTCTGGAGGTGTTGTCTGATTTTTTTACTGAAAGCTGAGAGCCATAGGGGAATGTAAAAGATTGCAAGCTCTGCATGGTCATTTACATTATCGTTCATGCCACCTCCACTGAAAAGTTCCTCCCTGTGAGTCAACTAGACACTGTGGTGTCAAGGAAATTCAACTAAAGTGCTGCGTGCCAGATTACTGAATGACATCATATCGACCCAAGCATTACTGTGGATAAGCACAACCGTCATATTGGGGCTCCATTGAAAGCATAGGCCGAGAACCGTTACGTTCATGACGTGCTTCAATAATGCAGCACTCAAGTCAGAGCCCGATTCTCTGATGAATCTAGCTGGGAGTAGTGGTTCTCCATCCTGTTCCTGGCTCCTTCCCCCACAGTGTTTTCATTCCAACCCTGCATTAATCAGGCTTATATGGTCCTTAACAGACTAATAGTGAATGTGGCAGGTCGAAAGCACTGTGGGTTGGAATGAAAACACATCAAAGACGAATCACGTTTGGCTTTAGGTTCTTGCTTTTGTGGCTGTGCAGATCCTTGAAGCTCTCCATACCATGAGACTTCGAAATGTCTCAGAAGCCCAGGAGAGTTGAAGCTCAGAATTATGAATGGTACACGACAAATTCATATAAATTTCCTCTAAAAATAATATGGAGATTCATTAGAACGTTTGTACTGATATTATCTCAGTCCACTTGATTGAATATCTTCCTTTCTTCCTTTTTCTATGAACCTTTTCTATGATAAATGAGTCTCCTTAATGGTGGTAACCTCTCCCATCAGTTTTTACAGGACCTTTGCAAAAAAGGCCTCAATCGTCAAGCTTTACCGTAACAAAATTTTCGCCAATCGCTTCCAACTTAAGGAGTTCACACTGGGTTCTGAGTCATATTTAGGCCAGCAGAACAAGGCCCCAAAATGTCTTGGGCAATGCTCCCCAGGGTCACAACTGTTGGTCAATGATACCCCACAATCCACAGCCACTCTGTCGATAAAATATATAAATATATAAATATATTGAATGGCACAATGATAAATTTGTACTACTCCACAGGGAGCTCAATAACAACTTTTATGTGTATCTAGACCATAAATGTTACTCCACACTGGACCACTCATCCAATTGTACACCAGGATACTGATCTGTGATCACAAGGAAGCAGCAGACTTCAATTGGGGACATGTAGTTGTGCAGGTCAAGTCAGGTCAGGTCACGTTGGGGGGCACGCACTGGTGCAGTGTGTTGCCGCACCCACCACATGATGAAACACCTCAGGATCCCGGTGAGCAACTCCCCAGGTCAACACATGGTCTAGCACCACCCTCTGGAAATGACCGTCTATCAGCCAGGTGTTACATGGGCGTCCCCTAGGCCTGGTCCAGCCGCTTGGTTCCTCAGCATTGAGGATCCTCTGAGCCGGATCACCCTCAGGGAAACGCACCACATGGTCATCGTGCCGTAACTGACGCTCCCTCACAACGTAGGTAATGTGCCTCATTCGGGACTCCCTGAGTGGCTGCTCGTTTGACACAAAGTCAAACCAGCGGTACCCAAGGATTCTCCGAAGAGACACAGTACCAAAGGAGTCCGGTCTTCCTCTCAGCTCACTGGATAGCGTTCATGTCTCACAGCCATACAGCAAGGTCCAGAAGTGCACCATCGTCCTCTTGCAAAGATATCGAGAACACCCCATTCCAGTAACCTCTGACCCCTCCATGCTCTCCCAGTGTGTCTACTGACTTGGGCAAGGATTTCATAATGGGACAATTTAATAGTTTAATATTTAGTTTTTGGACAACTAATATAAATTAAATAATTTACTATCACTGGCCTTTAAGGTCTGCTGCTTAACTATTAATAAAATGTTACAAATTACACGGGTTAACAGGTCATTTTTATCAGAGTTAATTTTATGTGGGTTTTGTAGTATTTTTCATGATAAAGCTATATGTAGTATAATATTATGTACATGTAGTCTGTCTAAGTGCATTACAAGAGTTGTCTGTGTTTTTTATCTTATAGACAGCATCAGTATTCTCTAGGTGACTAGATATTGAGTTATGTTTTATTGACACTTGCCTAGTTGCGATTCCAGTATAATTAATTTGGCCTAATGTGCATGTGCACAAACTTAGTTTGGCGGGAAACACAGGTAGTTGTGCCTCAGGTTTTGTTTCTCTGACGTAAGCTTCTCAACTATTTTTTAATTATTTCTCAAATTGTACCAAAAGAAATATTATATCTAACTCTCTAATTTGAATTTTGGGTCATCATCCTGGAAATCGAAGGCAACAGTGACAGACACCATCAACTGTGTTCAGTTTCTGCCGCTGGTTGATCCACGTAAAGTATTTTTACCTGCTCTCCATGTCAAGCTGGGCTTGATAAAGAACCTTGTCAAGGCCATGAGTTAATTCACACGGTTTTCAAAACCTGGCTGAGAAGTTCCCAAACATAAGTGCTGCTAAACTTAAGGAAGGGATATTTATAGGTCCACAGATCAAGTCTGTTTTGCATGATTGAAGATTTTAGGAAATCACTCACAGCATCTGAACTAGAAGCTTGGGTTGCATTCAAGCGGCTATGAAAACTTTCCCCAGCATACAAACAAGGAGTTCAGAATCTGCTTCATTCATACCAGAAAATGGGCTGTCAAATGTCAAAATACACCGCTTCACTCCCATCTAGAGCTCTTTCCAGAGAATCTTGGTATGGTGAGTGATGAGCAAGGAGAACGTTTTCATCAAGATATTCAGTCAATGGAGCATCGATACCAAGGTTTCTGGAATGAAAGCATGATGGCTGACTACTGCTGGATGCTGTACCGTAACAATCCAGACATGGTATACACAAGAAAATCAAACTCAAAGCATTTTGAAGAAACAATGGCGGTTAACAAACACTTTTCAATTTCTTTATGCCCACTGTCTGTTTATTGGATTTTTCTCTAGAGATATTTTACCCTATACTACAGTGATGCTTTTGTTTTTGTACACAATACTGGCAATTACGGTAGTAACTAGCATTACTCATAACTCAAAAAGTTGACATGACAGAAAAAAACTGAAAATAGATATGGAATCACTATGAAAAACTGATTTGGAAAAATTTGTTTTGGTCTCTGATGATTTAAAAAAAAAATTGTTGTCCTGTGTTATTGATAATATATTGATATTTTTGAAAGATTCAGTCACAAACAAATTTATAATTTTATTACTGCCTTATCTTGCTCCTGGTATTTACAGAAGAGCTTGTAAATAACTTGCAAATATAAAATAATGGGTTAGTAAGCATACTAATTAAATGAGTTATAATTGAGCATTTGAATGATCTCTAGTAAATACAGAGACAAGAGTGTGATATCTTTTTAAAACATTTCTACATTTCATAATAAGTGAATTTTTTATTTACTTATATATTATTAAATGATTAATAACAGTTTATTTAAAACTTGGAGCAGACCTTTAATACTTAGGTATAGCTAATTTCAAACTATTGCATTGCTTTTTAATAGCAAGTGATTTACAAGTGCTTTAGTAAAAACTTCATGAGACAGACATGAGTCTTGCCTGCCCTGCCTGCCTCGTCAACCCTGCCTCCCTCTGCATCTCTGCCTGCCCTGTTTGCCCTCCTTGTCCTATCTCCCCGATCTTCCGATCTTCTTCCTTCCACGTAGGACTGACATGTCAGGATAACGACCCTCGGACCTGGACTCGATCTTTCTTTTAGATTTCCCTACTGGCATTTGGTGTACCCGATTCTGTCAATAAACAACGCTTGCTCTGCATTCAGGGGTCTGGCTCTTCCCTGGTTTCTGAGCATGACAAATATATAATTAGTAACAGTTAAGTAACTGACCATTAACTAAAATGTTACCAATAATTTTAGTAGTGTGATCGTGGATTTATTTATGCTTTTAGATTTCCAGACAGCAAGGCAGATAGAATCATGTGGTTCTGGAATTAGGCATGGAGTAGGGAGTTGGTAGGGGATGGATCCTTCCTTGTCAGGGTTAGGGATGGGCAGGGATAAAAAAAAAAACTTAATTAACTTTGCTCAACTCACTTTATCCTTTTCATTATGTGAAAGTAGAGGATGTAACTGAGAAAATTGTGTGCTGGTAACTGTTCTTCAGGTTGGCCTTAGTTCTGCAAAGTAGCTCAGGACCACTGCAGTTCTAGCTGCAGAATATGATTAACTCTCATTCCTAGGCATAGATTCCACCTTTGACATTCACAACAGACAAAGACAATCAGGTGACACTCGAGCCCCCTTTGCACACCGTAGAGGGCTCCCAGGGGGGCCTGTTCTCTAGGTCCCATCCCCACTGCCCTGCCTGTGCTCCACTAAACCTGCAAAACAGCCATCGGCTTTCATTCAGGCCTGCAGGGAATGCAACAGTGGCCCAAAGCCGCGGAATGACCAGCAATGGAATGACCACGAAAGGCCACGATTCTCTGCCGGAGGCCAACAATGCTCTCAGAATTTCTACAATCAAAACTCTGCATTGTATCAAATTACGTATCATTCAGTAGTATGTGTACCAAATCAGGTTCAATCCCTGGGATGAAAGATAATACTACATCCTCTGTAATTTACCTGTATTCTGAAATGACCAAATCTTGGGAGAAAATATTAAAGAATTTCTGGAGGAAAAAAAAACCTTATCTTTCTATTCAAGTTTAGGTAGCATGAGAAACATAAAAACGAGAGAAAACATAGAGCCTCGAATGCAACAGCACAGCATGCTTAACAACACAAACCCTATGATGTCAACAGCAGGATCAATAACGTTTTTCCCACCACTACCGGTGATTAGGACAGGAAGTGTAATCTGCGATGAGCTTTTCACCATAACCTTCTATACAAATTAAACCTACATCACAGCATTTAAACTGAAGGGCTCAGTAACCACCAGCTTATGGAATACAACCTAAGTGACAAATTAAAACTACAGGGACTGAAAAAAACTATTATTTGTGTACTAGTTCACTGGCAAAACAGAGTGGAAATCTTCGTTCAGAAAGCTGTAAAATAAAGTGTGAGAAATGCAAGACACAGTCAACTTACAATTACCAGGAAGTACAATGACATAATAGGAAAGGATGCTGAACATGGGAAGGTTGAAAATGCCCACGCTTGCCCCGCTATTCACTGAATGTGGCATACGTTCAAAATGTCCTTATATGTAAGACTCTTGTCTCTGCGACAGGGCGTGTCTTGTGTGGCATGCTTAATGCGACGGCTCTGGGACACATGGTATTCCCAGCAAGACAAAAAAACAGCAGGTGTGCCAGACACATTTAGAACCACAAAAACCCCTGAGGCCTCCCTCACATTCAAGGCATCGTTGACCCGCCACCTTTCAAAGGCTGTAATGTTGCCGTGAAAATTAAATTGTATTCACAGCTTAATTCTGTTCCTCGGTTTATTCATATAAGTGGCTGCTAGAACATTTGAATCGATTGGCATAGCCTTTTAAATGAATGGTTTGTTTCCACTTTCAGTCTTAACCAATTATAGCCAAATAATTACATATGTGTTTCAGCCAAATATTACACAATACGAATAAAAAAGAAACATGAAAAACCAAGAAGAGCTAGAGACATTTCCATTAAGCTACATCATATTATGCATCTAGGCTAATATCTATATAAAGGCACATAGGAAGGATGCTAAAAGATAACGTTCAATAAGTTCCGGTGATTTAGTTAGACAACAGATTGGCTGGCTCTCAATGAATAACCTGTTGCCATGACAACAAGCACATCCTGCCGAGGTAGCATCTTGGAATGTGCAGATGCTTTCAAGCAGTATTCAGCAATTACACTTGGGGTCTCAAGTTTGTAACAAGTATATATGTGGAAAGGCAACACCAGACCGTCAAAACTAAATTCTCAATATAAAAGAAGGGTGATGCATCATTTCAGATGCATTAAAGAAAAGTGAAGGAGTCAGAAGGGACACTGGTCTCATGCAAGGGGGATCACTCCAGAGGAACTTCGGACAGCAGCTGTGGATAGAACGTTTCCCTTGTTCCATACAACCAGGATGTGTGTGTGATGGAGGTTTCTTCAAAACCTGATCAACCCTTCATGATATACTGTGTATAGATAGAGATTCTTTATCCAGAAGGAAATTTAGGAATACTGATATACTTCTCCTCAGTTCTCTATCCATCCATCCATCCATCAATCTGTTTTCCAGGACTGTTGTTAACATCAGCCATGGGCAATGGGATATGAAGCACCTCACCATCAGAGTCGCTGCCCATCTGGCCCTGTCCCATGTGTCTTTTCCCTCCTTGACTGCTGGCTATCCCATCTGCTCCCCTAGTGTATTACACTGCTCCTTAGGCCACCACATAGCTCAATGGATGGAGCATGTGACTCTCTGGCTGCTACCCCTCCTGTCAGAAGTTTGAGGCTGACTGGAGGCCTGCTTCATCGTTTTGTTATATATATATAATTTTTTAATCCCCTGTGGTCTGTTTGGTTATGTTATGTCTTGTTTAGGGTAATCATACACAAGATTTATGATTTGTTTGTTTGTTATTTTTTATGATCTGTTTTACTTGTATTCCTTGATTTCTTCTTGTGTTGATTTGTTATAGTTTCATAGTCACTAGTGTTTGTAAATTGTAATTTACTGCACCTGTTCCTTGTTGCCCTGCGCCCGTAGTGATTGGTTGATTTGGTTCTGGTTCTCACCTGTTCTGCATTGTGCCTTGTTAGTAGTGTAGTTAAGTGCCTGTTCTTGTTCTGTTCCTCAGTGATTCATTTTGGCTCTTTCCTTGTATTGTTGTGTGCTTCTTAGTTACAGTTTGTATTATTGTTCTTGGTGTGGGTCCATGCCTTAGTTTAGTTGTGATTCCTTGTAGTCCCTTTATTTTCTGGTTGTCCCTTGATGTTCTGCTTTATTTATAAAACCCTGTCTTGTTAGAACTGCTAAATGGTTCGTCTCCTCCTCTGTCATGTCCTGCCATAACACTGAGAAGCAAAATGCAAAAACCACTATACATTTTAATTTAATCACCGATTCAGCTGAATTGTATCTTTGTACTATGAGAGGAAACATGGGCATAAATATGGAAAAACACTTTCAAATGTCAAGTAGCAGAGAACCAGGTCTGCGAACATGCTGTTTTTCAATATGCCTCTCCCCCAATAAAGTACAAAACAGAAAACTGACCTTCTGAGTCTTCAAGGAAAAGATCCTTTGAGGTCATTTAAAATTGCGTGATATATTTATCCACAGTTTAAGGCTCTTAAAATTATTTCCGTTACAAATAAATACTTCCCAAAATACAACCCTGAAACTGATGTCTAGGAATTGCACCAAAATAATGTGGATTCGGAACCTAAAGTACAGCCCAACAAAACCACAAGTAACTAGATTGGCACTTCAGTCAGTTATAAACGACATGAACTACAGCATAATCCCATAACTTCTCCCTCAAACCCCATTAATTTAGAGCAGATGGAAGGAAAGTCTTATTGTTCTCCCTGCTCATCCCTCATCAGACAATAATCTATCATGGACTATCATGGAGAACCACCCCCAGCCCAAAGATGTTCCTCAAAGCCGCATCAACTAAACATGAAATAACTTGGTACTGAGGAGAGAGAGGTAAGGGGCAAGCACTGATTACAGTGCATTGTCACACCCACCACACAATAAACCACCACAAGGATGAGAACCAGAGTGGAGCCATGTGGCAGGTGATACCTCAGCACCACACTAATCTGAATGGACCAGTGCGAGGTTCTTTTCCAGTGGCTGGAGTGCCAATCCTGCCACTAACCCCCAGATTTCCCTGTAAGGTGGAGGACCTCCTTATAGGGCTGGATGTAGATTAATGTCACACCTAGGATGAAGCTGTTGCAGGTTAAGGGCCTTGCTCAAGGGCCCAACAGAGGGGTATCACTGCTGGCATTCTCAGGATTCAAGCCAGCAACCTTCCGATTGGTGGCACAGATCCCTAGCCTCAGAGCCACTACTCTGCCTTGTTACAGACAAGACATGGAAATCATCACTCATGTCAGTAAGTCCTAGTTGGTTATGGGAAGGCATGAATCTACACCAAAAATTACCAGAGAAAGCCAGCTCAGCAATGCCACAATAACCACCTAATCAAAGATGTCTTGAGTTGAACTCACATCAGCAATGTGCTGGATTTCCAGTAAGAAGATTTTACAGTCCCTCCTCTTTTGGGACAGGAGTTCATGTACAGAATATATAAATACAACAGCACCAAGTGGCATGTCCTGAAATAAAAGAGGAAACTCAGCATCACAGCTATTGCTGTCTGATGATCTGCTCACTGCGAATGAAGATATTTTATTGTCACTGGCCTTACAGTCATTTTGCCGTTACATGAAAATCTGCAATAGCACAGTGCTAATTAGTGTCATGAAACAGCGGCAGGGCAGTACTGAAGGCTTGTGTAGGTTGCATGGCACCTATATTAACAAATTAACAGCATTATACTGGTGCCAGTGTCAGATGTAAATTGTTATTGATTTTTGCTAGCGAACACTCATCCTCCTAGTACTTCTACACACAAGAGTTGACTGCAGAGCCTACGTGAAAGTCACTTCAAGGTCACAAGAGAAGTTCCCTGCGGGCAATCCTTAAGTCTTAATAATAATTAATAATTATCAGTTTATTTTACAATGTTACGTAGACTTTAGGTTTGGAATCTTCCAAGCAGGACTTAAAAATTGCTAACCTAAAGACGAAACGGGTTTTGCCAGACATTACGGAACTACTGTATGATGTTTGAATGAGTATTTATCACTCTTTAGATA
>JABFEA020000067.1:26296959-26317582 GCA_019775915.2 Cyphomyrus plagiostoma
CGTTGCTTCCAGGATAGGCTCCGGACCCCCCGCGACCCAGTAGGATAAGCGGTTTGGAAAATGGATGGATGGATGGAAACCAGGCATACTGTGAAATTATACCTGATTATGTCTGTGTTCCTCCCTTGTCTTGGTAGATGGGGTTTGACAATCCCCCAAGGAGCCCAACTCAGAAGAGAGCTTGGCACGGGACAGGATTCTAAATTCTTCTCCCGTCCAGAACCTGCATGATTCGGTCCTGCTTCCTACCTCCACTGCTGAAGCTTGTCATTTTGTCCTGCTCCTGCCCGCATCCTACAAGTCTCATCCCATTCTAGCCCACAAAGGTCGTAGTGCTGACTGGTGCGTCAAAACAATTTTGCTGTTTTTCCATAACCTCATTTTGCATATTTCCATACAAATAAATTGGGCTTCACTTGCAAAGGTATGATACGACTATCCAATTTTTTCTGTTAACAGGACGTTATTTAAAAAAGGTCAAATGTGCAAGTACTATTATCATAAAGGGAGAATCCAGCATTTTGGTCACATGCCAATTAATAGTTTTATTAGCTGAATTAAATATTAATCCATTCATACCCAAAAAGGTCTTAAGGTCAATAAGAAGCAACTAGTTGGACAAGTAAAATGAAACCATGTAAACAAGAGGAAAAGTTCATTCGATTGAAGACTGACAAGCTTCTCTAACATCCAGCTGTTCCATGTGACACACATCACAAACCTACGGAAGCCCTGAAGGGCAAAACACGCTAGCAAAAGCGAAAACACTACAACATTAAAACGGAAAGGGTATGTACCCACTGGTCATCACGTGCTTGTTACTGATTGGTCAGGGAGCCTGTCAATCAGTGTACCGGCACCGTTTAGGGGTAATACATGAGGATGAGGATAAATATTTTGCCCATGAACATGCAACACAAACCTACTTTTCCTGAAGTTGAAAAAGTACATTCGGAACAAAGTCACGCATTCTCTACATCAGAGATCGCGATCGCAATCTACTGGTCGATCGCAAGGGTAGAGTGCACTCCAGTTTATTTCTGTTGAACTTAAAAAGGGTATAACAATGAATGGGGGAGCTGGACCAAGTAAGAAGCCAAAATCCTACCACTTCCATACGGAATGGAAGGAGTTTTTTTTCCCTCACAATGTCATATTCAAAGTGCATTTGTCTCATCTGTCAATCTACCGCTGCTATTCCGAAGAAGGGAAATGTGGAGCAGTGTTTTCGGACTGTTCATAAAAACGACATTAACTTCCTTCCGAAAAGCGAGCTGAGAAAGGTGAAGGAACTAAAATCCCAGTTCAATTTAAAAATGCATTATTTTTCCCGAAGGGAAAATTATAACCATAATCATTATTATAAAAAATACTTGGTATATCTATACATAAATATATGTTTTGCATTTTTATAGTAGGTAGATCATTTTGACTTGTCTGACTTTATAAGTAGCTCGCAAGCTGAATTCTCACATTTTCCATTTCTTCATGTATTACCCCTGTAAGGTGCCGGTACACTGATTGACAGGCTCCCTGACCAATCAGTAACAAGCATGTGATGACCAGTGGGTACATACCCTTTCCGTTTACAGTGCCGTTAATGTTGGCGTGTTTTCGAATTTGCTGGTGCGTTTTGCCCTTCAGGGCTTCCGTACAAACCACAGCCAAAGATGAACCAAGCAAGGCTGACCTCTAGTGGTTCTGTGAATACAACTTCCGTCCAATGTCAAATGCCTGCCCATTCAGGGATTTCATTCCTATCCCAGGACCCATAAGGTAAGTCTTCCTAAAAATATTTCTATGGACAGCCATGAATAGCAATTTTTAATATAAAGTTAAACCTAATTTAAAGATTAACATTACAGAATGGAAAAACACTAGTTTCAAACTGGCAAGCACAGAAGGAAGGAAGTCAGCTGGAGTAGATGCATATGGCCGCTTAATCTTCAGATGGGGGCTTCAGGTGACTTGGTCCCAAATATTAAATGTCATGATTTAGTTTAATAGCAAAGACAGTTTAGTTTGGCAATAGCAAACCGTTGGCACCACGTGAAGGTTAACATTTATGTCAAGGGAGAAAAAAAAAAAAAAAAAGGAAAATATTGTGGTTTCAATGTCTATTTACTGCTCCCACATATGCGCATGCCTGCCTTCAAGACACTGGCCCCAAGCATGGTTAAAAGAAGGAAGCCAAATGTTCCCACGAGTACAGCAATAACAATGAACATCCCATTCCCTGAAAGAGAGGAGAGGAGTAAGACTAACATCACACAGGTTATCAAAAATCCACACGTCCACTCACATGCAAATTCGCCTTTCGACATCCACTCGCCACGATCCATGAAGACGGGGCCAGCAGAGACAACCGCAAGTCGCTCCCGAGCGCTCCCTCTCTGTCGTCTTTTCACCTTAGGATAGTTCTTGGTCGGAGGACATTCCTGAGGGAGCATCTTGGTTAATCAAAGACCTTTTGCAGCAGACAGCTCGAAGAGCTGGAGTGGAATGCCTGAGCTTACAGTCACGCAGTCTTCATCCGGGGTACAAATTTTAGTCAAGCAGTGAACGTAGATGGGAAGTTCATCATTAACAGACATGATGAACATCTGAACAGAGAACCTGCTGCTCTTCCCCAACCCATTCAGTGTGAACCAGGAGAATGTATCATCGGAGGGGCAGCTACAGGAAGAGGAATGAATAAAAATAAAATCACACTCTACCAAACAACTCAACCAGGTCAGAAAACCAAGACAAAATCTCCAAGGAAATTTCAAGTGGAGAACATTGAACTTTGATTTAAAGGTTGCAAAATCACAGCTATTTAAATTGTATGGCAAAATTGTACAGCAATGTGTACAAAACAATGTTTTTGAGCAGTGTTTCTCAACCCAGTCTCTACATTTTCTACCCCCTCCAAGCTCACAGCAGTGTGTTCTTACTTGTTTGGTTCAGGTGTGCTGAGGGGCAGGTGCTCGAACAGGGGGTTGGGGAGGGGGCACTAATTTTTGCTCAGTAAATCTTGCATGATTGTTGGTTATTCAGAAAGTGGCACTTAGTACTGCAAAAAGGGGGGCGTGCACACCCAGCCCCCCACGTGCCTGCTATCTGGGGGTCCTCAAGACCTGGGTTAAGAAACACCACTTTAAAAAGATAGACACCAAGCAAATGATTTAATACTCAGAAAACGCCTTTTCTCCCCCCCATAAGACTGGGATTTCACAATTTCCGAGATGCAACAAGAATTGACAGCGGTACGAACGCACCCGTCTTTAAGGAAAAAGGCTTTCCTGTCCTCGCCCGCATCCACTGTGCCTGTGGCCCAGCATGACATCACTGCCAGGAGCATATCATGGGCCAAGGTGTCCTGCGCTTGGAGGGTCACCTCGAGGAACAGGTAGTCTTCTGGTCTCAGTACCACACCAGCCGTGTAATTGTACATGAAGGAGGTGTCATTGTACAACATCATGCCAACATCCAGAACGTGTGAGAAGTTGTAACTAATGACAGAATGGGAACTAAACCTGGTAGATGAGAGAGAGAGAGAGAGAGAAATCAAATGAGCAGTATTTCAGAATGTTCTTTAATGTGAGGCTTTCTCCATCAGCCATTTTTTTTTTTTTTCTCTTCTCCTTTTTCAGAACTGAATCAGATCTACCTTCAGCTAGTCAGAGTCAGCCTCTCACCATTCAGCATTCGTATTGACCCGGGCCCCATGCAGAAAGTGCCGGGGGTAGGTACACCTCCACAGCAACCGGAGGTCATTCCGTGTAATTGTCTTCTCATGGCTGAGTGTCACTGTCAGGGAACTACTGAACTCGATGTGCGTCTTGTTCATCTATAAACACACATTACATACTGTGAAAAATTTTCATAATAGTTTGCTGTTAATTGGTGATATTGAATTGAGATACTTTTTCAAAATGAAGTTTCAAATTTGAATTTCAAATTACTGGTGGATGCCAACACTGCACTTGCGTCAGAAACTGACCTGCCTTTCAGCCCCACACTCCGAAGGTTTACCGACTATCTTGAAAAAGTAGAATGCGTCAGTCTCGTTCACAGCACAGTGTCCGTCATTCAGGATGACGCTCACGTTGCCCCCCAAGTAGCCGGTCAGGAACTCCTTTGCCAGTCCACCAGCGACAAGGCTTTCCTTGCACTCAACAAACATCCCATTCTCTGAAAAAAAATGGAACTCATCTCAAGCAGTCTTCATTGTCAACTTGTCAGACAACACAACATACCAAAGCAATGTTTACAGGATGCTTCTTGGCCTCTCTGTAGACTAACAATCCATTTGAGCCTCAATAACTTATCCAGGCCAATAAAACTATCAATATTCTGAGGCAAACTAAGTAGCCCTCAATTTTCAGATTTAGTCATTGCTCACAATATTCCAGTCTAGTCCAACAAGGCATCTCATTTAAAACAGAAGCCATAAGCTTCACCCTATGACGTCATTCTTCCTTGAATGCAGAACCTAATCAGTGGTGACAGCAAGCTTCCTAAATCTTTGCAGTCATGTTCAATAGTGGAAATAAGTGACCAACTGTAACAGGCGGAGGGCACAGGAGGAATCAGGAAGTGGCCGACATTGAAGTAACCCTCCTGACACACGCAGATGTAGGAGAGCAGGGTATTGATGCAGGTGGAACTGGAATCGCACCAGTTCAGTTCATGGGAGGCACACTCATCAGGATCTGCAAATTAGGCAAGGCTTAAAAACACAGCCAACATTTCCATGAGACTTCAGAAGACATTAGATCACACAAGATTCAAGACGTTTACCATCCCAGTAGATTAGATGGTCTTTGATGGTGATTTGGGCTAGGCTGAGTGATTGAATGTAAGTCAACAGCTCCTCGGAGGACAGCTTTACTTTGACATCTTCATTGGAAATGTCTAAAACTTGGAAGGGGATCTTAGTTTGTCCTGTACTGTTAAGGTCCTCAAATTCAAGCAGTTTCACCTCTACTGGATATGACAACCCACTGAAGATGGCCTGTAACTAAGAAGAATAACCGTAAAAGGACTACAGCAATGTGTACGCTTACCACCTTAAGCCAGTAGGAGAGACCCTTGGTCTACTGCTATGCAGGTTATTACTCATAATGGCTTTAGGGAGGGCAAGGTCAACAGGTTCATGGTGCCCACAAACCAGAAGCTGTAACCTTGACCTTGTGTAGTATTAAGTGCACTTAAAGCCACAGGTCTTTCTTACTTTGGCTCTGATGATGCTCTCCAGCTCAACTCGGGCTTTGACCTTTGGTTCTCTGAGGGAGTCCGGCAACATCCAAGGTACAATAATAGCAGCATGCAAATTGGGATTAAAGTGCAACCCTTTAGATTGAACAACAAAATAGACCATGAAACAATGGAATTGGTTCTGGTCAGTGTTCCCAATGAGCTACAGCAACCTAATACCAACCCAAGTGCCTCCCCTTTGGTACAGGGTAGAGGACGTCATCGTCGGGAACCAGTTGCCTGAGGAATCGCAGTGCTGTCGGTCTGCCCCGTTCCCCACCACACTCTTCCCAGACCTCCATCTGATATGGGCTACCAGGGACCAAGCCCGGGAGTAGCACATTAGTTTGCCTTACCCTCCCGCTACTCACAAGTGAGCCATTTGGGTGGGAAAGGCTATAGACGAAAGCCTTTGCGGGGCCTGAGGCAGAGCTCCAGGAAGCAGTGGAGTTCTGCTGGTGAAAATGAAGGTCGAAGATGCTCCCAGGGCCTTAGAATAGGGGGGAGGGGGGGGGGGGGTGATTATTCACAGATTGCAAATAAATATATCACCCTCATGCCATTTTCACATTTGATCCCGACAACTGTACCTGGGTTATGCATCACAAGGCTTCTGATATCTTGGTGATTCTACGTTTTCAAGAATTTTATTCAGCGTGCTGTAAAGTGTTTTTTGTCCCCCTTCTTCCATTTATGGTCTGATTTTGTGCTCGATGTTGGTTGTGAACGTATGCATCAGTACTGCCCAGACAACCTTCCTTGCAGGTGTACAGTTAATAAAGTGAATTCTGATTTCATGATTCAGAGTTCACGAGTCCAACCTCATTTACCAGATCATAAACTGTTACCGTACATTTCTGCACTTCGATTGTCTTCTCATCATTTGTTTCCAATTACATTGTGCTGTATTTATATACTGCTATAATGTCAATCAATACATGTCCATCATATGCACAAATCAGGTTCCAAGCCCACCTGTACCGGTCTGGATGGTCCTAGTGCTCATGACAACACTGTCCCCACACACAGCATCCACTCGGGCCTTATACTGGCCACAGGGCTGCAAGCCCATGACCCTGTGTGTCGGTAGGAAGGTGGACTTCTGAAGCACCCCCTGGTGGTAGACCCTGAACACAGCAATGGAGGAGGTATTCGGCACCGTCCAGCTTAGGGAGTAGCTTCCTGGGCTGGAGGCCACCTGGTGCAGGTCCCTGATTTCAGAGTTTGCTTCAGTGATTGAAGGAAAACAAGAGGATGTCACCCTCCATTTTAACAGTGCCGTAAACGCAAACCAAGGGGAGTCCAAGCAATGACGTAACAAAAGGAAATGCACATCATTCAAGTTCAAGCTAAGCCAATGTTTCCTATCCCAGTCCGCTGGGAACCCCCAGAAAGCCTGAACCAAACAAACAAGTCATGAAGAATACCAGAGGTGGAAAGTTCGGGTGCAGAAAGTACAAATCCAGACAAAGTTTCTTTCAACCAACCAGTTTAGTAAAGAGTCAGTTTGTAATTTCTGCACCTTAACTTTCTACCTCTGAAGAACACTGAATATCTCGTATAGGTAAGTTTGGACCTGGAATGGAGCAAAACTGATTGTGGAGGCAAATCAGGCAAAGAGAAATTGGGCAATGACTTCGCCTTACCGGAGTTGCCGTCGATAACGACCGGACTGCTCATTCGAGACTCGCCGCTGGAGTCACACACTGTCTGCAAAGCAAACTTCACCTTGCTGCAAGGGGGCAAGTCATTGACCGTGAAGACGAAGGGCATCCGATCGTGCTTGAGGGACGCCGTCTCCATCACGTGGCTGGAGGCATTGAGCTGGAGCATGGTGAGCAGATAGGAGGAGTAGAGCTGCTTCTCAGAGCAGTCCCAAGCTACAGTAATACTGCTACTGTTCCACACCCTCACACTGAAGTTTTTCGGGACATCGGGATCTTGGAATTCATACAAAAATACTGCATTCATGAGGTGTTCATTTGACCTGAAAATGCTCAAAAGTTCTTGTGTGTCAACACATCCATGTACAAGTACACAGTGCTTTGAAATACCATCGCTCCCAGGGCCATCTAAGGTGCTATACATAACAAAATGTGTAACATCAACACAACGGTTTTCATTGAAGAGTCTATTTCCAAAACTCTGAGATGAGACCACCGATGAAGTCAAGCTTCCTCATCATACACACACAAATCAGATCGTACGAGTTTAATTCCTAACACAGAACTTCTGTTAAACTTCCAAAACCCACTAAATCCTGGGAAATTCTCTCAAAAATAAATTCTCTGGAATGGGTGAATTTTGGAAGTCCCATGGAATAATGTGTACATACAAAATCAATTGATGAGCCCCATTAGGACAAGTTTCAGCCAATATAATTTAGCAGAAACACTCCCACACACACACACACACACACACACACACACACACTTACCTGTGAGCGCCTTGAGACAAATAACAGAGAAGCTGCCCGCCAGCTCCAGGCAGCCCAGATAGTCACTGCAGGCATCCAGAGACGTAAATGTGTATCGGTCTGCATAGGTGGTGTACGTGACTTTGACAGATTGAGCATCCGGAAGTGACCGATACAGTGACACGCCATGCACAGGGTCAGGGGGGAGGGGAGAATCTGCCACCCAGGACAGCAGCAAGGTGGCGCTGCTGCGGGACTCAACCTTCAATGGAAAACGATGGGTGGAGCCTAGGAGCAGATGACTTATCACACGACTATGAACACCACTATAAATAATATTTTGTAGAATTTAGGTAAAGAAGAAAAAAAAAAAAAAAACCACACACACAAACATTTCTCATATACATTATACATGTTCACCCACTACATAATCTTTAATATTCAGGTATTACACAGTTCATTTAATTTATTTATTATTACACAGCATGGAATGGTGACGATCCATTTATGGCCCAAAGCAACATGGGATTTAACACCACACAAAAACACAGGACTACAAGAGGTCATAAACAGATGGAGAAACAGTTAAATAACTAAATACTTAACCAGGACACTGAACTATCAAAGACCAAGTACAAGACATCTATAGAACAGATAAAGGAACAGTGCAAGACCAGGAACAGAACTGAAGTAGAAAAACACAGAATATAGACTCGGTGCAAGTTTGAGTGTGTTTAACACAATGACCAACTGGGGAAATTAACTAAGGCAAGAACTTAAATACATACATACAAGAAGCAGGTGTAACAATTAACCAATCAAGGGAGATGCAGGAACAATGAGAAACAGGGGGAAGCAGCAACACTAAATAAACAGAACTAAGGGACCGAGCAAACACTAAAGACCAAGAATACACAGCAAGCACTAGGGTGACAGCAAAGAAACAAGGACCATAATATACAAAAACACATAGCAGAAACCTAAGCCTATAAACCAGGAAAAATACACCAAGTAATAAAAACACTAAGAAACTAAAATCCTGATAACACAGAACGAGTGAGACCAACCTCAAACCCACAACCAGAGGGTACTGGCTTGTTGAGCTATGTGGCAGTCCAGAACATGAAACAACACACAAGGATTGAGGGCTACGAGCAGGAGGGGGGAAAGAGAATGACCAGCAACACGCGCTAGCTAAAAACAGGACAGGGAGAACAGGGTCAGGCAGGTGTTGACCCCGACAGGTAGAGACTTACCAAGTATGACGATCACATCATCTTGGCATAGATACAGTGTGTTGTTTTCACAGGCAAACACTTGCGTTGGCTTGAAATGTTTGAGGGCTTCCTATAAACATGAGAGAAACCCCATGGGTGAAAACGAGATTCAGACGAAGCACTTAGTATTTAATATAGACTGCATGACCACTGCATAACAAAGCCATAAACAGGGGAGAAACTGCAAGGATATACTGCAACAAGCTTAATACTCACCAACGTCTCTGCAGATGGCTTGTCCTGAGCTTTATACTCACTCCTGACTATGACTGTATTCAAACCTTTGAAAAGTGTGTTATTAGATTAATTATTAGTAATAGCTTGTTATGAACCACTTGCAGTTTTTAAATTTACATTTAGAAAATTCAGTAAGAAAAGACCTTTCAGCAATGCTTTTCCTTCACCTATTTTTACATTTTAAGTGACTGACACTCAATCTCCCCAACCCTCTCTCTTTTTTGGGGCAGACCTGAATTTACTGAAAACCTCCAGAGCCGAGAGCCGCCTCCGTTTTTCAGTCTCAGCGTGTGCGTGTCAGACGGGGACACGGTCAGGGACGCCAGTTTGCCCCTGGTTTCTATGTGCTCCAGCTGGGAATCGTTCAGGAAAACCTTGATTTCCGGTCTATCAAGACAGAGAACTGATCAATATGTATAGAATATGAGTAGGAATATGAATATGAACAAGCATGAGCATGAAACCGCATATACAGGAATATCAGTGGGATCTACTACCTGCCAGGTGAAGTATTTTCTTTTATCACCCAACAGACGGAAAAGGCGATACTGTCGTCGGCACCTAAACAGATTTAATCAGGTATTTACAAGTAATCCGCTTTAAATAAATTAGATAAACTGTAGCATTAATCTGGCATGGTTTCAGGATTAATGGCGGAAATAGCAAAATATTCTAACTTCATTTCAAGTAGACTAATTAAGACTTACTGGGCGCCGCCGACTGCATCAGTAGAGCTAATACGAGTATTAATGTTGATATAATCCTGCAAAACATGCGTCCAATTAAATGGCGTTTAAATTCGGTTGATTAATAAAGTTACACAAGTTAATAACCAAATAAATTGTTTACATGATAATTTCCGATTAGGTTTCTGGTTACAACGCCGATTTGAAAGAAATCGATGAAAACACAAAACCATTGACGTCGTTTTGCACCCCATTACAAATACTGATTCCAGAACAGGTAGACGACAAATCACGTGTTCAATTAACACTTCATTCAGCAATTAAAATATCAACATGATATATAAGGCGTATTTACACGTTCAATCAAAAATACCAGCGAGATTTAGTGGACAAAAACATTTCCTACAAAAACCATCTCGCACAAAATAGCTGGCTTTTAATTCACAAAATAATTAAATCACAATGCAATTAACTTGAATGTATAATTAATGCGATCCTGTAGCTTAATTAACAGACAAGCGAATGTGATTAAAGGCAATTCCTGAATTGTGGAGTGCTGAATGACATGGGGTGAGTGGACGTTTGGGATCCAAGCTTCCTCTCCATTTATCAGTTCAGATGCGTAAACATCCTAGTGGTCAATAAGACCATCCGTCTTCTGCGCTCATCATTCATTGTAGTGCGTCCCAAGGTATTTTCACAGTATAATTACCTATTGTCGATGTCCAGTGAATCTACAAAAATGTATTATTTCATAAGCATGAAGAAAAAGGCCAAACTTTACAAAGTAGACATTATATATATATAAAAATATATATATATAAGATTTTACAAAGTAGCCTCAGCACGTCTGCAGGTCCTTGAGCAAGGCCCTTAACCCCTAGCTCCCTGGGCGCCGCTATGGGTGGCTGCCCTTAATGGACAGCTTAGTCTACAAGAGCAAGTTGAGGGAGGCGTAAAGACAATTTCCCCACGAGGATCAATAAAGTATCAGTTATTATTATTACTCAATATGATGAGACATCTTTAGCAGCAGACAGACGGTAGTAACCTTTCATGACACAGCAGTCAGTGGACGGTTTAATGTTTTAAAACGGCAATTCTCAACCCGTGGTTCACGACCTAAATTATGGTTGCGGCAAGTTCTGAAAGGGTCGCGGGGCAGAGTTAGAAATAGAAGTATTTTAAAACTAGCAAGCTCCTATGCTGATCCACGATCAGATTTCCCAACCCCAGTACAGGTCGTCGTCGACTTACGACCATGATTGGTTACGACTGACTGGTCGTAACATGATTTGGTCGTAAGTCGCATATGTATAGCCTACTGTATAGTAATGTATTGTTATAAAAATCTTTAAGTCATACCTTACCATAATTTTCTTTGTTCATTATGTATTGTTATACATCTCTAAGGGAGAACCCAGTGACCCTACGGAGAAAAGTCATCTGAGCCGCTTGTACTCGCGATCTCATTCTTTCGGTCAATCCATTTGACCAGCAGAGGCCTAATCCTGAGGTCACCAAATGGGACACCCTCATCGCCCTGGCTGCGCCTAGAAATTCTGTCCATAAAAACTATGAAAAGAATCGGTGACAATGGGCAGCCCTGATGGCGTCCAACCTTCACCGGAAACAAATCCGACTTATTGCCGCCCATGCGAACCAGACTCATGCGAACTTTGCCCCACACCGCTCCTCCTGTATCCGAGGTACGACAATCCAGCGGACCCTCCTCTCCAGAACCCCCGAATAGACCTTACCAGGGAGGCTGAGGAGTGTGATCCCCCTATAGTTGGAGCACACCCTCAGGACCTGTCCCCCCACCCGAAGGCGAAGGGAGGCTACCCTCTCGTCCACTGCGGTAAACCCCAATGTACAGGTGCCCAGCCAGGGGGCAACAAATATGCCCACCCCCGCTTGGCGTCTCTCCCCGTGAGCAACTTCAGAGTGGAAAAGGGTCCAACCTCCTTCGAAGAGACTGGTTCCAGAGCCAAAGCCATGCGTCCAGGTGAGCCCGCCATGTCTAGCCGGAACTTCACAGCCTTGTGCACCAGCTCAGGCTCCTTCCCCATCAGAGAGGTGACATTCCATGTCCCAAGAGCTAGCTTCTGCAGCCGAGGTTCGGACCGCCAGGGTCCCCGCCTTCGGGCACTGCCCAGCTCACATGGACCCCGACCCCTATGTCCCCTCATATGGGTGGTGAGCCCATTGGAAGGGAGACCCACATGCCTTCTTCGGGCTGTGCCCAACCAGGCCCCATGGGTATAGGCCTGGCCACCAGGTGCTCGCCATCGAGCCCCACCCCCAGGCCTGGCTCCAGGGGGGGCCCCGGTGACTCGCGTCCGGGCAAGGGAAAACGTGGTTCCATAATGTTTCTCTTCATAAGGCGTCTTTTGAGCTGCACTACGTCTGGTTCCTCACCCCGGACCTGTTTGCCTTGGGTGACCCTACCAGCGGCATAAAGCCCCAGGCAACTTAGCTCCTGGGATCATTGGAACATGCAAACCCCTCCACCATGATAAGGTGTCGGCACCGGGAGGGGTATTATTCCATTTATAATTTTATTATTCCATTATAAACCTGTATATAGGAAAACAAATGGGTCGTTTGCAAAATCTACAGGTGATTTGCCTACAAGTGAGCCTGTGTGTGCATGCTTGTTTCAAATTGGAAAATCTCACTGCAGCCAGTTGACCAAAGTTGGCACCCCTGATTTAGCTGGATTTCTTATTGTGTTTCTACGACCCACAGTTAGTTCGAGCTTCGTCTCTCTCTTCACTACATCCCATACATCCCTAGGCTAATAAATATCAGTAAAATACCACAGGAGGGCTCAAACAACTGATCAACGACCACAGAATCAATTACCACCAAAACCTGTCTAGCATTTAAGGGGGTCCCCCTCATCAGCTGGCCAGAAGGCTAGCTTACTGTAATCTGACTAGTCACAACAAACCTCTCTGATGTCTGCTTCCACATAAATTAATAGGGGAAGAATTGCACTTTACACTTATATTTAAATGGTGTATTTCCAAAGTATTACTTGAACTACAACCAAGTTTGAAAAAATGGCCTCTTAAAGGTTAATAAGCGATAGCATTATTGCTTATTCTCCTCTTCTGTCAGTTGGAACATGAAAGTCAGGCGACGAATCCCTCGCTGTGCTAGTTATTAGTGAGAATCAATCATTCGTTATTTATCGCAGTAGCTGGAGTTTAATTGGAGCTGTTATGCCTGAGCAGATGACAGATGATTTCCATGATGTGGGAATCGATTGCTCAAATACTGAGAGTTTGAACACATCAGAGGAAGGCAACATCAATGTCAGCTGAGAAAAACCATTTCAGCTGACATACACTGACTGTTGCCAGCAATTAGCTGTATTGTTGAGTTTTATGGCTCCAGCATCTGCTGGCTTCAGTAAGAAATAACCTTACCAGTGAGGATGAAGGTTTCTCGTTGTATTTTTGTGGTGCTGTACTGTTCTTCTCGCCTAGCAGTGCCCTACAGCCTGAAGGAATTGCCCTTTATCCATTTCACAAGAATCACAATTCTTATAGCTCTGTACACAATCTTGGTTCACAGGACCGATTTTTACTATTTTCTGGTTGATTCCAATAGTTGCAGAATGAGGGATTGGAAGGGGGGGAGGTGTAGAGATGGGGTGGCAGGGAGACAGAAGCATTCTCGGCACAAATCCATTTGTTTTCTGGACTTTTACAAAACCAGGAATACCAGAATACACGCAATCATGAAAAAGGATGGAGAGAGAAATTAGACAATTTTAAGGTGCTTTTTCTTTCTGTTTAATCAAGAACAGTCTGTGCATCATATGCCATAGTCCTAAGCAGTATGCATTTGTTTTACTTGGCATAGTATTACAATGGCCTTTTTGCTGATATCACTGAAACAGTGAAATATGACACAGTCATTGAGTCAAATCCACCCTTACACACTGAGAAAATATGGACATGGTTAGTGTATCTCTCATAACGCTGATTTACAAATAAATAATAAATAGTGTTAGCTGCCTGTCCAACACCCTGCTTTTACCTTTTCTCATCTTCTGTATAACAGTACAACATTGCTGCCGGAAGGCGTCATACGAGCAGGCTGCAAACTCAGAAGTTACCGAATATAAAGATTCACAAAAGCTTTAAAGATAATTGTAATTGAGCTGCTTGCAGTCGAGCAAAAATAGGGATCATAAATGGTTTCTTGTCAGAATCAGACGTCAATCCCAGCCATGTAACAACTTCATTTATTAAAGTTGAACAACCTGAACGCTACCTGTCATCTTCAGAAGGAGGAACCTGCCAGAGACTTCAGTAAAAATGATGGTTTCCAGCTGACTGGTGGTGCTTCCCTTTGGCAACTTTGAAAATATTGTAGCTGCCTGCATCGAAAGCCCCACGTGCTCTGCACAGGGAATTTGCTGGGGAAGATAGGACTCTAACCTGCTTGACACAGAAATGCCGAAATGTTTGAAATGCCACAGGCGCATGGGCACTTGGCATGTGATATCCGGCCTTTATTGTCTGGAGGGGCTGTTGTGCTTCTGTAGGCGTGTCCATCTGGCGTGTTACTGGTGAGGATGTGCACCTAAGCCAGGTAATTGTCATTAGTACAGCAGGGTCTCCCCTCAGGCACCTATAGATCCACAGAGATTCAGTGGATCCAATCAGACCGACAGGGATCCTGCAGGCTATTCTTCAATGTGCCACCAAAGGGCCTGGTGAAGTGTCAGGCAGTGGTGGTTCTAGACAACTTCAGTTGGGGGGCAAACTGGGGCCAGTTGTTCTGTTGCATTTGACCTTACTTACATTAGATTGCTAACATCAAGAAGCAAAAGACAATTTTGAAAACCGATAAGTTATTTATGCAATACTTTACAGTTACATTTTGCAATTTTTACAAATGTGTAACTCACTCCGATTTCTTGTTTAGAATGTCTTGTTTCCACAAATTTGATTACTTTTTTTTTACTTGGCTTTTTTAGCCCATGTATATCAATGTAAATAATAATAATAATACATTTATTTCAGACCCAAGTACCATATGTATCTAGGGGGGCATGGGGGGGGGGGCATGCATGTTGTTACAGAGGCACTGGCCCTCCCCCACAACCACCCCTGCTGTCACGACCATTGACACACCAGTAGTTCACCTCCTTACAGTTTGTCACAGAGCTTCGACCTCAGAGATTTACTGCAGTGTGAGAGGGTGCCAAGAACACTTTGCAAAATTAACTTCAAATCAATGCAATTCAACTTGCTTACAGTAACATAATGAGCACCATAAACAGATTTAACTTTACAGAATGTGTAGATTAGTGTGGGATGAAGCCAGGATAGTTGTTTTTGTAATGAATAATCATTTTTAGGTTTCTGTGAATACTGTTTGTCCTACAATCAGGGGGATCTCAATGCGTCCTTTGCCAACTGCCTTCAGCCATTTGTCTTGGCTGTAATGTTGTCCATCCACAAAAAAAAAACGACACAATGTTCTGCTGAACACTCACAGGAACTGAGGTATTTCATCTACTGAGCCAACCACCAGTACACGTAGGCCTGCTCTGTGATTTAGCCGACGTGTGCTGAGGTTGGGGGCGGGACTGTTCGCAAGGGTGTCCAATAGAGCGGGGAATGACATCACCAGCCTGCTGTCACTCAAGTCGCTCAGCTCAGACAGAGGCAGTGACAGAAACGCAGATCCTGCCTTCATCCACAGCCCTGTTTGTTATTCCAGACGCTTTTGTTTGTCTGCTGGGTTGGTTTATTCATTCTGCATTCTGGTTTTTTCCAGTTTAGTTAGCAGATGCTAGTGTCCAGAAATCGACATAATGATGCAAACACAATTTTGCACATGGTAGAGAGGCACATGATTCTGACGTGAATGTATCTTTAGTAACCACAAGATTGATAATCTCTTTAAGATCTTCAGTGACCTGTAGGATTAGCAAATTGGGCAGATGCTTCATATGAAAATGTCATTCCTCAGTAGATATAAATTCATGAGCACCTTCTGGTTCTTGGAGAAACTTCAGATTTGCAAATCCTACCCTGCAGAGGAATCGGCCCAGGAGCATTTGGCGACTGTTTTCAGGGAGGTTAAGGGGAGATGAAGAGCCATGTTCTCTGGGTCTTTGTTTCCTCTGCTGTGGTCTGCTGCCGATTTGGCCATTATAGGGGCGGGTGATCATTGTGTGAGGAACATTCTACAGGATGACATCAATGATGGAATGACATCCTCCACACTTCAAGCAGTATAATCAAGGGTCATCCTGGAGGCAGGCTGATCATTGCACATTCCAGATATTGCCAGCTCACGATATTTATTCCAGAAGATAAATATCATTCATATTACCAGCGGCAATGAATGAAATTCTGAATACCGAGGCTAAGTCTTCCCAGCTCGCTGGTATACTACAGATTTAGAGAGGCACATGGTTCTGACGTGAATGTATCTTTAGTAACCATTAAGGGTGTTTTCCCATCGTGTATTTTTAGCGCCTCCCATGGGCATGAAGCAGCCTGTGAAAAGCAGCAACAGTCCTTGCTGCAGGGCCTGTCCCACATCTGGAGATGCCCGCTTCAGCGTCAATCACATCATGGCTGCAAACTGAGAAGAAAACCCTTCCAATCTTACAATCGATATTGTAGCTTAGTTTATTATCAGGTTTTATAGTACAGGAAGGTAAATTGGTATTTGATATTTGATCATTACAAATATGACATTTATATTCAAGTTATTTAAAGGGAAGGTGGACTTTTAAAGGCTGTCATATTTCCTTGCGTGTTTCAGCCTAATTGCAATTTAACAAGAAGGTAAATGAGAGGTTGGGTTTTTAGTAACCCGTTACTCTGCCTGCCAGCAGATGGCGCTGCAGTTCTTGCATAAACAAAGACTGAGCGCTGGTGACTTTCCCAGATGCAAAGGGCCCGACGATCACCTGGAGGAATGTGGCACAGATTCCCCAGCCCCCTCTAAACCCCCCACCTCTCATGCTGGGCTGTTGTCGGCTTGTGGTTGTCAGGGATTTGGGCCACAAGAGATGGATAGGGCTGAGAAGAGCCCAGCCTTGTGTATTTAGCTCCCAACTCACTCTCCTGGTTTTGCCCCAGGAGAGGCGCTCGGAATCGTGATGTCACAAACAACCATAATGGAGATCAATGGCTCTCATTCTGAGCATCAAAGCATTTTTGTCACAGGGCTTATGATCATTTGGTAGAGGTTTTGCAATGGCATAAGACTAGGCGTGACACATGTGATATTGTTTACAGGGAGTAAAGACAAGGAAAGGAGAAGCTGGGGCTCACTGGGTGAAGCCTAATCACAGGCTGAGCAGCATGTTCTGGTCCCCCTCTGGCGGAGCGGGTCAGAGGTCTTGATAATCAGCTGACGGCAAGCCGGGGGGACACGATTCTGAGGGCTTAGATGAGCAAGAGGAATATGACGACAGCGAGAGCGGTAGAGTGTCCGTGTGTCATGTGTGTCTGATTGGGCGTGAGTGGGCTACCTGCTGGAGTGGACCCCCCCCCCACCCCATCAGGGTGTCTCCTCCTCCGATTTCCTCCATATGCCAGCATGGAGCTCATTAGCAGAGAATCCTGGGTCAGTCCGGCATTTGGTTTTGATGTAACGCTCTGGGGCGGGGGTGGTATGCGGTTTTTAAATATGCATTTGGCGGGGCTCCAGACTAACTACACAAAATGTTTACTACACAGAAAGCAGATGCTGTTTATTAGATTCATTCATTTTTTTCATTGGAGGGCTAAAATGACGACGACGCGATCAGCAGTCTGCCTCATGTCAGCATGCTACGTTTCTGCCCACAGATGGTCGCCTTCTTCAGCTTCCTGCCATCATACTGCTGCTTTTATGCTCTTCAATCAGGGCTTTTATGATCAGTATCTACAGGCTTTTGTTCCACCCAGACTCTGATCCACCAAATAGAAACGACGGTTGTTCTTATCATTATGATCCTCATTAATATTCATGATTGGAGACCTAAGCCCTGCCCACACAGGGTGCCATGTGAAGCAGCAGTGCTTTGACTTGTTATCCAGACTGTGAAGTGACTGACCAATCGGGGTGAGCGAACATGTCCTACTGCCACAGGGCAGCGCTGCCCTTTCCCTGCTTCACCCCCGTGAACTGTCATGGCTAAGTTCACGCTAAGCTAAGGCCTTTTCTCAGAGACAGAGCTGTATTACTGACTCCGCTCCTCTATGACCATTGGTTAAATGGGACAGAGCCTCAGCACACAGTCGGAGTCGGAATCTCAGATGGGCACCAGGGGGCGATCTCAATAACATCGTCTAGATCTTCAGCAGACAATCCCCCATGCCCAATGGCCAAAACTGCACCTGATAGCATTGGCTGTGACAGGTGACATGCTGCATGGACATTAAGATAACCACTCTATCTCTCTCGCTGCTACAGCACATACCCACATCCTATTTCATCTAGTCAATTACCTTACACAGGGATGAGCCCATGTATCTCTCCTTCATACCTCCTTATACATCTATCTGGGAGAAATGTGAATTTTATATTATATACAGTGTATATATATATATATATATATATATATATATATATATATACACACACACAAATATATATATACATATATATATACAAATATATGAATTTTATATATAAAATATAAAAATTATATGGTTCTTCTTGGTTCTTCTCTGCTTCCCTGCTTCTCATTAATGAAGGGCTTCTTCCTTGCTTTATGGGTCTTCAGTTCTGCTTCTAGGAGCCTGTTATGAATTGTCTTAGTGCACTTCACACCACTTAATGTTTCCCATTCCTTTTGGAAGTCGCTTGATGTTATCCTCCGATTCACGAGAAATTCTCAGATAAGCTGACATCCCTGCCATTACAAGGTTGCTTCTACCCTCTACCTGGCTCGCTTTTGATTATTCCCAGTGTCTCCTGCTTCACCTTGTTCTTGTGTGCTGCTGTCACAGAAACTCTAAGCCTGGAAGCAGCCTGCCTCGCAGTGTGGCCTTCTGCCAGCAGAACCAGGATTAAACCAAGATTTAAAAATGAAGATTTAAAAAAAAAATATGCAGTGGTCTCTTAATTATTTCCAGTGCAGTACATCCCTAGCCATCATTATATTGTCTCAAAGAGACAGATTATCTTTGAAACATGCCTGCTGTTACTTGCAATTATATTATAATTTATATACTCACACGAACACACATTTTGTTGTGTCACGTGTAATTAGGTCTAATAATGACTGCATTCTCAGTTGCAGGTGCGATCCAGCGGAATGTTGGTAAGAGAGGGATTTATCTACCATTGCTTTATGGTTCAGTTTCACTTCTTCTCCCCATGTGAGCACAATGACCAGACACTATCGGCTCTTTGTTCAGGGCCGGCAGCCCCCCCCCCCTCACCCCCCGAGGTGGAGGTGAAGAACATCCAGGGATAAATACCGCAGTATGAGCCGAGTATCCTTTACGAGGCACTCCCAGCGGGACGACTCCCATGTAAATAAAACGTGCTTGTTTCCCTTTCTTGCAATCCGCAGCACAAACATCTAATTTACCTCTCATCCCTTCATATTTTCAGACTCTCCCCTGGGGGATCAGCTGAGCTCATGCGCCTTGGCTTTGCAGTGGCAATTAAAAGCGGTGCGAGATTTAAAAGAGTTCTCCCGTGAAAGAAATAAACAGCACCCTCATTCTCAGATGAACGCAGTCGGTGTTCTCCCTTACTCCTTGACCAAGCTAATCTATTATGTGTGTCAGGTCAAGCGATCTTCCATCAAAGGGATTTTCTGAAATCATCCATCACAGATAGCCCACTATTACCGTGATGAATGCACAGCTAGCATTACTGTTTGCACACTCCCAGATGCTTAAAGAACCTTCACCGGGTACGATGGGAGTTCGTGTTGGCCATCATGAAGATAGATGTGCTGTGGAAAAGAGTCACGAGCCGTGTCCCCCTGGTAGCATCTTTTTTCCCAAGCCCGCAGTCTCAGGACGCAGTGCATTGTGGGTATAATAAAATGGCCCATTAGCTAAGGGAACAAAAAATGAGGATGGTGGCCTGCATGTTATCCCACCGCAGTGAGCTGCCTCAGCCCGCCAAGCAGGCTCCCCACGCTCGGTTGCCACGGACAACATCACTCCCCGGAAACGACGTGGGTACCTCTAGGGACCTTCACACCCATGCAGATCTGTTTGGAGGGGAGGGGGGCAATTAGGAATGTTCGCTGTAGTGGTTTATTTTATTCCACGGATCTGGAAACGAGTCGCACCTGCGGGAAAAAAAATGATTTCATGGTTGTTTTCACGCAGCGCCGGGACATGATTGGTCTGCACTGCAAGGCTGTATCTTCGAGAAGGATGCCTTGTAAATTAAAACGCTATGAAAGTGCAACTGGCACAAGGAAACCTGCAATGTAGCGTAGCCCACATAAAAAATGTAAATGTAGACAGTTTTTTCTTGGTAAAGTGCATTTCCAATAAATTGTTTTCACTGGTAATGTGTTTGGTCACAGGCTATGTCTGGCACAGCATGTTATAAAGGGTGGTGAAGATCTGGGCCATGCAGAAACCTAGGGGCAGGTGTTCAACTGGAGGGGGGGGCTTCGATTGTCAGTAACTGAAAAGGGGTACTCAGTTCCTCAAAAGGGGGGCACTTTCACTTGTCATGGGAGTCAGGCACCTTGTTTTAGCTACATATCATGTGATATCTGGATGACAAACATTCATGGGGTTGATATAGTCTGATTT
>JABFEA020000067.1:26318234-26343062 GCA_019775915.2 Cyphomyrus plagiostoma
GGCATGTCCCACTGGGAGGAGGCCCCGGGGAAGACCCAGAACACGCTGGAGGGACTGTGTCTCTCGGCTGGCCTGGGTTTCCCTGCTGAGACTGCTGCCCCCGCGACCCGACCTCGGATAAGCGGAAGATGATGGATGGATGGATGGATTTGTGGCCCCTCAAGTAAAGTGTTACTGAAAACACTTTGCTTCTCGACATTCACGGAGCTGGAGAGTGGAACCAGAACATATTACCAAGGCGTACGTGTCTTTGTAGTGTAAAATAAATCGGCCACTTGAAATATTTATAGAAATGAAATGCTTATGAATCACAAAAAACCGTGTGTGAATTCATTATAGATTTATAAAACTGTTGTTAAAATCTAATCTTTTGTTTTTATTCAAGAAATTAAGATATTTTTTGACAATTAGGCCACACCCTTCCTTAAGTCAAAGCGTGTGTTTTTGAATACGCACATTTTTACGCACCTGCGGTGTCTCTGAAACCACCCTGATGCCGCTTGACTGGTGGTCACAGCCAGTAGCTGAAGTCACAACACGGTTATAATCCAGGGCTGGCAGGAAACCAAAGCACAAACAGTGAAACTGCCAAGCCATTCAGAGACACACTGGGCAGAAGGTAAACCACATCCTCGGGAAACTATGGTCACGAGCCCCCTCTGTTTGCTACACACCGTCAATCGTAGGAAGTTCCAGGCTTCCATTGACACTCAGTCTATTCTAGGAGCAATGATTGCCATGTCAAAAACAGGGATTATGCGCTTTCAGTAAATTGTTTGTGTTTCTGAGCTGAGGGATGTCCAGCGATTATGCTGCACCAGAAGCGTAATACGAGAGAAATTCTGAAAAGCAAAAGACCCCTGAATGAAACTCGCTCACAACGGAGCTCCAATCCTGCTGGTTTCACGTTTGATTTTGTGAGGTCGTCTCTGTCTGGACTGCAGTTCATTAAATTAGTAATGTCAGTCTTATTAAATTAGCAATGCTCTGTCCCGGGTCACAAGTGCCTCATTAAAACACAGCATTGCACACAATGTTCAAGCTTCTTCAGAACGGCAGGAAGTTTGCTGTTACTAGTACAACTCGGAAAGTCCCCTTAGCAGATTATACACATCCTTATGTCAACTGCAGAGGTTCTCAAAGGCTAATAAAGCTACAAGGGAGTGAAGTAAGTACATGCTGTCATATAATAGTGCAGCTGGTTGGCATGCACACTAATCCATGAATGTCTTGAATATTGTCAACTTACTGCTCATAATGATTTGTGTGTTCAGGTTTGAAGGACAGAAATCACTTTAGATCAGGGGTGGGGAACCTGATCCGTGGAGAGCCGGAGCGGGTTTTTGGGATGACCTCTGTGTCAGCCAATAATAAAGCAGCGGTTCTCAACTCCAGTCCTGAGGACCCACTGTTATTGGCTGAGTAAGAGGTCATACCAAAAACCAGCACCAGCTCTCCATGGAACAGGTTCACCCACTTGCTTTAGATTCTTGGCAGTTTATGTACTTAATTAATCCCAGGCTGAATGGGATACAGTAGCCTGATCCACGTTTGGACATCTCATTTATATGCCATTTGTCCAGTCTGGAAAAAATGACTCTTGGAACAGGTTTAAAAGCTTAGTTGAACCGGGATAACAGTTGAGGCATGATGCTGCTAACGGCTTTATCAAAGCAACGTCACTTTGAGTTTTTCTGTGGCCCTGAGAGCAAAAGCTGTTTTCTGCTGCCTACCCGTCTCCTCCAGATTTTCAATCACATTCTTAGAGGTTATATAATCCCTTGCTCATATATAAGAAAAAAAATAGTACAATAAATATTATTGTGGAAAAAAAAACAACGACCTACCACAATACCGTTTTCAACATTTACTTCTAAATTTTAACCCCCATTTTAGGCCTGAGGATTTAAAATGTGTGGTATAATTTAAAGTACGCTCTGCCACTGCATTCAGCTGTTTTCAATTCCAGTGTGTCAACACCAATCAGGATCGCTCAGAGCCTCTGAACACATCTTACTGCCACGGGGGAATGAGAAAAGAATAGTGATGTAATTTTACTGAGACCCCCCGTCGAAGGGGCTGACGGCGGCGAATCATTCTGAGAATCCACGTAAATGTAAATCAAAATTCAGGGCCTGCAAAGGTTCTCTTTGGACAAGTAATGAACTGTCATTGCTGCCCCGTTCAGCTAGAAACCTGATTAATTTCACTGAAACCTTTCCATGCTGAAGCTATTGAAGTTTTTTGCTATTTTTATTTTTTTAACAAAAATATGTTTCTCTCTCTATAATTCTGCATTTAAGGTGTGTATTGTAGACTTCACATTTGTTATAGAAAAAATATATCCCCCATCCGTCCATCCATTTTTCCTCACCACATAGTCAAGTAGACTTACCTAAAATATGCATTTGGCGGGGCTCCAGATTAAGTACGCAAAATGTTTGCTACACAGAAAGCAAATGCTGAAATAATATTTTTAAAAACATAACATAGATCAATGTTATGTTTTATTGCAAAGCAACAAAATACACAGACAAACTTCAATGTGCAATACAAAAATCTGTTTTTGGTCTAGGGAGGCATTGTCTCTTCAAAATGGCAGTAATTTTGCATTTTATCGCTGCCCTGGTGGAATGGAGTTAAACCAGGCCTGTAGAGAATGTGAGCAGACCTTTCTTCTTGGGGTGTAACCGTGTGCTGTTTAGTTTGATGTCACACTTGTTCGCAATCCACAACCACGGTCCCCCTCCCCTCTGACGACATATTTATTTAAAGGGCTTCCTGAATCTTCAGAGTCATTGTTGCCTCTCATCAAGCATCGAGTTAATGCAGCCTTTTCTTGGACTATAAAAAGCCAGCAGAAAATAAGGCTGCACAGCACAGAGATTCGAGTAGCTGTTGTTAACCCTGCGAGGGCCCTGGTCACCAACCTATAGCTCTCCCTTTACCATGTCACTGAATATCGTTCCACAGAGAATCCCAGCCCGAGATATGAGACATTATTCTGTTGGTGGCAGCGGGACTGTAAGATCCTGTGACTAAATACCGACTCAGGGCCCCTTAGCTGACCTTTATCAACTGTAATGGTGCTCTAATGACTATTATTTGGCTGAATAGATCTCTTCAGATTGCTATTAGAAGGGGGATTTCAATGCTAGCCCTCGTGGGAAAGCTGGGAAGAACAGAAGGCCGCTTTTCCTGGCAGTATCGTCACAGAGGGCAGGTCATCTTTACATTATGTCAAAGAACGCTGGGAAACGTAATCCTTGTATGGATTCTATGGTGCCACATAACTCGATACTTCAGGAGAGCTGTAGCCACCTCTGCCCAGTAGGGGGCGTCGGGTATGGACGAGTGGAACATGGAAAAGGTCATGCACTTCTGCTGAATCCAAACAAAACATCCAAGGCACGGAAGATGGAAGTGCCGCGTAGGTTCCTGTCAATGCCTGTCGTGTCAGATCCGCACTTTACCATCTTACTCAGCGGCTCTATGGCTGCTTATTATCCCCTGACTGATTGCTGCGTGATTCACCCGAAGGCCCTGAACTCCTATAAACCAGAGCCTCGCCCCATCACGACAAGGTATCATTAGAACACCTGGAAACGAAGTGTACTTGATTGAATCTCCGTGAGCTCCTCGCACACTATGACGGCCAAGCCGGTTTCAGCAGACAACCCGTAGCTGTCCATTAAAACTGGGCGACAAGCCTTAATTTTGCCACTATACAATTATAGCTTTTGTCATCATAGAATTGCGCAAATTGTGTCATTCTTGCTAACAGGCCTGGAAGTCATAAATCATATTCTGGTGGCTTCATGGGAGTTTAGCGATCCATGGCTCTTGTCTGTCAACGATTTTGCGCAGAGAAGAGGAATAAAGACATGTAGTTTGCAACCCCATTATAGTTACACTTACGTTCCTGAAGGTGTTTCCCTTTGAGATGACTTGAGATTACAGTCTTATCTCCCCTCAAGGATTTAGCGAATGTGCCGCTCCCAGCCAGCTGAATGGCCGAATCTCCGTTTCGGGGAACAACAGAGCACCAGATGCAGCAGGAACACAGGAATGGGCGTCTCCATCACTCCAAGCACACAAATGCGAGCAGTGATCCGATGCGGAGTGATGAATGCATTTTACATAATGTGTAAGCCTGCCTTAGCCCATTGCTGTGCATATTTGCGCAATTTACCGAAAGCTAAAGCAATCTTTAATATACTGTAGGATTCATTGTTTCCACACCCAAAAATTAGATACATCATTCTGGAACAGTATTCTTCCTCCCTGTTTCTTGTTCCAGTGCCGGGGTGCAGTGACTCACACTGCCTCGCTAATAAACGCTGTGCCTTCCCACTGCTGACAGCCCCGTCAGCACTGTAAAACTTTGCAGAGACACAGTCACAGGGTGGAATATTAGAGGCAGTGAATTGCAAAAACACAATCTGGTATTTTGTGGAATATTACAGTCAGTGAAAGGCTGATGGACTTTTCTGTCTCAACAGTGACTCTCTGGAGTGTTTTTCTGCATAAGAAGCTACTGTAATAGAAACTCTCTGCAAGTGAGACATAAACTCACACTGAAGGTCATTAGTTGATTTCCAAAAAAAGTCCCTGCTATAGTTTCCAAGTAAATTGACCTTTTAAGTTATACTGGAAAATAAGCATCAAATCAGCAACCTAAAACACAGCACATATAGCGTGCTATAAGTGCAGAAGGGGCTATTCATGTGGGGGCAGTACTGACCTCACTGGGCATGTGGTACACAGGGGCACGCCTCAGTTTTCTGTTTTTCACGTCGCCACTTGTCATTCAGCACTTCCCCAACACACAGCAGGTCTTACAGCTGTTCCCTCAACATCTTTTCTGTGTTTCAATTACATCCACTTCAAATGACAGCGGTGTTTACCGGCACTCAAATCACACATTTGCATGAGGCCCTGTTGGCCACGGCCAGTCATTACACTAAATATTGAATTAATACAGTACGTTCTCTATTCAGGAGATGCAGCATGTTCTGGTAACAAACTAGCCAGCCCCAATTTTCTGACTCTTCTCAGCATCTGTCCAGGACCCTGACTTGAAGACAGAGTCTTTCTAACTGATTCATATGATTAAAGTGAATCAGCTTCAGCTGTTGCAGTATCGAAACAAGCTCATTTCCGCAACGACTTGATTGTGGAGATGGTGTATTAAAATCTTTTTTTTTCTTCCTGTTTTATGTAGTTTAACACAGGATGCATCTTTTCATGTCTTCTCTGGCAGAATTTTTTCTATATATTAGTTTATAAATCATTTTATGAAGGAAGTACCAAAAGTTCCCCAAAACGTGTGTATTTATCATCAATGAACAGACTTAATTACTTTACTTTTAATTACTAACTCTGACTGAATAGAACACATATCAGAATATTCATGGCTTTGGTTACTCAGGCCCACGCACGGTATATTATGCATAAATCAAAACAATTTCACACACTTCATTTTAGTGCAATGATTGTTTTATGACACTCAGTAAAACAGCAGATCATAATGATTTCCATAGAAACAGATTCTTCAATCACATATGGATTGGATGTGTGGATCTGCAGTTATTGTCCACATGTGGGCATTACAAATACTTCTCACACAATCTGAGAACAAATTACTGAGTATGAGAATTAATGGCAATGCCCCAGCAGAAGTATGCCTACATCAACATAAAATGGAAAATAGATCATTTTTTCCCTTCTGGATGTTAGATTCTTTAAAATATTGTCCATGGCTCTTTTAGCCTCTGAACAGAAAACGTTAATACTTAACAGACCTACATTTTGTGCAAATATTTTCTCAATTTCGGCCTGGTGCAAATCAACTTCTCTGATAACTAACTCAGAATCAAACAAACGTGATTCCTTTTCACACCTCTTAGATATCTCTTCAATACCCTTGGACTCTGCACTAAACGCCACGTAAAAGTCATTATCATTAAGAACCTGACCGATTGCCTCTTCCATTAATAACGACCACATAACACACTGCCATTTTGGCTTTTAAAAGCCAGAGAAGAGGTCGCAGCAGCCTCCCAAAAGCCAAGGCGTACCACAAGAACACTGGGCTATAAAGAAAGAATGAGCTCAGCTTTAATTGTAGCCCATGTTCCCATTCAATTAAACAATGAAGCCCAATTGCATAGGAAGTGAAATGTACCACTTTTGTGGCAAGAAGCCCTGTAACACAAACAAAACACCATAAATACATTTGTACAATAAAGATATAGAACTGCATGTAAAATCTAAAGAGTGATTCAGCACTAAATTTTTACTGCACCTTTATTGTTTGTTTGCCAGTGTTTTTCATTATGCCAGTTCAGAGTATTGTTTGTTTGCCAGTGTTTTTTTTTTTCCGTTATGCCAGTTCAGGGTATTGTTTGTTACCATTGTTTTTTTGTTATGGCAGTTGAGAGATGACAATTTTGTAAATATATATCCATTAAGATCCAATAGATATGTTTTTATCATCTGGGTTTTATTTTTCAATGTTAAATTGTTCAATAAGATCTGGCAGGGGAAATATCTCTGCAAGTGAAGAAATGTTTTCTGGATAGTAACTACAGAAAAGATCTTGCAGGGGGGCAAAAGTTCAAAGATTTTCATTATAAATCCCTAGTTGAAGGTATTTTATCACACTTTGTTCTTCAGACATTTTACGGTCACTTTGATGTTAACCAGATAATCCTCATCTGAACCTCTTTCCTGCTTAATGCTGCAAATATCAAAGATACATTAGAAGCTTGTTTTAGTTCATTTAAGTCCATAATCCTCCTCTTTACAGATGTCCTGTCTGATAGCAGTCTGCAGATTAGAAAATGGACTTGTAATATGTTCAGTGTGTGTTGTACACCTAAGCAGACATATACCTCAGGCTGCCCTATACCCAGATGACAATACTTTTATCTGCTTTTTTGTGGGTGTGTTTTTGGTACAAATTCACTCAGTGGAAAGCCCTCCTGGCCCCTGTACTTCAGCTCCCTTGACTGATTGTGCATTCAGGCTGCGGCGGGATGAGAGCTATTTCCATGGATACCAGGCAGAGATCAGTCCTCCGGAGGAGGATGGATTTACCAGCCCCGACGGCCTTGAGCCTCTGCGTGTGGCTGAACGTGCAAACATGCCAGGGTGTGTAAATCACAGGGAGGTCCAGGTCAACCTATCTGACATTCAACAACTGACAAGGGGGAAATATGTAACTTTGGGGTTGTTGGTTACGTTTTATATGGACCTTTAATCACAATATTGGGGATTGTACTTTATCCACATTATACCAGTAGTTATAACTATTGTTTGGGGATGAAAGTGATTAAATGAAAGTGACTTTAAAAGCTTTGTGCATATTACTGCTATTGTAACAGGCTGCTGTAGCGCACCCTAGGACTACAAAATCAGCAAAGCGGGCCACACAGCAGATTCTAAAAATCACAAATATCCCCAGAAGGTTACATCACACAATAATGCTTCCTAATTTTGTAATTTTTCTAACAATCATATACTTCAATCCATGATTTTCATCTGTATTTGCTGGATGAATGTAGGTTTTTCTATGCACTTCCGTATCATTAAACTTTAATTTTTTTCTTCATTTTTTTTCTTCTTTCCTTTTTACTTCTTATGTTTAAAATTCCTGGAAGATTCCACTGCCTCTTAAAATGTTTTTTTTTTTAAATAATAATACTTTTAAAATATCTGGCTAATAGCTATTTTAATTAATTTTAAAATGTTGGATAAAATTTGAAAGAATTAGAAAAACTAAAACTGGAATTCCTTTGTACATTTATGCTTATTTACGTTCAATTTGTTGACATAAACGTTCCCATAGTGTCAGCCAGCAGGGGGCAGACCAATGGTGTGGGGCTGGTCTGGGTAATTGCTCACATTACAGGATGCCTCGGTTACTGAAACCCTGAGTGGACTGATTGCCTCGCAGACTGATTTATATTTATAAGGTATGTAAGCCATTCTGTTTTTAGTCTATTGTGTGTTTAATCTGTGTTCATTTCAGAGGCTACTGAACATCTTTGCCATTATCCCTGAAATGCTGCCCAATGAAAGGGCAGAAGAAGTTGTGTCCTTATGCATAGGAGCTAATGTATATATGTCTGTTTTCAGAGTCTCCTCCTGCCACATGCATGACATTTTAGCATGACTGCCCATTAGTAAGTTTCTAAGTTTCAGCTTTCTAATCTGCAGGCACAGCATGGAGAGCCGCCCCTGTGTGTCCTGTAGTTGGGTGACTTTCGTCCGACTAGGCGGGGGCCTTCAGGTCTGAGTGTTTAGAAATGACACCGCTATGACACCCGGGCATCACGCTGGCGGAATCTCACACCCCCACTGCAGTAAAAGTGACTTCATATCACTCCGCCATATGATCAGCAGCAGATCACCTCCTCGCATGCTGCTATATTTAGCGAGTCACCAGCTCTGTCAGTGGTGGCTTTTTTCTTTTTTTCTTTCCATAGGAGCTGGAAGTGCTCTCGTTCTGCCCTCGCTGATTGCCGGCGGTCGTAGACGCTGAGGCGAGGCAGTGATATTTGCCAGCGGAATCGTCCTTGCCGAGTCACGGGGAAGCGCGATGGGAAAAGAATTAGCGGGCCGGCGTTTCGCGGCTGGTCGGCTTAACATCTGGTGCTCCTGGAAAGCTGTGCGGGCACGCATACTAACGCTCCCCCAGCCCCCCTGAACACGGTGCTCAGAGGGGATGGGTCTGCTCGCAGTGAAGTCCTACTAGTAATAGTTTCGTGTCGTGTGAGTCACGGTCGTCATAGCAACTACAAAAAAAAAAATCCAAAAACCCTGTCGAACCCCATGTCGGGTTACAGCAAACGGGGTGGGCGGTGTGCGTTTTTTCTCTTCTTCTGGCCTAAATAAA
Source organism: Cyphomyrus plagiostoma (assembly GCA_019775915.2). NCBI lineage: Eukaryota > Metazoa > Chordata > Actinopteri > Osteoglossiformes > Mormyridae > Cyphomyrus > Cyphomyrus plagiostoma. The sequence goes on from JABFEA020000067.1 coordinate 26,327,137, forward strand.
ACCTTCAACATTGTTGGCTCTTTCCTTCTCATTATCCCAAGGTGCACCAAGGGGCAGCAGCATACAACAAAATCTCAGAAAAGTCATATTAAGAAACATTGAATCATACCTACATACCTACGACCCAGACATCCGTCTACAACCCCAATAAAACAGCATCAAAACAGAGGTCCAATCCAACTGGCTGAGCGGCTGCATCCTCATATCTGCAGGACTTAATATGAGCATTCTTCTCTGCGGGACGTTTCTTGAAATAAACCTCCCCCAGTCACATTTAATTCACACCTCTTTATGAAATTATGGCAGCCAGGACGGTTCAGAGGGGAGACTGGAAGTGGAGGCCGATCTCGGCATGTTCCTGCCCCAATGCCACTGCTGTCTGCTCGCCGGGACACTGGAAGCTGAGTATCGCTTCAGGGAAACCGCCTCGTAACAGATAGGTAAAAAGGCTGAGCCCCCAAAACTGGTGCCTCCATCTTCGTCCCACTTTCTGGGGGGGGATGTTATTCGATCTCTGGAACATGTGTCCTCGCAAACCGCGTGGAATCCAGTCAGACCATCCGTCTTCTCTCATGCTATTCAAGTGAAGAATGATAGACAGGAAGTGCAGAAAAGGTTTTCGCTGGGGTGGTTATGAAGCAGTTTCTTTAAAATTTAAAGTTTGTATATTATGCATAGAAACATGTTGTAACACTTGACAATTGTAAACACCAAGCACTAGCCCCTGGTTTTGTCTTGAGCTTTAGGCTGGTGGGTGGAGGGGTTGCTTGGCTGAACAAGTTTGATGTTGTAAATCTTGAATCACTAATATTCTTGCCTGTAAATATATTAAATGTTGGAAGAGAATAGTGGACATTCACAGAAAGACTTTTGTTAAGGTCACGTAACAGCATTATTCATTATCTTTACCATACTGCATATCCTTCGAGGATTCTGCTAATTTATAAATTAAGTTCACTGGTTTGTCTCATTTCAGGCGTCACGAAACAGTACCAGTAGCTTATTCTGAGAGCACTAAAGCCAGGTGTAACTGATTTTAATCACGCTGACACAAAAGGGCTCAACTTCTGATGACCCAAGTCCGGCAGTTAATCAGCTACAAGTTCTTTGTCAGTGAGGAGAGAATTAGGGTAGTTTTGTGAATGATGTTCAAATGGGAGCAACTTCATTTTAGTTGTCACAAATGAGGACAACTGTAAGATGTCTTCAGTGTGTTACACAGTGGGGAAAACCTACATTAAAAAAAAAGATTTTTATGTCCTACATAAAAATCTATATTAGTCTTTATGGAGGTTCATTTGATTTCAGTTGTTCGATGGATTCATATAGATAGTGTGGTTTTTCATCAGTCTAAGATGATAAGTCCCATATTTCCTATCCTATAAACTGTAACTCAGTCGTCCTACACCTGGACATGAATAATCATGTGACTAAATTCATGACACATGACACGACATATCACATGACCAAGGACTGCATCTCAGCTACGTTCGGGTGCTCAGCTCACACCCGGTTCTCCCCGATGAGGGGAAACAGACTTAGTTCATAAATTCGTAAAACTGCTGCTATAATTCTCAGTCAGTTCAGAAATGTGGGTGGAATTGTGGTGCCAGATGATTGACGCCTGCAAACTGCCAATCATCCATCATGTTTAGAAACATAAAAGTCCCTGAGCTGAATTTTTTCATCTGAAACTTTTCAGAAAAAGGAGCACAATACTGTATGAAACACGATAGATGTTGGGCAAACTTGCACAAATAGCTTTTTGTTTTCTTATTTACTTTTGAATAAATGTTTTTTTTTTAGAAAATCCAATTTTGTAAGACATCAATACAAATATGCATAATATAGTATACTAAATGACAATAAGTATATCAGTCAGATTAAATTTGACTATATTCATTCATATAATTCATTCACTCATATTTACTATGGGCATATAGGTTCTTTATTATAATTATGGAGTTTCAAGTTCGACTTTCCTGGCTGTTAATCAACTTTCCAGACTAAACAGTAACTCAGGAGCAAATGCCATTTGCAATTTCACGCATCATTGCAGGAAACAAGGGTTCGTAAACCATGCACCCTGGTGGGGGGGGGGGGTTAGGGGTTTTATTGCCGTATTGCCTGTAATGGACCTACCGTGGAGTTGCAGGAGGGCTCCAGCCATAGAGCCTAGCGTGACCCCTGACATCCCTGCAGCAGTGAGACGGCATCCGGGCGGAAGCCGACACGAGACAGACAAGCGGCTGAAAAAAACAGCCGAGCCCCATCCGCTTCCAGACACACGCAGCAGACGTGAGAACGTAGCTGTGAGAAATATCGCAGCGTTTGAGGGCCTGGGGCACCATGACAGGCAGCCGGCATCTGATCGACCGTGCCATCTGCAAAACAACAGGCCAGGTATTTCCGCCCCGTACGTCGGTTAAATGGCTTTATAGACTGAACGTGACAGCAGGGAAGGTCGCGTGTGGCCGAGCACCGTCACCTGGACTGGGCGCGGTCACCTGGCACACGTGTGAGAACTCGCTTATCTGCGTTCCCACACCTTTTTAACTTTCATGGGGCAATTCCCCTCAGACACAGATCATTTTAATATCAGAATATAATAAAACTGTCACATTCCATTGACTCAGACACATACCTGTATGACTGCATAAAAAAATCAATCAGGCGTCCACCCCAAGAAATAAATGCTGCCCCGCCACCATATTTTTATTCAATAAAGATGTCTGGACGCTCTGTGATGGGCAGGTATTATGGGTAAGCTGTGCCTTGCCTTCCGTTCTGAGCTCGCTGAAAGGCCCCAGATGACCACAGATCAGATTGAATAAATTCAAAATGTATGGATCAAAAAGAGTGAGGAGGAAACTCTGCATAGATTTCTTATAAAAGTCATTGGAAGACTTAAAGGTAAGAAGCTCAGCGTGAAAGTTGTGTTACATTCAGTATGTTTGCATGTCTGTCAGGGTTGGGTAATCTCATCCAGAAAGGGCTGCTGTGTGTGCGGGTTTTCGTCGCGATTTCCTAATTAGATTACTAATTAGAGGACTGATTGTCTGAGGAGTTCTCACACCTGGGTTTGAACAGCTGACCTAAAGGTTATCCCAAAAGCCTACATGCATACCGGCCCTTTGGGTATAATATTGCACACCCTTGGTCTATGTATTTGTGCATTATCTGGTACATACATGGTACTGTATGTACCTATAGCATGCTGTGCCTGTAATCAGATGGTTGCTGGTTCAAATCCCAGTTTCATCAGACACTTGACCAAGGCTCTTAAACCCTAGTTGTTCCAAGGACTATTTGACCTTGTCTTCTCAATGGGATAAAGTATCTGCCAAATAAATAAAATGTGAATGTAAGATTAGACTAATACATCTGCAAAAATACACACATATAAGCAATATACAGCATGGAGGTGGACCTCAGGGACTTCCTCACAAAGCATGAAACCGAGAAGCATCTTTAGGTGGCTGAGGCTGACCGACAGTTTGTTTGGCTCACTGTACGCTCCCACACACCCATTTTAGCAAAAGGGTCCCAGGAGATGCTGCAGCTGCCTGTTAGCTGTGCAAATTCCTATCCCGGGACTCCAAAGTCGATAGCCCTGGAAACAGAAGCCACGGGATCCGCTCATAAGCTCGAAACGAGATGTAATCTGAGGCACTGATGGCACAACACTCAATTTACAGAGAGCATGCAATCTGCTGTGCAGATTAGCATCCCGTGTACACAGCCCCGTTGATCTCCTGCATCTGTGTGTTGCCTGTCCATCCCAGGCCTGCCGGTTTCTCTCAACCCCATATTGAACAAACACCACCAGTCGTAATTTTCAACCTGTAACGCTCATTACTGTTCATAGGAATAGACCTAGAAACCCTATAAACATAGCAGGTAAATGTGTTGCCTAGTAATGCATGAGTAGGTACATTGAATATGCTGGGGAGGAGAAGAGGACAGAGAGACAATTACACCAGGATAATGCTGGGATTATAGCTCATTTGCACTGCCACTATCTGCTTTGGCAAAGACCTGTTTTGCATCCCTTGTTTGGATCTATAAGGGTATTCAGTCAAAGTCCTCCAGTGGGACGTAATCAGATGTAGGACAGCATGACTAAACAGTGAAAATCATTCCCATCAGACCACGTTCTGGGGTGCAACTCCAACTGCAAACAACATGAAACACCACTTGCTTAATCTCCAGTAATCTTGGGCTAAATCTATCCAAAGTTGTTGAGCAGCCATGTTAGTCGACTTGTGTGCTATTCATCAAAATCAATAACGGCACTGAAATCGGATTCGTAACCACACTGAGCATAGGGCAGTGAGATGCCAGGCTTGTTTCTTGTGAAGTGACACATTGGGGTTAAGACTTAGAAGGAAGAGGCATGATTTCCTTACATTGACAATGAAGCTGAATAGTGATGACAGCGGCAATCTTATACCCTGTCACACAGCAGAAAAATGGGAGCTCAGGCACAACGGGAAAGCCCACAAGCTCCAGGAGGCCTGGGAAGGTCAGTCTCCCAAGGACGAAGACAGCCATCATACCCGAGATATTCGTTACGGCACATGCCGATTCAACCGTATCAAAAGCCAATTTTTTTTGGGTGAGATAAACTGACTGTGATCCAGGTCCAAAAAAATGACATTTTGTGTGTCTGGTAACATAAGTCAAAACCTGAAGGGGGGAGAGGGGTGTGCAGAATGGTGAATGCTGTCCTCTGTGATTCTGTCAAAATCTGAAATAGCAAAAGACCAGCCATGCTTTCTATAGTGGAGGCCTGGAGTTTTACAGCAGGGATCAACAAGCAGGGACCATGTACCTAACAACAGAGGTCAGCGTTATTTCAGTGAAAAGAAAAGTATAGTCTTAGGGGCGAGACTGAATAACCACCACGAGCAAATCTGTACACCGACCCTTTTGTGAGATGAGCAGTTACACAGGCCATAAAAATCTAGTCCCAGTCTCAGCTCTCTGGTTCGTTGGACCACGTTACCTACATACATCGCCTTGGTACTTTTTATCTTCATACCATTAGATGAGGCAACACCTTTATCACTAACTCCAGAGTGACAGCGCACATAATTGCTTTTGCCTGTAATCCGTTCTGCCTTTCTTCACAGAGTTCGCTATAAGCCCTCAGAATCCCCCATTAGGACAAACCCCAACTGTCGGGGCCCCATTATTTAATGCAGACTGCCCACGGCAGACGACTTCTCCTTACTCAGAGCCGTGGTTTTGGCAGCCGGGAAGAAGTCAATTGCTTCTCACTCTGGTTTCAATTTGGTATTCAGGTGCTTGAGCTGTTCCTGGCCTTTCTTCACTCCCCATACGACTTGTTTTGGGTTTCAGCTACAAGGAGGCAGATAAATTTCCCAATATATTTTACACTTCCAGGCGCAAGTGAGAAACATAATATTAATGACCTGCTCAGGGAGTTTGTTTAGATCTGCTGAATGCAAACTACCAGCAGGCTTTTCTCATGCACGCTACAGGGAGCCGAGGTCGGAATGTGTGGCAAACATATGCATGAAGAAATACGAACCAGTTTTTATCTAGATATTTCAGGGGAAAATATCTCATGAAATGCAACTTTCTTTGCTGGGCTACAATAACACTACTAATTCTATCACAGAGGAAGTTGAAGTTTATTCAGTTATATTCAATTTTATTTATAAAGCACTGTTAACAAGGTCTGCCGTGCGTTAGCACCCCGTCCTGGGTTATTCCCTGCCTTGTACCTTAGCTTTCGGGATAGACCCCCAGACACCCACAAACCTGAATAGCACGCGTGGGTATAGAAAAGGGACAGACGGACGTTAACACGGTAGATCGTCATAAAGCACTTTACAGAATCCTAGGCTTGGAGTCCCCAGAGAATAAGCCTGAGGTGATAGAGGCAAGCATAATCTCCCTCAGAGATAGGAAGTAGACTTACAAGGGAGCAGATGCACAGGAGAAGCCCGTCCAGAGTCTGGCTGGCATGGGGCAGTATGGCTTCACACAATTGAGTGTGAGGTAGATTCAGCCAGACAATACAGGTAGGCTGGCATCCTACGGGGCAGGCAGGTGAGCCTTCATAGGCAGACGGCAGGCAGGTGGGGTGGCGCAGGCAGGTGGCAGGCAGACAGAAACACAGGAATGCCGGTGGACAGGCAGGGGGGCTCCATGGACCTCCGAGAGGTTCACCGCAGAAAGGGGGAGGGAATAAGGAAAGTGTATAGGCGAGTGCGGAATGGAAAATGCAAGATGGCAGGGAGGGAGTGATGGAGAAGAGCACTTGCAAGGTGACTGGGGGGGGGGGGGGGCTCAGGGGGAACACACTTATGGGGAATCCCTGAAGGCCAGAACTCCAGCAGCACATGAAGCTGTGTGTGAAGCAGGAGAACCAGCTTTGATGGGTCTCATAAGAACCGATAACGGTGTCTATGCTGTGAAGCCATGTTTCGCTCACCAGCTGCTGCCTGTCAGTGACAGGGATCCCCATTGCATTACAACCTTCCTCCCCCAGGGGATGATACTTGATAGCCATTATAGATAGTCTACCTAAAAAACCTGCAGCTCAAAATACCACCTAGTGACCATGAAATTTCAGTCTTTCATCCTGCTCGATGCTTGGTGGTCTGTGAGAAGGTCAAACTCATGTCCCAGGAGATAATACTGCAGACTCTGTGATGCTCACTTGATATCTAAAAATTCTTTTTTATTGGTTAACTACCTTGTCTCATGGGGATGCAGCTTTCTGCTGAGGTGGACCCCCCCCTAACCTCACCTGGGGGCCCCAGAATCAGCTCTGCCCCAATTCAAATTCCAAAGGCACCCACCTCTACCTGGAACTGCTTCATGAAAACAGGGCCAAGGATGGATGCACCTACAGTGTTTGAAATGCATACTCAGATTCTTCTCTTTATGTCACCTAGGTGCTCTTAGTAGTCAGTAGTGCAGCAATGGTAACACACTAGGGAATGAATTGTCTCTACCATGAAACTCAAGAAAGGACTAGATCGGGGTCTCAATCAAAAGTCAGGGACCCATTGTCTAATGTCCCCTCAACCCAATTAGTGCCCCAGGTACCTCATCTCTTATTCTGCCCAATCACAGTTCCAGACATTCAGAGTCCATTCAGATTCTATATGGATGCTGCAGTTGAACTTCTCAGTTATCGCGGAAAATAATGACATCATCCACATATACAGCCCAACAGTCATGACCGTCTTGGTGGATCTTGTCTATAAGCCACTGGTAAGTTTCTGGAGCCCCATGGAGAACAAAGGGCATCACCCGAAAGTGGAGAACTATAGAAGTTCAGAAAGAAATGTATGTCTTTGAGGGGGTGGCATGGTGGTGCAGTGGTTAGCACTGTTGCCTCACACCTCTGGGACCTCTGTGTGCGTGACTGGTGTGTGAATGTGCCCTGCGATGGGCTGGCCCCCCATCCAGGGTTGTTCCCTGCCTCGTACCCGTTGCTTCCGGGATAGGCTCCGGACCCCCCGCAACCCAGTAGGATAAGCGGTTTAGAAAATGGATGGATGGATGGATGGATGTATGTCTTTGATCCTGTTTCTCCAGAGGTGGCATTCAACAGCCCTTTTGCACATATCCAAGGCAATAATAACTAGCTCTTCCTGACTTCTCCAGAAGGTCATCAATTCCAGGTTTTAGTTAGGCATCAAACTGAGAAATAGCCTTCAAATGACAGAAACCAGTGCAGACTCAGCATGTCATCCTTCTTAGGTAAGATGACCCCAGAAATTGTGTCCACCTTCTTTCCAAATGGAAGCCGGGGTCCTTAATCCTCAATTCCATGTCCAGAAAATTCCTGTTCTAAATGATTGTTAATCAAATGAGCTTTCACGTGCATGATAAAGTCATGTAACCAGAGGTGAACAATTCATGTCCAGAAAGTAAAATCTAGACCAAGCCTTTGTTTCAACCAACCAGTTGAGCATAAAGAGTCACAGTCACAGAGTACTCAACTGGTTGGTTGAAAAAGAAATCTTAGTCTGGATTTTTACTTTCTGCACCTGAAATATCCTCTGCATGTAACATGGAAATATACAGTTCTAAGTCTTAAAATAACAAGAAATTGTATAACAATTTTCTAAAGAAACTAAAGTTAAACACCAATTTGTATTTCCCAAACCATCCACTGCACCTGTGTGCCTGCGATCAAACACAAAAAGCACAACTTTAACAGATATGTAAATTTAATAAAAATTACAAATGCTCTCTATGCGCATTAGAAATGTTACTCCAGTGAAAATGTAAATGTGAATATTGCAAATAAAGATGATTAGATGTTGTGTGAGCACCCATGATGCTAACCAGAGGGGATACTGGAGCGTTTGTTGTGAAACCATGTTTAGCTCACCAGCTGCTCTCCACAGTCAGTGTCGGGGATCTCCGTCTGCCTCTATAACTCCAGCTGGCGGTAACTACCTAGAGCTAGTAAGCTAAAGCAAACGAGAGTGTGTTTTAGTCTAGGCTTGAATGTGAGCCCTCAGATTTGCTGGAAGATTGTTCCATAGCTGTGAAGCTCTGTAGCAGAATGGTTTGCAGCCAAACATAGACTTTTCCAATCTGGGAGCTAATTAATAACCTGCCCCTTGAGAGTGAAAAAATTATGGTAGTTGTATGGAAGTAAAATATCGCACTCCAGGGCACGGCTATTCAGAGATTTATAGATTAGCGTTAGTATCTTAAAATCAGTACTGAAAGACATTGTAGCAACAACAAAACAGGACTAATATAATCCAATATGATATGGTTCTAGAAAGAATTCTTGCTGTGGCATTCTTCACTAAGTCTGAAGTGGAAATTATAAACTTAGGAATTTACAAGCAGACTCCACATTGTGGATGGGCTACATATTCCTATGCTAGGTCATATTCCTCAGGTGGAAGAATGCCGTTCAGACCATTAATCACTGTGCTTATACTAATGAAATATCTATGAATTTTTATGTTATCAAGAACATACAGAGCTGCCTTGAGGCTAAGTAACAATACTTGTATTTTATCAGAGCTTAGTAAGAGGGTGTCACTGGCCATCTAGATCCTCACATCTAATAAACAGTCTTCAGTCTGGGACAGCTGACACCTCACTGGTTAAGTGATACAACATTACAGTGGACAGCAACACTACAAGTTCCAATAGTGTCACCAAATTACAGCATGTACACTGCCAGTAAAAAGATTTGCACACACTGAGATTTTCTACATTTGCATGTTACTCACATCACATTTCCTAAAAATGCACTTAATATTCTTTGCTAACAAATAAATTACAGTTCACCATATCAGTTCACCATATGAGTAAAATGTCATATGTATGATTCATCAAAGTAACCTCCTATAGCAGTTATAACAGCAGAGAAAATTTGAGGCATTCTTTTTATAAATAATAAACACTGCTCTTTTTCATGGGATGAAAAAAATTAAATAGTGCATTTAAAGTTAAAGGACAGCCTACAATCTATGTCATCACCACACAACCAGTTAATAGAATGTCAGACATACACTGTGAAATACTCTTTCTATGTTATACAGGAAACTCTTTTTATTGACCTATATTTATTTATTTATAGTTGTTCACTCAACTTCCCAATGCTTAACAAAAATTTAAAATCTGCAGTTTATGAAATAAATGGGAAAAAAGATAAAAGCCTGTGTTGTACAAAAACTTTTGAATGACAGAGTATAAAGCAAACGGTAATGAGCCCAGAACTGATTCCTGTGGGACACCATACTTCACTTTCCAGCTAATGTACCAGATTGCACAAATGATCTATGGTTCGTATAACCAAAGTTATAATCTCATGTAACTGGGAGATTAACCAAGTCTCATAATAGTGCTGGCTAGACTGTCATTACTTCAGAGCGTAGTGTATTGTGTGTTATATGTATGGATGACATTTGTTTGTTTCTTGTAGGCACAACCTCTTATGAGAAACTATGTTTACTGAGCTGTGCTTATATGTAAACAGCCCAGGGATAAAATATAATCAAAGTGTGTCCCGGGCGCTGAGTTAGTAATCTGATTGTTACTGTGTGGAACAAGAAGAGGCCCGTCCCAAACAGTGATAATTCATCTCCTATGAGTAACATTTCCATCTGCTAGCTACCTGGGCATCAATATTCAGCAAAGACAGTCATTGGAATTGTCAGGACATTTGTTCTCAGTGACTGGTGGATATGACCCAAGGTGTATATATGTGTATTTGAATCTGTCCTAAATCAATGAAAATAAATGACCTACAATCTCTGTATGTTTCATTAAATAAACAAAGGAAAGTGTTGGTAAAGAGATACATGGGACAACTGTCAACACTTTCAATATATTTTGATCTAAAAGAGAAAACCAAATATCAAATTGTCAGCATGTTTATTTTCACTCACAGACAGTATTTAATAGAAATTAAGAGACAATAAATTGTCAGATACAAAAATGTCAGAAAAAAATATGGGTTAAGTTTTTCTTCCTCTTAAAACATACTTTATGACTGATTTACATTACAGTTCCTGGTTTTTGATCATTGATTCATTACAAGTAGATTACATACATGGAGAGTAATTTACAGAAGACACAACAATTAATTTCATTACACATTACTCCATATTGTCTTTTGTTACATTTAATCACTGTATCAGTCGTAGTGAGGCGTCTGGTTTGAAGCTTTGATGTCTATGATTAAAGTACCTCAATCAAAGGACAGGTGTGCAAAAAGAGACATAAAATTCCCCAAATGGATCTGAGCTCTGAGGCAAGGTTCTGTATTCAGGCCAATGTGCTTATCACTTTTACCAGGAGAGATACTGTGGGTTTTTCAATGACACATCAGACACAAATGCAAAACAACAAGCCCAGGGGAAGATTTGGTCAGCCATCTACAGCAGCTGTTTTATTGTTCCATAAAGAAGCATGAAAGTATATTTTTAGGCTTTTTATCTGAATCACATGGTAAATACAGCCTGTAACCATTGCAATCCCTCACCCCCACAAAGCAGCATAACAAAAATCAGTTATAACCTTACCAAGACCTATACAAAGACTCAATGAAAAATATTTTTGAATTTAGTTTTTTTTCCATTGCATTCCACAAAATAATGAGTACAATCACATATTCGAGTTCCATCCATCCATTTTCAAACTACTTATCTGTTACAGGGTTGCAGAAGAGCCTGGAGCCTATTGTAGGAAGCAGTGGCAGGGGAAGGGACTGAAAGGGAAGCCCGTCCATTACAGGACACACACAAGCATACATTTGTATACTTTGGTAAATTTAGAGACCAGAACTGGGTTCTGATGTGCCCAAGCGTATCCCCTAGACCCTATCCCCTCTTATCTTGTTCAAGCTGCCTCTCTTACTTATGCTCCTGTATTTAGTCACACCAAAAACACATTCCTCCTGAATGGTACATTCTCCACTGCATGTAAGACTTCAAACCAGTCTCTTTGGGGGCGCGGTTCTCACTCAGTTTATTAACTTTGCCTCTTTGATCTCCATCAGCCTGGCTTTAAAGCTGGACATGCTGCCAAAACTGCCCCCCCCCCCCCCCGACTATTAACTATTGACACGGTGACCCAACAGATCCTCCTGTCTAACCTCCCACAACTCAGCATCATGAGTAGATCTCTGAGGTAGTTTGATATAGATCCTTCCAGTTGTTTTAGAGCGCAGAGGTATCTAACTTGTATGAGGTAACAGTAGGTGTGCCACAGTGTTTAGTTCTTGGTCCAGTCCTCTTTGTTCAGTGCATCGCCTCTCTTAGTCCAGTCATTCAGTCTCCTGGTATTCAATCAGTTGCAATGCTCTCATGCTACACCTCTTCTTCTCCCTCTTTGTTGGATCCCTATAGATTCTCTCGTAAAGTTAGTCCTTTCTTTCAGAGTCAATGGAATGGCACGTACCTACATCACATCAATCATCAGGACCTATAATCCATCCCGTCCTCTGTGGTCAGCAAAGAATTCACTTGATGATTCCCCCTTCGCGTTAAAACAAATTTTGTACTAAACACTTTCCATGATTGGTTCCTTTACTGTGGAACAAGCTACAGAACTAGACCTACAGAACTTAAACCTTAAAACACTGACAGGAAAAGTGAATAAAATTGAACAATTCTAATATGAAAGTGGTCAGTACCTATCAAAAGCAGTCAGTCCAACAAAGGCCAACCAGTGAGCTGGTGATGGTGTTGACTTTACTTCCAAATTCCCCAGATCTCAAGCATGCCTCTGCAGGTCAGGGCTGTTTTGGCGGCACGAGGGGGCCCTACACAATATTAGGCAGGTGGTTATAATGTTACGACTGGTTGGCATATATGCAGTGTGCAGAATCTCTGGAAACATCACAAGAGCATATGTTCTGGGAAGACCTAAGCTAACCTCAGTCTTCCCTGATCTTTATGCTCATTGACTGTTTTGTGGAAATGGTCTCACTCGGCACTTCTAGATGCTCTGTTGTATTTTGTGCTTACTCGTACATCCCTTTGGACACGAGTGCCTAGCAGATGAATAAATGTAAATGCAGAGAAACTGCATGTATATGGACTATGGACGGAAACTGAAGTGTCCAGGGGATAGCTGTGTGACATGGTGGAAAAATGCAGTGCGCCAAAAATATGAACTGTTTTTCTTCGCAGACTCAGCTGTATGTTATAAAACACGTAAGTCTTTTTTGTATACATAGGTATAAAGTTTAGATGCTATTCTTAGAACTTTACAAGCAAGTTCAGCAACGTCTACATTTTAATTCTGGAAAGTGCCACACTATATCCCACCTTACATGTAATATATACAATAAAAGAAGGTAACTAGTTTTATTGCTGTTACTGAAGCATGTACATTTGATTGGCTGTAATTATTAAACAATGTTGGTGACTGAACAAACAGCAATTAGCTGACCACAACCCTATCCTTATGATAACCTGTGTAAGTCCCCAGAGTAGTGGTATGATTCAGTATTAAATAATCACACATCTCAGAGGTCCAAAGCCTGTATAACGTGTCTTAAAAAATGCCTTTTCCCCCAAATGAGATGCATAGCATCTGAAAAGAAGAATAGAATAGTGATACTTTATTGATCCCCATTTGGAAACTGTCTTTTTACCTGCTCCCCATAAGATACACAGACACATATAGGTCAGAGCAAGTTTAGGGTTCATAGCAAAGGGCGGGCTAGCATGCAACACTCCTGGACCTGGGCGTTAAGGGCCTTACTGAAGGGTAAACTGGGGAGTTTGCTGGTGAAACCAATGATTATATATTACAATCAGACTCAGCACCTTAAATCACCAGCGTGTGACTGTTGTCCGGTGACCAGAGGGCCCATGTGCTTGCTGCACGCACATTGGTCTGCGAGTCCCAGTAGGAACGGCGTGTTGACAGGGGAGCACACTGACCTTTGACCTTTGTGTCAGCAGCTCTCAGGTGAGGGGGAGCGAGTCACAAAAAAACTGTGTGATTATTAGAGGGCTTTTCAATGGGCCTTCACGACTACTGGGACCGCCGATCACAGCAAACGTCATTTCCATATTCGCCGTATTCCTGTTATTTCCATATTCTTGCCAGCCGGCTCCCTCATTTCATGACAGCAGCCTGTCAACTTCAACATTACCTCCATTCTGTTTGTTTCCATAGAAACGTTGGGCTGCGATGAAAGGCGGGGATCCAAATAAACGTGGACTAAATAGACAAAAGGACCAATTATTTCACACGCATCATAATAAAATGCCTGCCAGAAACGTGCGTTGAAATGTTCTGTGGAGGTTTATTCATTATTTAACTAGACAGACTAAAAGACTCAACGGTCGTTTACCCTTTTAACGCCCTTTATATTTGATCAACCTTCAATAATCTCTATAACAGGAGCAATAAAAGGCTTCTCGATGGCTGAACAGCTGTGGTGATTACTGTGCCATATCATGTTCAGGTCTGATGTTTGGTAACATCCGGCAGAAGGCACACAGTCACATGACTCCACTACAGCCACCCAAACTGATCTTCAAACAAAGCTTGCATTCCAAATGACTCTCCACCCACCTCAACAGCACTAGTTCCTAACAGGTGGCCACGGACTGGGGAAGATCTTCTTTCTTCCCTTAATTAAAGAAGGAATTAGTGGTGTCTCTCCATGAGCATGAAAGCTGTCTCGAATGAAAGTTCAGAATCCACTCCTGAAATGCTTACGAAGTCAAGACAGACAGGAATTGAAATTCCTTATTGGGGAGGTATGGGTAGAAACAGAATGAAATTTTCTTCAGTTTTAGGCCAGCCAGGACTGAAACATGAATGGAACCTCTGTGGAGAAGTCTAATGTTCCTCAGGCAGCTGACCATCTGGCAGTGCCTTGGTAAAGGTTAGCCTCTCTGCGATCACAAACACCCAGGCAGATTTCACTTCAGCTTAGGGCTGGAGCAGACAAACCTGAAAAGCCAGGCATGGAAACATCGTCACAGTCCAGTACAGAGGCCGCCGACCTCAGCTTCAGGACAGACTGACTTTGACCTAGGAACAGTGCTGTGCAAGTTACTGAAAATTACTGATTATTTACAGTTAGTAGTTCAACTGTAATTCAATTATTTAAGTAGTTACTAGGGAAAATAACTTTTGCGCCACTTCAATTCTCTTATTAGTACATATGTACACAGACAGCAATATTTAAATTATTATACAACTTAATGTGCATTTGAGTGTGTGCATTTTTTTCCAAATAATTCTGCTTTAATCGGTTCAGCTGTTTGGCCTATTGTTACTTTTTCTGGCATGTTGTCGATATTTAAAATAATAAACGTATAACATTTAATCAGTTAAATGTCACGCCCGGCTCATCCGATCCTCTTGTGTGTCACGTCCCCCTCGTTACCTCGTGTTACTTCCCGATTGTTGGCACTTGTTTCCTGTGAATCCTGGCTTTTCTTGTGTATTTAGTCCGTGTCTGCGTCAGTATCCCTAGATCTGTCATTGATGTTTGTCGCTGTCAACCCTGTTTGTGAGAATAAACCCCTTAGATTTTTGGATTCTGGTCTGGCCGCCTTTTGATTCCTCACTTCCTGCCTGTTCGCAGGATAGCGAACATAACAGTTAAATTGTTTGTGTGGTATAAGGTTTGCCTACATGCGGGGTTAGCAGAACAAATCTATCCTACAGTATATAATATACCATATAGCCTGATCAGAAAAAAATAACAGTAGGCTAAAGTCACATAGTGACCTCATTAACATTGTGTTACTGTTGAAATACATAGCACAGACATCGGTGGAATCTCGAATCAATATTCAGTAGCAATGTCTTTGTGACATTGTGCCAGTGAGCAAATGACCTCATAGAGATGCTTTGCAGATGAATTTTAAAGCGTCACAGAGACATTGTGCACATATGCACATGTGCTGTCTGGGTCGTTATATTGTTTTAGTGTTACTGCTGTGACAGTGTGAGACAATACAACTGTCAAATTTAACCTTTCATTGAATCTAATATCAACTGTTCATTGTGTCCCTGTGAGGTCGGATGATGTTAGACCATAAATAGGAATTAGGCAAACAGGCAGGATTTGTCCATCCATATTCTCACACAAGATAAAAGTAACGAGTGACAAGCCCATTTAAATCATAGTACTATAAAAAAAGCTATAATTATAAATTATATTATAAATTATAAGTCATAATTATGGAAAATTATAATTACTTTGTAACACACTAATATCAACACTGCATAGGGGACACATCCCCTTGTCCTTCTTTGCCTTCGCCCCCCTACCAGATATTACACGAGAACCTATCTGCTATGAGATCTCCATTCTGGGAGATACCATCGTCTGAAGGGAAGGGTACAGTAATCCATCCATCCATCCATTATCCAAACCGCTTATCCTACTGGGTCGTGGGGGGTCCGGAGCCTATCCCGGAAGCAAC
>JABFEA020000067.1:26357630-26375802 GCA_019775915.2 Cyphomyrus plagiostoma
ACCTGCCTGACTGCATTGTGCCAAATGTAATGTCTGGTGAAGGAGGGATAATAGTATGGGGTTACCCTTCTGGTGGAGAAAAGAAGTTGAAAAAGGAATCGTTCGGGACAGTCTTGGTGACCGTCCTCACTGTCCCACGACCCTTATGTTTCTGCTTCTTCTTGATGGTCTTCAACGTGACGTTCTTTCCTTTCGTCCAGTCAATTTGGCAGCTGGATTGAGGAGGACAGAGGGCAGAAGTCACATCGCACTTTGAAGGACTACCATCTAAAAGGTTGGTACGCACGCCGTAGAGTGTCGGGCTGTCATCATGCTTGCACGATTCCTTACCCAGTACATCCCATAATCTCTGGTCCATCAAAGGAGAATGGATCTCCCTCGTCCGGCTCCGACTGCATCTTGTAGGTTTTTGTTAACACTCGATTTGTGAAGAATTCGTTGGCCGAAAAGTAAAACTCTAAAGTGAAACTCTGAGAGAGAACAGGAGCAGCAGTTAGTGAAACTACTGGATTTAACCATCAAGCTTGGCACAGAATCTAAAGCCGTTAAAGGAAGATTTCTAATGCATGAACAGACACACCATCACCCTGCCAAGCATAATGGCCACAGCTAATGCTCACCATTGGTTGGCCAGGGTCTGAGAACTTCACTTTGATGTCCTCTAAGTGCTTGAGAATAGGCTCATCGTGTTCCTGGGGGACACCAGTATTTAACAGGGAGCTCAGAGGTAAAAGATGCAGGACAAACAGTGTACACAGAACCCAATAAACCGGTTTAATTTCCAGGGTACAGCTACTGAATACTTTGATCTCTCATCAGAATTTGATCCTGAAAATACTCAGATAATTCTGGAGAACATTTTAACCATAAACACTTTTTCCCACCAATGAATTCTCCCTCGAATCCATATGTTTGCTTTTAAGCTCACTCATGCACAAAGCGCCAACTTACTTATTGCACATATGCCTTAGGGGAAATATGCTTAACGCCTCGCACTAATGTGAAAATGCACCAGATCTCCCATTTGTCACTGACAGCCAGTGCGATTACTTGCCTTCTGCGGCATTTTCCCCACTAAGTTTTAAATCGACATGCTGGTAAGTACCCCCACTGCTACCAAAAATAGAACGGCCGCCCATCTGTACTATCCAAGCACCATTATTCAAATGCATGTTTTTTAATGGATTTTTTTTTGGTATTTTTTGCAAACATTGAACCTTGCAGCCCTATTTAGAATGATCACGCTGCACCAATAGGTGGCAGCAACTTCCACAAGACCACCGGCAGCGTTCTCAACAAACCTGCAGCATGTCACTGAGCAGGTCGACATTCTTGAAGACGGTCAGCCAGAACTCCGGGATGCCTTTGGGGTCTTCCTTCTCCTCATCTTTTTTCTCTTCCTCCACTTTGGCCTTCTCCTTCATTTCTTCCTTTAATATATAAACAGAGGCACAGCTTGGGTGAAACACCAACCAGACTTAGAAGGAACCTGAGAAGCCCACACAGGGAGGTGGAGATCCGTTTTCACGCTGAAAAATGAATGGGCTGCATGGCGCCGGCACGAGGACGGCGTGCAGGAACGCAGGGTTCACTAGTACCTGCTTACTTACTGTCAGCTGCTCTTCCTCATCCCCCTTCCATTCACACTCTTCGTCAGTAGGCTCATACATCGCGTTGACAATCTCGCTCCGCTGTGGGGGAACCGGAGGGAGAAAAGTGCCACATCAGAACCGCAGGACCTGGGTCATTCCGGTACGGGCACATGGACAGATTCCCGATAAGGGCCTATCGCACGCGTAATATCGAATGCAGTAGCGAGATATCAATCCCCAAGCCGAGGGGGATCCTCACAGTGTAGGCCAACCGCTCGTTTAACCCAATAAAGCTGAAGCTACCAGCTGGAAGACAAAACGCGCTTGACAACACATTTGCACAAACCAGATTTCAACCTCATTTCTTCCATTGACAGTCTAACGGCACACTGGGAATTACCCAGCAGAGAAGTCAGAAGAGCCATTCAGCTCTAAAAACACACGCAGCACAATGCCAACAAACAGGATTAAACTCAGGCCCTTATTAATCCTACTTGGACTAGCCCCCAGCCCCCATACCAGCACGTTAGACAAGAGCAGCTAAACAGGCGAATATCTGGGCAGATGTCAGCCAATCAGGAGGGTCGACCAGCAGGAAGATGTTTAAGCAGACCCACCTTCTCAAAGAGCGGCTGATAAAGGGTGGCGTACTTCCTCTCTAGCTCGTGCACCTCTTCATAGAACTTGGCTTCGATCTGGGTGCACTTCACCTGGAGGTTCTTCAAGGCGTTGACACGTCTCTTTACTACCTTGGGCAAACTGAAAGAGGTGTAAAAACCACACAAAAAACTTGTGTTATGGGTTCTCCTGTAAGTGGCCGTCAACAGTCCGGGGAAGTCTGATGGGCAGGGTTGGAGCCACAACCGCAGAAGCTGATGGTCCCACGAATAACTACTCTGAGACAGCCTGGTCTTCCAGGCCTCGACAATAGACTGACGAGAGCCCAAGCAGCAGGTAGGCCGCCTTAGCTGGGTCTGTGGCACAGGAGTGTGCACACACACGCCACACTTGCATTTCAGTGCCTCTGAACCCATGTGTGTGCCATGGCCCAGATTAGGGTAACAGGTGTTCAGAAAGCCCCGACAAGAATCATCACAGCTATTTGTTTGTGCAAATGCATGACTACAGCACCAAGCTCTGGGCTGCCAGGAAGCTCGGGCAGGTGCTACTAAAGTAGGACAAAGGTGTCACGGCTGGAGAAGGCCTCACCTCTCGATGTAACCCGACGGTGAGCCCACGAGGCCGTCGAGTCTCTCCTGAAGAGCCGCCAGGACCTGAGGGTTCTGCATCATCTGGACCGTGAGCTGGCGAGCTGGGTGCAGAAAGACTAGCCTCCATAAACAGCAAATAACAACCGAAACCTATTTGTGGCATCCACATTTGCACGAGCAGCAGGCTAATCCAGAGTGGCTTATAAAGTTTTACAGGGTAGAATCATGTTTACAGGGTAGGTTGTATCATCGGCCCACCACACAGAAAACACTAGACCCCCCATGGTCCTACAGTAACCTGTAGTATCTACAAAGGGAAAAATCAGCCAAAATGTTGGACATCACTCAGCTCCTCACCCCTAAACAGTATGACAGAGGAAGAATGACCCATGCAACAACCATGAAGTTCTATCACTCAATCCTGTCATCAAGCTGTCTGACAACCCCTATGGTGGGCAGTGTCTAAGCAGCCACCACAATGGTACAAGGGGGGGTTTTCAAAGCGCTGGTAACTGCCAACAGCCCCCACCACCACCTGCCATATTATTAACGAAGATCTCGTCCTCCCAGACGCAGAAGCTTCCCGTCTCGATCTGACAACGCAATGGTATGAGAAAACAGACACTCGTCTACAGGAAACGATTAAAGCCAGAGCCCACGAATCTCCATGAACACGAACGCGGGAAGCCGGCGGCGTGCGACTCCGAGGCAGTGACCGAGTTCTCATCTCTGCATCTTACATACTGCTGAGCCTTTTCGCAGGCGAACACCATCCCGGCGTCACAAAACTTGATTGTATTAGGATTGACGAATTAAATAAGTAATGGGGTCTCCTCCAAAGGTATTTCACTGTTGCACAACAGAGCGATCAGTGTTCAGAATGCTACGACTTAATGAGCTAAATCTCACCAAGTTCCAGCAGCCCTGGGGGGGTGCAGGGGGAAACCCTCCCAAGAAAAACCTCTACATTTGCACAAGTCAACACACACATGGGACATAAAGCACCTACCTTTGCTGCTGCCATCCTCCACAGTCTCCTCCTCCTCCACCTCCTCCACATCCTCCATGTCCGCAGGGTCCATTTCAGCCTGATCTTTACTGTGAGGCAAGGGGGGACAGGGGGTTATTTTCACACACATCACCAAGTATCAGCCATTAAAACAGAACCCGGCCCCCTAAGGAGAGACCCCGTACCAAACGCCATTTGCACCTCAAAAACGTGGCACATGGAGCAGCCAAATCCCTAACCTCTTCAGAATCCATTAAAATGGATGCGCACTCCGTCAATCATCATCACATCACTGGACAGATGCAACGAGCCCAGGACACGGCAGATTAACAGGCACTGAGGGGCTAGAGGATGTTTGTCTATCTGTACTGAATAGCCCATAGGCTGGCCACATGCCCAGGCTTATTAATCAAAACCAGAGAATTCCCAGTGGGAAGACAACAACCTATGGCGAGCTGGGTGCAGAAAGACTAGCCTCCATAAAGAGCAAATAACAACTGAAACCTATTTGTGGCATCCGGATTTGGAAGTTCTATCACTCAATCCTGTCATCAAGCTGTCTGACAACCCCTATGGTGGGCAGTGTCTAAGCAGCCCCCACAATGGTACAAGGGGGGGGGGGGGGGGGTTTCCAAAGGGTTGGTAACTGCCAACAACATCCCCCACCACCTCAATATGCATACTTGACCATATTTGCCTTCCTGTGTACCCGTTTAACATCACCTTCCATTGCCGAAGACCAGTTCCAATACTCAAGAACAGAAGTACAGAGGATGGCAAAAATCCTCCGATGTTGTTCTTGCCCCGCCCCAAATATCAAGGATGCGTCGGTTGTATCCTCAAAAGACCAATCCCATGATTCTTTGCGGCCCAAATTCATTTTTGGTAGGAGAGTTAGCAAGACTGGTCTTGTCTTGCTAAGACCACAAGTACAACCTTTGTGTTCTTGGTCTTGAGAAACACCTAAGCTCTGGACTCAAGGGGAGACAAGCGAACGAGATGGGGGGTGGGGGGGAAAATCCCTCCTGGCAAATGAAGGCGATGACAGCAACAGAGTACCATAAAGCACTTAGTATGGGAGCCCTTTGTTTACCCCACAGCCCCCTGTCTTCCTGACATGCGTGACCTTAACAGATTGGAATGCCAATGCATCTCTGCCAGTGAGCTTGGACAGAGCTCCATTGTGTGGGGGTGGCACCGAGAGAGCCGGGCAGCAGCTCCGACACCTTGACTTGCTGTCCATGGCAGCAAGTAAGAAACACTTTCTTGTGTAGAAAGGACGCAATGGATGATTGTCCTTGGTAGGGGAGGGGGGGTGCCCAAATCCATTCAGAATGTGGGTGTCCTATGTGCAGAGCTCCAGGCTCGTTACAGACACGCTATGAAATGTATTTAGAGCTGATGAACCCAGATCAGCGGGAAAGCGCTTTCAAAAAGGCTGGATGCAACAAACACCAGCACCGTGTAGGCGAAAACACTTACTTGTCAATGTCTGCCATCTTGGTATGATCCCAGAAAATCCCTAGAAGGGGAAGAAAAGCAGAAAAAAAAAGCTTCAGTACAGGAAGAATCAGTCACATTCTGGCCCTGGAAGGCCATTTTCTTGGCTTTGTCAATTTGTGATTTATCTTCCCATTAGCGGCCGCTAAGCAGCATACAAACACTTACAGCAAAACTTAAAAATAAATCAAGGTTCATACTTCAGCATTTCGCGTGAGGCTCACAGTCCTGCTGGGCCACTTTAAAGCAGATACCCCAATTAATCTCAGTACTTGAACAGCGAGGCTAAAGGGAACAATCGTACCACCTCGTGATCCATTACATTAGCCCGGGGACCCACATCATGGAAACCAATCGAAAGAGGGCTCCCATATCACCGCAGATGAGGCCACCACGAAGCATGGAGACACACGACTAAGAAAATCATTTTCGCAACTGTCACTGATGCAGCAGAATATATATGATACTACCACAGAACACGTGCGAAGGTCTGCGCAGACAGCTAAAGCAGGGCAGGCCACTCAGAACAGAAGCTGAACACAAGCTCAGCCCTGGTACCAAGAACATCAGAGGCTCCATACATTTCTAGGGTCTAAGTTACTGTGGCCGTTTGACTTTATCCCAGCCAGTGTAAACAGTTAGGTGAAAGATCTCATGCCAGGCCTTGCGAGTCTGATTATTGGTTAACCTACCGCCGTGACATCTGACAACCCCACAGCGATCACAAAACATCTGGTTTAGCACCACGAGGCATGGTGGACCCAAACTAAATGACGCTTAACAACTAGAGACCTTAGTGGCTACACACTATGTAAATAACCACAGAAAACCCCCATTTTCCAAAAGAATTTAATAACAAATCTTTCCTGCAGGCAAACTTAGAGTAGTGCTCATTTGTATTAGACACTGGCGGGGAACAATGGCTACCCTATGGATGCCCATCACAGAACCCCCAGTACCATCTGGAGAAGCAGTGAACCCAAACTCCATAAAAGACTCCGAGATTGGTCTCCTGGCAGGCATATGGGGTGCGATTCCGGTCATAACCACAGCAAACGCTCAGTCTTCTCCTCAAAAGACAAGTATCTGTGCAGGTCGGTAATTGTAGTGGAAATGTTACACAGCAAGATGTATTCTCCAGAAAATGAGAACTGACACATCCAAAAATATATATTTCCTATACTCTGCTCAAGCGGCAACTTTTTTTTCTTTTAGCTCATGACATAAGTCAAAATGAACTACAGCATGCATATATATATATATATCTCACAAAACCGACGTGAAGTCAACATGAAGGGCGAATGGCAACGCTTGAACTGGCGGTGGCCCACGAACGGCACCGTGACCGGGGCGATCAGAGAGCAGCTCCTCAAAGTCTCACCTGCTAAGCAAAAGGGGGCTTGAATAGCTTTTTACATCACATACGGTTGCCCCCCCCCCCATTCATTTCTCTCTAACTACACCCCTGCTAAGCAATCAGGCAATGAACTTGAACTTAAGAAAAGGTTACGCACACCCACTCACTCGAGCGCCCTTTACGGTCTATCGGGCTTAACGCGGTTATGCTCAGCTATTATAACCATCATTCGGTGGTTATAAAGTATCTTACTGATAAATCCACGTCTCTGCCTCGGTGGAGTTAAAGAGAACAGGCCTCGACACACAGGAGAACCAAATAAGACAAACAACGACCTAAACTAACTAGCGTTGCATTTACGGTTCACATTTAACATTTACTGCATCGCCATTATTGTTGCAGAACAAATCCGCCTGAAATAAACATAGCAAACCGAACCAAAGCCCCCGAATAAGCAGTTAGAGACGACGGTTTTAGGCTAGGAAGCCTCGCACGCTACTCTCCCCGCAGCCGCCACTGGTTACCTGCTGAACTTCACACAGGGCGCTAACCACGTGTTGCAAAACGTGGCGACATAAGAAAAGGGGGGGGGGGTTCCGATAACCAACTAGGTCCCTTTTTACAGCGTTTACAAATAGTCAGAAGAGGATACTTTTAAACTGGCTTTCTGGTAACGACCATCTTGTAGTAGCTAGTTAGCTGGTTATCCTGCCATACTGCGGAGGGGCCGGTTTACCAGGAGCTGGTTAGCGCCGGAGGGGGACGCGCTATCCCCAACCCCCTCGGCCTACAGTGTCTGTGCTTGGCGCCGGATTCACTCGGAAAGTCTGTCTGGGGGGGTACCGAGCAGTGGGAGCCACTAGCCAGGGAATGCGAGCAGCCATGATTCCTATCGCTTACAATGCCTCGGTGCTAAAAACTTCACCGGCCGCCTCCTTCTCGGTCTCCCCTCCCGCCTTATTTAAGAAATAAGGTCAGGATTCGGGCTGAAATACTCAGCGCCCGCGCCCGACACGGTAAACAGGAAATGTCGCCACGGCATGGCAGTCAGCGGGCTCCGTTCAGGAGGCGCATCCTCCATGGCCGCGCCTGGCTAAGTTACACCAGGCAGGTCGGGCGCGCGGTGATCCAGGCGCGCTCACTTCTCCCACACCCCCCAACTCCGGGGGAATTCATCACGCAGGGAACCGAGACGAAACACGGCAAACGCACCTGAGCCAAACGTAGCCGTGCCCCTTTTAACGTCCGCTTCCTCCCTCCCTCCGCCACTAACCTCTTGTTCTCAGTCGCCTCTTCGCTCACAGACGCGACTCTCAACGAGCAGCTTGGCGCTGATGGCGGTAAGGAAGGAAAGGCAGCCCGCCGCCGCCGGCGCTCACATATGCATCCAGCGTCAGCACGTAACCCGGCGGTCACCAGGGCAACGCGCGGCTTGTGGGCGGGGCCAGAGCGGAGCCCCTTGCGGAGATACTGCGATAAGCTGACCGCTGTGCATGGTCATTTCTGTTATAATGCCGTATGTGTGTGTGTGTGTGTGTGTGTCACTGTGTGTATGTGTGCGCGCGCGCGCGCGCGAGCGAGTTTCGACTAAAGTAGCCCCCGTTGTTTTGTTCTCCTTGGCTAATCGAGATGGGAATGCATAGCTCACATCTCTACGTGGCTCTTCAGCCAACCAAGAAGGGGTTCATATAACTTAAGCAATCCTTTCACAACTGTTTTCAGTGACGACAGATTTTTGGCTCTGTGGTGAGGCAACGAGGACATTAAAAAGGACAGTATTTACATCACAATGCAGAGTGTGAATGTGGTACATCGCACGATCTGCTGTGTTTGTATATTACCTATAATCCTACAGTATATCATTCAGCAGTTTATCCAGTGTTTTGGGAGGGCTGGAGCTTAACCGTAGAAGTACAGGGCACAAAGCAGGGGAACACCCTAGACGGGACGTGAGTCCATTGCAGGGTATACATAAGCACATACTACCCTAGAAAACGTAACTTTGCTTAATTACATGTCTCTACATAGGAAATTGTAAACGCTTGAAAAGAAGTCCATGGAACATGAGGAAACCAGGCACTCCCACACTCAATTCAATACTGCCAATATACTGAAAATGCAACGTGACTTTTATTACACAAATTCTGCTGTATGAAGCACATTATACTTTGGTATTTACATGCAATATTCACATGCAAAATACAAAAATTACATGCAGCTTCAGCAGTGCTGTAATATATTCCACCCAATATGCAATATTTACCAAAAAATGATGTATGTTTCTGACATATGGGCCTTTTGTTGTCAGTCATGAAACGATGTTGTGTCACAGATCAGACTGTGATAGGCTGTCCACCAGCCTATGCTTGTCATAACTCCAGTCAAACCCCGGAGCAGTGGTGTAATTCAAAATTAAACAACTGCTTATCTGGGAGATCCTCAACCTACATATTGCATCTGAAAAATGCCCACAGGGCACAGATCCGGGGGGGGGGGGGCGGGATTGAGCCCCACCTGTAGAGATGTGAGTCAACAGTCCAACCCACTGAGTTATCAGTTGCATAAAATATATTGTCTGCTTTATTGCCCATTACATAGTGCTTCTGAAAGGCATAGAGTCCCATGCATAATTGTATGTTGAAGTAACTGAATATTGCTGTGACGTTCACTATTATGTCCAGAAAGTCACCATTCACAATTAAGTTGCCTGGCTCATAACGGCTGCTAGGCCTCTAAGATATTAAATAGATTAACTCGTAAACTGTAATTTAGGTCTAAGAAAAACAAAAATTATATGGTAAATTCATCAATTTACCTAATCTTGGTCAGGTTTGGGGGGGGGGGGGGGGTTGCTGACAGCGCGGGGCAAAACATTGGGGTTCACTTTGGATTGGTCAGAAAATTTCCAATATTTAGAGATATTACTCTAGGTCTGGCCTGAGTCTTTTCATACATAGACATTTGAGGGATTCTGCATATCAATAATTAATGAAAAAGAAGTCCTTCCAACAGTTCTCCCAGAAGAATACGCTGTATTCCGGGATCACGGCACTTCTTGCACAGAATGCCTTTGAATAAGGCTTTGCTTTTAACTGTCAGTGTGATTCAAGGCTTTACAGTGATTGAGGCACTTCAACCCTGAGAGAAAACGTGTCTTTCTGTAACAGGAAAGGTCTACTTCACGCATCACCTGTTATTCCTTTTCTGTAGCCCCTGGTTATGGTATGTTTGCTCTTTTTTGCGATGCTCTGGAGAGGATGAATCACTTTCATTCCAGTTCATGTGTACTTCACTATTTTTTCCTTGACTCTGAATTTCATGCAGCCATATATACTGTATAATATCAGTAATATATTTATAGTCATGAGCCCCAGAACACCAACTGTAAATATCATGCTTTACACTGCAATAATAAGTGAAATAGTATTCCAAAAAAGAAATTTAAATATATCACTATGGCTTGGGGTTTTCAATCCCACTCTGTGGGCATGTTCACCTCCCTCAGTCCAAAGACATTCAGTTGCTGAATTGGTGACCCTAAATATCCCATCGGGTGTGTATCTGCCCTTCACTGGACTGGCACCTCATTCAGGGTGTCCCCTGCTCTGTGCCCTGCACTCGCAGGCACCAACCCATTCTAGATATTAACAAATTTAAATCAGTCATTCAACACAAAACTTCACAGTTAAATGTATACATATATGTACTTGTAATTAAAAGATTGCAGGTTCGAATCCATGATCAGCAAGGCACCACTGAGGTAACCTGAGCAAGGTACTGCCCCCAAGCACTGCTCCCCAGGCACTGCTACCCGGGTGCTCAGTTAGCTGCCCCCTGCTATGTCACAATGTCACATATGGGTTAAATGCAGAGGACACATTTCGTTGTTGTGCACTGTGTGCTATGGTGTGTCAACAATGACCACTGATCACTAAATTCTAAACATATGTACTTGTGGAAGATAAAAGTACTCCTTCCTTATTTAGATGTGACGTACATGCAGCAGAACATCTGTAGTAGCAGTCTAACAGTGAATTTGTGGTAATGGGTAGACTTACTGAATTATTGAGTGCCATTTTTAGAATTATTTCCTATGTAATTCTGACCCCAACCTGCAGAGGGCGCACATAAGACTCCTCCACAGATATATACAAACATACTGAGAAAACAAAAGAGTCTTTATGTCCGAGCTATACAGAGACCAGCACACCATGTTCCTCTTAGATAACTGTAGAGCTTCAGCCATGAAACGACACTGAGGGGATGCTCAGTGTTCCCACAGTGATGCCTGCTCACCAAACGCTGAGGAAAGCATGCAGTGAGGTGAATGTATTTTGTGTGGCCTTGGAGCCTGTATATTTGGCTATTGTAGTGCTCTCTTCAGCTGATTAACTGTACATGTAATCAAAGACGATTTCGGCAAGCAGAACTGAAAGGTACTGATATTTTAGACACGGGAGAAAGTCACTGAGGAACAGCCAATGATAAAAGGGCAGAGAAACTGTAGGGAGGAGTTGCCATGGCAACAGGGAGGGATTCCCCCCATCCCTATCATTACATGGATTTGCTGTAAAAATTTGGCTGTTAGAAACACTGGGCAAGGACATAAAATAAGAGGAGAAGGCATATAGACCCTTGAAATGCCAGTATGATGGCATCTTTCACCAGATTTTGAGGCTAGTCTAGAACAGGTCCAGATGACAAAAGACTGTTTGAGCTAAAACCTTTGAGCCAGACAAGGATGTGAAAGGTAACAAAAAAATTTCAATTGACTTTCCAGCTCAAGAAGAATGTACAGCCTTTTTGTGGTTATAGAAGAAGCTGTTTGTTACCAGGGAAATGTACTATCTTGGGCGCTGGGAATATTGTTTTATAAACCCAGAACTAAGCAGTTCTGCAGACTTCTGTAGGGCCCCAGTTTAATATAATCCCATAAAATGTACCTACAATCAGTTTTAATTCTCTTCAATCGTGCATGTCTTTCACAGAAGGCCTGATGAACAGCACCTGGCCTGTGCCCAGAACTGATGTGAATACCAAACATATTCCAATCCAGGCCGTCAAAATAACTGACCCGCACTTTCTGAAGGGTTCGGCAGAATATAACCTGCATAGAGAAAGCCACCATGAAGCGAGAACTGCAGCCACTGCTCTGAGCAGACCTGGAAAGAGCTAGCCATCTGGCCAGCGCAAAAAATATGCGCTTCCAGGACACATAAGTCTTCACAGGCATAGGCAAAGAAGCTGCCCAAGACCCAATGCACACAAGGGGGCCCAAAGTCATGGAAAAAATATATAGCTTATTATATATTCATATATAAATATAATATATATATAATTTATAAATGAGAATAATTACACAAAATTAAAATTCATTTAAAATGAAACCATATACATCAAATTAAAATGCAACCAGAAACATGGCCGGCTATAGCTGTAGGCAGAACAGGCAGATACCAATGGCCCCCAGAGTGAAAGGAACATCAGCTTTCTTGGCAGGGTATAAAGCTTTGCCTAGGGCTTCTGAAAAGATGGTCATCGTCATATTATTTTAAAGATGACCAACTGGTACACATATCTTTGTTTCCCCAAAGCCAAAGCAGAGAAGGGCTCTTGAACAGAGGCCAGCCCTCGGAGGTAAATCGGCAGGATCCTAGGAAAGCATTCAATGTAATATTTATGGTGATTTTCCACTGGCATACAGGAATCGACCCGAGCCCTAGAGACTAGTTACAAAGCAGTTCCAGCGCGGTTCCAACTCACTTCGGTTTTCCACTGCAGAAGGGTTGGCTCAGTATCGTGGCCGGGTTTTAGAGCCGGAAAACTGAAGAGACACTTATTTACTAGTTCATATGTGTACAAGCACATTTCCTATGTGCTTTCTTTTTAAGCTACTTACATATCATATGTGTTATTTTTTAGACATTAGCACGTCTGTGAGAATCGCTGTGTTATGCAAGTATCGAGCGCTAGCAGAATTAGCATTCGCTTGCATGAATTTGTATTACGAATCTATCCCATTCATCTGTTGTATAATATGTTATTAAGTAGGAGATTGGATATTTTCAAGTTTCGAGTTTTTGAGAATACATTGCAATGTGTGATACTGCTAACAATGAATAATATATGGAATACACACTTTTTCCTTCAGATAGTCCATGCGCAGAACTCTCTGTGCGTTTCATCCAATCAGATGGTGATGATGCAACCAGCTCAGTTTGGTCCTGCTTTCGCCTCTGCTAGTCAGCTAGTAAGGGCCCTGTCAGTGTGGTTATGGCTCGAGTACAGCTCGCATACTTTGCAATGAAAAACTGCTAGTTCGTAGTATGGATCAGATAAGGCTCGGTTCTTGGTGGCAGTGTTACAGCACCATGATGGTGTTTTAAAAATGAAGAGCAGGAGATGCTCAAAAGTAGTGAGTATTCTGTACATATGAGATAAACTGAAACTTGGTATTTCATGCGTTATACACAGTACATGTCACCAAACATTGATGAGTCTAATCCTCTTCTCTCTGCCCGGAGGATTTGGGACATGGCTCCTATCACAACAGCACACTAGTCTAGTGGAGACAGAATGCTTAAGTATAGCCAGGTCTGCTTGTCCTACAGAATCATCTAAAACACTGACAGGCCATCTCTGAGTCATATTATGAAACGGCACAAATTCAAGATGTTCAAATGAGGTGATTCACTTGATGGCACATGAATCGTTTACAAACACCACCACTAACCTGGTGACGTCTGTCAACAAGCAGAAACATATTTCCTATCTGCTGAGTCACATCTTGATTCGCAGGCTATATAGCAGATGATCTCAGAAGCAGCATCCTAGTATTTTTTTTTGGTTAACTAGAACAAATTGTCTGACCAATGCCATCAGTAGAACATGCTCCTTGTCACCAGAAAGCAGTGGTTTGATATGTAAGTAGAAGTCGTTCTGTAATCATGAGAATCCCTTCCAATATCTGGCGAGCCATTCCCATGGCAACCCACATTGCCTTTCAGAAGGACACAATCTTGCCCACAGTCTAACTATGATTAAAATAGAAAATATCCATCCCAACTAGAAGAATATTCTCTGGCTGAGAGCTCCTAAACTTAGACTGAATGTATAAAGATTACCTTTATCACTGGATCCTCTTTTTTCTTTAAAAATAGAGCTTACATGCGCCACAACAAAAGCAAACTGCACACCAATCCTGAAACAACTGACATTCTACCTCCATT
Organism: Cyphomyrus plagiostoma; assembly: GCA_019775915.2. NCBI lineage: Eukaryota > Metazoa > Chordata > Actinopteri > Osteoglossiformes > Mormyridae > Cyphomyrus > Cyphomyrus plagiostoma. The sequence goes on from JABFEA020000067.1 coordinate 26,371,529, forward strand.
ACCTTCAAAACATCTCTGGCACATGTATAGTCAAAAATTTGTCTCGTAAGAACTTTTCAGTAACACTTCAAGTAGCCATCCATTCATTTTCTGAAACTACTTATCCTATTCAGGGTCATGGGGGATCTTGGAGGCTACGGGCACAAAGCAGGGAACAACCCAGGGTGGGGTGTCATGAAGGTATTTATAGTGCATTATAGATGAGAGTTTCATATAGCATTCATAATGCATAGTAAAAATGGCTATAACGTGCTTCTATGAATGCCTTGTGCCACCAATGCCTTTTTATAAATAGTTATAGCTGTGTTTATAAAACTTTATGAATGCATTATGAAGCTATCCATACTGTATTATACATGACTGCTTTAAATAAGGTGTTACCAAATTTCTATAATGGAATGAACTAAATAAAGACACATATGCAATTAACATGCCTGTAGCTTGATCCCAAGTTTATCTGTGGAACTACAACAGAGATTCAATGGCTGCTAGCCTTCCTGTAGTTCTTCACCAAGAGAAAAAGATGACAGCTGGGGCAAGAGGGTAAGGGCTGCAATCCCATACCGCGCACAGCTGTCTGCTGAGTCACACCTGATTGATCTGCAATGCCCCCTGATGCAGTGTCCCTGAGACGTTCAGCTGCACACGGACAATTCAGTACTGATGACAGCCTGCTTCTTTTGTCGTGGAAAATAATGTGACTGAAAGATAGCGGCAGCATTTGGACTTCATGTACCAGGCAGAGACATCATAACATATCCGAAAAACACACCTTTCCTCTGGATCAGTGTTTCCCAATCCAGTCTTCAGGAACCCAAAGCCAGTCCACATTTTTGCTCCCTCTGCGATCTGTCAAACAGTCCACATTTTTGCATCCATAAGTACTGAGAGCTAGGAGGGAGCAAAAACGTGGACTGCCTGTGAGTCCTGAAGGACCAGATTGGGAAACACTGCTGTGAACTGCTTTGTTTTGGTTTTCAATCATGATTCCAGGGAGGTGTTACACGAAGGAGGGTTTCTTGCTTAGCTACATAGCTTGTCGGATTTAACGTAGCCTGAGCTAAACGTATGCAAACAAAGATAAAGCCAATTTGGCCCAGACTACCTTAAATCCAACAAGTTATCCAGCTAAGCAAGAAATCCTGCTTTGTGGAACACCCACAAATGTGTCCAATCAAGAGTTTTGATTGTGTTGTGTTTCAGCAGATAGCGAGCCTGCAAGTGCTGTGGCCTGTCACCAGAGGGGTGCGGAACCTGGATTGAGAGAAGCTAAAAAGGTTTCATCATGGAGAACATTCCACAGAAGAACACACCGTTGTCATAGCCCCTCCTCATTTTTAATGGTGGCTTCTTCTGGACTTCTTCTCCCTCCTTTAATGCTACAGTACTGTCCCTCATCGTTATTCCAACATCAGCTGGGATGGGCACCGGTTCCGGACCGAGAGAGAGGTTTATCAGATCACTGTGCAGGTGTGGGGAGATGTCATTGTGACCTGCCTGCCCAGACCGGGGTCTCGATAGCCGCTGACACAAGTGGACAGACAAAGAGCTGAGATATCAGCATGATCAGTACAGGATGTAAAGGCGTCAACGGCAAAGGATGCTTGAGCTTAGGTGAAAGCGAGGAAGCTGGGAGGAGCCACCAACAGCTGCACTGATAAGGACCTATATCTGTTTGTACATTCACATTTAACACATTCAGCAGACAGGGACAGCGCTGTCGCTTCACACCTCTGAGATCTGCGTTCGAGTCTCCTCCAGGGTTCTCCCTGTGTCATTGTGGGGTTTCCTCCAGGTTTCCCCACAGTCCAAAGATGTCCTGAGGCTGATTGGAATTACTAAATTGCCCATAAGGGTGAATTGTGTGTGAGTGACTGGTGTGTGAGTGACTGGTTTGTTAGTGACTGGCGTGTGAGTGACTGGAGCATGTGTGTGAATGGCGTGTGAGTGACTGGTGTATGAGTGTGTCCTGTGTTGGGGTGGTTGGAGCCCCATCCTGGGTTGTTCCCTGCCTTATGCCCATAATCTATGGACCCCCCACCCCCGACCCTGAATAGGACAAGCAGTTTCATAAAATGGTTGGATGGATGGATATTTAGCAGATGCTTTTGTCCAAAGCAACAATCAAGTGAAGCAAATGGCACATTAGACACGTACATGCTGTGAAGAAGTCGCGTGAGCATCTTCTAGGTGCTTCTAGGCTGAGCTGCCTATGAATGCTGAGGTACAGCAATGGAGCAGGAGCTGCACAGCAATGTCTGACAGCCTTTTTTGGTTTTATTACAGTAGGAACATGATAATAACTCAAATCAGGTGATACCATCCTTCCATCCATCTATCTTCTAAAACCGCTTGTCCTATTCATGGTTGCAGGGGTCCGGAGTCCATCCTGGAAGCTCAGTGCACAAGGCAGGGAATAGGAAGGGGCTGAACTGATATTACGTAACCTAAAATCATTCATTTTAATAGGATATTGACATTATAATATGTATGTACTACCCCTTTATACTGCTGATTTTGATAAAATTTTGAAGAAATTGAGAGGTTTTGCCTTTTTTCTGACTTTCTCAGTCTAATATCCCCAAATCAGAACATGACTTACAGGACAGAGTTAGTCCGCAAGTATATGGGATGAGGAGCCAGATTCTGACTCGTATCTCACGATGCATCCAACCAGCATGCACCCACAACTACAGAGGAGCACCCAGCTAATCGGAGCCAGGTCACAAGCCCTGGGCCCTCGGTGCTGCACCAGCTGCTTGTGTGCGGATGGGGGAGCTGGCATGCTGCGAGCTGGGAGCTTCTTCTGAGCCTGGCCTTGGAGCGAAGGCTTGGACACTGGGCTTTTTTTCCCTTTATTTTTGCAGAATTGCTCCCGTGTCCCTTCGCTCGGCAGTGGAAATGCTAACGCTAATCCTGCACCGCGTGGAGGACAAATATTGTGCTGAGCCAGCACCCGCGGCGCTCTGACGGCCATCACAGGCATTCAGGCTTTTCATGGACGGGGGGGGGGGGGGTGCGAGAGGAGGAGGAGGGGAAGAACAGAGGCGCGGCTTAAGCCCGTCCACTGCAATTGGTCACTGCGACAAGTCAGGGTGCAAGCCCTGATCAACTGGGAAGGAAAAAAAAGCAGCTTGTTGGGGAAGCCATCTGAGAGAATATTACATAACAAATATCGGAGGGGCCATTATCTTACCCAGATTTAAAGAGCCTTCCTCCGTCATGTTTAGGCCCTCCGCTGCTCTGCAGACAGCTTACTGCTGAATGAAACCCTCCAATTTTGCATCCAGTAAACATAACATTTGCATCGTTTTATAAGAGGCTATGCTGCCTTCCTCTTAGAGCATCTGGCTGAGTGCCTACATATTTCAGATGAAAAGAGCCCAGAGTCTCTTATGAGAAGTGCTGACAGGACCAGGTCAGATGGTTGACATCAGCTGTCAGAGCCAAAAAAGGAAAATCTACATTGCTGCCTCATACTCAGACTTTCAGTAGATGGAACAATTTAGGGTGTAACAGGCACACAATAGGGGTGTAACAGCACACAGTAGGAGTGTAACAGGCACACAATAGGGGTGTAACAGCACACAGCAGGAGTGTAACAGGCACACAATAGGGGTGTAACGGGCACACAATAGGGGTGTAACAATAGGAGTGTAACGGGCACACAATAGGGGTGTAACAATAGGAGTGTAACGGGCACACAATAGGGGTGTAACAGGCACAATGATGTATTCTCCCTTCCAGCCTTCCAGTTCTCGATCAGAATCAGTGCTGCTCTGTGACAGTATGCACTGGTACAGGATACCGGAACATTTTTACAGATCTTTTTCCATTTTTATCCCTCGTTTAAAACTTTGTCACTAGTAACAATGACCTTAAAACCTACTGCCACATGCACAGGGCACAGGGTAGGGTACACCTTGGATCAAAGTCTAAGTTTAACACTGGGCACTCATTAACAATCACCCATGAAGTGCAGTTCGGGATGCCAATTCACCTAAGCAGCAGAGATCACTGAAGGGGATGTTTAATTAAGATCCCCCTCCGTATACATACAATCTCAGTCTAAGTTATCATTCTCCTTTTTTTGGTTGAATTACACAATCAGCCATAACATTAAAACCATCTACCTAATATTGTGCAGGTGTATGGGCTGAGATTTGTGCCACTAGAAATTGAATTTGAATTTAATATTTTGAATCTGAATTCCAGTAACTCGAGAGAGCATTTATCCTAACTCGAGAGAGCATTTATCCTACCTCGAAAAATTC
>JABFEA020000067.1:26382093-26403174 GCA_019775915.2 Cyphomyrus plagiostoma
TTTTTTTTATGATTTGCCTCCTTCTCCTCGTCTTCTGGTGCGGGTTGGGGGGGGGGCGGGGGGGGGGGCGGGCCGCCCCCCCCGAAGGCTCAGTCCAAGCCCTAAAAAATTGCAACATAATTGTACTGGTCTGGGTTATGGCCCCAATATGATGCTTACATTGGCCTACAACCTCCAGTGGACACCCTGAAAGTTGATATACATTCATTCAATAATAACTGGAGGCTCACGAGCAGATATTTACAAATATCTTCTTTTCCCAAGTTTCACATGGGGAGTGGATCACACAAGTTAAAGAGAGTGTAAGGCCATGAGTCTGGCCCTTTTGGGTCTGCGTCATGTCTCACCTCCAGAGACTGGATGTGCAGATTCACACCCAGCAGGTCGCCCACTGAGTGATAAGTGGCTCACAGGCCTGTTCTCACACACCTTCAAATCTTAAATGTCATCTGTTTCTCTCTCCCCCCTTTTTTGACTCGGGTCAGACCTTAGATGAGAGAAACACTGTTTTATACGACTGCAAATGGAGTACATGCTTGTGCTGAATCTCATTTGAACCCTCTCAAAACAGTGTATATTTGAAAAGTTATGAAATGTTGTTACAAGGCTTTGCCCCCTTTGTGTACAACAAAACGCATCTCCCTATTGTTAAATTTTCCAGTGTCTATTAAGCAATAAACATTTGAAGATGGATACATGTTTTTTATTCCATTCCTATACCCCCTGGAAATGCTTTTACATCTGGTCATTAATGGCTTCATTACACAATTCAATGGGCCTTTCACTTGGTCTGTTATTTAAGCAGGATCCATAAGATTGCTGGGTGAATTGCTGTCCCCAGAGTTTTTTGGGTATTTAGTGTCTGTAATCAGATCTCTCACACACTTCCTGTGTGCATCTTCTGCTGGCTATATATTACTGTTACTCTTTGTAGTGCTTTATATGCTTTTCACCTAGTCAAGTGGCCACTTGAGATAGATTGCAGTACTTTGGCTTGCAATTGTATTGATATGTCTACACAGTAGTTTTAATTCTTACTTTTCTGAAATTACAGTTTCTAGTAGATTTCTATGTAGTGTTGTCACTGCATTTCCTGGCCAGCATTAGGACAGAATAGAGCAGTGTTTCCTAACTTGGTCCTTGGGGACCCCTGGGGTCTGTCTGGCAGGAAACTGGGAGGGAGCAAAAACGTGGACCATCTGGGGGTCCCTGAGGAGCGGAGTGGGAAACGCTACACTACAGCACTAATGTAATAGCATGGAGCATTACAGTCTAGTGACTCTACCTTTCTGATTCATCACTTGTTTGAACTGGAGGTGAGTTGTTACATAAAACTATACAGACAGACTGAACAATGTCAGTCCCTGAGCTGCAGCTATCAACTATACTGGCAATTAATTTATCTATATTTAAAGTAGTTCTGATAAATAATAACTTAAATATTCAGGATTAACACGCAGATTAATCTATATAGACCGGCAAAGAACACAAAACAAAGTAACAGAATGGCATCAAGTAATAAGCACAAATTATGATCCGATAATAACCATGTCAATATTTATTTGGCAATACAGATTGCTTCAGATAAGGTTAAAACTTTGAAATCAGATTATCATAGAAAATAAATATGACTGCTATGGTGGCACAAGACATGGAAGTTGTCATAAATTGTAATGATTTCTACAACTGATGCAATAATCAGATATGTAAAAACAATTATGACAGCTGAGTGACTTAAAAAAAATTAAAATTGCATTTATAAAAGTGAAAATGACTGACTACGGAGCCTTAGTGGTTTCATTATTATAAGTGAAGCTTAAATCGGAACATAAGAACGGGACAGACCGAGCAGATCAGAGCTGCCAGCACGCGGCGCAGTGTTCCTAGCCCAGTGCATGGGGACTCCAGGCCATACACATATTTGCTTCCTCCCAGCTAATCTTAGAACACTGAACTGGGAGAGAACAAAAAGGTGAACTGTCTTGGCATCCCCCGTACTGGGCTGGGGAACACTGGTGCAGTGGGGCATTTTCTGCAAGGCTTCTTATGGCACTCCAAATCCACAATGTCGTCCATGCTCTGCCGTCTCCTCAAAGCCAAACAACAAGGCACTGAAAGCGATCACATTTCTACAGTTTTGTGAATTGCAGTGAGTACAGCAATTTGTGAGAATAATGAGAGTGAAGGTAACAGACAAAGGCCTTACGAAGTGTTGTATACATACGGCTGTTCGAAAATCTACCACACTTGTTCACTGAGTATGTACATATCCTACTTTGTTGTAATGCACTATGCATGTTGTAGATACAATATTTCAGTCTATAGAGATTAGAGACCACTTTTAGTGTGTATGAGAAATTGCTTTCATCTGCATTCATCTTTTGTTTTTCCCTTCATCACATTTGAACAGTAGGATTTCCTACAGTTGCATTAATACTTCCTGTGGATACTAGTATACATTTTCTGTTCCGTTGCCATAAAACCTACACATAAGTTTCCGTTTCATTACCAGGTTAGGCAGTCAAAAATGGGCATAATAAAATTCCACTGAAATTATCCTTACACAATTTGTTTTACTATAAAAGTCATTTTCCACGCAATTTCCTTCATAAGGTGGACTACCGCTTTCCTCTTTTTATATCCCTTCTTAGGGAACCAAATGAAAAGTAGTAAAAATACCAAAAAGTAATAATAAAAATTAAAAAAACAAGTTGAAAAAACATTTAAACTGTGTTAGAGAGTTACTGTCCTGTTATGGTGGCATCAGTTCATTCAATGACCTTGACGGAAAACTGTGCCACTCCAAACAGAATCACACCCCACTTATCACCAAAATGTACAAATTTCCCAGTAATTGTACAAACTTGAAATTAAAAGGTTAAAAAAAAAAAGGAGTGGTCTTTTGGTGCCCTCTGTAGGTGGGGCCGGCTGCTGCTGAACGACAAGGCCCTCATCCTGCAGGCATGCAGGATTTAAGCACCCAGGAATGAGGTCATCAACTTTAGTCCCACCACTGGCCCCTCCCCCTTCAAGGCCCCATTCAAAATGTCTAAGTCCATAAATGCAGGCTGCCCTCATTTGAACAGGAAGTTGATGACGATCTGGATCAGGACGAGGAAGATCACGAGGATGAAGTCACGGTGATGCAGGATGCTGCCGTCTGCATGGGCGTGCACAGGTGCCAAGAGGCCACGCAGGGTGGCGATGTTCCTGGGGAATACAGAGACGGAATCGTCCACATGTCAATCAGACCCCAGGAGCCCTCGATTACATAACTACTGGCAGAGCAAGAAGGATACCTGTTAATGTCTTCCTGGGTTCGTCTTATGGATTCAATGGCACTTTGAAGTTCACTCAGGTCAGCCCCTTTCTTCCTTAAGCGGCTGGTGTGCTTGCTTTTGTGTCCTGAACACAAATACATGTAGAAAAGACACAAAGACAAGGTAAAATGGGGAAAACGGTCAGCAGAGAACGAATGGGAGTGTCTTAATTTTTTATTCAGTTCATTTATGCTGCACGTGACAGAAGAGCTCCCATGCTAGCCTGCTCCTTCAGTATAAAATGCGAGCTTCGTGAGAGGACTCACTCTCGCTGCCGGACGAGTCGTGATGCTCGGGTTCTGGGGACGAGCCGCCGCTCACTTTGCTCTTAGCTGCATCGCCTTGCTTGTGTTTGCGCTTGGGCACGGTGACCTGTATGGGGCGAGCATCTCGTCGGCACAGGTCCGCAATGCTAACACACCGCTGTGATGGGACTCGGAATTCAGGTCTCAAACAGGCAAACACATGCTGATATGCATCTACAGGCAATATCGCATATGTACACTTATCTGATGCAGAGCATGGCTGCAAAGTAGGGCTGAGCAATATCACATCGATATTATATCACACATGTACAATAATCACCAGGGCTTCAGAAAGATTTGGCTGGACTCCAGCTTCATGGCCCAAAACTTAATCATTACCTTGTAACCGTTTTACCTTGTTTATCCACAATATCTCCTCTTTTAAAACATGTCCTGGCTGCTGAGCTGTCCCTTCCTTCACTGCTGCTTCACTGCATATCGTATTGAAGTATACCAAGCGACAGCACAACAGAGCAGTATTATGTACTTTACGTAAAACATACAGGAAGTTAATACAGATTACCATGTTTTGCACGTCATCTGAAGCCGTGGTGATTTCTGCGCACGCGTGGTGTAATATCGACGTGATGTCACCCAGCCCTGCTGCAAAGCGTGCAGAAGTGCATATAAGCAGCCACTGACAATTAAGACTTGAGCAAACCCTTAAAAAATAAATGAAATAATTAAGCAGTCAATTATTCAATAAATCTTCACTGCGCCTAGAAAGCAGCTTTGGCCAACACAACAAAGCAGATGAATGTCCAAAAAAAAAAAGAAATAAAGAACGTAACTGAGATTTGGAGAGGCCACAGGAAGCAGCCAGGTGATGGCGCTGGTGAGAGGCCGGGCTTAGCGCAGGCGGTGGTGAGACTGAAGCAGAGGGAACTCTGGGAGAAAATCCAGACCAACCTACCTGACATTTGTATTGGTCTCTCCTGGCCCCTTGGACACTGAGACTAACTACACTGCCAGAACGTACCATAGGAGTGCGATGGCGCACATTGGTCTGGATGCAGCCGTCTTTCTCAAATTGAATCAAATCATTCAGGGGGTCCCAGGGACGGGTGCTGAAGAAGAAAAAAGGGATCAGCACAGGTCACTGTAAGCCATCCCCTTGGTGTTGGCACTAGGATGGTTTTCATTTTGGTGAATATAAACAAACTGATGCAAATGCAGCTTTGCAGTTCCCTCTTTCTCCACTAGATGCCACCATCTTTGCAGAGAGAGAATGAGAGCGCCTGCACTCACTCAGCATATTTATAATGCCACTCTCCAGTGACTGGGTCCTGCTCGAAGAGTCCCGGGATCCACGCCTCACACTTGGCCTTGCGCTCACGTGCCGATTTCCTCTGCGCTTCCTCCAGGAGGAACTTCTCGTTGGTGGCCTCTGTTTGGTCCTTGTTGTTGATCGCCCGGGTCACATGCTGCCACAGCCTGAGGAAGAACGATAGAAATTTACCAAAAATAACCTAAAACGTGTTCATCGTATTTTATTCAATACGATCACAGTCAATAAACCAAAGAGCGATGTCATCCCTCTCCTACACACATCGGGATGGGCAGCAGCACCTGTACACCTGACTCACTTCTCTGACTCGAAGTCTCCCTGGTCCTCGAGGGGCACCGTCCTGCGGGTCAGCCGGTTCCTCCTCAGGTCCGGTGTGGGGTTCCAGAAGGTTTCCATCATGCATGTCTTCTTGTCATTGATGAGAACCTCACTATCCTGTAGGGAGGTGGACAGTTTTCTCAGTGTTTTGATGGCAAAAGCAGAAGCATACCTCCCACCTCATCCTCACGCCAACAAGGCTGACAAACATCCCTCCCACCTCACACTGCCAGCCTCACACTTGCTTCAAAGTAACCCCCCACACCGCTTCTATTTTAGCCAGAACCCAGAAAGGATAGATCTGAGTAAGAGGGCTACAGGGTCAGTCAAAGGACCTCCTTCAATGTGGAAAAACAAGAGGTCCACATTTCACAATGGATACAGGTGATTGGTGCTGTAGGTTGAGCAGGGTGTATGAGATTTTCCAGCTTGACGGACATGGGGGAGCTCAGGTGACCCAGCTGAACAGGCAACACGTGTGAAGGACGTACCCAATGCCCCTCCAGGGTGGCCAGAACCTCCTTCCCTAGTTTGATCTTCCCGGAGATCTGGTTCACACTGTCGTTGCTGCCTAAGAAGGGCTATGGAGGAAAATATGACACTGTAGGTGTTAAAAATATTAACTCTAAAAAAAGAAATTAACAGTTTGAAGAGTTTTATGTAGTGTGGTCACATTTATGCACTATTACATGATCATTATATAAAGAAAAATGCATGCTGCAATGGGAATCTGTTTACTTGGGAAAAAAAAACACTGGATCTGTGGTCTGCTTTTTTTAATTTCACAGACTAAAACTTAATTATCTGAATACGCACTATTAAAAAAAACCTACAAAACATGACCACTCTTGTTTCCGGAACCTTCTAATAAATGAGATCCTGTACCTTAAGCTTGAACTCCAGCTGGGCACTGTAGCCAGTCTTCTCACACATGATGGTGACCTGGCCTCCCAGCTCCAGGGTCATGGTCCCATATAAGATTCCTGAGGGGCAAGAAATCGACACTACACAAGGCATTCTGGGTAAAATTCATCATTACTGGGGCTCTTGAGGGGCCAGAACTGCTTACTGAGAAGGCAATCATAACAGAAGTGCGTTAAGCTGTTTGCGATCCAGCCGACATTAGCACAGAAATGTTGTTATTCCTTCAGGATCAACACCGATTACTTTGTGACGCAGTCGATGAAGAGAAACATCCCACTGCGAAACTAATTAAGCGTACACTGGGCACACTGGATACCACTGGGAATAAAGGGCTTTCGTTTGTTATGGAGACCAACCACAGGAGCTTAAACATGTCACAGATAGCAAAGGACAGAAGCCTGTTGGTTGCTATATACAGTTCATGCTGAATGACAGGAGTAAAGTGGTCAATTATTTTGTACTTGCAGCTCAGGGGGAAAGGGATATAGAAAGAGCAAAAGTGTTTTATTATCACAATCTAGCAAGAAGCCCAACCTGAAGACACACAGCTTTATTCTCACAGCTAGAATCTACATGGTTACCTTTACAGTGGGCGTATGGCATGTTCATGACGTAATCCTCCCCTCGATTAAGGAAGGTCAGCCGGGCCTCTCCATCCAGAATGGCCGACAGGGAGTTTCCTGAGAACAGATCAGACAGTGTCCTTCACATGCTGCGGAGCAGTGGCACGATTATAAATATATGACAATGGATTCCAGGAGCAGCCATTTGGAAAGACAGCGAGGTCGTCCTACAAGCGGAGGCAGAGTAAGCTGGCGGAGGCAGGGTACCCTGGCGGATGAGGATACGCTGGCGGATGAGGTTAAGCTGGCGGAGGCAGGGTATGCTGGCAGATGAGGGTAAGATGGAGGAGGCGGGGTAAGATGGCAGAGGCGGGGTAAGATGGCAGAGGCGGGGTAAGATGGCAGAGGCGGGGTAAAATGGCAGAGGCGGGGTAAACTGGAGGAGGCGGGGTAAACTGGAGGAGGCGGGGTAAACTGGAGGAGGCGGGGTAGCACTCACCGTAAAACTTCGATTTGGCCAGGATGCTTCCACTGAGGCAGAAACCATCCTTCCTGTTGCTCACATAAAAGGCTGACACTGGGGGATGATGGGATACCTGACAGGGAGAAGATAATGAAGCTAGAGGTGCAACAATGGGGCGAGTATGATCTATGAAAACTGACAGGAGACCAGCTTGAGAGTTAAAGAAGAAACTCATTGTTCAGGGTCTGGAACATCGTGACTTGACCACAGGACTGTGAATGTCACCAACTGACTGTAGCAGTACGGGCCATAAAAACCAATGAACATGCCAAAGGCCTGCAATGGCAGTCTCCCATGTGCATCACCTGCTCAGAGATATAGAAGGTCTTGCTGTTGGTCTTGGGGTGAATCCACAGGCATCGGAAGGTCTCGCCTATGATGGGGTTGTATGGTTTCTTCAGGCCCTGGATGGGGGGCAAAGCAGAGAAGACTGTCAAGCAGCAGGTCTGGAGGATGTGCTGGACATGGAGGCTCTTCACAGTGTCCACAGAAGAGCAGGAGGACAGCTTTTACCTTCGGCTTTTTGTAGAACCCAGACAGATACCACTTGACCACCTTCTTCATCCGATTATAGGCATTTTCCTCCACAGCCGCCCTATCGAAACAGTTAAAAGCCTGAACTCACTTTTAGGCGACATCTACATACTAGAGGACATTAATAGCATCCAGAGTTGGATACTTCAGATCCAGAAAGTACAAATTTAGACCAAGATTGTGTGTCAACCAACCAGTAAAGTCCTCTGTGACTGTGACTGCTTATACTGAACTAGTTGGTTGAAACAAAATCTTGGTGTGGATTTTTACTTTCTGGACCTGAACTGTGCATCTCTAATTGCTTCCTATTTTGGTATCCTTTAAAGGGGAATAAACCTGAGTGGCAGCATGTGATATACAACTCAGCACAGAAGACGTCTAACCACACTGGTTGCAATCATCAACTTTGAAACAATCAGTATTAGATTATGAAGGTCACAGGATGCAAGACTTGTGTGAAACTCACTCGGACAGGAAGTCTGCATGGTAATAGTAGTCAGACAACTTGTCCAGGAAAGAGCGTGGCTCCAGAATGAATGTGGGTAGCACCACCTTGGACAGGTCCATGCCAGGCCTGACCTGCTTCAGCAAGGTCCATATCAGGGATTTGTTTTCCTCTGACACTGTCTCTGTCTGCGAAGCTTCACCTGCCTGAAACAGCACACAAACACAAAGGTACGTGAGGATTCAGAGTTTAAAACACAATCCACATGATCTGTTATCTAGCATGTTGTGCTCAATATGTAAATGTACATTACATAAACCAGTCACAAACTAATTTAACCTTTTCTGGTCGGCAGCCAATTTACACTAAAGTGAAACTGCAAAAAATCTATTTGCAGCTTATCATCCTTACCACACATTGGGGGATGAATTCTCGTCTTTAATCCGGGCATCACATTTTCACACATTCAGCCTCTACCTGCTCATAATGGCCGCAACAGCGCTAGTCATAATATTCCTGGGCAGCTCGGCCTGAGGGTAAAATTCAAATCTGCCCTGACTGAAATAATTAACACCAGAGATTCTTATCTAGTATACTACGTGTCTAACTGCATTAATTGTATGCTGTTGTTCCATGTACTGGAAATGCCTGAATGAGCACCTATGCACTTGTGCACACGGCCAATTAAGCATTTTAAACACTCAGCGGCCCAATTAAAGTGACTCACACATGAAGCTGTCCACCAGCCCAACCACTAACAGTACAGCTCAACCTTTTCATTACGTCACCTCTCCAAGACCCTGAACCCTGCATCTTTTCCCGATCACTCTAAACAGGTTCCTTTAATTAAAATCCCATCAAATCAACATGGCTGTTGAATGGGGTCTATGCAGCTAGAATGAGGAACTGAAGTCTGGATCCATCCATGACAAATTAACTGCATTAAGTTTTCAAAGCACTCTTCATTTCTGTATAATAAAATGGGGCTCTACAACGAGGGATTTGTAGACCTTTGAGAAATGTCAAATGCAATATGGGCTAGCCCCAGAGCATTATGGGAGTTACCATTATTATCTTGGTCATTTTTGCACAAATCCCCATTTATTAAGCTACCTTTTACCATTAGTCACACTTCCTCATTTTTCATAATAATATATCCTGTGCATGGGGCACAAGAATGACTCTGTGGGCAACACACAGTTGGAGGTTCGAATCCAGCCTATGCGCTCTGTGCGTTGGGTATGCATATTCATTCCGGACACTCAAGTGGACCACCATCCTAGCCAAGTACGCACCCCAGCCCAGTGGCCTGCACGTCCAGGAGAGGCTTCAGGTGACCAGGCTACGCAGTTGGAAGACGGATGAATATTCAGCTTGTAACTTTAATTACAATATTAAGGGATCTAATGAATGCATTCAAACATCTTTCATCCATGGAAATGAGAGCTCATTGACAGTAATTGAAACAGCACGTAAAAGTGGCTGATGATTCAGTTCACTGGATTCAGTTCTCTGAAAAAAAAGAATGACCATTGAAAAAGATGGCCATGGGTTTTCCTGCTTACAGACCGTGATCACAAAAGCGTAACACACAAAGAGCGTGTTGGATGACTGTGGAGCATACAGACTGGGGTCCTATGGGACACCCCCCCCCTCACCTGGCTCAGCTGTCCCACCCTTCACTTCATGCTCTCATCTCAGTACTTCTTCACATATTTTATCAGGAGCAGGAGTTTAATGAGTTTTTAAATTTCACGCCGACTGGCCACGCACCATTACACACCTCTGACTGTTCACTCAACAGCTGGTTAAGTTGAATGTAATGGAGGCAGGGCACTTTCCACAGAAATCACCAATTAACAGGCAAAGTAAATTAAGAGTCTGTAGGAGTCTTGTCTCACAATGATTCTGAGGACGCCTCTTGTCTGTACCCCCTCCCTCAAAGCCATGCGGAGCCCGGCTGACCTCGCCCAGCTCCTCGTGGGATTGCTCCGTGTAGGGGGTCTCCTGAAGCACCTCCATGGGCTCCGGCTCCATATAGGAGTCATCCTGCCGCTCCGACGTGTCGCTGTCGCTCTCCTCACTCTTCTCCAGCCCCTCGTTCTCGGACTCCTGCTCATTCTCTCTGTCCGATTTGTCAGAGTACAGGTCCGGGTCTTTGAAGTGCTCGCTGTCGTTGAAGCTGTGGGCAGGTTGGGGGAGTAGGGTGGGGAGGTGTGGAGGGGGGGGGACACACACCGCATCAAGGCTCCTTCCCTCGGAAGAACGAAGAACCCAAACGATAATGTTGGATGACTGCTTATGTGTTGCTCAGGTGAAAAGGTCAAAGGTGAAAGAGGACGAGGGCTCACTGGAAGCCCTCGTGGCCCTGCAGGTTGTTGGAGCGCAGCAGGTCGTACAGGCGGACATGGGAGTGCTCGGCCCCGGATCCCGGCTCCTCCTTGCCCTCCCGGATCATGGTGCGCTTCAGCAGGCTGGAGCACTTCAGCGCCAGCTCTAGGGCGTCCATCCAGCAGCGGCCTGGACACGGAGAAACACGTCGTCACCATGATGTCTGTCCGGCACCGACCCGGATGCAGGACGCTCACACCGTGCCCTGTCTGGCTGCGTTGCCTCTTACCGTCGGACTCGGAAGCAGCGCGGAAGATAAGGTGGCTGCTGGGGAGGGGTTGAGTGATGGAGCCCACCGCCTCCCCTTTGGGACCCTGGAAGAGAAGGGGGGGCCAGTGGACAAGAGGCACAGGCTGACGCGGCCCTTTGATGGGCAGGGCGTCACACAGCTAACAGGCGCCCATGAGGCTGAGGCTACGGATGTGTCGAGCGAGGAAGCAGCAGCGTAAACGTGTGTGTGCTTCTGTACGGGTGTGAGCACCGCCAGCGCAGTGACTCACTCGGCTGATGTGCCATGAAAGAGATGCCAGGTTTTAGAAGATATCGACACGATCCCCCCGAAAGGTATCCGAGAAAGGGGGGATTTATGGGATTACGGGAGTAGAGCTGCATCTGCTCCACCAGCTCCTGATTGGCGGCTGAAGCTACCGTTTGGGAATTTAGGCCGTGGTTAAAGCGTGTGCTATTTCGGAATTTCGGAAGGCTCCAATGCGGGACGCTTTTTATTCGACGGCAAAAAAGTGATCTTCCATCAACCTGATTGCTTGACAAATTCATACTCCTCTAAGGATTCTTGTAATCCTCATATGATACAAAAAAGTCAAAGAGTAGTTGAGAGTACAAGGTCAATATGATCAATATGTCTGCACTTGACTCCCCTAAATACTTTGTAAAAACAAAGGGAAAATGCAACATGATTGTTTCATGATTCAAACTTCTTTTTAGTTTGAAGACTGGTGTGGGTAGGGGGATAAAGCTCAATGGTCGCACCTTGACGGCCCAGATGGACTGCTCCAGTGGGTGGAACAGCTTGAAGCAGAAGCCATCCTTCTTGGAGGGCCTCTCGATGAGCTCGCAGGCGCCCAGCAGCACGGTGCCCACCCACTGGCCCTTATTGGGCACCTTGTAGATGAGCAGCACGCCTGGCTTCAGCACACACCACAACTTGGTCCAGCTCTTCAGCGTTCCCCGGATCTGTTTGGACAGATGGACCTAGCACTGTCAAATCGTGACCCGACTCGTTCCGTCTCCCGTACCCATGCCTGCCAATAGTAACGCCCCCTGACCTTGAGCCAGTCAGCCATGACGATGACGGATGGATCCGTGATGGTGCTCAGCAGCTCCTTGGTAGCACGCTTCTTCTCCTCCCTGTAGTTCTTCTTCTGGACCTGCAGGACCATGGATGGACAATGAGGACCTCGCCCAAAGCTCGGGCAGGTAAACCGCAGTTAGCAAGGGTTTAGAGTGTGTTAGAGAGTGTGTCTGATTTACCCACATCCACAAGTAACACATAATGTAAGATAAAACGCAGATTGATTCTCGAGCTTAGAAGCCAATTTCACATGATGATTGACAAGTTCTAGACATGCAGGTTCCCTCACTGGAAACGGTGCCTGACTCCCGGATAACGCCCCTCCGAGTACACATACCCTGAGGGACTCCTTTTTGGTCAGCTTGTTCCCGGAGGCTGAGGTGTCTTTGTCAGACCCATTGTAGAGCTTCGTCTCTGACTGGGGGGGGGGGGGGGGGGGGGTGGGGGGGGGCCCGGGGGGGGGGGGGAGGGGGAGGCGAGCGGCAGAACCGAGAGCACGCGGGCGGGGGGGGGGGGGGGCGGGGGCGGCGGCGCCCCCCCCCCCCCCCCAACATTGGTTATAACATCTGGGGGTTCGGTTGAAGAGGGTGCATGCACCAATCCCGACCCATACCAAAGTGATATCACATTCCCATCCTGCATCGGATCCAAGTCTAGCACGCGATACACAGGCAACCTTACCCAGACCATGTGATGCCTTAACCCCAGCAGATTTAATGGGCCGTCGCCTCGATTCCCTGATTAATCTCAAGTCCCAGAGCACCATGCATTTCCGTGTTAGACTGCCGCTAAATCACAGGCCCTTCGGATCCACCAGTAATTCATGTCGATAAATTGGAAAATGTCTCAAAGGAAAAGTACATAATTAATTTAATCACGGAAGTGTTCTCTCTACCTAAAAGTGTTTGCAGACCTGCTTTATTTGTGGTACATTACATCCGTGTGTACCCACTGGCAAGCAGGTGGCTTAATGACAGGGATGAATGGACGTGCAAGCCTGGTCACTGAAGAGCCTCCTGTGCTGGTGACAAGTGGCCGGCCATCATACACTCACTTTGATCAGTGACACAGGGCACAGTGACACACGGCCCGTGCACCCTGCCATCTTCTTGACTAGATCCCTGCAGTGGTGTGGGCAGAGCCCCAGTAGGTGTTTGGAAATTAGACATGAGCCAGGAGCTGGTCATAATAAACGATTTAAAGCAATGTCCTGTGCAGAGCATTAATCACTGAGCATTTTCACTCAACTCCAAAGTCTTCCGAAACCCTTAGTGAGCCGAAGCTCATTCCCTCCTTGCTCTGCCCTCTGTGCTGTCAATATGGCCCCCCCCCTCACCCAGGGTCCCCTGTAACGGCTGTGATTTTCGCCAGATTCACATCCCTCCCCCCTCCCATGTCACATAGGACTTCACACTTCTCTTGAACGAGCCCCCCCCACGCAGATTGACCGTTCTGAACGTAGTGTCCCAGCCATCCCCCCCAGAAGATTGTGCTCTGGAAGGTTGCGCTTCTGTTCCATAACGCGCAGCTCGGTGGGGAAGCCCTGTGCCAAGCGATCACTGTCAACACGTGCGTCTTGGCCAGAGAGGAACTCCGCAGGCTTCCCGAGTCTCAGACCAAGGGCGTCGCTAAGCTGATACCCCTGTGTGGTAACAGGACAGTTTGACTTACAGCTGGGCAGCACCCCTTCCCGGGCTCTGGCCTAAACCCAGCCTCGTGCCCCTGTGGTCTCTCAGCTCCTCCCCATCACACACGGGAACAGAGGAGGGTCCTTCACGTAAAGCGGTACCTTGCTCTTGGATATCGAACTGGAGGGGTCCTCTTTCAGCTGGGAGACATCATCTTTCCCTCGATCAAATCCTGCAAAGAAAAAAACCAAGACAGGTAAGGGGGGGGGGCACATGCTGTGGGAGAGAGGAAGGTAAAGTCGGTCGCAGGTGAGGGCCCCTATTGGTGACCTCCGGCTAGGCAGCATGCTGACATTCACTGCACAGGGACCCTGTCAAGGTCTGTAGCACCTCAGCTGAGGGGCTGGACATTGCTGGCAGCTGCAGGCCTCGCCCATTTATCAGGGAAGGGCTGGAATTTGGCGGTAAACTTGTCTGCATGTTTGCTGGTCAGTGGCCATATCACTGCTCAGTGTTCCAGTTCCTCAGGTAAGCATGTTTACCTCAGTGCCACTCTCGGGGGGAAAGCAGACAATTCAAAATGACCCTGAGTGAATCAGCAGACGGGCAGCAAGGTCAGTGCATGTGAGGGCCGAGGACAATCCTGAAACTGCCCTCACAGTAACCACTGTTACCAGGTGAAGCCGGCAGACCACGGACTCTGTAGCCAATCAGCACGTACGCCGTAACCCATTTGCCCGGTCAGCTGACAGGAGGCGGCTGCTAATTAATTGGCTGTACTGCAGCCCAGAAGCGAGCTTGTTTGAAGAATTCTGGGGGGGGGGCATTAAAGATGGTCTAACCCTGGAGTTTAATATAACCCACACTGTTATATTAAACTCCAAACACACAACAATGGGAAAATGAGGGACGGGATGATTTCACAGTGAAGATGTACCTCTGGTGCCCACTGCATCCCAGTTGCTTAGATGGGGGGGGTTCTCCACCAGACAGATCGTTTCATCAAATGCTGCTGCCATTAAGTGTGCAAAGTGAGCTATAAACAGAACTGCACGTAAGCCTTGTGCAGTAACAAGAGGCAGCTCGTCTGTCAGCTGTAAGACCTGTTAATAAATTACATCAGGCAGCAGATATGCGTTTCGTCCGGATGCTGATCCGAGCTCTTGATCATCCCTCCATGCAGTCCTGGCCGTTCAGCTCCTCACCTGGCCACGCTATCTCCCCCCCGACCCCCGCTGGCGGGGAGACATTCCCGGTATACGGCTTTCAGCGTGGGGCCTGTCTGAAGTGGCGGCCAGCACTCTGTTTTCCCCGGCTGGCATGCAGCTATAGTCTGGCCCCCACAAGGCACTGCAATTCCAGACACTGTGCTGTACCCCTGAGTCCTGTGCATAAATCACACACCTCCCCAAACCTCCCGGAGTGACATATCAAGGGTATCTAGGTACTATAAACCTGTTTAAATGGGTCAACTGTAAAACATCCCCAGATACTAAGTAGGCAGCATAGCATGTACTCAACACGCCATTCTGCGCCAGTCACGGGGGGCGACCGGCGGCACGGTGGTGAGGCTTTGCCTGCGGGCAGCTTCCTTGATGACGGCCTGCGTCCTCAGAGGGATCCGAGAGGCTGCTCACGGAGAAACCATAAAAACTTCATGAGGTGCTGAGAGCATTGATGGGCTGCTGAGGTCGGAGAAACGCCGAGCTACTGTGCTGCGAGTCGATACGCATGCGACCCAAACACACATCCTGTTTTTTCTTTGGGTTAACGCCACAGCATCCGATCCTCCAGAAACGATCCGCCTCAGAAATAACCACAGCAGCTTAAATGAACCACCTTTAAATATTACTGATGCACTCGTGACAAAAATAGCCTGCGGGTGGATTGTTAACGTGGTGCTAATGCGTTTCCCGTGTAAGACCCCCCCCCAAACCCCGGGGAAGGTTACCTGGGTGGCGCCGGCAGAACCGGCAGCTGCCAAACTCCGGGATGGCAGGAAACCAAAAAAAAGGGAAATGTTTGAAGACTCCTAATGCAGAGTTTGTCAAACGGGACTTCAGGGACCCCCAGACAGTCCCTGCTTTTGCAAAGATGTGGACTGTCTGGCAGAGAGCTGGGAGGGAGCAAAAATGTCTGAGGGTCCCTGCCCACTGGATTGAGAAACACTGTCCTAGTGGACAGGTTTTGGCATCCCAGGCATGGTTCAGCCCTCACAGCAGAGAATATTTACAGGGAGGACTTAACCAAAGGCGTAGGAACGAAGGAGGCCGTGCACCCCCCAATATTTAGTTTGGATTCATTTACCCCCCCAATAAATCGGCTTCTGTATTTAAATTATTCAGTTATGCCTCCCCCTTGAGTATCAAATTCTCTCGTACAGCACTGACCAAAACTTTTAACTAAATGTAATTAACACATCAGCGGCTGGTTCCTGAATCATTACCAGTCGAATCCCTGTCTGATGTCATTCAGCCCCTGTCAAAACAGATGCCATGCAGAATGTACCACAGAAACAGTGGCGCTGTATCTGAGCATTAAACAGCACTGAGCCGGAGGAGCAGACGAACATTTCATTTTCTCCTTCAGCGTCGCAGAGTGACACAAAAAGCGAAGGGATCAAAGCAGAGAAGCCTTTGAGGATCTTATCGGGATTCTTAACAAGCTCGGGCGGACCCGAGGCAGCAGTCTGCGGACCTGAGAGCTTCACAGCACAGCGGGTATGTGAGAGTGTCCCAGTGAGAGCTAATGTTCTGCTACACCATGATAACATCAAGGGTTACAGAAGAAGACTGGTCCTCAAGAAAAGGTGAAGAATCCAGTGATGGACAAGAGACGGACGCGCAGCGACAAAGGCGGATGTGGATCAGAGACATTAATCATGGATGGACAAAACCCACTGTCGACAAAGGCCAACACGAAAAGGCAATGGATGCGATCGGAGACGTGGATCAGGGACGGACCCCCAATGGTGACTGATGCCCACCGGGATGAAGGCCAATGCAGATGGGGGACGGAGACCTGTTGGTGACGAAAGCCAATGAGGATAGAGGATGCAGATCGGAGATGGACGGCCACCAGCAATGGAGGAAAACATGGTCCGGGGACAGACTTAGTTTATTTCACGGTGTCAACCATAAGCATTCCTCCACAGAAGGCCAGAAGATAGCCCGCTTTAACAACAGTTTCATGCCAGGAAGGCCACAAATCGTCGCAATCCTGCCGACTACTCATACAATATTTTTATACTTTTCTTACAGTGACTTGACACCCAGCCACCCACATGCCGTATCTATATTTATTTTACAAAAACAACCAAGGTTAGAGAGGTCGGAAACAGCACTGCGCCTAGGTGGAGGACAGCAGTGAGGCTCACGCTGAGCTGCCGGACTACACGGCTACCAGGCTGGCACCAGCACAGACTTAAAGACCAGCTCCTTAAGTGTTATGCCCCCTGCAGCCCTGATGCCCACACTGAAGATGCCAGCCCTCGACGGCGGCAGCACGCACCTTGCGGGACAGGTGGCAGCTCATGGTAGCCCCCAAAGGAGGCGTTCCGGATGAGCTTGCGGCCGTCTCGCCGGGGCGGGAAAGCAACAGCCACCCCGGTGCACATGGAGAAGCGGCGGCGGCCCCGGGGCCCCTCCTCTTTCGTCATGGATGTGGCGGCGGGGGGCTGAGAAGGATCTACTCGGGCGACTCAGTCCTGGAGGCTTGTCTGGCAACAGCGTGGAGATGCTCTCCCAGAAAAATGCGTCGAGCCTCCTTTGCTGCGTCCCTCTCCCCCCTCCCCATGGCGGGAGAGGGCCCTCCTCGAGCCAATCAGCGGGAACCAACATCACATCCGCCTCAGCTAGCCAGCTCTGGGTGAGTCTCTGCGCATTCAGCTCCTCCCACTGAAGAGGGGGTGGGTCCCACCACACACACACACACACACACACACACACACACACACACACACACACACACACACACACACACACACACGGTGGGGGTGATGCAGCTCTCAAAGCAACACCAGAAGACACTGGGATTGCTTCTTATGATACAGCGGCTTCCAGAGGCCTGGCTACCTGGGAGTAATATGGGAAAGAGCCACAATGTACAGCAACTGCCAGCAGGTGGCATGCTCTCTGCCTCCATGACAGCGCTCCAGACACCAGAGTCTGGGAGGGCTGCATGTGGTTCCTCCTTAAAAAAAAAAAAAAAAAAAGACTGATGTAATTCTGTCACCAAGCAACTTCACAAATGGAAGCCCGCTGGGTAGGCCCCTGGAATCGGAACCGACTCAGGTCGGGTGTAATTATGGATCTGCCTTAACTGTGCCACATGAGGCTCAGTGTCGACAAACTGTCTGCAAGTGTCAGGGGAAATCCAGCACCAGGTTCGCTATGAAAACCAGGCAAGGTAAATACAAGATATAAAATGTAAGCAGAAAGAAACGTTGGGTGGCCACAAACAGTACAGTATCACCAAAAGTAAACACAGAAAAGTCTGATAAATGGAAGCCACCAACTAAACCTCCGCAAGCACAGTTTATTAAGAACTGTGTTTCAGAGGCACTAAGAACTGTAGGGAAGACATGGGCAATTCATGACCAGCAGGGGGCACAGTGGCTAAAGAAGTCAGCAAAGAACTAGAAGGTTTAAAGGGTGCTTATGATGGACTGGCATCCCTCCCAGGGTGAACTCCTGCCTTGTGCCCTGAGCTGCCTGGTACAGGTTCAAATTCACTGATACTCTGTACTGGGTAAGAGACTGGAAGATGGAGACAAGAATGAACGGATGGATGGATGGATGGATGGGCGGATGGTAGAATCTGGCCCCTCATACCTCTGAGGAAGATTTCCTTCAGTACAATTCTCTTCGGTATAAGCTGCTTTGCATAAAACCATCAGATAGCCAATTAAAAGAAAACGGGTAAAACAAATTCAGTCAATCAGTGCAGCAGCCCACAAATGTGAGAGGATGAAGAGCCTGCACAGAGGCACGGAGCACCCCGAGGCTGAGAGACTGCACTTCACTGGGTCAGCTCCTTTAGGACTGCAATTCCCGGCGTTTCTATGTCACGTGTGGGAGGGTGTGAAACACAGAAGCGGTTCCATTCACTGAGGCACATTCTCTGCTATTACCTGGCTGTACATGGATCCCGTGTGTCCCTGTGTGATCACCCCATGCCCCACCCACACCTGAGAAGAACCTGGGTGTCACTGGTGAGAGGACAATGCACCTTATATATTCAGGGTGCAACACCTGCGTGAAGTTGGCCCCCCATATGCTTCAGATTTCAACCAAACTGGTCTCAATCGTATGTGCCGTGTTTGTGCTGGATTGTGCCATTAAAAATTTTGTTTGTGCCGTTTTAGTTTCTGAGATATAAATGTTTGTTTACAGGATGACGTCATCAGTGTGAACTTCACGCTGGTGTCACGTGACCATGTAAACAACATTAATATCTCTGAAAATAAAGCAGCACAAAGGACATTTTTAACGGCACAAACCAGCACAAATGCGGCACACACAATTGCGATCGGTTTGATGGAGATCAGACACAAATGGGGGTCAACTTCACGCAGATGACATCACCATGTAAACAAACATTTATACCTCAGAAACTAAAACGGCACAAACAAAAATTTTAATGGCACATTCCAGCACAAATATGAAACATATGGGTGGCCAACTTCACGCAGGTGGGGGAAACTTTGTTATGTTTTACCTACGGGCACAGATGGCAGTACGTTTACACAACCTTAAATCTGTCCTTCGTGGGAAAGTACACACATTCCAGATCGGCTGAGGCTGACCGATTACACATATTCTAAGTTCTTATAAGTCTTGCATACATTAGAAATCATGAAGGTAATTTACCAGTGATAGACATCCCATCTAGCTGTTGACTCTAGGGTGCCTTTACTAAAAGGTGACCATTCGCAGGAAGGATGTATGGGGTAGGGAAAGTGTTCCATTCTATTGCTCTGTGCAGTGGACTCAAGGCAAATGAGTTCCTTGGTCACCACTTCCTGTCAGACAGTGACCACGTGACACGGAAGAGACATGTGTCGGGGAGGAAATTCCTGCAAACTCTCAATCACTGCCAGGAATACAACAAAAACCAATAAACAAACCAGGGAGAAATGGCTGAAGGTTTTCCTCAAGGTTTCTTGCGTTCTTCATGCTAGCGCCGTGTTAAAGTGACAGCCAGACTACTTTGAAACAGCAGGGGATGTTCTCTGGGCTAAGGAGTTTTAATTTGAAAAACATGAGAGGAATAATCCCGCTGCACCCAAAATAACTCTATGACTCGCTAAGAAACGTCTCCAGGACCCGCCGTCCGTCAGTGTGGATCTGCCCGCCGTTTGGCCACCGTGCCAACGATCTGCCCTGGAAGGCGTCCCCAGGGGAATCCTGCCAAGGGTCTGGTCGCTTAGGACGGCGCTTCCTGAAATCCTGCCTGACCGAATGACAGTGTTTGTACCAGATGGTCTTGTGGTATCATCAATGCTGCATCTACTTGGTCCAGCTCTCGACAGTCTCCCAATATTTTGGTTTTCGTTAAGTCAAAGGTAATTTTAAAAGCTCTGGTCTTAAGCAAGTTTATTCAGTCTGTTACATTTCGCCATAAAACGCGTGTGCCTAAAATTCCAGTTGTCTTACTGCTCCCTCTAGTGGCACTGAATGTATTTATTTGATATTTTTCATTCTATTTATTTTAGCAGACGCTTCTATCCAATACATAGTTAATGCAATCACACGCTTAATGCAACTGCTTTCATTGCATTAAAACAGGGGTAATGGGCTTAATGGTTCCATCATGGCAGACCTGCGACGGTAGACTTTACCATAGCCGTAACTGCCCCCAGGGCTGGCGGAGGGGCTGCTCGGGTGGTCTCTGCCAGGCACCTGCAGGCTCTCCTTCCCCCTCTGACTCATCCTTCCCGGGGTCAGGAGCTGGGCATCATCACTGGGCATTAAGGCAGCTGGGGGAACAGAGGAGAGAGCGGCATGAGGACTTCCAGGATCAAAACATACACATCCTACATCTGAAGGTCAACACTTATAGTCACCTGTTTAGTGATGTTTCTGCCCAAATCGAGGGTGTGCAAAACAATGGAAATACTGAACAATATATTAATGTCAAAGATCTTTCAGAATACTTTCAATCCCCAAAGGAAAGCAATCATATGAGAGCTTAACTTTGTGTTGTAGGATACTGGACAATTCAATCATTTCCAATCTAAATATATTACAGGGATGAAAGAATCTACTTCATTCCCAAATTTCTCATGAAGGTTCAGTAATGTTTAGTTCCGGTGATTGGGGGGGGGGTTGTGGAAGGCTTTTGACGTGCTGGTCATGAGCAGTGTATTTAGGGGTGACATCTTGGAATACGGAAACTAGATAGAATTGATACTATCATATATAAAATGGTTTCAATACTCATTTTTCATGCCGGGGTGGCATGGTGGTGCAGTGGTTAGCACTGTTGCCTCACACCTCTGGGACCCGGGTTCTGGTCTCCGCCTGGTTT
>JABFEA020000067.1:26411165-26423703 GCA_019775915.2 Cyphomyrus plagiostoma
ATGACAGGGTAGAGAGAAAGGGCTGACAGACATGAAAACACAAGGAGACAATATAGCCTTCGCCAAAACAGAAGGATTACATGACAAGTTCTGTCAGGAGTTCTGTGAATGTACAGCCCAAATATTCATGACGGTGCACACTGCTGCCTGACAGGCAGGTCAAAGCTGCAGACCCGTCAGACGCAGCACAAACTTCCTCAGAAAGGGAATTAACAAACCGATATGCACCAGCGACTTTCTTCCGGAGAAATGTGTTCGGGGTGGGATGGAGCGGCACCCGTGCAGAGAGCTGACGGCGGCATCAGAATAAGTCACTCCCAGCGAACAGCGAATCGCTGTGACAGTGAAGGCAGAAGCGTTAGAGTTCTAAACCCCCCCCCAAAAAAATGAGGAAATCTATAGCAGATACTATACGGTTTGCATCTTTAAGCAGACACTGATATCCTGCAGCTCATAACAGTCCTAAATCACTGATACTGTATCCAAAATCCTGTTAACCCACCCCAGGGTTTTTAACAGACGTTGGGAGTCCTGCCACTGACTCCCAGGAATCGATGGCACGACTGCACCTCTGATAACAGGGAACGGCCCAACAGCGTCTACTCAGAGAGGTTGGCTGGGCGTGGGAGTCTCGGACGCAAGCCAGAACCGCGGCAGCGTGACTCTTATGAAAGGATTAAGGTGCTGCTCCCCCACCCCTGCCGCTCTGTCTGATTAGCATCGGGAATTAAACGCGTACAAACACGAAGCCTTCCGTAATTCGGGGTGCTCGGTAAAACGGCCTGAGCACTCACCCGTGTGCAAGATTCGGTCCCCGGCTTTGTCTCTTGCAGAGTAGCCTTTGTGTCGCGTGCCTCCAGAACCAGAACTGCTCGCTCGAAAGTTGCCGGGCTTGTCGCCTCACACCATGTTGTCACACACGGGCCTGGGGGCGCAGCCCTGCACTGTGGGGTCTTCAAGGCCGCCGTGGCAGGGAAAGCCACGCCCCTCAGTCCGCTCTTCCCCGCCCCTCCTTGATGAGGTCACTTCTGCTGCTGCTCCAGGGCTGAGCCTGACAGTCACAGGGCCGGTTGAGCTCACAGCTCGTACAAACACAGATGCACGAGGTCCGTAACCCCCTGCCTCATGCTGTCAGGCTCTCTGCAGGATATGTGCCCCGCCCCATTCATCTGCTTCCTCTCCCTCTCTCTCTCTCTCTCGTCTGCATCCATCTCTCATTCTCCAGTACTCTCCCTATTCCTACTCCTCGTTTAATCCTGCCCCTTCTCCCATATCCATCTCTCCTTACCTAGGCTTTTTTCCCCCCAGAGTAATATTTCACGAGGGCCCTGCAGACATACAGAGCATTTAGCCGGTGAGACCCTGACTCCCCAAGCGACAGACGCTGCTCACAGCAAGCAAACACCCCGCCGTGAAATAAATGACAACGTTTGTCCAGGAGAACTCACCAGGAGTGAAAACCCAGCTTTCGTTTGCCCTCCCGACATTCACGATCTTGAAAACAAAGTAAAGTTTTGCTCCAGCTGTACACAGACTCTTGCCTCGAGCTCTTAAAAAAAAAAAAACGAAAATGTTTTAGATTAACGACCAAGAAAACGTCTTGCATCACGCAGAAAACCCAGGTGCAGAGATCATGGCTGCCGCACCATGTTACAGATCAGCAATCAAAGAAAAACTGTATCGTATGTATTCCACGCTTTGCCAGACTGGCACGGATTTGCATAATGGCACTAACCCATTTAATTAGGATAAAGAATTCCCCTCGATGTGGCGGTGGGGTGGGGGGCTGCTCCTGCAGAGAGGACCATCAGTGCTGAATACGCTCGCGTCGGGGGGCTTGGGAGAGAGCCGTGGTTGTTTTTTTCCTTGAAATCCCGTGAAGCTTCAGAATCCCCAGAAACGGGAACCGGCCGATGGAACAATGCAGCACTTCTGCCAGAGGGATCCCAGAGGCCCCGGCCTGCACCACCCGGCTCGCGTGGGGCGTCGGATTTCTCAGAAGCTGACCGCGTCCGTCTTCATGGTAACCTGTAGTCCGCCCGGTGTGTGGCGCCACACCCCTGTTGAATGGATTTCAGCAGCTTCCGTGGGTCTTTTCTAGAATTTTCCGTTGACCTTGGCAGTTCCACCAGACCCCCTGCCACCGTTTTGTACCGAGTACAAAATGCATCAGTGCACCAGTCATGCATCAGTAACCTGGAGCAGCTCAGTGCTGTGATGCGGTTTCTGGTTTATTCTCTTCGGTGAAGGTTTCATCGGTTCTGATGGATGCGGAAGGCATCACAGGGGCCGACTGGAGGCCAGAGATTGTACACATGACTCTAACCGTCCTGTCTTCCTTTACCTCTCTCATGATCCTATTTGCATGTTAACGCCACATAATAAGGCAGGTGATTCTAAAAAGGCGACAATTTCACAAAGGACATACCTTCCCGCTAGCTGAGAAGGAGAAGTCCTGCGTTGTATTATAATTATCCAGAGGCCATCTTTAAACAGCACTTTGTCTAGTAACTGTGAACCGTAAATGCCATCATACCCTCAGGGACAGCGAGCGTTGTGAAGTTACAGTAGATAAGGAGGGACATGACGGCTCAACCAGAGACTAACGCGAGATCAGAGCCTCTGCAAATTGCAGTTTGCACGTCAGACACCCACCCCCTGTGGTCTCAGGGTGCGAAACCAGTGGCATGCTCATTTCTCACACTACTGCACATTCTTTGCACTGCGTGCAGAGGAACTGTCAAGTTTGCTTAGCTGAACTGATGTATGTCCAGGGTCCAAAGGTGTTCATTTCCTTGTTCTGCGGAATACTAAACATACAAATGTCTGTTTGCCGTCGCTAACTTCTGGTTTTAACCTTTTACCAAAGGATCAGGGTTGCTGACCCATACTGCAAGAAGCACGTCTCCTTCCTACTTACCAGGGTCTTGTCGGGTTCTCCTTGGGTCTCAGTGTAAAGCTCCATGGCGCCTGTGTCCGCTAGGACGTCCTGTCTGTAACCGCTATGCAGGAACCTTCATGACTGTCGCTTGGGTCCAGATGCCTGTTAGAGGCACAGCGTGTATCCGGTACCCAACCTGAAGAGGAGAGGGAATACTCAGTCTTGAACTCGAACAAGTGGGACTCAACTGCCCCAGAAGTGCTCAAGGCACAGAGAATCAACGCCATGGCTCACTCGACCCAACTAAACCAACCTCTAAAGTCTGACAGGCATCAAAAATGATGACCTTCGCAGACTAACAGATGGGTTGCCCAACACAGATGGAGAATGACGATTCGGTAACCCCTTCAGAGGGACTGATGTAACAAAAAAAGAAAGCATTGGAAAGTATCTGTCAGTGGAGGTGAATGAGCCGTCAATCGCCGGATAAATATACACTGACCGAAGAAAGGAACCAATAGCACAGCTATGAGGCACCGACATATTCAACTGCTGAACGTCAACCCTCTCGATGAGGCTCACACTCATCAGCACCACTCGCACCTTACAAACATGGCCTTGTCATGTGGGGGAGACACTGTAATCAGTTCACATCACTAATGGAAGACAATGTCGGAAAGCCCAGGCACTTTGTGGCCATGGCAACAGAAATTGCAAAAATTTGCGAAGCATGCAAACACACAGCCATGGTCATTTTCTGGGGGCTGTGCTGGTAAACACTGACACTACTGTTCATTTTGTTAATGTTGTGCTAAAACCAGGCACTGTAAAAGGCATATACCCATGTAGGTCAACTTTGGTAGCATTAAATTAAAAATATACAGTATTTAGTGTCATTTCCTTTTAACTAAAAAGAGAACATAACTAGGGAAAACATAACTTCCAGTTAATCACTGAACTTCCTCTCCTTGAGGGATGAAAAGTAGACTGCCTGCAAACAGTTTGCTGCTTGCATGAAATTAAATTTCTACACAATGCATATGTTATGTGTGCAGCCACGTGGCATAATATGTGCCAAGGTTCACCTGGAGCACCCAAATGGTCTGGTAAACCTCTCAGCAGCTCTGCGGACAGAACGCTGCCAGACCACTCAATGGTCACATCAGCCATTCAGAAAACACACACAATTTGAGGCGGCCTTTTGGTTTCCATGCTAGTCTAAGCACATCAATCCCTACCCCACAGAACTGAACCCGTGTCACGTGATCATTCCAGAGGACTTCCTTAAAAGTGAAATGCTGATGTCACTGAGATGCCTTCCAGCCTTGTGTGGTCAATGGGTGGCCTAACATTTCATTCCCATTAAGTCTCACAGGGTCACTGATTCTCTCAGGAAACTGATTGTATGTTCTCCCCAACTCTTGGAATCGCAAGCCTGGAGTGATTAATAAATCATTGAGAATCCCTACATAGTGCATTCAGAATTAGCCCTGGAGACAAAACAGATAATTGTAGGTTTTTCAGTGTAAGCCAGTATAAAAGTACTGAGTGAGCCTTGGGCAGTGTCTTGGGCTAGTCATGCAAACAGCCACTGAAATACAGTCTATTAGGCGTGTAATGATGCGGCCTACTCACAATTTGGTTCAAAAGACGATTTAGGGCTCACAGTTTGATACATTCACAATACATTCAACAAAAAAAGCTCTAAACAAGCTAAGATCAGTTATGCCATTTACAAAAAAAAACTGCTTTCATACAGCACCTTGTTCTTGACGCTTTTTCCTTATTCTGCAGACTCCAGTGCAAAATGTAAACATGAAATCTCAAAGTAAAAGCAAAGTTAAAATTGTGCCTATTGCACCCTCTTGCATTAACATGAATGAATGATTTTGTGCCACAGTGCATTGTTGCACCCCGACAATGAGTATCTTTATATTTTGAATTGTGAAATATTGTGCTGCAGCACATTGTTATACCCCTATGGCATGTACCTGAAGACACTTTATCTCCACACTTAGGTCCCAAGTACCTGTTTAATCAGCACAATCTGTATTCCTCAAGAGATTAACTGCCTCTACACTCAAAAGAGTGCAATCAGCTACCACTCAGTGAGCTCATTACGAGGGTGGCACAAACCTTACACAGTGCTCTACACTGTGCGATCATCAGGACATTAAGAAGGAATTCCAGTGAGGTCAAGGTGACCAAGTTATGGCAGTGACTCACTGTAATGTGGTGCTGCTTTCTCTAGACACAGACAATCATGCTTTTCACGGTAACTGCCTGTCACTATGAACTATCAACATGATTTTTCAGTGCTGTCCTAGATCCAGATGTACGCCCTTAAGAGTTTTAAATAATGACACATAATCATAACTTCATTCAGGAAGTCACAGCCATATTCTTAAGTTTGATACAAGATATCTAAGATTGGTGGAGCTGCTAAGCATTAACAAGTGCCTCAAAAGCTCTACCCTGAAAAGGTTTTCTGACTGTTCTAAGCAAGAGCAAGGTATGCTTTGAATGAGTATAATAACTACTTCAAAGAATGACCAGCAACATAACACTGATTAATCATTTCTAAAAATCTGGAGCTCTAAATCGAAAGTAGACGTCTAGAATGACCTCCCTGGTGTCCCATATCTAGCCGAGCCAGAGAAACCCAAATGGCAATATGGCATCATATCAGTCGCAGACGACAGAAAATGGATTACAATATTAATTCTGCATAATCCACAGAACTTCAAGCTGGCCAGCTGGGACCCAGCTGCCCCCCTGACAGCAGGCCAGTGCCCAGATGCCCAGCTCCTCCCAGGGTGAGATGGCAATGGCGCAGGTGCTGCATTCGCCTTTCCCTGCACGATGGCACAGCAAGTTAGAGGGAATCCAGACCCCTGCAGTGTCACAGTGGATCGCTGGCCCGCCCCGGCCTGTCTGACCGCCTCCTGTCGAGCCTAAGCAGTCTGGCGGGTCTCACAGCGCTGAACCATTGCTCGTCCACAGTAGGCCAAGAGACTGGCGAGAAGGTGCAAAGTGAAAGCCGGTATGTCCAACTGTCAGCCTGGAAGACGGGGAAGGGCTCATTTTAGGTCATATAAGCACCTTTCCATGTGGTGGCGCACATAATGTATAGACCATTTAGAGATCTTACAGTAAATGTTAACTATAACATGGCGCTTTCCCACTGAAGTTAAGTAACCTAGTTCATGGTTCAAAGTTTCTGGAGCTTTTGTAGTTCCTGCCCACTCCTGTCTATCACTTTCTCACCACACACCAGGAACTGTGACTGTTCTGCTGGATACGAATGGGACAAAAAACTCCTACGTTTTAGCTCTGCCATCACCACCCTAATGCGGTCCTAAAATACAGGACAAATTACATTTTATTTATATACCCTATGACATGTTTATTATCCAATTATTAAATGTGGCCAGCAGATCGAGCCTTCATTTTTCAACTAGTAAAAAATTATGTAGCATTATTCCGCTAATAAGCATTGGCTGGTATCACCTCCCTGCCAAAATTAGACAGAAGTATGTTGGTTATCAATAGAATTTTCCAATTCAGAAATATGATGGAGACACAAGCAAAAAGGGTATCCATAAATGCATATACATATGCATATGTAATGTAACAGAGACACGACAATAAATCCATCTGCTCTATTTTGCTCCCCTGCTTTTATCTCTCTCACATCTCCACGTAACTGCCAAGCTAGAGGCAGTACTTGTGGTCAACCAATCAGCAAAGTGTATCGCTGTAAGCCCCACGCAGTAGCTCATGGCAACAAAGTCATATTAGGATGAATTCAGGTGAGCAGGTCTGGGACCGGTTGCATAACACCTTAAATTTTCCACTTAAGTATGACACTTAAGGAAATAAGGTTAAATTTCCCCTTAGTTAAGGGATTTATTTAATGGTGTTTCACAAAGACCCTTAGAAAGTTAAGGGAAAACGTTAAAGGATTTAATGCATTGAAAGACATTTTACGGCAGTAAAACTGTAGTTTCCATGGAGACCGTTTGTTTGGTTGCACTCATACTTGCCAAAGATACTTCTTATCATTCAATTAATTATATTACTCGTCTGACGCAAATAAATAAAATTTTAAAAGCCGGATTTCGTCCCCATTGCATTATCTGATGAAAATGTGTATCGTTCGCCCTGGTGTATTGTATTCACTATGAACAGGTACTTTTCGCGTGACTAAGAAAGAGAAGTAGCTAGTGATGGAACAATTGAACACATGGAATTATTGTTGCATCTCAGTTACATTAAATGCATTTTTGCTTGTATCGCCATACTTCTGCATCAGAAAATTATATCCATAACCAATGTACCTGTGTCTAATATTGCTGGTGCCCAGGGTGAAACTTGCCAGGATTTACTAGCGGGATAACGTTGCATCTTTATTTTATTCTGTGAAACCGAAAGATCGATCTGCTAGCCAGATTTAATAATGAATGACAAACATGTCGCGGGCCGTATAGATAAAATCATAAATTTACTGTCAGTCTGGTAAAATAAATTCCTTATCATTAATCATATCTACTGTGTTCTCTCAGTTGCAGGACGCTCGTTCATTTTCTTAATTTATATAAGTTTTTTTTCCCCACTTACTTTAGTTGTTAAGGTCTTTTGTGCAACCGTTAAGGGAACTTTAAAGGATTCCTTAAGTATAACACCAAGATTAGGGGAAAAACTTAAATTCTTAAGTGAACATTAAGGAAACCTTAAGGAGAAGACTTAAGGGTGTTTTGTGCAATCGGTCACTGACATTCAGTAGTTTTCCATGATTGTTTTCAAAGCAACATGAGACAGCTTGTTTAAAGTTGAATATCCAATTATTTAAAAGCCTCGTTTCAAATTTTCCTTCTCTATTATTCGGCAATATGACATTGCAAAGCGGAACAAAATCATGACTGCGGATATGCAATACATGTTAAAAGAAGAAAATCAGGTTCAACGGGCTCACCCAACAATGCGAGGCTAGCCATAGATATGTGCCAGTTAGCCTCTAGGAGCAGCTTATCCTGGCTTTGTCAACATGATGAAATTATTAACTTACTTTCTAGAACTCCTGTATGTTGAATTAATCGCCGCTAAAACGAAGGTTAGCCCTGTCGCTTAGCCACATCATCTTACATAATAACCAAATTATTTTGTGTGAATGTGTTGTATATTTACGAGCTGTAAATTAACTATATCGCCAAACATAACTTATCTACCAATTGAGCCTGTCAAATGAGTTGGAGGTGTTGCAGTGAGTCCTGCCAAAAGCAAAGCAGTGCTGACAAATCGTTTGCTTTTGCTCAGTATCTGCTCTATGGAATACGAAATATACACACAGCAGAAGACAGACGTCTTCGCATGACCAGTTCTTGATCCAACAGCAAAGATGAGAATGATTATGATTATCTGGAAGAGAGCATGCTGAGCTCATGGAAAAGCAGCAATACTTTATTATTATCATATTATATATAAATGATCAGTCGATGACTTACCAGATTAAAATTGCTAATTACTCAGTTATCGTCATAACTGATAGTGACAGGCCTACATGGAACACAGCTCCAAAGAGGCCACATAGCCTGAGCCTGATGCACCGATTGCCAAACCTGCAAGCTTAACGTGTCATGGGGGACAGGCTCAAAAAGAATGACAATGCATGGCAAACAGGGACAGCAAGCATCAGCAGACAGGAAAGCAGTCATGATCTGAGGCTCAATGGCAGGTACGCGCGATACAGGATAGTTACTTAGAACCATAAAAGTGGCATGTGGCCTCAAAAGTGACTCAGTCTCAATAAATACTGTACAACCTGTGCTTAACTAAGCTGTTTATTGCAGGACTGCCACAGGAAAACCACTCATATTTAAGATCAAATAAACAACTAATACAACAGAACTGGAATATTTGGGAGAAGTTACCCTCACCCTGTAACGTGCTGTGCAAACCGGGGCCAATTATCGGGAATTCAGGCCTGGATTAGCGGTGCTTCTAAGGCGCAGACACCCGGAAGAAGAAGAGAAATCCCTCACTGTGGCCACTTGGAAATCACCA
This sequence comes from Cyphomyrus plagiostoma, assembly GCA_019775915.2. NCBI lineage: Eukaryota > Metazoa > Chordata > Actinopteri > Osteoglossiformes > Mormyridae > Cyphomyrus > Cyphomyrus plagiostoma. Next base: position 26,420,110 of record JABFEA020000067.1, read on the forward strand.
GGCTGTTTGGAAAGCGTCCTATGAAGACAGCGTCCATGACTCGAAGGCCCTTACCAATGCAACCCGAGAAAAACAGAGTGACACTGATACCTGGGGACCCAGCAGACAGACGCAGAGGAGCACCAGAAACAGGCTACGGCTTTCCAACCGCAAACACGCTGCTGACTCAGCGAGGAAGCTCCACGCAGGGTAATGTTCAGCTGCAGCATAGCATGTTATGTGAGATGCCACGACCGCAGTACAATCCACCGGACAAGCAGGTAGACAATGACTGCACAGAAGACAGATGAAGACTGCTCTGAAGACCATCCAGTCCCTGGAATAATGATACAATAATCATGATGAAGTACGCAACTCTCACTGCCGCTAGTTACAGAGTCCACCAGACGCCAACCTTAGCTCAGCTTCATGTTCTAGCAATTTGAGCCAATAACTAAAATCGATCCAAGATTAGTAACCAAATTTAACAAACCCAGAAAAAACCTAGAGGAGTGAGAGCCTTGGGGCTGCACCAACACAGCACATCTACAGATTTGACAGACAGCCAAATGCCTTCTTTTTTAACTCTCCAGAAATATGGTCCAGACTGCCCTTTGATATCCACCACATTCAACACTTAAAGTGACATTAAAAACCTATTTGAGAACAATCTGAAGCCCATATAAGAAAGACTTATCACTTGGCTGTGCCTGTGTCCCCTGCTGTGCCCCCCTTACTGTAAATTCTGAACAGCCACAGGAAATAAATGATAAAGCCTCCCCCCACACGCACTGTAAACAAGCCAGCAAGGAGATACCCAAAGTGATGCTGTACTTTTCCACATCAGCAGCAACATCTTGCTGCCGAAACAAATTCAGCAGGCATTCACCTGCTGACTTCTGCGCTTACTGGTTAATTAGATGACACTTTCATGTGCTCTGCAAATTCCCCTGCAGCTCCAAGTCCCTCATTCTGGACAGAAACTGATTTTCAAGGTATGGAATCATGTCCTCATGACCCTAAATAGGCGCAGTGTCAGTACAGCCGCCTATAACTCCCTGAGAGATCTAGGTAATGGTCCTCTTTCAAAGGCTAATCTGCCTGGGGGCTTGAAGCCGGAGGACTAAATACCAACATAAAAAGAGAGCAGTGCAAATGTGTGAAGCCACCCACGTTCTTTCAGGAACACACCCAAGTCCATAGCCTCAAGTTGAGGGAAAGTTCAACAAAGAAGAACGAAAACTGCCAGGGGGGAGGCTAAAAACACACGTTATAAACCTCGCAGGCACTGCTGCTTGACTGCAAATTACTCAATCACATAAGAGCTGGACACGTACCTGCATTCAAACCACTCTAAGTGGCATCAGTAGGGGCCTTAATTGCACACTAACATTGAACTAAACAAAATGTGGATTGAAACCACTTAGCAAAGCCCGTGTCCTTTCAGATAATCTCAGGAAATTGCAGAGCTATTCAGCTGGTTCCACATGTGTGTGAAAAGCATTAGCTGAAAAGCTCAAACGACGACACGTTCCACTGCAGGAGTACCAACACCCTAGCTGTGGTAGCCCCACGCCTCCATATTGGCGGGGGGGGGGGGGTCGAATCCCACCTAGGCCTGCACAATGTGTGATGTTAATATTGACATCACATGTTATGCACACGTAAATGTCGCACCGCGAGGACCGAGACAGTCAGCTGGGCTGGAATTGAAGATCCGAGATATTATGGTATACCATATTATCATAATACCATCCAAGCTTAGTTGAGATCATCAACAAGTTTGGTAAAACATTTTTACTCTGTTATAGGACACAAAACTATGCAAGAACAAAAAATTACACTAACAAGAACAAAAAATTGATAAATCTTTTCATGAAACATCCTGCTTATACACTTAAAACAGACCATTTCAAAAGGAGCTCTCTTGAACTTTAAAGATGTTAGAGCTCATGTTATAGATTGTCCCCAAAAGTCCCAAAAAGACAGCAACATCGACCCAGGCAAGGAAGGTTCCATGATTCAATGTATATATGCTGTAGACATGCACTGATACCGATATTCGGATCGGTATTGGCACCAATACAGACCTATTTGACAGATCGGGTATCGGCCATGCGTGACCGATCCACGTCCTATACTTACTTATTTAGTTTTTGGCAATCAATCACATGACAGCTCTTTCCCATTTTACATGTGTTTTTTTTTTTGCAGCATTCAAATCGAATGCTATCACTGCCCCTCAGTCTTTTTTAGTGATGCGCATGGGAAAGGTTTTTGGTTCCCGTTCCATTCCCGTTGGAGGGTTTCCTGTTCCCGTCCGATTTACCGCCAAATTTTCAAAACCCATTCCCATCCAGTTCCTGTGGGATGTCATTCCTGTACCGTCCCATTTCCATGAAAATTCAAAAAATCTTCTACCGTTCACGTGTTTTTCATATATTTCCGTTACCGCTTGTTTTCCATGACCAGAGTGGCAGATATTCAGTCATAGTGATCAAATTATGATTTCCTTTCACTGACTGACTTCTTATCGAGTCCAGGCATTCTGTTGGATAGGTTTTTCAGGGATAGAGATAGAAAACTACAACGAAATCACTGCAGCCACTTAGCTGTCGAATGCGCTGTGCTGCTTTCATTTTGCACAATCATCACCGTAGCCGAAAGTTACACAAGTATTGAGCCATCAGGAAGGGACACATGCAGGCATTGTAGGCGCCGTGCCATGTGTCATAGGCAAGGATTTTTGTTACCTGAACCTGGACTGTACTTTTAAAAACTAACAGATAAAAAGACGAAAGTAAATGCAATGCTTTTTGATTAGACTTCAGTTTTATTCTAGTATCATCATTCCCGTACACTTTACCGTTCCCGCCGAGACCCATTCCCGCCCCGTTCAGGTACCGTCTGGGCCTCCCACCATCGCGTCCTGTTTCCGTGAAAAATCTAAATTTCCATTCCCGTTCCCGTCCGTCCCCGCGGGAATTTCTGCCCATCCCTAATCTTTTTTGTTACTCAGTGGGTGTGAGTACAGTGCCTTCTGCCAACTGCGACGTCATGCGCATACCCTTCACAGTACGAGGAGCGTAATAAGATGTGACAATCTGGGAGTATTTTACGCTTTTAACAGAAACCAGTAGCACAACGAGTTGCAATCAATGTAAAATAAAGTTTTATGGTGGGAATAGCGTTTAATGGAAAATCCCATTTAACAAAGCGCACGAGACAAAAAGCAATGGATGATTAACTTAATTGGACTTTGCAAACTCGCTGCAGCTTGTGATACAAGAGGGGCTGCCATCGCAACAAAAATGTAACTGCGCTGATGCCAATAAGAGAAAAACTGTGTTAAAATTGTAAGCATTCGCCACTTGTGTATACTTGCTTTAAGAATATTCATAATGAACTGCAAATGCCTCAAAAACGCTTTACAAACGAGGTTGAACAGTACATTATGTATGTTTGTAGTAGCTTAATTAAATATTTTTGTCATACATTTTTTCCATCTATTTACTAGCTTAAAAAATTTATATATAAAGTACACTTACCTAAAGGATTATTAGGAACACCTGTTCAATTTCTCATTAATGCAATTATCTAATCAACCAATCACAT
>JABFEA020000067.1:26432449-26461303 GCA_019775915.2 Cyphomyrus plagiostoma
CCCGTTGCTTCCGGGATAGGCTCCGGACCCCCCGCGACCCAATAGGATAAGCGGTTTGGATAATGGATGGAATGGAATGGATGGGTGACATAGCAGAGGGCAGCTAATTCAGCGCCCAGCTGAATGAACTGAATAACTCAGTGCTTGAGGGACAGTACCTTGCTCAGGGTACCTCAGTGTTGCCTTGCTTGTCGGGCATTCGAAATTCGAACCAGCAATCTTGTAGTTATAAGTGCGCTTCCCTAAACATTAAGGCACCATTGCCCAACTAATCGGTTGCATTGATAATAGTCAAAAACAAAAACAATTCACAAAGTTTGATTTTTTTTTTTTTTTTTTTTTTTTTTTTAAATTGCGTTTGCTGTATAAATTTTGTATAATGACATCGCCATCTATTATGTTGGTGTATTAAGCCTAGTTCATACTTCATTTTTCGGCCGAAAGCTGTTGAAGGATTTGGAAGTTGATAAACTTTCATATCTGTGACCTTAAGTGTTCAGGGTGTGATGGATTGTAAACTCCATTTTTCCTACAGATGGTCAGTTTAAGAGTTTACAAAGGATCAGGCTGTCCAAGAAAGCAGAAGGAAAATAGGAGAATCAAGAATTGCTTCCCATGGTTAAACTTGTATTGACAACAATAGGGCAGGGCGATATCCAAAAAATATACAATTTTTTAATGTAAAATAATTGGAATAAATATCACACAAACATGCGCATGTATGCACTAAATGGACTTTTTTTTTTTTTTACCAAAAGAAAAATGTGAAACATGGATAATCTGCAAGGTGGCGTTAAAGTATGCCGAGCTGAGGAGGGGCTTGCAAAGCAGGTCTGATCATCAGTTTTATTCTCTGTGGGAAAACAGTCGATCAGTGGGCTACATAATAAATATAATTTAAAAACATGTCCCTTGCGGTAAGCCCTAGCTGAAAACCACCATTATGACCTACGTTTACATGCACGGATACCTTCAGTTACTGCCTTTCTTTGTGTGTGGAATAAGCCTTCTTCCCTGACAAAGGAGGCAGTTGATGGTTGGTCACCAGCAGATATTAATACCAGGTTACTTGTATATCTTTGATTACAGATAATATCATCAAATTGCCCAGCCTTAGTGCTGGGGAAGGTGCTTCTAAATGCATTTTGTATTTCTTTGAGAGACCAACATGCTGAACATGTTTGGATTTTAGATATGGTGTGATCCCAACTCTGATCACCATTCTTGAGGAAACGTTGCAGCCGTTTTGACGCTGGTGTGAGAAACCTGTTAATCTTGTACTGGCCAGTTGCTGATCTTTCGGGAAGTGGCATGCACTAGCTCTTCAGGACATCTGAGTACGATGTCAGATACATGTTTTGTGTGTCGTTCATCCGAAAGTTTCAGGCGCTCAGTGTCTCTGCTTGCACTGTGAGAAGTGGTCGTGCCAAGAATGATTTCTTTGAGACCAAGGAAAGGCATAGCAGCTCACTGTGTACACGGCGAAGAGGTAAGACTGGGATGAGCTGTGTTAGCTTTGCTCGTCATCTCCAGTGCCTATTGGCAGCTGTAAAGCTCTTATTCAGCACAGGCATCCAGAACAGGAAGAAAGCCAAACCAGTCGAACCCCGCAGCCTTCAGCTTCAGTTAAAGTGAAGTGAAACCCTTCTTGAGAAGTGGTCAGAAAGTGGGTAGAGAAATCATTTTGTGGCATTGACTTTTTGGGATCTCTGCTGTTGATCCAAAATGCTTTGTTGACCGACGGCTTCCAATTAAGAAAAGACACACAGTTGTGTTGTGATGAAGAGTCTCTTCTCTTCGCTGAGTATTCAGGCATGATAAAGTATGGTATCCTTCTGTATGAGGGTGCCACTGGCGGCGTGCAGAATTGCAGGCACCCTGGTCGTAATGCAGTGACAGACCTGTGTGCAGAATTCCAGTACAGAACAAAATTAAAATTAGACTGGGGCAAAATGTTGTTTGTCAAGCACAAGTGGTACCAAGTCTTTAAAATTGTTTTTGGCACTTATGTTGAGAAAAAAAAGAGAATTTAATAACGCTCTTAATGAAAGAATGTTCCTGTTAGCGCTGCTGTGATATTGCTGTAGGTGGTAATGGAGTGCCTTTTAAAATATTTTTTGTATTACTATTTATATTTTAATTGGCCCAGCAGTGATGTCTCCGTGGGAGTCACTGGGCTGGAGCTTAGGTTGTGTGGTTGATGGGTAACCTCGCCGTTTCTCACAACAGGAGATCAAGCCTCACTACAGCCATGGATACAGCGAGAGTACGACCCGTAAGAACCACGCGGAGGACTACAGCTCCTGGGACATCGTCAAAGCCACACAGTGAGCGTCTCCATGCGTCTTTCGGGTCTCCCTTAAGGTGGCACTATACATCGAACATATCGGGAAGAAGTCCGTGCTTGAAAACGCCAGTGCCACCTTATGCTTATGCAACCCTAGAAGGCGCCGAACTTTTAAGGCGCAGCAGATTCACACACAGGGAGCAGATAATCGAATTGCTGCGAGCGTGGGGAATATTTCAATGAAGATGACGACGGCACTTTTAAAACGGTTGTTGCTCTTTCTCTCATCGACCACTGTTGGTTTGATGCTAGCAGTACCACAGACACAACAAGTTAAACGGCACCCATGGTTACACACTAATTAACCACATGCGTCCCACAGCAATATTACATGGCTGCAGCATTTTCTGTTTGCTACATAAATAAATAAACTAAATATATCGATTAAAGATATGCGTAGAGTGATGGATAGCATGCCGGTAACTGCAAAGTAAGTCCTGCTGACCAATCCATGATGTCATATGCCAAGCAATCGTGGAAAGCGGGTGAGTTCAGAACAGACAAAATGGTTCACTTTGAAGATCCTGCACAGGCGATGCACCAAAACTAATCACTGCTCATACAGTGTCCTGTTGCTAAAGTTATGTCAATTTTGGTCATTTTATGAGAACTATACCGCCACCTTTAGGCTGTTTTAATGTATTCTGCTTTTACTGAAATCCTTTTCTCTGCGTCTGTTTCATTTGGTCTGTTTTTACACATTGAACTCTGGGATTGATTACTCTAGTCTCTCTTTAGACATGCACTGCACAACTCTGTTCTCAGAAATATGGGTTTAATTTCCCAAAACTGAAAATTAAATCCAAAATCCAAAAGTCAGATTGTTTTCTTGTGGTCTTCCTAATAAATGTTTCAGTTTTAAGCGGTTCTGTGCTTAGCTTGCATGGATGCCTGTTGCCTGCTGTGACTGGCCCCACCACATCCCGCAGGTATGGGATCTTCGAGCGTTGTCGGGAGCTGGTGGAGGCCGGTTATGATGTCCGACAGCCTGACAAGGAGAACGTCACCCTGCTACACTGGGCCGCCATCAACAATCGGCTCGACCTGGTCAAGTGAGTCTCCTGGCGAATGTGCACACTGACATACACTCTAGCCAGTAACAACTGGCTTGGCTTGGTCCTGTGGGTCCCTTGGCAAATGCACATATAGCACATTGATTGGCGCTCTCTGATGTATCATGCACAGTCCATTCAGCAGTAAATCTATGATTGTGTGATCATAATGTTGGCTTGTGCTTAGTGTGACTTCTCCTGTACAACATGGCACAGTGTTATAAATACTTTCCCCATCTCTGCCTTGAACAATGACAAAAAGCCTCTCGTCTGACATTAATCTGCAACTTGATATTTCGGGAGTCTGGCCTGTTTACACGCTGAGCTCTGTTGGAGAGCTTTAGGACTAGAAGTAACTCTGAGTTCTTCTAACTGCTGGTTGGTCATACTTGTGCTTTAGAAACACCGTGGTCCTTTGTGTTAGCTACCTCACCTGCTAGATTCCACACCTACAAGGAGATGATGGTGCTGTAACCGGGTTCTGCTCCTCAAACAGCTTTGAGATGTTTATATAGTTTTGGTGCAAATACTGGAAAAAAAATGTTATGAGGTATAGCTCCTTTATGGGTATTTATGTTGTATTTCCTCAAATTATCACAATCAGATCTTATATTTTTCTGTGCCTTATGCAATATATCTTTTAATCTAAAATTAAGATAATGAAAAATAGCATTTTTACAAGCATATCAAGATAAATATTGGTCAGAGTTTAATCAGCGGCAATCACGCCTAGTTAAGGGTTAGTAGTGAAGGAGAATCGGCAAATTGGTGGAGCGGATGAGCTCGCTGCTCAGCGCTTAATTACACGTGTCAACGTGCAGTTCCTGACGGGTTGTCAAAACAAACCGGCTTCTTATTTAAGCACTGAATGAGAGTCGGATTACAATCTGGGTGCATACGCATCACCTGCTTTGCATGTCGGTACAGGTATTACATCTCTAAGGGTGCCATTGTGGACCAGCTGGGAGGAGACCTGAATTCAACACCACTGCACTGGGCCACTAGGTAATGCTTCTGCCATGCTCACTGCTTATATATAGTGTCAGGGGCTGCTTAATTAGGTGTCCCTAGGTAGGAGCAGGTGGGATCCCCTTCTGTCCATCAAGGGTTCACAATTTGGAGCTGCCTTTCTGCACGCTTGCAACGTTAAGTTTGTGTTATTGTGTTATTGCACTTATCTTACTGTTAAACAAATTAGCCCACTTTTTCTGGCCTCTCATTAACAATGTTTTTGGCAAACGAATTACCGCTCACTGTATGATTTTTGTTTATCACACATTATATGTGAATTCTCAACACTGTACTATATGAAAATCCCAGGAGGGAGGCTGGCAGTTGTTTCTGAGATGCTGGAACCACCATGAAATAATCAACTGGTGATTGAGTGTACATAACATAATCATGGTAGAACAAGGTATTAACTAAAACCTTCACATGGATCCTGAAGAGATTCTGGGACATTGAGGTCTTATGCCTTCTGTCTGACCTCCAATGCAAAAAGGGGGCTTCACTTTATTATGTAAACTTTTATGTTTATAAGATGAAGTATTAAGAAATTATTCAAAAGCCAAACAAAGACCCAAACAAAATGCAATATTCGCCTAGAGACTTCTAGATATTTTACAAGAGCTATTTGTTGTCTTGTTGAAAGACCATGAACCAGTGACCTTCATTTAATTTCATTTGTTCTTAACGAATAGGATACCTGCTGAGGTATTTCAAAATGCGACGTGTTTGAATCCCTTGTGTTTTTATTTTGAGTTGTCTTTGTAATGCCTCTTATGGGCATGTCAGAGAAGCAGTGTTTTACTGAAGTGCTGTTCACTTAGGCAGGGCCACCTGTCTATGGTGGTCCAGCTGCTAACGTTGGGAGCCGACCCGGCGCTCATCGACGGTGAGGGCTGCAGCTGCATCCACCTGGCCGCGCAGTTTGGCCACACCTCCATCGTGGCTTACTTCATCGCGAAGGGGCAGGTAGGCCTCTGTCCCCCACCTCCCCAGACAGCTCCCCTCGCAGGCTGACTGACACGTACACAGTGCGGTCAGCTGAATGTAGGTGTGCTGGTAGTGAGCTCTGACACAGCCACCCCGAGGAGGGAAACGCATTTTCAAAGAATGACTGAGACTGTATACCAAATGGCAGCTCTAATGACCGATAGCCTTCCTGCTCAAAAGTTGCTGTGAAAAGTTACAAAATAAATGCTGACTAAAACAGGATGCTTAATCCCTTTTAATCTCCCTTTCACCTTCTGAAGGTTTTCTGTAGTTACATTGGCTGTTAGTCCTATAACACTAATACCCTGCTATTTATGTCATTGTGTAGCGTTTTTGCCTTAGTCGTATTGTCCACAAGGAGGTGCTGCAGCTTTTCTTTTTGGTATCAATGTCTAGCTTTTGATGTACCTTGTTGGATTTCCTGCAGTGTTTCTAAACCTTTAACACCCTCTCATTTCTGTCTTCCTGCTAAAAGGATGTAGACATGATGGACCAGAATGGAATGACTCCATTGATGTGGGCAGCTTATAGGACACACAGGTATGGGTGTGTGTGTGTGAATCTTTAAAACAACCGACATGTGTGGACAGAGACAGTCTTGGTAAAGAGATGGTGCCACTTTTGTATTATTTTATTATGTCAGGTGAGGTGACTTATGTACCCCCCCTCCCTTACTGGACCCTCTGTGATGACATCACAGGTTGTTTATGCATTCTGTGGTCACTTTTCCCCGCAGCGTCGATCCTACCCGGCTGCTGCTCACCTTCAACGTGTCCATCAGCCTCGGTGACAAGTACCACAAAAACACAGCGCTGCACTGGGCTGTGCTCGCAGCCAACACCACAGTCATCAGCCTACTGCTGGAGGCCGGCGCCAATGTGGACGCACAGAACATCAAGGTGAGTCGGCCTCTTTGGACTGCAGGAGCACCCACAGTGTAGATGGCTCCAGGCTTTATTCCCAGGCAGTGCAAGGTGAGAGATCCCAACAGGCGTCCACTACGGTCGATCCCGACGGGCGTCCACTACATTCCACACCAAGCTGAGCTACTTGTGTTAATGTGTAAAAACAAAAGCACCTGTAGAGCACCTGAAATAGTTATGAGGTGCGTATCGTGACGCCCATAAATTGGTAATCTGTGTAAAATCGGAGTACCCATATATTTATTAAATCCTGATAGCGGAGCATAACACATACTACCGTTTTGGTAAATCATGGAAGCAATAAGCACAGAAGTTATGGTGATGAAAGGGAGAACTCAGCAGCCACAACCTCTTTTAAAGGGAGATATTATAGTTAAACTAAAAGGTGTTGGAGATGTCAGTACTTTTTCAGTTTAAAGTCTGACTCACTGTTTTTGGTAAATATATTCACACATTTTCTTTTATGTAGTATCTGGTTTTGTTTCGGTCTTAGTTTTTGATGCCCACTCTGATCCCAACAAGTCCAGCGCTCACGAACACACACCAGCATCACTTACGGTAGAAACCGTAAACACCCCTATTTTTCATAACCTATTTACATGACTAACACAAACCTTATTTCCAATATAACAATGACTACATTATTTAATTAAAAATTAAATTACAATATAATATAAATTTGATTGAAATACTATTTTCATCTGACCAGTAGGGGGTGCAATTGCACCCCTAGTAAATTTGCCTGAGGCCCAGAGTCTTTCTTTGGAGCTGCTTGTATGTTACAAAAGGCTCAGAGTGACTTCTTGAATGATGCCTATACATGTCCAGTTTTCTGGCGTTCACTGTACAAGCCTCTCCAGACACCAAATAAAATAACATCAGAAGCTACGGGGCAGGCCGTGCTGTAAGGGACACACGAGGGATCTGTGATATGGCCGGTTTCGCTGCACACTGTTCCTCACTCTGCCTGCGTGTGCTCCCGTGGCTCTCAGCCGGCTTTCCGCCCCGTGGCCGGTTCAGCGACCACAGCGGAACCACCCACTAAGCACAAGCTGTCCTGACGTGTGCGTGTGTGTGCGTGTGTGTGCGTGTGTGTGCGTGTGCGCGCGTGCGTGCGCGCGTGCGTGCCTGACTGTGCTCCCAGGGAGAGACGGCTCTGGACCTGGCCAAGCAGCGAAAAAACGCCTGGATGATTAACCACCTGCAGGAGGCGCGGCAGGCCAGGGGCTATGACAGTCCCTCCTACCTGAAGCGGCTGAAGGCGGACAAGGTGCAGACCAGCGCGCGTGGAGAACCCTCGGGTCACTCCTGACAATTATACATGGTTTTTCATGAATGGCCACTAGGGGGCGAACATCAAACTTCTTCTAAATATATAGGTTCAGAATGACTCCTCTTTTAGCAGCTAGCTTGGTTAGCAACCATTTTTCAAATATGACGGTAACAAACGTCCAACCAGTGTGCATTTGCGACCGAATTTCATACGCCTGACAACAACGCACACTGGATTGAGAAAGAGCTTTGAAGTAGAATGTCGTTAAAAATGTACATAGAGGTAGTTGAGTATGGAAGACTGGAGTAAAGTTGTAAGCACAGTCGCGGTCATACCTAGGCTACCGCGCTTTTTGCTTAGGGAGAGTTTAATTTAAAGACCCATCCACCGGTCAGAACTCGGTCGCTAAACAGGGAGTGGTCACGTTTGTGATATAAAGATAAAGTGCACTCTAAGGGATTCTGCTCGGGTAGGTGAGGGTGAATGTGTCCCCATCTGTAAGCTCCCCACTCACAAGGTGCCGCTTCAGCTTGTTCTTTCTTAGCTGTTAAGCTCTGACCCCACTTGGGTCCTGATGCTGCAGTTTTTCTCTGTCTCCGAGGAGCCGTACGCTTGCCGAAAAAAGTGTATTTCGTGACTGAAGCAGATTTTTCAGGGTTTGTGTTGATGTGGCTTGTGCTTACAGTCATTGTTCTCCTGCCCTGAGGAACTTATCTATAAACTGGTTTTGCTCCAAAGTGGTGGTAGTCTTTCTCTGTGGCAGTGGCTTTCACCCCCATATTAGATGAATAGTTCTTAATCTTGAATGATCTGTTGCTCCTCTCAGGAAAGTGCCTGTTAGGCTCAAAATGGCCCCCTACTCTGATTTCAGAGGAGCGAAACTGAATAGCTACTCATTAAATGTATTACTGCAGACATCAACCTGTTTCACTTTCTCCATGACCTCCGCAGAATTTCAGGCAGAAGGTGATGCTAGGGACCCCCTTTTTGGTCATCTGGCTGGTGGGCTTCATCGCTGATCTGGACATAACTACCTGGCCCATCAAGACCTTGATGTATATAGTCGTGTGGATCATAGTCCAGCTGCTTTCCCGGTATGTCATGGACGCCGTCCTCTGCTCCTCTCTGTTTTCTGATTCCTTAACACATCTTCAGCCCAATAACAGCAGACACTGCTTTCTCCTGCAATTGCAGGTCCTTCTTCGACCACTCCATGCACAGCGCCCTTCCCCTGGGCATCTATTTGGCCACCAAGTTCTGGATGTACATGACCTGGTTCTTTTGGTTCTGGAACAATATCCTTTTCTTTGGAGGGCGCTTGTGTTTTCCTACGCGCTCCTCTGGCAGACGTCATCTGGCCAGAGCTGCGGTCTCTCAGCGTCTGTAGTCGCCCCTTCCATGGAGCTAGGCAGCTATGGCTTCTCAAGCACAATATGCAATTGTTTCCCAGCTCCTTCACCAAGCCAGTTGCTAAAGATAAGCCCATGCAGGAGGTGTATTGGCATTCATCACGGGATAATCAGATGTGACATGTAGAATTAAGCGGGTCAGGAGTCCATGATGTTGGCGGTCATCACTGCTCATTGGCTGTGATGAGAAACCAAGCTAAAGTACATCATCTCATTGACAGTTATACTATAGACAGCAGAATATGACTTGTGGTAAAATCAGTAAATAGGGTAGCACAAAATGCTGTCAAACTAGTTTTTTGTTCTATATACCTTTTAAAAGATTGTTACAGAAGATGATGGGCTCTCAGCCAGAGAGTGTAAGCAGAATTAGTTGTTCTAAAAGCTTTTCTGCAGATTTCTGCAGGTACCTTCACAGCTTTGTTCGCAGGTATCCTCCTGTGTGCAGCAGACGCTCCCACGATGAGCTTGGCCCATTTGCGCACTATTCCTGCCTGGTCCTCAACCACCATGCAAGGGGAGGTCTGTTAGAATAGCCCCCACCAGCAGGGTTTCCACCTACTCTCCATCCCCTCTGAAATTGCCCGCTGACAGCTGTCTGTTAATATGTGGATTTGGTTTCGATTCCGCAGCGCCTAGTCGCATAAACCACAGTCGTGTCTGAAATGCTAAACCTCGCGGCAAAAGCAGTGTACGCCACTACCACTGCACCGGGATCCGCTGGGATCCGCTTTGTGTGGAACTTGTCATCGGGCTGGCAAAATCTGTTGCCGAAACCTCGAAAATGGCATCCAGAGGGTGTCGGAATACCTCTGGTCTGTTCCCGTGTAACAGGATTCTTTGGAGAAGCCAGACTAAGGTGGCCTCCCCTCCTCTCCCCTATGGGGACTCTGATCTGAGAAGTTTTACAGTGGCTGACATCTCTCCAAAATAACTTTAATCGGAGATGGAGTGTCTTCTGGCAGGGAAGGTTGTAGACTGCCTACTTAGACAGCTTTTGATTTTTTGCATCGGATGTCCCACACGTTCCACATTTTGTACTGGTTGAATCACATTCATTTTCACTAAAACGCAGGCAGGTTCTCGTCGCTGACTTACCCCTTGCCGTGGCCCATGAGCCGTGCTCCTTCCTACATTTCCCGCTGTGACGGACTGGCACAGAACCTGCCCATATTCTCATCGCACATTAGTTGAGCTCTTTGATTGCTCCTTCAGACAAGTCATTGTGCGGCCATTGACGTTTCGGTGAAAGCACTCTCCTGCTGTAATGTGAACACCCTTCAGCAGGTGACCTCCATCTCTCCTCTCTGTGCCCAGTAATGATGTTACTTTTTCCCTGGACACTCGAGCTGATAATGGCTTATGCCGCCGCATTTGTAGATATTATCGTTGTAATATCTAAAAATACCACCAACGATCGTCTTTTGTCTAGAGAGTATTTCCTGGTGCTCATCTGCTGATTCTGATCTTTTCCCGACTTTTAGAAATGAGATCTTGGTCCACACGCCATCTGTCAATTTGACAGGAAGCCGCATGGAGGTCAGTTTTAATATGACAGAGACTGAAGAATGTGAGCAGAATTTCATACCAGTACTAAGAGTATGGGCAGGTTAGAAATGGCAGAACCTAACTGCATGTCTTTGGGGTGGAAGAGGAAAAGGTGGCAGTGAGAATCGAACCCTTAACAGTGGCCCCTAGGTGGGGTTAAGTGATACAGTTGAATGTTTTGATTGGTATGTTTTGCTTCATTTGCTTCGGTATTTTAGCTATTCTTCAGCTACTATGTTACTATGATTTTTCTGAATGTTATGACCAGCCACAGGAAATCCCTTCAACATGCTCTGCATCGCCAGCTACTTCCAAAAATTCCCAAAATTGCAATATAAAAAGTAATTGGCCACAAGGGGGCAGTCTTACCACAAGAAGTCTGTTTCTCACCCCCACAAGACACACTTTACCTTTCTGTACCTTTTAGCTGTGTTCAGGGTCACAACATTATAATGTGATAAATCACATTTTAGTGTGATACATTTTGAGTTGTTGGGTGTGAACTCCCAATTAAACTGTTTTCCAGCTGGAAAGAGTGATGGAATTGTTGCCGTCTCTCTTTAGCAAGATGAATGACTTTTTTTTTTTTTTATTCTATGTTTGTCATTTGTCTTGGATTTGCATAGTGCATGGATTCGGTCCAAAGTGAGGCACGTTTCCGCCATGACATCTGTGGACCTGTGCTCCTTCAACAGCTTTTCGTTAGTGTCGTAAATGCTTTTTCGATCTTTTAAAAGGCCCGGGGGGTGTTTGGTGGGTGTATGATGTCATCTACAGGCTGAATGCAGGTCTCCCCTGTCAGAAGAACGAGGTCACATCCCGCCTGTTGCCTTGACTAACCCAGACTGGAGATGACAGTAGAAAGTAAAGCTGCATTTAATTTTTTATTCTCTGTTCAGAGAGAGAATGGCCTGCTGACATCTGCTCCAGCAGTCACACAGAGCAGATGCAGAGGTATGCAGGCCATTAACGGCTCTCTGTCTTTGCGGATCATTTCCTTAATACACCCCACATCTTCCCTTTGTTACCGTCCACCTGCCCTTCCTGCTGAACAGCCTCGCGCTGTTCTACAACTTCGGAAAGTCCTGGAAGTCGGACCCAGGGATCATCAAGGCCTCTGAGGAGCAGAAGAAGAAGGTGATGTGCTGCTGAAAGTTTTCATCCCAAAAAACACACACACACAAAAAGCCAGGCTTTTGAGGGAGGTTGGCTGTCGCTTCTCTGCTGCCCTAATTTTTCAGCTGCGACCATGGCTGTTTTGATGAGAAGAGAATTTTAGTCCCAAGTCCAGGGGCATTAAGCATCAGGTGGTCAGAGCTTGTTTGTTACTGCACGTTGATCTATTCAGATTGTTCCTGAAATCCCGGTCCCCGATTGTTAGTATTGATGAGCATGCTATGAATTCATATATAGTCCTGTTTCCCCCTACTTCTTCAGGACAAGAATAAGAAAAATGTAGAGTGATTTTTAGTGAAATGGAAAAGACTCTTCCACGAGAAATATGGTTATTCAACTGTGGTCTAACTATGTGTCTTTCCAACTCTCTAGACAATTGTTGAACTGGCAGAGACTGGAAATCTGGATCTTAGTATTTTCTGTAGCACCTGCTTGGTAAGACACTCATTTTCTATTGTTAAAATAAAAAGTTCCTTGTTTTTGCTGACTTTAGTAGTATTGTTGAAAATATTGACTATCCATTGTGTAGTACCGTATTTTCCGCACTATAAGGCGCACCGGATTATAAGGCACACCTTCAATGAATGGCCTATTTTAAAACTTTTTTCATATATAAGGCGCACCGTATTATAAGGCGCATAGGATAGAAGCTACAGTAGTGGCTGGGGTTGCGTTATGCATACACTAGACGGAGCTGCGCTAAAGGGAATGTGAACAAAACAGTCAGATAACTCAGTCAAACTTTTAATAGAATACAAACCAGCGTTCTGACAACTCCGTAACAGGTAGTGCAACATTTTTATCACGTAGTGGAGGGCAACTTTTCCTCGATTCAGTAAACACGTAAAAGAAAGTCTGATACCGTTACGGTAAATCAAACGTTAATGCAATCACAATATAGTAACTCTCGAAATGGTGCAAAGCAATAACAATATAACAATAACTCAACGTTGTTCAAACGTTAATGTCCATATTCACAATATGACCAACCTTGTTCAGCTGTAAACACACAAAAGAAACGTAAATTTCACTTTATCAGTTCATTCCTCATCAACGAATCCCTCATTCTTCTTCAGTGTCCGAATGGAACAGTTGGGCGAATATGGCATCCAACATGCCCGGCTCAGTCTCGTCTACGCTTTGCGCAGTCATATATCCCAGCATGCACCGCGCGCTACTTCTTCTACGGGAGAAAATTGAGTCGGCAGCTGCTTCCCGTGGTTGCGAGACCTGTTGCGGCTCAATATTGATCCATATATAAGGCGCACTGTTGGCTTTTGAGAAAATTGAAGGCTTTTAGGTGCCTTATAGTGCGGAAAATACGGTAAATGGATTTAAGCTGAATTTTGTGATTTAACTTTGTTGTTGTCTTACAGAATCACAGTCAATGTTACATATAAAATTTGGCTTTGAATGTCTTGTGGCATTAGTTTCAATGGTACACTGCAATTTTTAATATTTGTTTATTGCCTCTCCGCACACAAACAGATACGGAAGCCCGTGAGGTCCAAACACTGTGCCGTGTGCAACCGCTGCATCGCCAGATTTGATCACCACTGTCCCTGGGTGGGCAACTGTGTGGGTAAGTGGGTAAACTTAACCCACCGGCTCTCACCCCCAGTGCATGGTGGCAAGAGGTCAGGAGCAGAACCGGTTATCGGAAGGAAGGATTTAAGAAAATGAGAAGTAAATCTGCAAGGATTTGTTATTTCCAAAGTACTTTTGAAGTTGTGAAATTTTGGGAAATTGGGAAATTTTGCCATGACTTGTTTGCCAGGAACACAGCCTCAGCTCCTCGAGTTTGATAAAGATGGCCATTTATATCCGTTGCCTGGTGTTGGCAGACATCCATATGAAACTGGAATGGTGAGGTAGCCATGCTGTACCAGGGGATTAAAAAAAAAAAAAAAAATCTGTTTTCGTCTCCATGGAGTCCATTGTCCGGTTACATTGCTCAATTCTTGTCATAATGGGACTATGGACTCCTACTAGAATATTGTTTTGTATGACGCACTCCATCCATTTTAAATCGGTTTTGACTTGTAACTAAGTTGAAATTGATCTGAAATCTGAAATTATTTATTTGGGTCTAAAAGCCCTTGGTGGATATGCCCCCCCCCCAGTTGATACTGCAAACGGCACACCTCCCTTCAAGCTGTCCACAGATTGCATTGATTCTGCTGTTGCTCCTGTAGAATGGCGACACTAATCACGCCTGCTGTGTCCTGTGTCACCAGGGAGCGGGAATCACCGTTACTTCATGGGATACTTGTTCTTTCTGCTCTCCATGATCTGCTGGATGATCTACGGCTGCATCTGCTGTATGTGAAGTTTGTCACTCTGAATTGCTGGGCATTCGCTACCAGCGAGTGCTGACAGATAAGAATAACCCATCGAGATTCTTTTGCAAACGTGGTTCCTAATCGAGCAGCAGCAGTAATATTCGCGTGTGGCCCCTCACAGACTGGAGGACGCACTGCCCCACCAGCTACGCCAAGGACGGCTTCTGGACCTACATCACACAGATCGCCACCTGCTCGCCCTGGGTCTTCTGGATGTTCCTCAGCAGCATCTTCCACTTCATGTGGGTGGCCGTGCTCATCATGTGCCAGACTTACCAGGTAAGCTGCTATTTTTAGACCAGCTAAGATTTCCTGGCTGATCTTTTCTGAATCTTCCTCATATGCACTGCGGCTTATGATAGGCACAGGCATTTATAAACCTGGACGGAGGTTTATAAATGCTGAAGAGTCCAACAGTTGACCATGTGACCGCCCTCTCTCCTGCACTCAGATTGCATGCCTGGGCATTACCACCAACGAGAGGATGAATGCCAGAAGATACAAGCACTTTAAGATTACGACGACGTCCATCGAGAGCCCTTTTAAGTGAGTGAAACCCAATCCTGACTCTCCTGTGTCTGCTCCCAGATGTTTACCAGTAATCACCAGTGAACTGGTAGGGAAATATTTTATAGTGTTATGTTCTGTGCCTTATTATAAGGCCTTTTGTCATTTTCAGTGTTCAGTCTTGCTCACATTGCCACACATGGTTCTGATTCCGGTTCCTAAAATCTTTCTCTCAGCCATGGTTGTGCACGGAACCTCATAGACTTCTTCGAGTACCGTTGCTGCGGCCTCTTCCGGCCCGTGATCGTGGACTGGACCACGCAGTACACTATAGAGTACGACCAGACGTCCGGCTCTGGCTACCAGCTGGTGTAGCCCGGCTGGGACCTGGGCATCCTGTCAGGGCGTGGCTGCATCCCGGGGACAGTCGTCCTGCGTTTGGGATTCACAGAGACTGCATGCTGTTAGAGGGACACGCCCACACCAGGCCCATCAGGACACGACCTCTCCTTCCCCACTAGCCGAGCCCCTGTCACCCTGACACGGACAGAGTACGTCCGACAGAGGGGAGAGGAGATGCTAACTGGGGAGTTATGGTGGGAATGGGGGGGTTTGTTCTTTAAGTGTGGGTCTTATGTTGCATCGTGTGCAACAGGGTTCCATCACAGTCTCTGCTTCGTTTTACCGTTCATGTTTTCTTCCTCCGTTTTTAAAAGCATATTTATGTTTTGAAGCTTTACTGTTCCATATATATAAAAAAAAAAAAAAAGTACTAATGTCTTAAAAAGACTGATCTCAGAAATGGCTTTGTGGGTATTTCTGGGACTGCTCTGTCTCAAGCCATGTCTGCAATCACCTGAAAGACTGGGCAGCTTTTCCTGTCACGAATGTGAGTCGATACAGTGTTCGGAAATGGAGCTTTGGAGCCTCATCATAACTCGTTGATGCTGTCGCGTATAAGGAACCTATATTCCCAGAACTGATGTGATGCTGGTATATTTATTTGTAAGGCTATTTATGAATAAGATGTGCTTCAGTCGGGGTGGCACGGTAAACAGTTAGTTATTTTAGGTTTTATCATCCATGCATTTTGATGCAGCCACATCCTTGATGCAGTTTATATTAACGGTGGATGTTAAAGATGCGTAACCTTGCAACATTGGAAAGTATACATGTATTTTTTTTTTTTTTTTATCTGGGACAGTCAAAGATGGCAGTTCATGAGTACGCCTCATTCCAAGTTGTTTTTTTTGTCTCTTTCCGAGACGTTGCACTGATTTTTGCCTAATTTTCATTGATGGAAACTGTCTGTTTTAATATTGTCTTTTTTTATTGTTATTGTTATTTCTGGCTTCCAAGAAACACTCCCGTTACGGAGATGAGCCCCTGGGTTTTGCCCAGTGCTGTCATGCCACATAAGCAGCACCGGCGCAGCAGGAGTGTGAAGATCCCGTTGTATATATGAGACTTAGGTCCCCTTACTGTGATTTTTTTAATGTTTTGTTTTTTGAACGTTAATGGAAGCTGCTTGTTTTGTTTTATTGAACCAAACCCTGGTTAAATGAATGCTGTAAGCTTCCAGTGCTCTGGGATCCCGCCTACCGCCCTGGTTGCAGGTGGGGGCCCATACTCTTATCCTCCCTAGAGGGAGCCACATGTCTGTACATAGTGAATGTTTACGGTGTTTTTGTTTTTTTTTTTTTAACCACGGTGTCAGAGGGTAGCGGGTGTCAGGCAGTGACTTGCAGGCATGTAATACTGTATATGAATGACATATTTGGGGCGTGAGGGGAATGAAAACTAAAAGTAAATTGTTTTTATTGTTCTGTGTTCCTCTCTATAGACCTGTTCCAGGAGGTAGCAATAGGAAGGACCGATTTTAAGAAAATGCTTGGTTTAGAACACAGACCTTATCCTGTTCCGTGGCTGCTTCAGCCGTCCTTGTGCACTGATTCAGGGGATTTTACTGAAATTTGAGGGCAGGAATGGGGGGTGGGGAGCTGAACATGATGTCATTTGGCCCATTTCCTGTGGCCTTGATAGGACCGGCTAGCGACAGGGCTATCAGCGAATCGGGTTTAAGTGTAGATACGTTGTATGTATGTTCTGGTGTTTGTCACACCTGTGCTGTAAAGCACATTGCAGTATCTTTCCTTGTGCCCATAACACCTTGAATTTCATGGTTGGGGCACCAAGATTTTAAGGTTTTCTTTCATGTAACAATATTGTTGTAACAACGTTCATCTCCTCTCTCGATGGAATAACGCGTTATGAGACAATTGCATAAAACAGTCAAGTGTTTTGTTGGGTCACGAATGCTGTTTCTTCAACATCACACGTGCTTGCATTCTGCCTGCCTGCAGCCGTTATCAGTAAGAATCCCCGCAGAAAAGTTACACACACACACACAGCCACCTGCCATGAAAATGCCCTAAAGTAGCCCATTCTATCAAACTTTCATATAAGAGCTCAGTTGTGTGTCCCAGAGTTCTGCAATGGACACCTTCCTCTGCTTCTCCCCTGTGTATCTTATTTTAATAAAAATCAACAGCTGCCAGTTTGGAATTTTTATGAATTATTCATCAATTATCTGTTCTGTGACTGTGAGGTGATTTAATTTTGTTTTTTAATCATGTTTCAATCAGGAGTCTGGATATGAAAAAGTACCCCGTACAAGTAAACCGGCCGTGTACACACAAATTCTGAAGTTAAGACAAGAAGCCAACCTGATTTTTTTTTTTTTTTTTATTCTTCAACGGAAATGGAAAATTTCTTGAAGGAAGAAACGCAGCAGTTGAATGATACTGTGATCTGGTGCCCTCGGTGATGGCGATCGGCTGGCTTCCTCACTTGGCGTGCAGGAGGGCCCCTGCTCCCTGGCCGTAGCCAAAGCCTTTCGGCCCAAAGTTCTTTGCATAACAAGCTGGAGAGGAAGCATACAATGCAACAGTTTTGGAAAGGAGGCTTGTTGTAAAAGACCTGGATGCTTTGAGTAACCATGGTGATTGTACCCTATTTGCAAATATCATTCCTGGAGACTATGGAGCCCTTCGCAGGCATCTGGGTCAGTGGACCCTCAAATTCCAGATGAAAAACATTCTTGAGAGTTTTTGTGGCACAAATTCAATTCCTCTAATAGAAACCGCACTTCATGTTGATTGTGACCGCTCTGAATAGCAGCGTTCCCACACGGAAACGACTATGTTAATTCATGGACTCTACAGTGATCTGCAGATCACTGTAATGTGTACACATCAAACAAAAGCTTTGAGGAAAGACGCCAGCTGTCCTGAGCTATGTCGTGATCTTCCTCACTGGTTTACCGTTTCAGTAAAATGATGCATTTGCTTAGAAATCTAATTACTCCCATAATTCTCTGATCTTCATTCTCAGCTGTCACTTTCATATTAACTACATACAGCATATCTCTTACAATGTATGAACAAGCCACTAACCAGCTAACGATAAACCTTGATATCCAAACCCCACTATGCAAACAGTACATGGACCCCAACTACAATCACAGACGAGTAGACTGAGTACCTTTATTCACTCAAGTCCAACAAGAAATTCATGAAGACTACAACTGGAAATGGCTGTGTGCATGACGAAGATGATCTGATAGGGTTCTTTTGTCGGGCTTCTTCCTGCTTCTTTATTGAGGTCACATGTCAGCTGCCCCTGAATTTCCTCTCCGTTATTCAGATCATAGGCTTAAAGAAACCACGTTGGGGGGGGGGGCTCACCTTTACAGTAAATCTCTCCTCCTTTATCCGTCTGCGTGGTGGATTCCAGGCTCTTGCCACACTTGGCACAGCGGAAGCAGATTCGGTGCCAGCGCTACACATTGGGCACAAGTGTGACAGAGAGATTCCAGCGTCAGGATCGCTGCACAACACACACTCACTCTCCGCAGGCGGTTATGTCTTTGTTCATACTGGTTACGCACAGCCTCTCAGACACAAAGGAATGTGGCAAACCAACCAGTCACTGCAGGAGCTGATTCTCTAAGTCAGCTGGGACTGGCCCTGGCCTGGACAGACCTCTGTGCAGACTTAAGAACCTGACAAACCAATCAACTTCTTAGTTTTGCTATTCGTCCTTCACTTACCCTGCTCCTTTGACACTAACACCATTAGAAATACACACTCACCTTCATCTGCACCACCGGTGACTCCCTACACATTACCCAATGGTTAGGTGAGGGGGGTGTGGTCAGCTACACATGTGCTATACATCACGCACCTCGAATGGAGAGCTACACATGATACCCAGACCAGCAGCACTTCTTCCTCTTTCACTCCACATGCTTTGGGACCATCTTTGGTTTCTGGATGTATGTATATATACCAGGGCCCACGTCTGGGCAACTTTGGGAGTATCATTAAGAACGAAGTAATGAAAAATCATGGAAAAAAATGTTGACACGAGCAGATAAAAAATGATTAATAAAAGCCAGAATTATATCCATGTTTTTAAAAAAACTATGAGCTTTTCGAAACCAAACGAAGAAGAGTCCATGACCTTGTGTCCTTCCCCCGTTTTTCAAATGCATTCCACAGTTCATGTTGTTTAGGACTTGAGTATCATAAGCCCTGTTTATAAAGACCACGAGACTTTGAGCATCACCTTCCTTCAGTTTATGCCCATAATTAAACCCAGCTGACACCCCCTCCCCCCCCCCTCATGCCACAAGCTCCCGCCTGCACAAAGGGTAGGAGACGACGGCTTGGTTTTCCCCGCCTCACCTTGCCAGCCCCCACTACCTTCTCTGCAGCATAGACAGGTTCCCCGCACCGCGCGCACTTCTCCAGCCCCCCGAACTTCTGGGCAAACTTGGAAGGGTTGGGGCTGCTTGTAGGCCGACAGCTCGGGCTCCTCGGTCGACAATGGGAAGGCGGAACAGCACAGACGTTAACTCCTGTGGGGCTAGCTGGTCCCCGGAGGCGGCTGAGGCTGGGAGTGTGGCCTGACGCAGGGGCAGCTGCCCGCCTGTCTGAGACCTGAATAGGCCATATTGTGCCGCGCTTGAGGAAGATTAAGGTCAGCAGTGTAGCACAGGACTCCACATTACATAATGGGGTCTTTCATAACATTCATCACCTGACACCCGGGTTCTAATCCCAGAAAACAGGCCTGGGGTGATATGACTGTCTGCTCCCAAACAATATGTGACCCTTAACATACACCTAGAATGTATATAGAGATGGGGCCACGGGCGCAGCATTTGCCCAAGGTTGAAAGTTGATTGGCCCCCAGAATGCCCCTTCCCCTGTCACTCACTGATTCAAAACATCTCATTGGCTAATGACAAATTTGACCCCACTGTATGAATTATGGCCCCTTTTATGCCCCCCTCTTCTTAATAAATCTGATGCCTCAAATCAAGACAAGGAGAAACTTGACTCAAACTGTCAGTCCAAAAGGGAGAAGCATGTAATCATACATTGACTCACGCTTTAGAAGCTAGAGCTGAGTTACCTGAAACAGACCCAGTGAAAGCCTTCCTCCCCAGTGAGATAATGGTCAAACTCACTTTTCTGATCTGATCCCGAGCCTCTCTCCCCTGTCCGTGTTGAGCGTCCCAGCCCCCTGGCCATAGCCATAACCCTTGGGGCCGTATTTCTTCCTGTAGCAAGATTTGCAGTAGATCTCCTTGTGGTGGATGGCTAGTGTGGTGCTGTCTAGGCCTTTCCGGCAGACCACTGCAATCGATCACAGACCAGGTTAAACGATGCACCCAGTAGGCACTCTGCAGAATGACTGTGACACAAGGTACAGAGAGTGTAGTAGATTGAGCTTCATGCAAAGTACAAAGTACAGCTCCTAGGCCAAATAGGGTGCACCCCTTTGTTGTTCTCTCTGTGGTCTGGAATACGTTCTAGCCCCTCCCCCATGACCAGAGACTACAGATGAAAACTAGCCTTTTGGCTAACTCTGACATATTTAAAGTAATGTTGCTAAAATCCACTATCCCTGTCAAATAAACCAATAAACAAAGACTCGTGTATGGGATAGACTCTCCGGTCTAGGATAGGCTTGAGTCTCTAGGTAATGACCATGCATGGTTGTTGGAAGTAAATGGTTGGAATATGGCAAATGCTAAATTACTGTTAGTGTCCCAGTCAGATGGAGGCACTGGGCCTGGTTAAACACCAACCCTCCCCAGCCACACTCACTGCAGAGGAAGCAGCATCTGTGGAAGCTCTTGCCGTCGCACTGAACTTCCTCGGCGTGGTACACCATCCCCTGGCAGGCCGTACACTTATTACCCCCACCCCAGTTTGGCATGGTGGAACTGGGGGGGGGGGGGGGGACAAGAATCGATGCATAAATAAATACATACACCACATACTGGAGAAGAAAGTATGATTCTTCCACGTTTCTGCAAAAAGAAAATATATAGTTAATAATAAATAACATCAATAAATGTATTAGGGATCATCATAACCTACCTGTGACAAAGACATGTAATGATATAATTAGGCCATGTATATGTACACCCTAACCATAACTCCACATTTCCACGTATAATTTTACGTGTTCAATGGCCTCTATCAAATGTTGGTCCCCCGGAATCTGCCATGGTATCCATGCCAATCCGACGCACCTGTATAATCTTATCTTTTACGATTACTTTATACGATCAGATACACAGATTAACCCTCAAGAACACGGTGGCATTATAACATTTGTAAATTTAAAAGTTTTTAATTTTCCATTTGCGTGGCCAATCTGCGCCCCACCGTAATCAGGCATGACATCGTTAATATCCAGAGACAAGCCGCCCCTCCGTCTGTTAGTGCAGGCTGTGACTCGCTCCAACATGCATATGCATGAAACCGGTGGAAGCTGTCAATTGTTAAATTTTAATTAATGCCTTTCTATTTTAAGAACTTTTTCTAAAATTTGGAGAGGTGTTTCTTACTTGCCTGTCGTCTACTAAAATCTAAATCTTGGCTGTGTCACACGGGTGGTTGAATAATCTGCTAATTTATGAAAAGTATGGATTTGACAAGCCGCATTATTGAAATACAGATTCCCATAATACTGAATATAACTTTTAATACGTCTCTCATTTTGAATCAGATACTGCCAGTACATCACTGGTCTTTTCACAGCAAAAAAGCAAAATATTTTACAAGATTAAATCAGCCTTACAAGAAGCAAAAAAAAAAACAGGATTTTCAGTTGTTACTTGCGTTTCCCTGTTTTGAGTAAACTAAATTATTATTAAATAATAAGATTTAATCATAAATGAACACTACGAATTATTGGAGAAAGTCAAACTGAAATACTTTTTATTTTCTGTATCGCCTTAATTTCTCTCAAGAATAAGGAATGAACCAGTTTACTTCTCGTTGAACCTCTAATCATGCGGACAGAAGTAATCAAAAGCCAAAGGAAAGTATACTTTAGGATTAAACACTACCCGCTAACACTGGGAATTTCAGCAATCGTGACAGAAAGTTGTCGTGCAACACAGTAATACTACTACTAGCCGACTATATAATAATAATAACAATAACAATAATAATAATAATAATAATAATAATAATAATAAGAAGAAGAAGAATAATCTGCTTCCTCCGGAGGTTATTAGGATGAAATACTCCTTATATACTGCATACTGCAAGGTACCATAAAACCTTAAATCCTTACATCGTCGGCAGCGGAGTAACGAGCGTCACCCGAGGCGGATCCCGAAAAGACTTTCAGCCGCGATCTTTGCACAACCCGGGATACTTTGGAGAGGTTTAGGTGGAGGCTACGAGGGAGTGGTTTGTGGGTGAAGCCAAGGCATCAATTTTACTGTAGACAGTGAGAAATACACCGGAGTTTGAAACGTCTGACTGAATAAAGTGGCATTCTTCTACAAAACCAGATGCAAAACGAATTGTAATAGCTACTGAATCGTATCCCAGCAGGCATCCAACACTGTCACAACGTTGAATAACAGTTGTAATTACGTTGTATAACGAAATTATGATGCTGCGATTTCAATAACTGCTGTGACCAAGCAATGACAGCATTGTGTTGATTTCGAAATACGTGCATTTTCACTTGATGGGACAGTTTTTGAACATGATCCTCTGACAACCTGCATCCTTTGCATTTATTGCCATCAGAATTTTAATACTTTGACCCACCCGAATTGTACTGCAAATAAATAAAGCCCTTTCCATAAGAACAAAGAAGCCTGTCAGCTACTTTGGTGTAAAAACCTCATAATTTCACGTAACTCAGAATGAGGATTTTGTCGTGTCTTACTGAGACAGGCAACCTCCTTTATTAGACATTCTGAAAATTCCTGACATCATTTAATGAATACCACTCACATTCAATTGTAAACATGTAATGTTTTTTTCATAAGTTTTAAGTATAAAAAAAAGACAGACATTATGATATTAGAGCTGGGCGATATGGCCTAAAAATAAAATTTCTGATTTTTTTCACAATCCGATTTTCGATTTTAAACGATTTCCCCAATCCCCTACTCAAAATCAAACTACAGATGACAGATAAATGGTTCAAAGTTTACCCTGGTTCAAAATAAAGTTTCAACTATATTTTGTTTATTTTTTATTTTTTTTTACTTTTAAAGTGCAATCTGACAAGCCAAAAAAGATGCTTGTAAGTGAGATGGCAGACCACGCCATTGTAAACACTTGTAAAAACTTTTAGGAAGTTAATGAATCCCGGCTTTTCCACAGTATGTATGGGCACCATGTCTTTTGCAATAGCCTATACAGTACATCGCGATAGCGTTTGTTATCGCCTTCCACCTTGCCCCATTCTTATCATATGGCACACAATTCGAAAACGTACGTGTCAGGGACGGTTGCTTGCTTAACTTTGGATGTTGTGCTGGTGCTGCGGGTATTTTCATTTTGCTGGGAGCTGCACTTCTCCCACTCCGCTGTGTGCCTCTGGAATAAATTTGTCATGCTGCTTCCTTTGGTTGCAAGTTTTTAAACAGACTTTACAACGAGGACTTATTTGGTATGTGTCCGACGGCGCAAAAGCATCCATCCATTTTACAACCCGCTTATCCTACTGGGTCGCGGGGGGTCCGGAGCCAATCCCGGAAGCAACGGGCACGAGGCAGTGAACAACCCTGGACGGGGGACCAGTCCATCACAGGGCACAGTCACACACCATTCACTCACACACCTATGGGCAATTTAGGAACTCCAATCAGCCGGAGTACCCGGAGGAAACCCCACGACGACACGGGGAGAACATGCAAACTCCACACACATGTAACCCAGGCGGAATCCGCTACAGTGTTTGGGTGCGCCGCAAATTTACCTGTGAAGAACGGTGCGTCGCATTAGTTTCGCTTTTGGCGTTCGCGTGTAAAATAAGTACAGTAATAAGATCAAATTTCATAAAAACACATCGTCCTGAACTGTAAATTCGAATTAATCAATAAAATCGATTTATCGCCCACCTCTATATGATATAGACATTTAGACATTTTGCTCACTCTCTTCCACTACTGCTTTGGCCTAATACTGCATGTTCATAAATCTCCATCACTCTGTTCGTCGTCTACAGTCTTTTCCATCTCCGAAGCCTTGCAAAGCAGCTTCATCTCCAGCATATCTAGCTCTTTTAGCTAATTTTGTAGCTCATCTATCTCTTTCAAAATCAATATTATTTTTCAGCCGCTGCAGCTTTGCCTTTGCATAATCTTCTGCCTTCACTGGTGGTATGTTCATGTCTTTCTTTTTCTGAACCTTAGGCATTCCATCATCAGTCAACTCATCTACCACATTCTGGGGCTGCTATTTCGGCCTCTCGTTACTTTTTGTTATATCAGGCTTTTTTCTTTCCCTTTTTTCACTAGGGAAAATTTCTTGCGCCAGAATCTCTTTCGTTTTGTTTTCTTTGCTCTCTTGCTTTTTTGAAGCTTCCCTAGTCTCGTCTGATACCACTGGGGGCCTAAAGCAGTTTAGGAAAGACCACTTCATGTTTAGACGCATCTTGTTCAATGTGAAGAAGGCATTCAAGTAAGAATTGCCTTGTATTATGACTCATTTCCTGGCGCGTATAATTTATATTAGGTCAGCATTCACGGTTCGACTTCTGATATTCAGATAGAATTCTAGGTCAAACTGGTTTGTTTGACTTTCAAGAAATTCAAAGTTCTAGTGAGTTCGAAAACTGAGGTACCAGTGTACTTTGCAAATTCCATCTCGGCCAGTTTATGTAACAGTCTTGATGATTGTACAGATGAATTCTGGGTAGGTTTGGGCACGCCTTAGAATCGTAGTGTGAGCGGTATCGGAGCGAAATTGGAGCGAGACAGAGCTCCATCTGCAATCACGTCAATTGCAGTTCATTGTGTTTCAGTTACACTACGACAACTTAAAAATTCCTGGTCCAATGATGTCGCTTACAGAATGTTAGTGAATAACTGGAGTACACAGGTGCATATGTAATATCCAAACATTCTAGACGTAATTTCCCGAGTACAAAGGCATGGATTCGTATCTAACCACTGTAGTGTCATTCTGCTCTTCCATTATGGCAATGACAGTTGTCAGTGAATAAGGAGTACTTCATCAAAATGCAGTACTCTTTTCTAAGGTGACTGTTGTCCCTCTTAAGTTATTTGTGTAATGAAGAAACTGCACAACACCCAATGGTCTGCATAGGGCTACAAATACACACATGTACACATACAAGGGATAATGATTTATTATTATTATTTTTGGGTTTTATTATTTTCTTTTTATATTATTATTTCTCTTTTTCTCTATATATGGCACACAACATCCTTTACCAAGCAAAACACACTAACTGTATATGCCACTACAGAGGTGGGCAATCTTATCCAGAAAGGGCCGGTGTGTTTGCAAGTTTTTTTGTTATAACCGTTCGATCAGTTGCTCAAACCCAGTTGTGTGAACTCTTCGATTGGTCTTCTGCGTTCTACTCTAAGCACGGAGTTGCCGCAAAAGCTGCATGCCTAACCGCCCTTTCCGGATAAAATTAGTCACCCCTGTGCTAATCAATATTTTGCAGTCTGAGATTTGTCCCTATTGCTCACTAGACAGTTACTGTACTTATGACCAGAGACCCACACAACAATTACGTATCAAACAACATTTTCAGACAGCTTCACATTATATGTGATCGTAGACCTAAATTATTCTTTATTATGTATTAAACATTATTACATTTCTTATTATACCCCTATTAGACTGCATTTTCCCCCATCGCTGACATATTTACCAGGAACTACGCTTCTAACTACAGCTCGCGAGCTGTAGTTCAAACTACACAATCTAACGACAGTGTTTGTGAACGTTTGTTCAAACTACAGTTTCGGGAAACACCTGCGTCGTACTTACATAGTTCGAACGATGGAAGTTGCTAACATAGTTAGCAATGATGGTTTCGGGAAACGCATTCCCCATTCACTAAAAAAACTAAGTTAAAAGAACGATTCGTTCGCGAATCAGCCATCACTAATCTACACCATTAATTTGTTATTTCTGAGGCCAATCTTTTGCATTCTTTTTGTTGAAATTAGTGAGTTTTGCGCCGTCGCGTCAGCTTGTTAGCTGCTACTGATGCTGTTACACAAAATGTTTGTATCAGTAAGGTTGATGTTAGTTGGCACAGAAAACATTTTTCAGCGATATGGTTATAACTTATGTTTTGGTATTGCCATAAACCGCTGGTGTGGCCTCTCATTGAAGGATTTTTTTTTCTTTTTTTTTTTACAACGGTGGCTTGCTAGCTATTTGTAGCCACTGTGGTGATTTCACATTGAAATATATATTTTTTTTTTTAATTGAAAGAAAAAAATTCTGGCAGCACTGTGCAAACATTTATTCATATTTTACAGATAAATGCTGTAATCGCTTCACTCGCTTTGGACTTGGCGTACGCGCTATAGGTCTACCGATATGGCTTTTTCGATCGCCGTTGCCGATATTTAGGAGTCAGGGTCAGCCGATGCCTGATATATGCTGCCAATTTTTTTTGGCCAATAACTGGGCGTTTTCCTCTCTATTTGCATGGTAAAATATCACACCAATAATAAACAATACACAAAATTTCTCTTAGCGTTTATTGAATACTGACTTATGTAAATTTTAATATAAACTTAAATAACAAAAAAACAATACAACTTGTAAACAATACCTTAAACTTGGCTTGTTGAAATGCTGCCATACAGGATTTGATTTTTGTTCAGCCACCAGACAGCAATTACTAAAACAGAAGAAAAAATGCAAGGTTAGCATTTTTATTATAGTGCCTTCATCTTCAATTCATTGTACAATTCCAGTATTCCATACACATTAAAACAATTACATATTAATACATTTTGAAAGAAGAAAAAACACTAGTAGCTAAGTGCATCATGGTATGATGAGTAGTGTACAAAACCTAAAACCTTTCACTAACATGTTATGTTGTTAGCAGACAGATAGCTTACAAGTCAAATTCAGAATCAGAATCTAGCTCCGCAGAAAATAAAATAACTTTATCGTACTACACAGCCTTGTATGCAAGGACAACGTTAGCCCCTAGTGATTGTGACGTTGTCACGGGATAAGCCCGTATAGAAGGATAGACTTGTTTAACGAGGAAACTAACTGCGCAAAGTCGTACACTTTTCATCTAGATGTCTGTCAAATTGTTCGAACGTCCGCTCTCAAATGCAAACAAGTTGCACAGAAGGACCATTGTCAATATCAGCACGTGACCACGCTTTCGAACAAACAGTTTTCTCCGCCATGCATTGTTCTTAGCTGCTCTACGTGTCTCGGAAGATGGTGCTGTCTGTGATCGGGCAGTGTAACGCAACTCATACACGCTGCCGTGTTGCCTGCTCCGCCTCACACACAGAGTGAAACTCTCCGACACAAGAAAAAAAACAGAACTGATAACATCGGGCTGGTATGGTAATAATTAAAAATTTAACAATTAATATTATTTTGAACGATAAAAAACGTCTGTGAGCCCACCAACAAGTGTACAAAAATAACTGTCAGAATCAATGAACCTTAACGTTACCTGTAAGCTGCAAAGGCTCATTATCATTACACCAGTTCCCGACAGCGTAATTCGCGTTCTCTTTCAAAAGCGCTCTCGTTTTCTTTTAAAGCAACATTTCATAGCAAACCAGTTAAATAAATAAGTCGTTGAAAGACCAGAATTTAAGCCTTACCGTTTTCTCCCAGGACTCTTCCAAAACTTCTGGCTGGGGTCCTGCCCGAGGCAGCATTGGTCACATGTTCCACAGCAACAATAACACTGGGCTGCCCACAGACGTGCCTGTCTGTAAATCGGCGAAATACACTTTGATATCAGCCGATGCTTATACATTAAAAATTGCAAAATATCGGCCCGATATATCGGTCGACCCCTAGTATGCGCATTTCCTGCATTCTCCAACGGTCTTTAAATGATCAATAAATGTATTCATTATTAGTTTAATAATTATTGCATTAATTATTAGTAAGCATTTACTAATAAAATGTTTACTTTGCAGATTGCTGTGCAATTCCGTCATGACCCATTTTAGTTTTAAAGGAAAGGGTGGAAAGGCCAGTTTCACAGCAACTGAAATCGGTTCAGTGCTAAAAGGTATTTATTCATGTTTGTGTGATCTCTGCCTCATCTAAATTATGACACCAGTCTCCATTTTATTGCTCATCACCAGGAAACTTTTATTTTTCAACAAATAAACAATAAATTGTTTCAGGGTCAAACATCAGCATTTACATGCACAGTTTAGCCGAGCTACGGTTATAGCTCAGTTTGCGTAATTTTGCATGTGAATTTCGAATTGAAGTTGAAAACACTTTGAAATGTTGTCTTTGAATTTTTGAAACTTGACTTTTTTGTAATTTTTATCTTTAAACCCTGAATTTGTGAACATATAAAAACGGCAATGAAACTGCATTATAGAAAATTTGAAGAATGTAATTCAGAGGCAAAATTTGATGCATATTTCCAATGCATAAATATACAATGTTCGAATTTCAGTGGCAAATAAAATTCAGTGGCAAATCAAAATGTGATGACACGTACAGATTTGCTTTATAGCACTTTACATTTTCTTCTTCTGTGTACTGTTTTTCACTTCCAGGTAAAAAATATGGTATGTGCAGTATCTACACTCACCTAAAGGATTATTAGGAACACCTGTTCAATTTCTCATTAATGCAATTATCTAAGCAACCAATCACATGGCAGTTGCTTCAATGCATTTAGGGGTGTGGTCCTGGTCAAGACAATCTCCTGAACTCCAAACT
>JABFEA020000067.1:26461403-26488916 GCA_019775915.2 Cyphomyrus plagiostoma
AGGCAGTTCTGAAGGCGAAAGGGGGTCAAACACCGTATTAGTATGGTGTTCCTAATAATCCTTTAGGTGAGTGTAGTTCAGTTTGGGTTCAATCAAACATATACATTCAGAGCTACATGCATTCCAAACCACATTATCTGGGTAGACTGATTGAGTGATTTAGATTTCAGTTGGACTAACATGTTACATGTGTTTTAAAAGACCGGTTGGAGTCGGACTAACACTAATTTAAATTTTCTTTGTCATGTAAAAATATTGACTGCACTTCAGTTGATGTTAATGCATGTTTTAATGTATCATAAAACTTCACAATGCATAAGAACTACCACATCAATGCAAGCGAATATAATAGTCTTTGCACTTAGAATGTTCAGTGCCAAAATGTCAATTTATAAAAGCCTGTAGATATTATGTAACTTTACATCTTTTTGTCGGCATCTTTCAGAATCAGACAACTATCATCCTGAGGGGCAACGCTTAAAATTGTAAATTTATTTGTCTACTTTGAAAAAGCTATGGATTTCTGTAATAATTTTGTGTGAATTTCAGAGGCCATCCTCAAGGCATCCAAAGCATCAGAGAAAGAAGTGGAAGATGCCATATGAGATCACCTTCGTTACGAAAATGTAAAAAGTTAGTAAAAACACAAGTGTCCTTCTTGCAGCATATGTTGAAAGTTGAGTCACAAATGGATATTAAAAGAACATTAATTGTTACTAATGAGTGATTTTTCCCCTCCCTCACTTGACATGTTTATAGGGGTTAGGACATTGTGAGATTTGTATGCTCATACAGGAATGCTGTGACGTTAAATAGTTTAAATGCACAGAAAACAGAGTTTGAGCAAAATAAGTAAAAACAATGTTGGAGTAACATAGAAAAATGACGTTGAAGCAAAATTGAACCAATATTGAAAAATTAAGTTTTCACCTTTCAAAACCAACACTCTGATAATGGTTATTCAATGTTGAGAGACAACGTTGTAACAACATGTTCACAACACTAAATGCCTGCTGGGATGGATAGCTTAATATCATAGAAGTTCTGATACCATTAATGACTATATGCCACTGTTAACCGTATTAGAAATTCTCACGTCGTATTGTGACCTTACCCTGATGAAGTTTTAATGTAATCCGTTCAATTTAAAATAAGCTGTTTAGTCTTTGAAAAAATGAGTACATCACCAGTAAATTTGAGAAATACAGACCAGTTCAGAAACCCATATGTGACATATGAAAAAACATGCTGATTAAAAATGTAATATCTGTATGGCAGTTTTTCAGTCAAGTAGTAACATAACCAGGAAAAAACAAGTGTGATTCCTGGCAGCTCCAATGCCATGTACCACTGATCATGCATTGCAATTAGCATTATTCCAGCTATGGCAAAAGATGCAAAACAGGATGTTTACCAGCACAGAAATAACCCTAAATAGACGATGTACTGATGTTCTCCCATGCTGTTACAGCCCTAATACAATGTCAGAACTGCTCCCAGGGCACTAGCACTCACAGCCTTAATCATGCTGAACCAATCAGTGAGATGATGTGAAGTTCAGCTGTCACGTGGTGCTCTCAGGAAACGCCAATCAGCGCCCAGCGCAGCACACGCAATTTTTACGCCAACACTGGAAGATTATAGGGTGCAGTAAGAACTGATTACACTTCAGCCTTGACTTTTCATGCTTGACAGGAATTAACTTTTACAGTCCTCCACACATTTGCATTACAATGCATAGAGCAGATTAGGCTACAATCGTGTCTAACCGAGTTTCTGTTCAACAAAATAAGCATACTTCATGTGGTTATTGTCTGCATTAAACTATTAGATAAAGGGTAGGAGTAAGGCCGAATATATGTGTAAAAACAGACCATCGTTATGGAACATTAACTTGAATACAGGTCTCTATCGCCTGAGGACCTGTTGGTGTTTCTGGTGTTTGATGTCACATTTAAGTACTCCTGTAAACACATTCTTAAACTAATTGCTGATTAGCAGTGATTGATCCGTGACAATCCCAGGTAAATTTATGCTGGCACAGCAATTTTACATATGAATAGACCACATTGTGTTAACTGATTTATGATTTTTTAAATGTTACCTTATTTCGATTTTCTACAAATTCCCGATTGCGTGGAGTGACACCTCACATTCATCCAGACGTTTTTTTGTTATACTGATACCAGAACTGTAAGGAAACTTACAGGCAGCGAGGAAAACGTCCCACCATCCTCGTTAAATTACAGCACCTAGGGGCTAATTCTGTAGGGATTAGAATGCTTATTGAGGTATAAGCATAAGCAGGTCCTTGACTTGTGTACAGTAAAAATGAGGAATAAAGCGTCCTTTAATTCAGCAATACAATATTTCTGGAGGATTTGTAATGCAGTGCCACCTGTTGGACAGACTAATATAGTTCACATTTTAGGTATATGAAGATATCAAGGCAGACTAATGCACGCACAGACCGGAATGGACAGTCTTTCAAGAAACCTCCCTGCCTGGTTCCTCCGGAAGATCATTTAAGGGCAAAGTGCCACAGGCCTCAACTCATTCTATCATTCACAGCCGACTGTGCGGACTAGCATCCATCTATCCGCAGCCAAATAAATCATCCCTCCTGCCACAATGATCCTGGGAATAAATCAGAAAACTCAGACTGTTGGCCGGCAGGGGACGGGGAGGAAAGAGGAAAACTAAACGGTACATTCTACGTTTTGCTTGCAAAACTGATGCTGCCAAAGCATGGTGTTTTATTACAAAGTATTGTAGAAAGAATGCAGAATCCATTCTGCAGCATGAGACAGGAGAGCAATCCTGGAGCTACGCCAGGCTTAAAAAAAAATAAAAAAAACACACACACACACACACACACACACACACACACACACACACACACACACACACACAACAAAGCACAAACTACAGAAACAGATAGTGCAATTATATAATAAAAGCAGCAATAATTTAACAAAACATCCAGCATTTCAAAGGACAGGAATTAAGGCTCTGGGATACAGTACATACTATACCCATGATGTACACCCGCCCCCCCAATGAGTAAATGCTCCTCAGCACCAAGCGTCACACACACAATCCATTTCACTACTTGGCAATAAAAAAAAAAAAAAAAAAAAAAAAAATCATCTCATGCTTCTGTGCGCTACAGTACGTAGATATTCTCGTTGGTCTTCAACAGTTACTGGGAAACCATCTGTGCACTGTGAAACTTGCTTTAAGTTAGCTTCACAGAACCCAGGTGCTAAAGAGGTGCACGTCAGAAGTCAGACGTGCTACATTCATCAGTAGTGTAGGGAGCTTCAGCTATTATTTTAACCTCATGGCTACTGGATCACAAATACTCTGCTCACCACTGTTAGTAGTGCATATAGATCCCAGCTCAGTCCTATGCATCTCCCAGCAGTGGCATGCAGCAGGATGCCCCAAATACTCTGGCAGGCTTCAGTATAATGAAGCTTAGCCATTATTATGACATCATATTAAAAACAGAGAACTGTTAATAGTGTGATAATACAAAAAGGACATTTCAAAAGTAATTTGCTGGTAGTTTAAGATTACGTGCAGATGGGGGAGAATTTGTGAATACAAGTTTCTTTCTTCAAGTAAAGACTTTTTTTGGAAAACATGTTACAAATAGAGATTTCCTGTCACTAACATACAGGCTGTACATAGTGTGTTAATCGCCTTCCTAAGGTACATTCACTCTTTTACCCTAGAGCTACAATAACCTAATATCCTTACTTCCTATGACTTAGTGGTTCCTATTCTGGGTTATGGGCACCCAAAAGCAGAAAATTACAAGTTATTATTGAATATTCCTTTCGTCATCCTTGAGGTTTGAAAAAGACAGACCGGCCAGTCCAGATGAAGGCTGAGCCCACTTTAAAAGCACCGAATGAAATTCAGAAATATATCTAATAAAAAGATGGCTCAAAATATGCTACTTTAAAATATAAAACCACCCAGAATGACCTACAATAGATACAATCACATTCGAATAATTTAACAAGAACAATTGACCTTTATGCTCCTCCCACCACCAGAGAGCAGTGCAACAAATTTTGCAGAAATAAAGACACGCTGGAAAACCATCAGGTCAACATTCTCCTGACATTAAATACAGTGACAAAAAAAACAAACAAAAAAAAAAAAAAACCACCTTGTTACCTTCAACATAGTTAAGTTACAGGCTTTCAGGAAACACTGATGAATCAGCTTTAGCTAAAAAATAATTATATATTCTCTCTCTCACACACACACAACTGTAACTGGTAATGCCATCTAAGGATGAGGCAGCACCCCTGAGGTGAAATGAAAGTTGGCCCCGCCCATTACAAGGAAGATACTAATTGGTTGGTTGTCCAATGTCCAGCCTCCTCTGGGCAGAGACCCGCCGGGGTGAGCTTCTGGATTCCGTGCAGCCCAATGTCCCTGGCGTTTGGAAGAAGGCTCGCGAGCCGGCCGGACCTACGTCCTTTGGAGTCTGGGGTCACAGACAACAGAACGGAGGGAGAAATCAATTCTGGAAAACTGAACCAGCCGTCCCTTACAGAAGTCCCTCAAATTGCACTGTTAGAAAGCTCACTCCTCAATACGGCAACTTAAACATTAATGCTAGGAAAATTTTCAGGGCCACATGAAACAAAAAAGGTGATAATCATAAATGTTCTAATTTTTATATTCAGGTTATCAACTGGGGTGGTTGCTATTTAAAGATGGCAGGTGCTGATAGAGTGACTGGAAAATGACATGTCATATGTCAATGCTGTACGCATCTTGTGGCCGGAGTGACAGGGATGGCCACAGCTTGACATTCTGCTGACTGTAGGGGGCACCAGTGAGCACAGCACCCACACAGCTACCGTGTCTTACAGCCTTTAAGGTTTTGAGAGGAATAAACAGCACTTACATGAGGCTGGGCCCTGCTCCCAGACGGCGTCTGCACTGGACTGGAGGGCACTGTCGGGCACCTGCCAGACCCCGGGGAGGTGACCGGGTGCCCACCAAGCACCACATGGGCTGGGGACACCACAGCTGGCATGCCAAATCTGCCGCTAGCAATGAGGGAAAGGCCAGGGGAGGGCAGCAGCACGCAGGGCACGGCCATGGCCGAAATGGCGTTCGGGGCGAGTGCCAGCGTGCCGGACATGTGCCCGGAAGAGAGCAGCAAGTTCAGGTTGTTAAGACCTGGGAGGGCAGGAAGAAGCGTCATGTGAGGTCCGGTCATCACGGTGCATCATGGGTAACAAACACTCGCTTCGGGACAGGCCAGCTACGTCATCGGACTCACTCTGAACAAAAGCATCTGCTAAATAAAGGTAGAGGACAGTTCCCTCACTTTCTGGGAAGTGTGGTCCTCAGAACCTATAGCTGTGCCTCTGTTAAACCTGCCCCCTTTCAAGACACCCAAGTGAACATGGAACTGAAAACACGGCCTGGATTTGGAATCGAGGTCCAGAGTTGAAGAACCCTGGCCTAGTGGGACAAACAGGCCCTTGCGTACCTGCAGAGTTGGGCACGTAGAGGTAGTGCGAGGGCAGAGTCCTGGATGGGGACCATCCAATCTCTCCCCGGGACTGGAGGACTGGGCACACAGTCGGGGGCTTCGGACCGTAACCCTCTGAGGGGTTCTCCTGTACTTCCTGGTCCCAGTCATCCTGGAGAGAGCCAAAACTGACATTATCCAGGGGAGCCGGTATAATGAATGACACCAATGCACACAGTCTAGTCCTCCAAATTAAGAGGACGTGGATCAAGATATTTATTCCTGGGAAGTAATTTCCCAGTGACAGTCATTAATAAGAAGCCTTGAGGCACACAGACTAATTAAACAGCACAACTTCTCTCACTGCAATTATCACATAACGGCGTGAAATCAACATCCTTCTGCTTAGATCACAGCAGCAGTCAGTTTTGCCTATAAACATGGCTGGCGCTGCATTTTCCTAAAAGCAGAATTCACTTAGAGCGAAGTTCACCAATCAGCATCCACACAACATGTCACATGACCCCCATCTAAATGGGGGGAAAAAATGAAACCCATATAACACTACATGACAGTAAGCTTCCCAGGACAAAGGTGGATCTCATGTTTCCGAAGTGATTCATGTAAGGAAGCAATCTGCCCTTATATCTGGTTTTTAATGATTCAGTCATTCAATGTGCCCTTGACTGAATTATGAGCTTCCCCCTATAAAACCGTGCCACACAATCGTATAAACGAACCATTCAGGTATAAATTATGAATCATCATAAATATATAAATGCTTATTGCTCTACTATAAAGGTGCATTCATTTTCAACCCAGACACGAGACTATATTTAATACATGGAGAATTTACAGCACATTGTCTCTCAGTCTCCTATAACAAAGGAGATCTGGGTTTTGATGATCCCACCCACACAGCACAAAGTCTCACCTCTATGGAAGCCTCTGCCTCATTTTTTCTGTCCCTTTTGGGCATCCGTCTCTCGGCGTCATCCACCCTGCGCTTCCCCAGGATGCTGTCTCTGGCCGGTGACCCGGGGCCCCGGGCCCCTATCTCAGTAGGGGTGGGGCCCCTGCACAGCATTACCAAGGGTGCCTGGGGCAGACCTCGGAGATCCGACAAGGCTGCCGGAGGGCGAGCCTCACCTGTCCCCATCTGCGAGGTCGGTGACAAGGACAAGAGAGAGGTACTGGGCTGGCCAGTGCTGGAGTAGAAGTGCGGAAGGGGGATGGATCCACTGGGCGGTTCAGGATGAGCTGGGCCGGCCTCAGAAACATGGGCCCCGGGCTGCTTCCTGAGGAAGACAAAAGCATTTTCAGATCTATGTTTCATGGCATAAAAATGGTGAAGGATCCTGTATTTAACCAAAAGGTAGGTGTCTCTAGACCAGCATTTCCAACCCAGTCCTCGGGGAACCCCAGCCAGTCCACGTTTTTACTACTTCCCAGCTACCAGCACACCTTGCACCAGGCATTTGGTGTTCCTGACTTGGTGTTACATAATTTGCCTCAAGAAAAGAAAAAAAAAAAGCAGCTCAAATCAGGCAGCCTTTTGGCCAAAATCCATGGCGCGCTGTTTGCTGTACAGGCCGGCTGTAGTGATGCCCGCGGTTCAGATTGACCGCCCTGGCGCTACCCATAATCCGGCTTGGGGGGGCAAGTAGGCCAGATCAGACTTGCTATGGGAGCCAAGATAAATGGATACGAAGAACACCGCAAACCCATGTGAATATAAGTGAGGCGTACCAGGCCGTGCCAAACCAGAGACTTCCTGACTGCATCCAATGGAAACCGAAGGCTTCACGCATCACGGTCACAGAGCACAGCCGGGTCCCGTCGTGTGGTTCAGAGCTCGCAGCCCAGTTTGGGCGGTTATTTTTAAAATGGCCCCCCATGTTCCTGGCAGTCACTGGCAATGGCACGGCGGGTAGGGCGGGTTACAGGAGCAACTGGAAATGACTGTTGGTGAAAGTTGACTGAGGCACTGAGAACAGCAGACAAAACACTCCGAATCGCCCAGGACTGCAGAGGGTTTAACAGCCTTTTGAAACTCACCTCTTCTCGTCTCCGGCCGGCACCCAGCACGCTGCAGCATCATCCCCTGCCGTCTTGGTGCCACCTACCATCTCCGGCATCAAACCTGAGCACCACGCAAAGGGAGACTGTCATGTGACATGCAGAGGCCACTAGAGGCAGAGTGAGGCTGAATCAAGTGGCATTTCGTTAATCTTGCTTATTTCTCTACGCTTAAAGGCCCTTTGGCAGACCCTTCAAAGATAGAGAAGATAAATTTGATGCCTCACGGCAGTGAAAGTGGCAGAAACGTGGTTTGTGCTGGTTCAGCACGGACAGCCGTGAAACAGAGAAGCCATCTTCCTGAGAAGCCGGCCTGGTCCCCAAGCAGCACTTACCTACATCTTCCCTGCCTGGGCTGCTGGGCGCAGAGCTGACTCTCCGCTGAGCAGGGATGGGCACCATGCCAAAGGGGATATGGCACATTGGCTTCGGCCACACCCCCTGTGACGTCTGCCCAGGGACCCCGTGGAATTCTGGGAGAGAGAGTCCAGCCACAGAATCCAAATCTCCTGAATAGCACCAAAAAGAGTAAAACGAGAGTAAAATTAGTTGAAGTAGACAACCTGGGCCGAATCAGCTCCCAACCAATAACGTCATGGGGTGACTCTTACGCTCAGACAGGAAAGCGGTAGGACCGATCCATTTGAAAGCTGGCTTGCGTCCCCGTTCCTCTCTCACGTGGACCTTAGCGATGAGGCTGAGGCTGGTCAGCACGTTGGCGATGTCATACAGCCGTCGAACCTTGGCTGAAAAAACAGCCAGAGAGCTCCATTTACACACCACGCGCCACAATAAACACCCTCTACGACAGCTATTCCATTTGAACCCGCAAACCTCGAGCATTTCATTTTATCGAAACACCTTGTGACCCTTTCAGTGCTTTGCTAACATTTCACTCCGGCCACATCACCTACGAATAAGCCCACAGTTTGAAGGCACGTACTCTTGTACTTGCTGTGGCTGGCGACATCCTGGCACTCCTCGATGAGGATCTTGGCTGCCAGGTCCAGGGTGATGACCCGCGTCTTGGACACCAGGAAGAGCATGACAAACTTCTGACTCATGATGCGCAGCGACTTGTTCTTCCTCGTGCCGGCCGGACCTAGGCAGGAGTGAGCGACCCATTGCAATTCCTCGTATGTACCCACTGGCTCATGCTCTGAAACTGTAAGCAAACCGCAAACTGGCCTCCACAAATCATCCAATGCTGCTATGACACCAGCATCTTAGCCCAGTGGAATTCTGGGAACTGATAGATGGCACACTTTCCCCATTTATGCTGCGGAGCTACTGTTTGGGTTGTGGGTAGGGGGGACCATATTGCGTTGCCAAGGAAGCCTGCACCATGGCAACCAGCATATAGCATGGGCAGTGCCCAGCAACGAGGGAGCTTTGCTAACCAGAACCCATTGTGCAAACAGGGTGTTTTTAAACCCCATAATTGAAATGAAGAGATTTTTCTTTTTGGTTTAAATTCTAACACAGCTTCAGTTTTCACAGGCTGTTTAATACCAACTGCCAACGCAGGAGCGACAACACCATGGTTTTTAATGCCCGATACTTCAACAAAATCTTTTAGCCGACAGCCATTAGTGACAGATAATTCTCAGCATTTTATTAAACCTGACGGTGTTGAATGTTTGTATAAATAATGTAAAAATGGACTGCCACACACTCTTGGATAAGTGGAATTGTAAAGAATATAGCGGTTCATAAATAAACAAGCAAGCAGCCAGATTATAGGAGCTTGGCTTTGAAGAGAGGTCATGGAAACTGATACGACCAGAAGTGACACACTAGGGCCATTCGCCACAAATAAAAGGACTCTGCACACAAACTGTACGCCCTTCAGCCTCCTGGGACCAGACACCCGGCTGCTGCAGCCACTCACCCAGGCCAACGTCTTCATCCCCTCCCTCCTCGCTGCTCTCTGGGGGCCCCTGGGTTCTCGCGGCCGGTCCCAGCTGGCGATCGACCTGTAGGTGGTAACGCTGCTGCTGGCCCAGGGCGTGCAGTTCCCAGAGCGTGCGCTCCAGCTGCCGGCCGCCGTGCCACACGTACTGGTTCTTGGCCACGCGGCTGACCAGCTTCAGCGACTCCAGCACGTTCACGATGTCGTAGATCCGCCGCCGTTCCACCCCTGCCAGGCAGACACTGACTGTGTGACATCATAGTCTTTCAAAAGTACAGATCCATACTGGCCACATGCTCCAGGGGCTGATCTGATCCCATCATCTTTCTAAAGAAAGATATTCTCATTATCTTAAATACCCTGTGTGTGATTACAGGGAGTCTAGGTCAACACCCCTAGGTGAATCCCACCAAGTCACTTTTTTGCACTGTGCATGAGAACCAAAGTACCTGAAGAAAGCATGAGAAGATCATGCAAAGTCCCCCCCCCCACCCCCCACACACACACACACACACCTCAGCTATCTTCAATTAAGCAAATACATAGTAGGAAAATAAAAAGCATATGCACTGCATTTCTGCAGCAAGCCCTGATTCTCATGCCTCTTACCCAGATTAGTGGACACTTCATCCAGAGAGATGCTGATGGTCTCGGAAGGTCCCGGGTTGATGGGATAGAGCGCCAGAAACTTCTGGCACAGGAGACTGAGGCTCTTTTGCTTCCGGCTGGGCTTCTGGTCAAACTCGCCCATTGCGGCATCATCCCTCACATCAAGCTGAGGGAACACGCCAAAAAGAGAAAGTCGGGCCTGCAGAAGCAAGCATCGGAATCTATGTCCTGTTTACACCTGGTTTTAAAATTGGTCTTGGGACTACTACTTGCCGGGGTGGTCTGGGACACATTTGACAACACGTCTTTTGTGGTGTAAATGCTAATGCGTCCTAGATACACCCGACAAGCACGTTACAATACAGTGCATGGGGTAATAATGAAAGATTCGATCACTCAAGACATTTAAAACCAAGTTTAGACAGCAGCTAAATGGCGACCTAATTGGTTACTGCGATAAACTGTGTAGTCACACCAATCTGGGCACGTCGAGACCTACTGATGTGACTTGGCCACAAACAAAAGCATAATCTGTTTTTAATGACTCAACCTACATTTTTCTCATTATATTAACTGTGTAATGTAGAAACAAACACACACAGGTTGGAGACCAGCAGGTTAGCTCTGCTATGCTCCATTATCCATCCAGAAGACCAAATCCATGCTTATCATTTGCTAATGGTGGTTTCATACCTGGCTGTGATTGTCCAACACCGCATTCTCATTCTCAATAGGACGGAAAAGTATCTTCTTCATTTCCCGGACCCGGATATCTGGGCTGGCAGCATTGATGAGCAGCTTGAGGTTGGCGGTGGGTGTCAGGGGGTCCGATATGATGCCCTCCTCGGGCTTGCTAGGGGTAATCTGCAGCTGGTCTGGGCCCAGGCCCTTCTTCCCACAGAGCATGGAGGATGTGTGATCACACTTGTAGGAAGAGGCCCCCTTGCTGTCCACGTAGTTTTCCTGAAATAAGCAAGGAAATGAAAAATGACACGGAACATTTAATATTTTCTCAGCAAAGACATTTATTTGCATAACCATCAGCATCATAACACCGTGTTTTACTGAGCTAAAGTAATACCTGTAGAAACAGAAGCAATTGAAATATACTGCAAAATATGTACACATTTCTAATTACTTTTAAAATACTTGCCTTCTGACCATTTTTGCCCTCTTCGAGATCTGTCTTATTCCTCCTCGGACTCATCAGATGACGTAATGCGAAACATTCCGGTTCCATAACTGAAGAAAAATCACAAGATCAGAGCCGCTAAATAAAAGCGACACAGTATAACCTGGGAGATATAAATCCCGCAAAAACAGTACCTTCATCAGTTATGCCGTATAAGTTTTTTTTCTAGTCATGTACCCTGATCAGACTTTCGGCGGACTGCCTGTGGTTAGCTGATTTTGGCGCAAATATTAAAACAAGCCAACAAACCACATATTCCGGTTTAGTAAGGACATTTCATAAGTCAAATACCCCCTTTAAGGTTATTTTAAAACATCTAAATTGTTTTCCACAGCATATAGCTAATTTGCATTGTTCATTTTGTATCCAAATTAATAGCCCGTATAGTGTATACGTGACTATACCTGTTCGCTAGATCTTTAATCAGACTGTTTAATTACGCCCAAGTCTCCAGCTTATTATGTTTTCTAAGCTTCATTCATGTGAATCGGCCAGTATTATAAGATATTTCGTTTTTAAAAGCTAGCTGT
The DNA here is from genome assembly GCA_019775915.2 of Cyphomyrus plagiostoma. Taxonomy (NCBI): domain Eukaryota; kingdom Metazoa; phylum Chordata; class Actinopteri; order Osteoglossiformes; family Mormyridae; genus Cyphomyrus; species Cyphomyrus plagiostoma. The sequence goes on from JABFEA020000067.1 coordinate 26,473,235, forward strand.
TATTTTCCCGCTAGTCAGATCCCGTAAACAAAATATAAATTTAAAGCTTAACATTTAGTCACAAGTTACATCTCGTATACCTTTAATTTCCGGAGAATAAATACGCTTCGATCGCCGGTCGCAGGGTACTTTATTTAAAGTATTTCACAGATTCTTCGACTTGTTACTTCAAGGGCGTCATCGGTTTAAGTATAACTAGCACGAACCAAGTCCAGTTTCGTCCGCTAACGCCGAAGTTTAATTCATTCGTATGAGAAAAGTGGGAAGTTTCACCCGCTAAACTTTCGTTTCTGGCGCTCTATAGCGAGTGACCCTCTAAAGCCAATAAGCAGCTACTTTTACGAATATATTAAACGGCTATCCAATCATATCGAGGGTCGGGTCACGCCCCGTAGTACGCTGTTGGCGGGGGAATCGGCGCGGTTCTGATACCTCTGGGCGAAAGCCGTAATTACCAGGTTTTGAAAGCAGACTTATAGTCGCACATGTTATAAACTGGTTAAGCAAGCTAATCGCCTTCTCTTTTGTTGTCGGGCGTTAATGCGTTGGACCCACTGCAGTTCGATCTAATTAACCTCAATGTGGGCGAAACAGATGGAGGAGGAGTGCAGTCGTGTTCTGGCGGTGACACCGCGCGAAAAAAACGTCATTTGAGTACGTGATTCCCTCCGAGTTCCTGCTCTGGGCTGCCACATCACGATTAATGAGTGATGTTAGACAGTAGCCCTTGTTTGAGCTATAAATGCTGTCATGCAATGCATTAAAAAAAAAAATCTGCATTTATTCTCTCAGTTAATGAAAGGAGGATTTGATGGAAAAATTCAATCAAAACTTCTTGGCATTCGATAGCATGACAAAGTGGTTATGTTTGGCCAAATACACGTACCGCCAGGATCAAGACCTCCCCTGAATGCCCACATCACTCACGTTTTCCTTTTTTGCAGCTTGTATGACCAAACGACGTCTGGAAGTTTCTTTTCATTGATCGGCACTGGGGTATAAACGCTGACCCGAGACATACGACTATGTGTACATGTACTGGGAAATTGTTACGTGTCAGTTTTCACTCGAAAAAGATGGGAGAATTTGGTCCTGCCTCGACGTCTTGGTACAAATGTTGCTCTGATGGCCTGTCGCACCAAAAGGGGCAATATAAAAATATATTTGTGCTCCATTATTGCCCGTTTTCCAGCTTGTTAGTCTTTGTAGTATAATAATGTATTAATGTTCAATAAAACATTCTTAGACAAGGGGGATTTGTAGGCTTTTATAGAAACTAATCTAAACCAAAAACAATTAGGTCTCTACTGCCTTCCAGGCCATACTGCCAGTCACTGCAAGTAAGGGCTGTTTTTGTGTTAATGAAAAAAAATGAGGGAATCTATCCAAAGCCCTTTTAACCTTTCACCTAATGCTGGGCTTTTTGGATATTAGCATACCGTCCTTGGTGCTGTATACGCATCACTATCATTGCTTGGTTATGAAGAGCACGTATGATGTCTTAGGTCATGTCCAGTGTGTGTGTGTGTGTGTGTGTGTGTTTTGGGGCGGGGTCTGCCCAAGGGGGAAAGACTGTTAGGGTCTGACGCTTGTGTGCAACAGCACACGTCTGTGTTTCCTTGGCGACACAGATGGCACAAACGTTCACCGAGGAGCCGTGAGCTGCAACACCTCACTGTGAAGGAGGAATTTGAAAAGGGTAAATAAACTGCACATTCAGGGCAATGGTGTCTGCTGAAGATGGTCAGTTCAGAATTAACCAGTTATGTGGCCTTCCTGTACTCATCCTGGTTGATTGTTAAGCATTTCGAAACACATGATGGCCTCAACCTCAACACAGATATTAAATGAGTAGAGAATCAATATTATCTGTAGCTGTTGTTTGACACAGGTAACATGTGTCATGACAATGAAGTGATGAGGTTTTAAACCGCCAGTAGTGTTCATATAGCTTTGGCAACATTCATACAATGTACTGGACTATAGCCCAAGTAATACAATTTGATTATTTCGTATGTTAGCATAATGCTGGAAGGCGACCCTCCCCCCCCACGTCCTCTTAGCGGTGTGATGTGGAATTAGCTTTCCACATAGCTTACAAGAGGATTCATTTCAAAGGCTGGGTGCTCACACTGGCTCATTTGAATTCCGAGTTGGCTGCAGATTTCTTGAGAACACTTAAGCGACCAGTGGATCAACAGCCTGCTGATGCCCTTCATATTGCCCTGGGGAGGAGTCTGGAATTCTGTGGTGGGGGCTGTAAGGTCCACTAGTCTTTGGTCAGGCGACAGGATGGATACTGGGGGTCAGGGGCTGGCCTGGCTGGTGGGGGTCACCAATGTGCCGGGTCCTGCTTGCCCCCCAGGCACCCACCAGGCCAACAGTGGGCTCCGTGTGGAAGGGCCTGGGGACCCGGGAACTTCCTACGTTTAGCGGCACAGAGACTAATGACACGCTCTGCCGGTGGGGCGTCCTGCCTCTGCTGGGATTCCGGTACTGATAGGGACCCACAGGACCACCAGCACTCTGGACTGACTCGGGGCCCAGGTCGGTCCCTGGGTTCCTAAGGAGCGTCAGTCCTGGGCCGGCAAGCCGTAAGATCTTAAAGATCATAAGATGTGTTTCAGTTTGGGGGGGAATTAGGCCGATTCAGCCCCCAGAGGAAGCATTGCTCTAGGGAACAGAAAAAGGTGGCATTACAAAGAGCGTGACTGTAACTCTCAGCACTGACTGCACAGGTAATTCTAAATAATTATAATCATGTTATCAGTGTCTGGAAGGTACATTAACTAATGAGAGCTGGGCCTGTTATGCTTAATCTATAGTTATTAGTGGCTGAAAGTCTTAATACTTAAGGTAAGTCTACGGTTGCTTTTCCCATTAACTATTAAACTAATTTAATGGTAAGAATAAATACCATTCAATGTGACTGACTTTTCCTGGGTTCAAGCACATTTTCTTAACAGCCATAGAAAACCTTTTTAATATGCTATGCCTAATCATATTTAATAAATATATTATTGAAGAAAATGGGTACGTAGTGCTTTTGGTAGGTTATAGCAGGTTTTATTTAATGCCTACACACACTGTTTCACAACCAGATGGTTGGACTAAGGCACTGAAGCCCACTATGGGAGGGATTACTGACTGGGAGCTAATAAATTAACCAATGTGAGTAATCAGTGTGTCAGTGATTCGTCACATGTGATATGCCTGTCCTGAATGGGTTGCAAACGCTTTTCTCATCCAGTTGCTGATTATATGCAATCATTTCATCTCATGTGAACCAGGAGGGGTAAAATGACAGATTCTGATTGTTGTTTAGTGTTGTGTCTTTTTTTGCTCAGCTCTGTAAAACTCCTTTGATGAGCTGGCGCCTGAAAAGGCCGTCAGAGCCATTGCTTGTGGTTTCAGACACACTTCAGCTCCTCTGGTATCTAAGGCCTGTAGGTGTTATTGTGGGTTGAGTGGAAATCCAGAGTAGGTTTGTGTTTGTTTAGTGTGATGACTGAATGTGGGTGGGGATGATACTCTCTTTGTGATCGCAATGGGCAGTCAGGAGGCCTGTGGTCAAAAGACCCTAAAACCTGACCCTAATCGCGCCTCTTAACACATTGTCCTGGTTATAGTGCTTTTCAGGCTCTTTCTATATGTTGCTGGGGGGCAGAGGGAGTGTCTAGTAACTGCTTTTCCAATGCAGTGTACTTGCTAATTGGGTCCAGTTCGGTGAAGTAGAATAGTCGCGACAGAGTATTTCTTTGCTAGTAGTGGAAATGAAGGGTGGTACTGTGGTCCGGGGGTAGCACTGTAGCACTGTTGGCTAACAACTCCAGTGTTGGTGGGACTGAATCTTGCTTCTTCTCTGTCTTCATAGAGTTTGGGTGTCCATGTGACCCTGACTAGGAAAAGTGTTTAATAGATTGTAGGAAGGAGACTTCTGGGGTGGAATCACTGCCTGGTTTAACCCATTGAGAGCTTAAGGGAAAATGATTCAGTAATCAGTGACTGGATGCACGGTGTAACTGCACTATTAGAAAATCTATAATGTTTTTTTCCATTATCCTTGGCATAAAAGGGTTATTTATTCATTATATTTAGTCTTTTCTTAAACTGAGATAAGCATTTATAGTATTAAATGTTTTAAAGGCCTGTCTCACCTTTAAAGTAACTTAGAAAACCTTGAAAGCAAAGTATTAAGTAAAGTAAATCCAGTAATTTGATTTGGTTTGGTGGGTAAAATGATTGTAAACATGTTTTAATAACGTAACCAAGGCCAGGGTTGAGAAGATGAAGAATATCAGAAATCAAACGTGTCTGGTTTTTGAACACCTTGTCGCACGCAAAGACCTTCTTAACCTAGAAAACTTGAATATATTTGCAGCCCCGCTGCTAATGTAACTGGGGGGATGTTGGTCAATCACAAAAAGGCAACTGCTGAATAATATGGGAATTTGATGGCCCAGTCAGGCTCACAGCTAGAGAGATGTGGGTGAGATGGAAGGTTACTCTGGTAAGCATCTTTAATCATGCTCAAGAGGCTAATGTCAGCCCTCTGCTGATTAACACCATTGTTATTTGTCCTTAGTTATCCTGTGTGACGAGCTTTACAAAGGTGTTAATCACATCTCGATAGCTGTCATGTGGATTACGTTAATTCTCCAGAAGCCCCGCTTGTCACATCAAGGACCCACACAATCATGTGTCGATTATTTGTACAAATGGCAACCATGGTAACATTAGCATTGTGATCCAAAATCCACTTGGTCGACATTCATAATTTTTCTTTTGTAAAATAACAACCAATTGATTTTTTAAAAAAATAAAATTATTCAAAATGTGGTGGTTAAGTAGAGCCAATGTGCCGTATAATGGCTGTGGTATGATACATATTGGTTGGGGCCTGGCCAACAGTACGGGGAAAAATGGAGCTTCTCCAGAAATTCAGGGTAGATTGCAATGGCATGCTCAGAAAGGAAGGCTAAAAGGCACTTTTTTTTACAAATGCATTGTGGAGTTTTTGTATGAAGCAAAAACCTACTGACTTAGTGAATATGAAGTACAAATCATGAACAAATAAAGTAGCTACTTGTGTCACAAGTCATTAATGATAAACAAAAATGTGTATTTCATGTGATATTCATTATTGATCCTTTCAGTACTTTCCGTAGCTTTTCACTACAGAATTAACAGATATAGTGACAAATGTAGAAAGTACCAGCATAATACTATGTTATTTTTTGCCTCCTCAAGTAAAGTGTTACCAACATAGTAAGAGAGTTGATTGGGCATGTACTGCATTCTTGGTGTTCATTTTATTAGTACAGACAGCTCTTGACTTGTGTAAAGCAGACTAAAGTAAGTCCAGTCTTACGAAAAACATATCAGAGATTATGTACAGTAAGCACCAACACAAAAGAGTGACACGCCTGTAAGTAAATTTACACTTAATCTTTACATTAATATGTGTTCTTAAGTATGTATCACTAGTATATGGCTTGTTTTTTCTGTCAAAAATGGGCATTCAACCCAGTGTTTTGTTTTAGCATTACACAACTTTTGCAGTCTTTTTTCCCAACTTTTTTTAAACATGTTGCTGGCATGAAATTGAGCGCATATTTGATATGTTGTCCTTGTTCTACTTTTGATTAAATATGGGTTTATATATTTCTAAATCATTGACTTCTGTTTTTATGTACATTTTTGGAAACGGTGCTATATAACATTGTCTTGAATGGTGGGAGAAAATTATGTAGAATTTAACTTGCATAGGTGGTTTGTGGAATGTATTAGGTCAGTGAAGAACTGCCTGTACATGGTTTTATCCAAATCAAATTGAAGAACCCAACCTTTCACTGTAGAAATTTGGGGAATCCCTAACTGCAGGGCCACCTGTTGCCGCAGTGCCTGTGGTGAGGTCTGCCACGGTGTGAAGCTCCTCATATTTTTCAGGTCAGTGCTTTTTGAGGGTGACACAAAAATACCTTTTTAGACGGAGATGGGAAGGGAAACCTCATACTGTGGATATCTTGGGTCGAAAATATCTTGTACAGGTTACTGTTGAAATGAAAGCAAAACACGACTGTGAAGGGTCTCTGGAAACGTGCAGCAGGTGCAACAAATCAGCATGGCAGTCACCTGACTCACAACCCCCGCCCCGCCTCAGCATGTTGCTGTTTGCACCATCTGTGACACGTCAGGCAACAACTGACAGCCAGCTTGTGTCTGGAGGTGTTTCATGTCATCCTGACTACTGTTCAAGGGCAACTATAGCTGGGAGATTTGAAGGCTGGGAGAAGGGCTGTGTAATGGGATGTATTTCATTAGTCTCGGTCATTATTGAATATAATAAGTCTCCATACATTAGAATAGCTAAGTATTTTATGAGTGGATGCTAGTTTCTGCATTATCAAATATTATTTTGAAGTTAAGATACCTTTCAGCATTATTAAGTGGTTATTTATGGTGGTTGATTTTGATTGACTGGTTCAGGTGGATTTTGTATCTCTAAATTGCCCTTTAATGTGCCTGGTTTATCTGTCCTGTGATGGATTGGCATCCCCTGCCTCGTGTGCTGCTTCCTTGGACCGACTCCAGACTCATGGTGACCCTGCAGTGGATAAGCAGTTCCAGAAGATGGAAGAGTCTAATTATTTCTGGAATGGTCAAAAGAAACAGCTTTGTGGCCTGTGAATGGGAGTGGAGGACAGCTCGTGGGGGGGGAAGCTTGCTTGTTTGCGGAGTACATAGAGTTATGCCCTGTGACCGCGCGTGTGTGTGTGTTTAATTTCTCAATTATTCTCAATTTGAAGTCACCAAACTCCTCTTTAAAAACCTCTGAATGTCCATTAAAAATGGTTCATTCACAGGTTATCCCAGGGATTCTACTAGCCTATAGTCTTCCAACGTGGCTGACCCATACGGAAGTATAATTTTGGGTCACTGACACATACGGCTCATTTCAGTCGGCTTATGGCCGCTGAGGCAGGGAATCATAAGTGCCGGAGCTTAGAGAGGATCATCCATAGCTCAGAAATTGACTAATTTATGTCTGTGTGAAATATCTGAGGAGCACGCAGAGAGGGTATATTGATACATATCATTGGAGGTCTTTTGACTAAATGTGGACTGTATTGCTCTCAGTAAGGCTAATGATTTCAGGTCATGTGTCAATGACGGGAATAAAATACTGTACCCCATCTCACAGAATAAATGTTGGATCAGTATGATACAGTTATTTATGTAGATGTATGTCTAATGCTGTGGAGCTTAGCTCATAATACGGCTGTCTCCTAGGCGCAGTCGGCTCCAGAGAAGCTTCCGGCAGTTCTGAACCTGCACGTGGCAGGTGGTGGTGGCAGAGAGGAATAGCTGGGAAGAAGTGTGCTGCTCTGTTTTTATTCTGCTGTGGCTCTGAAAGGAGAGGACACTGTGACAGAATCTGACAGGTGACAGAGTAGTGTGTTCCTGCTTGTACCACTGTGTGGAGCACTGGCTTGCTATCACTTAGTGATTTTTATCAAGGGTCGAGCTGAACACGGTCATACCGTTTTAGTCTCATGCCAGGGCCATGCTAATGGTGTATACTCAATGTGTAACACTCAGTGTATAACACTCAATGTATAACACTCAGTGTATAACATTATTTATTTGTTTATACTTCTATTAGGTAGTTTATTTTTTTCATGCTTAATTCTGTGTCATTCAATTTTATTGAATTTCTATTCTTCGTATATTCTTTGTCTTAATTTGTGTTCTATATTGTCTGTGAAGCATGCACCAATACTGCCCAAACAAATTCTTATTACATGCCAGGGTTCCTGCCCATTAAACTGAATTCTGATTCTGATATCATTACTATAAATGTAGCAGTATACAGTAGATGCAATTGTAGGTGGCACTGCTATCTCACACTTACAGGGTTATGAGTTTGGATCCACTTGTATATGGGTTTTTTCTTAGTATGCATACTAGACTGTACTTGTGTTCTCATGTACTAATTTTATGTAACCGTACATTGCCAGTGACCAGTTCTGTTGTAATACTAAGAACAGAAGTTCAGAGGACAGTAAATATCCCCAATTGTCATTCTTGCCACGCCCCAGATATCAAGGATATATCAATTGTACCTTCGTCAAACGAGACCAATCCCATGATTTATTGTGCCTCATGTTTGTGCTTGGGAGGCAAGTTAGCAAGACCAGTCTTGTCAAGTACGATTTTTGCGTTCTTGGTATTGAGAAACACCCATGGGGTTTGCATGTTCTCCCTTTGATGTGCGGTTTCCTTCCACAGTCTATAGACATGTGGTCTATGTGGCCCCTTTCATTTGCCCGTTGTCCATGAGCTTTCCTATTGCACAAGTGTAGGACAGCTTGGTAAGAGTTGAATTTTTGCTGAACAGTGCAGATGAAACCTGCTGGTCTGTGAGGTTCTGATATTGAAGTGTGACACCAAAGGCATGATTTGATGATTAGTGTGCTCTTTTTTTTGAGCCACTTTAAGTTGCACCTGGTCCTTTGACTTCCAGTTCTTTGGAAACCACCACAGCCACATCCTATTGCTTCTTTATTTTACTTTGCAGTAAAATCTGAACCAAGAGCTGTAATGAAGACTGAGCCCACTAGGTGCCACTCTGATTCCTCTTGCCCAGTCAAACCTAAGGTTCTGCCGGGGACTTTTAGGTTTTCCCAAGGCTCTTTCTTAGGTAAGAAAACATTCTGTAAACTGTACAGTGCCGGATTTCTTCGTATTAAGCTTGATACATTAATTAATGGGTGGGACATTTTCACTGACTTATTTGCTATATGAGACAAATATGAACAGGTTCAGCAACATCCATTCATTCATTAAAAAGTATGAAAATGCAAGAAAACTTAAATTAGTTTTAATACGGATTGCAGAAAGCTTTTTTGAAGCAAATGATTTCAGATCTAAGGTATTTTTATGAAGGGTCACTGATATTGCATTTGTTGGATCATGACTAGTATGGTGATGTCACCATTGGGTCCCTGAACAAAGCTCTATATCCCAGTTGCTCATTCTGCTGTCCAATACTCTCTTACATGTTGCTTTGTACAAACAGGCTGCTAAAATGAACCTGAATGTAAACCCAGTTTAAGGTTCTCCCTTACTATGCCCTCAGAGTGGGTGGGGTCAGTTGAGAACTTTTTAACCTGCTGTGCCGGTTCTCCCAGTGGAGCCCCTATCGGTGCCTTCTGATCAAACCTCACCCAATGCTGGAGAAGTATGGACCAGATAGCTCAGGGAATGGCAGGTAGGAAAGGATTTTTTTTTTCTCATGCCTTCAGTTGACACAGCGCAGATTACCTTGGGTCATGCCCGGATAGTTTCAGGCCTCAAACATCACCTAGGTGCCCACCCCCCACCCCCAACCAACCATTTTTTTATTTTTTCAATTAATCTTGCATCTGACTCCTGTGGCCGGCTCGGTTGCCATGGAGATGGGTCCGGGAAGTAGAGAGCCCTCCCTTAGCAGTTCTGTCTCTTCATGAGAGAATTATGGATGCAGCCTTCTCCATAGTGGTGTGTTACTCCATTGCAACCTTGTCGTTTTATGAAGCAGCATCCTGTGTGGATGGGAGGGACCCAATGACCTCATGCTCCTTATATATATTAAATCTTGCCATTAAAGTCCAGTGTATCACTCCTGCAGCTCAACAAGTAGAGCATAACCACACAATGGTCATGGGTTTCAATCCCTTGGAGCACGCATAGACTGTAAAGCTTTACTCTACTGTAAGTCACATCTGGTAAATGCATCAGATAAATAAAAGAGTCCCTCACTGTTGATTCTACCCTTGCCCTCCACCTGATGTTTTTGCAGGATTTCAGAAAGAAATACTTGTGGTTTAACATATCGGAAGGCCTACTGACAGATGTTTGTTGCAAATGGATGGCAGATTTTGTAACGTCACGTTGAAAGTGAGAAGTGTTGCAATTGCACTTTTAGCGGCAACTTCTGCATTGCTGTAAATGCATCTTCTTCTGCAGGGATGCAGTCATCGCTGACAGAATGCCCCGGATAAATGTGAGCGAGCGCGTCTGACCCCAGAGTCGACGTTGCGTGCCGCTTTCGGGTGGCTCGAGGCTTCGGGTTTTTGCCTGATTTGTGTGGCTGCTTAATGAAACAATGACAGGGACAGTGTTTGCAGGAATAATGCAGCCATTTGAATGATTCCCAGCTGACTGTGATGTAACTTAATGACTGCTGTCCAGAGAAGCTCTGGCTTTTGTTTCAAGATCAGAGTGGAGGAGTGATATAGGCTGGTGGTGATTCACAGACTCAATGCAAGAACATTCAACAGATTTAGAGGGAGATGGGGCTGCTTGAGATCAATGGAACTGCTTTTTAAATAGAGCCGCTCTACATGATGAAGGACATATTGGTTCCTGTACTGGTTTGGTAGTGCTACCACCAGGGGGCATTTAATCACGGTCTTGGTAGTTTCCAGAATCATTTCAACAATTTATACACTCCCCAGATTCTCTATTAGTAGGAATGGGGTGTGAGATCAGGAATTTATATCAACAGTCTTGGCTGTTAAGCAAGCGTGAGTGGAGTCGTGGTGCGTTCCATCTGAACTTGGAACTCGGACATTCCGAGTTCCTATTTGGAAATTTCAGCTGGAACGCCCCCCTGAAGTTCTGGAGTTCTGACTCGGAAAGTCAGAGGAACCTCTACAACCCCCACCTCAGAATTCAAGATGGCTGCTTCCTTCATCAACGTAAGTATAAGCAGCAGCTATATACTGTTTAGTAACACTTATGTCTTACATGTGTTTCATGAAATCGGTCAAACACACAGAACTCTCCAACCTGTATCTGTGGGCATGTTGTCATGATGTTTGTATGTGCAAAATACCACATAACGGTTTATCAACTGCTATTGCTAACGATAAAGCTGGCTAGAACTGGTATTGCTAAATGGCTTTCTGAGTTGAACTGGAACGTGCTTAACTTGGGTGTGACGTCATTCCCAGCTCTGGCTTCCAACCTTGAGGTAAATGGAACGCAGTCTCAGTCTTGCACCAGTGTGACCACTAGGGGGCGTTCCTTCAAGCACCTTAAGCAGTGATCTTGGAAATCGATGGAAGACAGGAGCCGTCCCAGAAAAAGAATCCACCAGGTCCTAGCTGTCACCAAATCTCAGCAGCTGGACAAGCTAGCCAAAGCATGTGGGCTTATAATTATAACCAGCCCATCATCTCAAAAGCCACAATGAAACTCTTTTGTTTTGCTTTTGTTTGTTCTTTTTTACATCTGTCTACTTAATCTGTTGACTTAAAGTTTTTATTTAATTGAAATTAAAAACTATGAGCCAGTGACAGTATTGCAATTGTATGCAATCCAGTTAATTTTATATGTTGCGTTTAATGAGCGGCAATTTATTTCCTTGAGCTGTCTGCATCTTAAAAAAAATCTCATTATGAGATTATTGGAGAATGACTCCTGTTTCTTGCCTGTAATTGCCTTTCACAGACTAATAAACACTTTTGGTTTGTCAGTCGTATAATTCAATGCTGTCATATGGAACAATTGGAAACAGGGACAGGAAATAAGGTTGCCTTGGTCTTTCGACATCTGTTTACAAACAGTTATGATCTTAAGTAATTTTGTGCCCTGTTAAACCAGCCAATAGGTGTTTTTATGGACAACCTGAAGTTTTGGCAACAGGGCTCAGGTACAAGTATGAGACAAATTAAGTGACATTCTGTTTAAAGGGAAAAAGAAGTATTCAGACTTGTACTTGGACTAAATTGAATTAATTCAAATTTTTGGTGTCAAATATGTTTCATCTATGGTCCTTGGATGTTTCGAATGCCTTTGTCCTGTTTTAACCTTAGCCTAGGCCCAAAGGAAAATATTAATGTCACGGAAACACCGAATGACCCAAGACATTTGAATGCTCTCCTTCAGGACCGGTGGTGAAGGGCAGGAGTCTCAATCTTTGTCAAAGTGAGGGTGCTTTGAGTTTTTTTCAGGTGCATTTTTGTCCTCTTTTTTTTTTTTAAGTACTGCCTCAAAATCCCCAGAATAAAGCACCAATAAAATGTTAATTAAGCTCTAATTGAAAGCTTTCTCATCTATTGGCCTCCAATTTCATGTATTCTTTTCTCCCAAATCAAAGAAAGACGCTCCTTTAAAAAGAAATGGGCAACATATGTCCAGGCTGCCTGCCTTCATTGCTTTATAGAAGTGGCACGAGACTAGGGTCGCCACTGTGGGCAGAGACAAAAGAGGAATACGAAGATGCGTATCAAAGCGTGTCGAACGCCTTCAAAGTCATTTGAGTCATTCCCTGTCATGCGTTACTAAGAGCAAATATTTAAATCGCTATGAATTACAAGACAGACATTTTAATTTTATATTTATGATTTATCTGAGACAAACAGGTATTTCAAATATTTATTTATAAATTAGCTACAGTTCTTTCATCATCAGGGAAGGTATTACTGCACTGATTCACATATACAGTACGGTATGTAGAGGCTGTGCCAGGAGACACATAAAGCCCTGTGGAATATCCCGCAGTAATACATACAGAGGCACTTTATACTGCATTAAATACTCTATCTGCATTGTATACTCTAGGTTCTCTGGTAGCAGAAGATAATTCTGATTATTTTAAGGACAGATTTTACCACCTGACCAATGTCAAAATTGCAGAAGATTTCACAAAAAATAATTTACGGCTTACCTTAAGGCATAGAAATCCAAGGTACAATTCGGAACCACCTTGTCTGTCCATAAAAGTGGTCCTGGCTCTAGGTCTAAGATGTAAAGTGGACCACAGAATTCCCTAGACGGGAAAAATAATCTGTGATTTGATTGTGATTTTCCGACAAAATCGAGAGAGAACTCCTGCGAGCACAAGTCATGCATACAAAACTAGATTTTCAATCTTGTTTTCCAATTATGTCTATAAAACTCTTAATTACTTCTTATAAGGCTTAGAAGGAATCTTATTCGTTTCCCTCTTATTGTGTGCCTAATCCACACAGTTTGCTGTAGCTGTCAGGAAATACCATGCTGTCCGTAAGTCAGGCAGGCACATGCTTTGTAAATGTCACCTGTGCTATTAAAGCCGGGTGCCGGCTTGACATTTTTGCAGCCTTGTCTGCTTTTCTGGAAGGATCCACATGAGACGTACCTTGTCCCCCCCCCCCCTTATTAAACTGGTTATCACTGCTAGGCTCGCAAAGCTGTCTCTCTGCGTGATGCGACGAGCATCTCCAACAAACAGATTTATTTCCGAGAGCTTTTCCATGCGGCTTGGGGAATCTGAAAGGCTTTCCCGGAATGCGCTTGACACCACGCACGTCTGCGGGTAGATCTAATTAATCTGGCTGCGGGAGCCTTACAGCTGGCCCACCCACGAGGAATTTTCCCACAACTAAAGCAAGGGAAAGGATGACTGATTAAAGTCCGCATGTTGTTCACCTTTAACCAAAGTACAGCGAGTTGGACTGCCCCGTCTGAGTGACACACTTGTGTACGTATGTCTGCCAAACACATGCTTGGCGCAGCATTTACCAACTGCCTGCCAAGCAAACAAGACTCTTTTTCTTTCAGCATTACATGTGATTTCCAGGGAATATTCATTAGAGTCACGCAGACTTGAGATACTCTAAGAAGTTCCCTCCCAAGCGGATGGATGATCATGATGCTGTGTTATCAGAATCTTTGAAGCTTGTTCTTTAGTTTACCATCCTAGGAGACCCTTTAATTAGGATTGACTTGTTCCGTTTATGATATTTTCCACTGGACTCCAATACTCCGAACTCTGATACCCAAAAGATACTTGCATGTAATTGAATTTGGCTGATTTAGCCGCTGACAGGTGCGTAGGGCTCAGTTATTAATGTGTAGCTGCTCCAGACAGCAGATTGATGTTTTGGAGCGAGAATATAAGTCGCATTCAGCCGGCAGGCATGACTCATTGCCTAAGCCGACGCAGGACACCTGCCACATGCTCATCCGCTTGCCGGTGTGTGTCTCAGTCTCCTCCCATTCTCTGTCCTCAGCCATCCTGTCTCCTGTTTTTCTAGCATCGGGCTAATCTAAATAACACATAACCAATAACAGCTTTCCAATAACGGCCTGGAGATCACATCGTTTTCTCCAAAGAACAACAAATAAGAACCATAATTTGGCAAAAGTACATATATTTTTTTTTTCAACTCCTGCCCCGGACAACAGACCATACGGTTTGTTCCCTTGTGACCCAAGATAAATGCTGGACTGTATGTCACCGGTGACACTAGTCGCCTCGGGTCTCCTGAGGTCACTAATCCACAGCCATTTGTCCTGATCAGTTCTCGGAAAGGACAATGGAATTATTCTGGGAAGGTCAACATGCAGTCTCATGCATGAAAGATCTCAACATGCATGAAAGATCCTTATGTCCTTACATATTCATATTTGTATTTGTCATATCCTCCTGCTATTTTCAAGGCCAGCATTTTAAATTTGGACATGTTGAGTATGTGCCCTTAGATGCCAAGTAACTAAAAGTGGATGCAACTCAAGCAATAAGTTACGTAATGAAAACAGCTAATAGTCAGATTAAGGTGTCTAGTTTAATTGTAAGACTTGCTCGGGAAGGACAGCAGAGTCCCGTGATTCCCTGGGGTGGTGGGGGCGGGGGGGATGAAATAGTAATTTTGAGCTCAGGAAGTTCAAGAGAATGTAATGTACTGAAGCAGTGAGGATGATTGAAAATGAGACAGCCAATCCGGTTTTAGCTCAAGGGTGGGACAGATTAAACAAATCACATTTTGGGTCTTGGGTGGAGCTGCAATAGGGTGTATTGCAGAGGCTAAGAAAGAAACCAGAACCCAGGCTTCATCCCAAATCTGTTTTTTTTATGGTGCCCTCACTCCCTCCCTCGATGATTTGAAAGGTCATGGAGGTGACGCGAGAAGGAATGAGTGAGTGAGTGAGGAAGGTAGCGTGGACAAAATGAGGTATCGAGACACTCTTGCATTCTCGATGACTTGCCATACTATACCTGAATGTATGAAGTCATCACAGAAGTATAAGCTATTATGCCATATCATGTGTAGGTGTCATAATTCTCAACTAGACTTATACACATCACACAGCAATTGGGTGAATTGTGCAAAAATCGACTCTCAATGACTTGTAAGGTATTGGGACAACACTTCAACATGTGGAATTCGGAAAAATGTCCGGCGTGAAGGAAAGGTAGCAAGGGTGCTGCAAATAAGGGTTTTGGCATGTAGCCCCAGTGTTGTGCAATGCAGTGTATCTCAAACCAGTGTTTGGGATACTGGTGACATTTTTGCTTAATCTCAACTCGCAGGGAATTAGGAAAGAGCAGAAAAGTAGACCGTCTGGGCTTCTCCAAGGACTAGTTTGAGAAAAACTGGTGTAATTGGGAATCAGGCACAGGTGATCTTACAGTGATTCCCATGCTCATTTTCTAAATTAACACTGTAATGCAAATTGTTCATTGGCCATACAAAGGATATGTAAGATGTAAGTGTAACGATCGGCAACAGAGGAGCGGACCCAGGTGTTCGAGGACAGCCTTGTTTATTCCAAAGCGCAGGCAAAGAAACAGAAGTGTCCAAGACGCGAGACGAAAAGAGTAGTCGAAGGGCAGGCAGGTAGGTCGTTCTCCGGGGAATCCGTCCGA
>JABFEA020000067.1:26489016-26501136 GCA_019775915.2 Cyphomyrus plagiostoma
CATCCCCCTTTCTTATGCTGGCGCTAACGGGGCGAGATTCCCTACACCCGTCGAGCCCCGCCCATCCGGGGCCGTGAACGTCACAGTAAGTTTGTCTTTATCTTAATACCTTCAAATTTGAGAAGCTCTTCTGTTTATGGAACCTACACTGTTATCGATATGTCAGAAAATATTTTTAGCATTTTTACAAGATATAAGCTGAACTGATTTTAATTATTGTGTTGTCGTAAAAGCTCTAAATCTTCTTGGAAGCCAAATTCTTTTCATTAAATGTTTTTCTATTATAGCCTGACAGAAATAATGCTGACAGGAAGATAGTTTGGAGCCTACTTTACAAATGCCTCTTCAATTTGCAATGAACATAAACCGCTACAGAAAGTGTTGAATAAGGAATGCATGCTGCCTGCACGGTGACAATCACTTGAAGTACGTTATACAAGCCGGTAAATGAGGAAATGTAATTTTGAAGGACTTCAACAAGTACTGTTAGAAAAGCCACTGATTTAAGCTCTGCTCTGTTTTTCTAGAAGTCTTGGATGTTCTGATCCTGTACTGCTCTGTTGTTTAGAGAGGAAATTAACTGGTGTCATTCACTGCAAGATTAAAAACACAAAGGGATTCAAGACGAAGAACTCATAGAATTTAGTAGCTGTGATGTGATGCCCTAAGGCTTCAGAGACACTTTGCTCTTTGTTCTGGCCAATCCCCTGTCAGTGTAAGATAAAAAGGTACCCAGTGGATGGATATTGTAATAAATCACGATGGCACTGGGTGAAAGGTGGCTGCAGTTCTGGAATGATGTGATCTTGGCAACACCAACTCCATTGGCTCGCTAAATTCCAGATTTCCCTGTTTTTCATAGATGTTTCTCTAGTTAATGATGCTTATTGAAACAATTAAAACTGCTCGCCAATTTCCCATGTGTAAATTTTAATTAGTGGCAGTTTCCATATTTGTGGCTCTTTAACTACACAAATAACAGGGTGAAATGGAATATTTGAAATAAAACACTCACTAAGCACTTCGCGGTAGATTTGTGAGACTGTTTCGGAAGCCTCCTTACACAATTAACATGGAACAGGATTTTATTGTATTGTGTTTTCTATTGTATTGTGTATTGTTAGTATTGTGATGGGTGAATGATGAAGTCAGGCATCGTGTAGTCATCCTCCAAGCCCCAAATGAATCTACAGAGGCAGCCAAAGTATCTTAGCTGCAAGGTGTATGCAGACTGGGATCAGATGTCTTAGTGATATGGTGGACAAATGTGTGGAATTATTTTTTTTAGATTCACACTAGATTCATATCTCCTAATCGACATTCTATTTACAATGGATCCTAAAAGCGTTCTTATTGTGAAGAGGTGAGATATCTTGCTTGACTTATGGATTTCAATCTCTTGGCTCTGATTCCTGTATTTCCTGCAATGATATCTAGAGATCTGAGCAGCACGTAACGTTTTACTTACTGTTCAGTACAGTATACACCAGTTTCATGGCTGGAAGTTAATTACACTCTATGATGAAGTACCACATTGGCTCTCTACATCTATTTTAATGGATTATGTGTGACTCCTGTCCTTACCTATTTATTAAGAATCTTTCAGTGGCTAATTTTTGTCAATGGGAATTGATAAATAACAAAAACAGCAACAGTTGTGTATGTCCTTCCTCTGTTGGAGTGTTTTCAGCCCTGTTTTATCCACAAACACCCTCGGAGATGCTAAAGATCGGTGGAAGAACTAAACCAGTAAGTTTATAAGTGACATGTTGTTTCTGTAAATGTAGCTATAAAATAGATGTGCATTTTCTTTCTATTATTGAAATAATGCAGGATTGGCTCTCTGCTTTGGGCTTTGCCTTAATTAGCCATCCCATCATTAATCAGCAGCGGTCGTGTGCTCACGCTGGTAGCTGGCAGGTACCATAATGGATGTCAGCTGTTTCCCGTTACGTGCAGCTGTTTGCGCCCCTCTTTTCCTACGTCGACACATTCTCCGTCATCACATCTGCTGTGGAGGAAAAGGCAAAAAGTTCTGGGGACAGGGCTGTGACACGGAGCTGGAGCCCCGCATCATACAGAGGAGTGTCTTTGCAGAAGGCCCAGCGGTGACTCTTTTTCTTTCCGTGACACACGTGTGGTTCAGGGCATGTTAATTTGCTCTTTTTTAGCGCCCTGCTGAGGGGAAAATAACCACCTTTCATTTGGCTGTATTAGGCATGGTGTCCTACATCGGTGTGTAAGGCAGGGAAGCCATTTACACAGACTGGCAGGCATGTGCATGTGCAGGGAGGGGGCTGGCAATGTGATGCTCTAAGTGCCCCAAAATCTATCAGGGGAGACCCCCCCCCCTCATTTCAGCACCTGCTGCTCACATCACTGTAGATTGGTGCTTTTTTGCAGCTACAAAACCTACGGCAAGCTGGGCCAAGACTTCGGCTTTTCAAACAGGCTTTATGAGCTTGTCGGCCGCAACCCTCCTGTGTACGACTCATTCAGCGATGCCGTCAGCGGGCAGGCCATGGCCCAGAGCATGCCGAGTGCATCGTGCCTGTGAGAAAATGTACGCCTGCCCCCTGATTCTCATTCCAAGTGTATCTGCAGCGGCTTTCAGATATTTATTATTTTTTCATGATAATTGTTTCGGTTGCCGTCCTTGATGGCTTGCCGAACACATCATCAGCTGAATGACAAGTGGTTTTCATACATTATGCATTGCCCATGTGCAATAATACAAACCTCTGACACAGATCCACATTCCTAGTTATATTAATGAAAATAGCCAGAATTGGACTGAAGATTAGACATTAACTTTCAAATAAGCTTGGACTTGCATCTAACTCATTTTGATTTTATCATTTTCATTACGTTTCTTTTCCCGTTACCTGAGAACAGGAACATAAGTGCAGTGTTGACTTCATTAAGTGGCAATATCAGGCAAGGCCAAGGTTGTTAGTTTGCTGTTGATTGATCTGGTCTGCCGAGACCATGAAAGGGAGTGTAAACGCTCCATGATGCTACAATGGAGAGGACATTTGATCTGTTTCTGACCAAATATCAGTATCTAGTTGTTGCGTAGTGGGTAGGATGTGAACATCATTACAAAGTCAAGGGTAACAATTTAAGTGAAGGATCTCAGTACAAGTGGAGCCTGCATGTGATTTTGCAGACATCTTAAAAAGACCAGCTGATCTGAAGGTTGTCTTCACAGCCTCATTCAAGCATAAAATAAATACAGTCCTGTTATAACAGAGGAGTCTGATCATGCCCTAAGGAATACTTAATAGGTTTTGAAAAGAAAAAGCCCACATTTCTTACAGTTGAAGACAGAGATGCTATTTCATAGTACAGAGTAAGGTTTCAGATGGGTCCAATTACTATGGTAAAAGGTCAATCTGTATTATCTGAGCATTGTATATGGTAGCAGTGTCATTATAAAGGTGACTTGAGGTTGCTTTATTATCCTTATGGTGATTTTCCACTGACATACAGAAACCAGGCCATACCTGTGCCATACCACGAAGAGATACTAGCTACAGCGCAGTTCCAGCTCGGCACAGTAAAGGCATTGAATGGTCTAGAGTGTGACAGTGACACAAGACCAAAACGATGCATATTTACTGTTCACATGATGTGCGTCACGATTTACTATGTGCTAATTTCTGCTAGCATGTCTGTGAGAATCACAGTCTTATGTTAGCATCAAACATTAGCGGAATTAGCATTATCTTACATAAATTCGGATTACAAATCCATTCCAGAGTGCATTTTGAAGTAGTAGGTTGGAAATTTTCAAGGTCCAAATTATCGGGAGAACGTCTATATGTTGCGATGCGTGATACTAATAATTCATGCATACCAATGCACCGGTTCTTTGTTTCTGTGCATTTCAATCAGTCACATGGCAGTGACACAATTAGCCCGGTTTAGCCTTTCATTTTGCTAGTAAGCAGGGCCATGTCAGCGTGGGTACGGCCTGGTTACGGCCTGCATAATTTACAACGGAAAACCATATTTTCACAGTTCGATTTGTGCATGGCTCGCATCTTAGCGGCAGTGGAATAACCCCTTCAGTGTGTTTGTGTACCCTGTCCATCCTAAGCTCAAATATCCTGCATTTGATTGACATGGATGAATGGGTATGTATTCACATTTTTAGCGCCATAACAAGGATACCTTAGCAAACCACCAAGGACGAAGCAATCCACACACAACAGTCTCTGCTCCATACAAAACCCTTGCTGCTCTACTCGCGATAAATTCCAGAAGGTGAAAAGTGACAGTTTAAGGTGTTACTGATAATGAGCAGGAATGACTGTAAGATGTATAGAATGGCTATGGACTTCTGATGGGCTTTCCTGAAAGGTCAGCTGTGGCAGCCAAGCATTACCGTAATCGGTCAGCCATTCACATTTCCAAACCCCACTAGGTCAAGATTTAGGTTGACCTATATGTTTCACTGTTGGCTGCATAGAATTTTCAAATGATTTTGTGAAAAGAGTGCACTGTATATAAAATTGATTCAATTAATCAATGTCACTATGCAGAGAGACAGTCACATCAATTTCCTTTGCATCCTCTTGGGTACTTCTGAGAAGATCTATAGCTGAAGTATAGAGATGCCTTCACCAGAGACTATTGAAGCTATGTGTAAGGATAGATTTTAATTAGTAAATGTGAAAGGCAAAGACCTTTATTAGCTATGATGTATCTCTGTAGGCAGTGAGAAGTGACAGGCTGGCTTTAATCTTCCCATGGTTCAGGCCGAGACGTCGGTATGGGGGGTGATGTTCGACCAGCTGAGGCCCCCAGGGAGTCCCCCAGCAAAGAGCAGGATGCAATGTATGAGAGGCAGCTAGCAATGTTCCCCGTAAATCTCTGCTTAGATCTTTGCAATTATACATTCTGAATGCTTTGTCTCTTAGTGGTTTCA
This sequence comes from Cyphomyrus plagiostoma, assembly GCA_019775915.2. Classification (NCBI taxonomy): domain Eukaryota; kingdom Metazoa; phylum Chordata; class Actinopteri; order Osteoglossiformes; family Mormyridae; genus Cyphomyrus; species Cyphomyrus plagiostoma. The sequence goes on from JABFEA020000067.1 coordinate 26,493,950, forward strand.
CATCATCTTAATCCCTGCCAAACAATACCTGTATGTCGCCTTGGGTAGTAGGATTGGCCGGTATCTATTTTTTCACATCATCATACGCTCTATACATTTCACCCCAATATAAGGTGTATGATGGTATTTTATTAAAAAAAAACACATAAACCGTGTACTAGTGTAAACTCCGGAAGCAGAGAGAGCCTCTGGGGCTCATCAGTAAGGAAGCTGAGCCTTAGGGAAGCGAGGAGACAATTCCTTGTGAGAGAGTCAAGAAGATCACCCTTCGTTTTTTGACACCACTTTCACTGCCTGATCTGCGGCTGCATGTGCAGGGGTCCCAAAATCTGCTGTGGGGGGACTGACTCGGCAAAATCTATCACAAAGTCCTCAGCCCCCCCCCCCCACCAAAGTCACCAAGTCCTGTTTCTTCAGTTTGACTGAAATATATTTCGTAATTGGGTTTTGTTATATATGTTCTCTGAATTGGATTAATACAGAAGTCAGATGTCCTGATCTGAGACCCCCTCGACTTCCTCCTCATTCAGCACAGCTCCATTTGTCCTCACCTAAACTGGTAAAGCCATACATTTAATCTTCTACACAGATGAGGATAAGTTGACCACACATTGTTCCACGGATTGGAATCTACTCTTCAAAAAGTGCAGAGAGGTTATTCAGATAAAAGCGTTGATGTTTCTCCTAAATGTTTAAATATGGTGCTTATTTTTAAATAAAAATAATAGTAAATTATTCTCCATTATCCCATACTGGCTAAGTGACTTGAAATGGGCAGATGAATAATAATAATTTACAGATTATGAATATGTTTTAAATTTTACTTACAGCATTATGCTTGAAGCATTAGCAAATTCCACACATAACTGTTCAGTCCAACAATATAAAATCTTTCTGTAATTTTATATGTGATATTCTGAAAGCCATATTAAATCAATTAGGCTTGACACTGATGCATGGAATTTAGCTGCCTTGATCAACAGACCAAAGAGCCTTGAAGTGGGACAGCTCCTCTCTGTCCAGATATGCGGTCTCCCCTCTCCAGCCTGAGATCGTTGTTTTGATCCTGATTACAAGCAAGTTGGGATGAATGGAATGAGAGTGCACGCACGTTATGGCTGTGCGATGACGCCTCAATTGGCTGCGATTGGCCGTTACCACGGATAATTAATAAAGGACCGGGTGAACCAGGCCGCATGGTGTGTCGACTCCCTCTGTGTGCAGGACACTGAGCCGCAGAAGCGAAACCAGAGCAGAAAGAGATCCACAGCCGTGAACTCCAGCGTACAGGTGCCTTTGTGAGCTCCCCTCTATCTATCTATCTATCTATCTATCTATCTATCTATCTATCTATCTATCTATCTATCTATCTAATATTTCTCAACAGGAAATGCGGAAATACATTGTGGTCTGTTACATTTCTCCTGACCAGTGCTGGCAGCTCCAGATAATTATTTTGGAGGGACTGAAGAGGAAAAACTAAGGCTACCTAAGACTTCTTTTTAATAAGTGCACAAAGAAAGCACCATATTTTTTCCAATGTTTCATTAATTATCTAATTATATATTATAGCTATGATTCATGTATATTCATGCAGTTTTGGGAGCTTCTACAATAATAGCAGTTTCCCCACCCCACCCTCTGAACTTGACCATTGATTTAAAAAATTTTAAGCACAAGAAATTATAAAGAGATCAGTTCAAAAAACAATAAAAAGATTTTTTACTTATTTTGCCAACTTCTATTTTACTTGTTAAGCTGTTTCCCTGAGATAATTTAATGCTATGAACTTGGCCATTTGAACGATAAGACCAACAAACTGTGGACTAGCTTGCAGTACAGTACCGAACGGTACTATTTGTGTAAACTAGGCATCATATTTTAATTCTTATCCAAACAGTTGCACAGCATCAGTCACTGCTCACTTGGCTGATTTATTAAGTGGGCCGTGCTTGTCACAGCACCCAGGAAATCCACCATCTAGTGACACCATTAATAGGGCTAATAGGACCAAAAATAATGTAATAAGTGCAGTGAGGGGTGTACGCATTCATGAAATCATTCTATTATTAAACCAAATTGTGTCTTGCATTGTTTTCTAATTTTATTTAACATACAAGGAGTCCATCCATCTGTTGAAATTCTTATTCAGAAAACAGGGCAACAGGGGGGCATATATATAACTTAGCAAAACTATTATTATTATTAATATTAATAATAATAATAATAATAATAATAATAGTTTTGCTAAGATATATATATATGCCCCCCTATCATGAAATCAGAATAAACAGCATACCTGCTGATGCTGTCCTATATAATGTGGTCTTGGGGGGGGCTAGTCGAATGACTTTATTCAGAGTGTAACAGCGCCGCGGAGTGTGCAAGCCGCCGGCTGCAGGCGTGTAACGATCGGGGCTTGGCGCTGAGCTTGGGGGAGCTTCGCAGTCAGTGCTGGAAGAGAAGAGCGCTATATACAGGCTGCGAGAAGTGACAGCCGCCGTTCAGGCTTCGCATGTGCCCTGGGATACCTTCGTTATCTGTCGCTATCTATTTATCTGATGCTCTTTCGTGTCCGAGAGAAACTGTTATCAGGTAAGGCTGATGATGTAATGTATGATCTCAATGACTCCGGATGATGGGTAAAATGTTATTGGCGAGAATCCCGAGACCTGCTTCATGTCGACTTCAGCGCGTATGTTCATGCCTTGTGGTCCCTGCCATGGAGAACAGGCTGGACGGTGGAGCAGCGTTAGGGGAACGCGTATCACCTGCTGAATTCGCGACCGTTTGACTACGCGGCTCGGTACAGACATTACCTTTCTGATCCCACTAGAGGATGAAATTACTGAAAGCAGCTGGCCGTCGTTTCATGCCAATATACATTTCGCCGAGTTTGAGAAGCATCGTCAAAAGTAAGAGACAGTTGATGAAGCGCGAAGTACCGGCGTGACAGTGAGGATGCTGGGTGTCACCGTCGGGTCGCAGCGAAACTCCCCGGGAAGGAGAGAAATGCAAAATTCTTTCTGGACCCTTAGGTGTCGATATGAATAACCTTCTGAAAAATGGAAACAACTCAACTATAATTCATTGCCCAGCCTTTCCTCCAGCGTAAACGGAGCATTTCGAGTCATGTATATATTTGTACAGTCTCTTCCTGTTTACACCAAAGAAACAACAACAGAAATTATAATGTACTTGCAATGAATCAGATCGTGAATTAATAGTATTTCTCTAACAGAGACACGGTATCATGTTCGCGTTGATCGATTCTTCCCCAAAGACAGCTCACATCGGGGGATTGGTGTAGATCAGACAGATAACGTTCGCGGAACCAGTGCGCTGATTACACGCTCTTTATCTTAATTGCCAGCGCAGTGATCTAATTGAACAAAAAACTTCCACTACCTTCCAGAAATGGTAGCGTTATATATTACATAGTCATATCCTACTTACATAATGTCAAATCAAATAAATAAAATGCCTGTGTTTGATTGCCCTGAGGGATGATGTGTCCTGTCTTCAAACGTTGTCAGAGACTTAAAATAAAACCCTGCCTTAAACTCAAAGTTTAAGTGTTAACACTTATGGTTGGATGAGCCTTCCAGAGTCAGGGAAAATCAGGATTGCAGACTTCGGTCCATTCAGGTGTGAGGTTTCATTCAGCTGATCTGGCTGGCTATTTGATAGGGTTGTATTATTGCTGTTTTCTGAAGGACTTTTCTCTCTGGCCTGTCATCCCCCCTCCTTGCTCTCTCTCTCTCTCTCTCTCTCTCTCTCTCTCTCTCTCTCTCTCTCTCTCTCAGACACAGACACCTATCTCTTTTCTCTTTTCTTTCAGGCAGTGCCAAACAGTTTGGAGCCAACTTTTTGCATAAGGAGGCTTGACTAAGAGAGGGGTCTAGGTAGGGGCATAGCTAGAAATTCTGGTCCCTGTTTCAAAATGTCACTTTAGGTCCCCCATGGTAGAATCTGGGGCCCCTGTAAAGTCCTGGGCCGCCTGAATCTGCCAGGATATCCATGCCCCTGGATCTAGGACATTTGATGACACATTGTATCCCCGTGAACCAGGGAAAACTCCATCTTGTTTCAATCTCCAGGCATAATGATTCATGTCCTCCTTTTTGCTAGCCAGGCGTTCCTTTTACCGATGGCTGAGACGGCATCCTAGTACTACTTAACACAATATCACAAGTGTGTGAGTGACAGGGGCCCATTCGTTGTATGTTTTATATGGCCGAGAGGCACCAGAAATCAGTGCCACTTGGCATCAATGAAACGATCAACTCAAAGAAGAGCTCTGAAGTGTCCTTCGCTAAATGTGAAAGTAGCGGCTGGGTTCACGGTTGTATGTCAAAGCTCTGACTTTCTGTGAACAAGGTAATGAGTGGGAATAGTCAATCATCTTAACATCAGTCAGACATTTTCTACTTTTGTAATGTTTATGTGATTAATTATGTATTGAGTGGCACCTGGATGGAAGCCAGGAGATAGACTATTACATTAGTGTCTGTCTCTCAGGATGATTTCATTTTGCCATTGCGTACATTGATGATTGATTTATGTTTCGGCATTTGCGATCATGGATGGCTGATTTAACATTACTGGCAAGAGCTCTGGAACAGTTTAGCAATTGAGTCGAACATGTAAGGGTCATCCTGGCTGTCCAACGGCTCTGTCATTCGAGACCTGGGTTTCCACTGACCTTCACAGAGGATTTTTTTTTGGGTGGGGGGGGGGTTGAGCATTCTGACACCATGACAGAGTGAGTGCCAAAAAGAAGTAGGCTTTGGAAATAGGACCTTTTTACACATCTTGTATGTCACGTGAGATGAGGAATAGATCACAGCATGTCATTATCAGTGTCTAAAGAAAGAAGGTTGTGCTGATGGTTTGTGGGGCTAATTAATTTTTACCCACAGGATAAGCTTTAAGTAACTTTATAATCCACCATTCATCCATCCATCCATCCATCTTCCAACAGTATTGTTTTATTATTTATTTATCAGACCAAAGCCAAACCATGTAGGACAGGACACAGGGCTGAGGTACGCCTTCGATGGGATACCAGTGCAGGGCACATGGCTGGGGTACATGCTTGATGGGATACCAGTGCAGGGCACATGGCGGGGGTACACCCTCGACGGGATACCAGTGCAGGGCACATGGCTGGGGTACACCCTCGATGGGATAGCAATACAGGGCACATGGCTGGGGTACGCCCTTGACGGGATAGCAGTGCAGGGCACATGGCTGGGGTACACCCTCGATGGGATACCCGTGCAGGGTACATGGCTGGGGTACATGCTTGATGGGATACCAGTGCAGGGCACATGGCGGGGGTACACCCTCAATGGGATACCAGTGCAGGGTGCATGGATGGGGTAAACCCTCGATGGGATACCAGTGCAGGGCACATGGCTGGGGTACACCCTTGACGGGATAGCAGTGCAGGGTACATGGCTGGGGTACACCCTCGATGGGATACCAGTGCAGGGTGCATGGATGGGGTACATGCTCGATGGGATACCAGTGCAGGGCACAGGACTGGGGTACACCCTCGACGGGATAGCAGTGCAGGGCACATGGCTGGGGTACACCCTCGATGGGATACCAATGCAGGGCACATGGCGGGGGTACACCCTTGTTGGGATACCAGTGCAGGGCACACGACTGGGGTACACCCTCGACGGGATACCAGTGCAGGGCACATGGCTGGGGTACACCCTCAATGGAATACCAGTCCCGAGCACGTGCACACTCACGTTCGCACACTATGGGCACTATATAGACACCAATTACTAGCACTGTAGAAGGAAACATGTTACATGTGGAGAACATGCCAACAAAACTGACACCAGGACAGATTATCTGTGGTGTTTCCCAGGTCAAATGGCAGACAGAACAGCATTTATCTGTGCTTGGAATCAAAGCGACTGGAGGAATGCGTTCTCGAACATTTGTTCTAACGGCTATTTGAGCACGTTTACACAGCACATCTGATTATGTGAAGTACTAGTTTTAACATAATTTTGTATTCTTCGCACTGGAATTCTGAGGTCAGTTATGCTGTGAACATGGACTTTTGCTGGAATTAATCAAGTATCCTGTGTCATTACACGAAAATGTAAAGTCTTGCACTAAATCTTCGAGAGTTAGACTCTTCCCTGACGACATAAAAGAGGTGAAGTCTGAATGTATAAAGTAGATATTTTTATAAAACAGATGTGGGATTATTGTCTAATGCAAAGTGTGTTTCTTTATCCTACCAAACAGCTGGGCAATGCAGAGAGCCTGTTGCACATTTCAGAGGCGTTTTTAATTCCAACCACGATCAGATTAGATCCACCACGATGCTTTAACCTGTCTGTGTCTTATTGATGTGCATGTGTTAATGGAGAGTGCTGTATATAGAGGGACAGGTTGAGAGACAGAAAAGGAGAGAGAGCAAGCGAGCTAGATGAGAGTTTAATTAACTTGTTAAACTCTGTCCTCGAGGATGCTGTCAGGTAGGTGGGGGAAAACCACAACCTTGGCCTAGATAAGGCTGTAGACAAGCAGGAGCCTTCAACAGAGGTTTGAGCAGTCCTGAGGCGATTGACGTTGGAGGTGTTTATTGGGGTCTTTTAAAAGCAAAATAGCATGCTGGATGTGTTATTGTGGTCTTTCATAACTCCTGCCAAAGAATCACCATTGCGCAGAAATGAGGAACCTACCGACAAATACAGTCGTGCCAGAATCTGTGTCTCCAAGGAGATGCCATGTTCCAGCCATAGAGCATCATCTACTCTATGGATGCAGCGCAGTGCACCTCCTACCAAAGGAGAGAACTTAGTACAAAATGCTTCTGCTGACAAGGAGAGAGAAATGCGGAATTAAAATATCTTCAGCACCAGGCCTGGATCCATCAGCTGCTGAAGTGCGAATTACGCAGCGAGATAAGACGTAGCAGTGAGAACCACCGTGGAACAATTGGCCTCGGTAAGCCGGGGATTGTCGCTCAGTGATTTTTCAGACTCGCAGAGTTCGATAATGAGCTTTCCAAAAAAGATCTCAAACCCCCTTGCAAAAGAAGTCTCACGGTCGTGGGGGGGGCCCCGCCGGGCCCCGCCCCGCGCCCCGGGGCGGGGGCGGGCGGGGGGAGAGGCAAGAAGCGAAGGGACGACAGAAAGAACGGGGAGCGAGAG
>JABFEA020000067.1:26501146-26520059 GCA_019775915.2 Cyphomyrus plagiostoma
TTGTGCCCCGGGAATCCGGGGTTTGTCGCTCTTTGATTGTCCAAAACCCCATATTTGTATAATGAGCTTTCCCAAAAACATCTCCAACCCCCGTGCAAAATCCCTAAAACAGTAATCCCCCCCCCCCCCCCCGGCCACTGACAGGGTGTTTGAGTCTCGTTGCAGGATTCCGAAGCTAAGTAACATTTCCCAGTCATTTCTCTGCACTTGGCGTCGCCCCTGTCTCCCATCCAATGGGGCCTTCTTTGCCTTCCCTTCTGCCGCTGAAAGTTTGTCACCGAACCAACATTTTGTGTGTCGCTGTGGAGCTGCTGGGGAAGGCACGTGGCGCGACGTGAGGGATCTCGTTTTATCGGTAGCGTTGAATCTGCGAGGAACGAAAACGTCGCATTAACCCCAGCATCTTGTCCTGTACTGCACACATTGCCGCCGGGAGGCTGCCAAGCTGCAATCCTGCCATCTCGGGCCTCATTGTGTGCGCGCCCAGTACTGTACAGAGAGGAAAGACTCGCCCCGTCTTCCTTCCCTGCGCTTAGCGGCTAGACCACTGCCATTGGCTTTCCTTTGCTGCCAACAGCCCCCCCCGTTTTCCTCTTGCCGGCGGCGTGTCCGTCCTCACTGACACCATCACTAGGAGGCGTCTGCGCTTTGCCCGTGCATGGGCTCACTTTCCAGATCCTTCTTGGGTCCGAGAGCCAAGATCACTCGCTGGGTAACAGACAGTGCGTGACTCTCAGGAGTCGGCCATTGTTTTATATCTCTGTTCTGTGCAGCAGGAGTAAGATATCATGGTTGTACTTCCTGTAGGCATATTGTTGTTTTTATTGCGGCTAATAAAATATAACAGTGCTGCAAAAAAATACTCAAATCTTTGTTGTACGCAGAAATTAAAATCGATTCAGAGATAATATTCAGAGGTGCGGCATAACGTAGACTTTATAGACTCCTTAAACCCTGCTTCAGTGCACATGGCTGGAAGATGGATTAATGAACTAATTAATGCATTAATAAGTAATGATCTGTGTACCTCTTAGGCAAGACCTAAGAATAAAATATATTACTACCTTTAAAAGAACTCATACCCCTCAATGCATTTAGAACTTCTTGTGTTCATTAGATCATTTGCATTTAGATTTATACCTGAACATTAGTGTAACCTTGTTAAATCCAAGCACTTTGTTATTACCGTGGAATCGCAAGTGACTTGCCTGTGAAATTATTTTTGGAACACATTTACCTGTCAGAGTGTTTACAGATTTCAGGAGCCTGAAGCCTGATATCAGAATAATTCAACACCGGGAAATGAGAAAGAGAGTAATGGATTTTGCTGTTACTGCACAGCGAATATGTGGCATCCCTAAAAAAGAAGTCAAATAAGAATTAAGAAGTATATCCTCTGGTGGAATAACCATAAGTAGATAAAACTGTCTAATTTCAAAAATTGCTCTAGTAAATTAGAGGCTTTTAATATTTCTGTCAAATAAAGTCAAATAAACAAAAATTGCTGTATGTGCCTGGCCAACATAAATCTCCATTCAAAACGACAGGAGTGTGAAAACCTCTGGAATTCTTTGTAATAGACTTGCATAATCAAATTGTACTTCTGCATGAAATGATAAAAAAAACCTGTGTTTTGTACAATAGGTGTGTTAACAGATCCAAGGTAATATCCAAGGTATGTTGCCAAGTTCTGGTGCAAAACAGCATGTTTGTGTCACATTTACAGCTGGTGTTGCTTCTATTAATAATCATCATGTTCTTTTTCTCCTGAAGCAAAAAATGAGCAGACTACACTGGCCTGACACCTAGAAGACTAAGTAGTTTCTTTCTGTAATTAGCTTGCATATGTAAGATATCGTAAATGCATCCGATGTCTCCGGATATGTTCTTGAGTTTCTTACCCATTTTATCTGCACATTTAGACATATGTGTTTCCAGTCTTCTTACAACTCAGTAATGTTTGCAATGTGTTTCAGGCAATGTGTTCATTGTGTTGCTCGATGCTGATCTCCTCTGATTGTGATAATGCCTCCTCTTCTGCTCGCCTCTGTTCCTGGATGTAAACATCACCTTTGACATCAATGCTGACGGTTTTCTCTAGGACAGACTAGAACATCTTTCTGAATCAGTTCATGTAAGATGGAACTTTTCCTATCGATTCTCCTTCAGTCTATTCAAGTAAATATTGAATTTTCTGGTGTGAGATACCACAGGGTTCCGTATCGGGTCCAATTCTCCCTGCATTTGCTGCCTTTTGGGCAAGCATTGTGTTAATTAATGTAACTGGCAACCAAGGGTGGAAATTTGTGTATGGATTGTAGGGACATGTCCCTACCAATATTGTAGGAGTGCATTTTTAGGGGTTGGGGGGTTTGGGGTGAACTGGTCCCTATCAGTGTTGAAATCAAACCTACTCTCCTTTCTGTTGACATAAAGTTTCTATGAAACCTTTGGAGTGATAATCTGTACACCCTCTGACTTTAACATGAATTGGTAAGGCTCCTGCTTTTATCCTGCTCATATCCAGAAATCAAACACCTTCGTCATGTCTAACATAGCTGTGAAACGTGTCGTATAGCTGTAGGTGCCTAGCAGAGGATAAATCCTGTGTGCAGACTGTTTGTGTCTTAACGTCACATCTTCCTATTAGCTGCTGTGCACTTTGGCTTGATTTAGAATCTCTCAGTTCTCGCACAAGTTTGAGTATTCCCTCTTTCTTTATCTTATAGTTATGCTTCCACAACTCATTTCACCAGATTTATTTTCTTTCTGCACTTCATCTCTGCTTCTGTATAATCTATTATTGACAAAATACCATTTTACATTTTCCCGTTCTGCCCGACGCTCAAGGCCATATGGTTCCTGCCGACAGCCGAACCCAGAATTCCCCCTTGCGACTGTTACTAGGCAATGTGTCCACGTATTGGCATGATCCAAGGTCCTGTGTGGTGACACAATCATCTGCATCTGCCCTCTTTCTCTCCCTGCCTCCAGCAAGTGGGCCACCTGACCACTGTCCCTCTTATCGATCTCTTGTTAGCTATGATGGTTTTTATACGATGTGTACAATTACTACTTGTCATTCGTCTTTTTTCTGACGCTTGTTCAGCAGAGCTGCTGAATCACTGCCTTTGAAGAGGTCAGAGAAAATTTCTGGTTGTCATTTTTTTGTGTTGCCACTAGAGGCCTGGCTTTCGGTTCCTGCAAAGCACTTTGTATCCACCCTGCTTTAAAAACGAGCCTGTTTCAGATGATAATCAGCTCATCAGATCTTTCTGAGTGTTTACCAGCTCCTTATTTTCCTTGCCACCAGCTTTTAAGTCATTTATTTGTTCTGCCACACTAGAGCCCTTTCAATAAATTCATTGAACAGCTTCTGTTTTAACATGACAGAAGATGCACTAAACATCCTAAATGGTTTTTAAAGTGCAGTTGAACCCCCGATGCTTCGCTTAGGCAGCAGTCAGAATGCGTGGCTGCGATTGGCAGCGGATAATGGGCTTTGAGATGCTAGCATGTGATGTTTAATTAGCAGCTTTACACACCACCCTAACCCTCCGCTCTGTCCCCCACTCCCCGATCTCTTCGCTGCTTTGCCCTATTCATTCATCCTATTCCAGTCCCTGTTTTCTAGATAATATAATTCTTTTTCATGAAGAACCAGATTTTTTTCCCAAGGTTTCCTCCACCAATTCAGTTCTCCCACCCCCATTGCACATGTTGACACCCCCACCATCGCATATCAGGAATCATCAGCTAAGAAATACTGGTGTTTTTTTCTTCATTTGCATATTGAACAGGTTGTTTTGTGGGTGTCTGTTAGGCTGCTAACAGCACAGGACTTTCTCTTTTCATGTACACATCAGTTAATGAGGATCGACTGCACAATACATGCAGCGAGCATTTCCTTGAGAAAATGGGTCCCGTTCAGCGCTGCCTATTCTGTCATCCTTCTCATCGACTTCTGCTAGACTTGTCATTGTTGCTAAGAGGCAAATTGCTCATGTTGTGGGTGTTTTGTGGGGGTAACAGTTCCATAAGTTCCCAGCCTAGCTCTTCTCTACTAAAAAGCACCACAATGATCAGAAATGCTTGATTAATGAGAAGGTACATGCATATCTACACAGTAAGAGGGGAGGGAATCCATCCTAGGAGATGGAAGGAGCGATGTTGATGGCGTGCTCTGCATTTTGATGATCCCTTCTAGACCTTTGACCGAACCTCTGTGTGAAGCCGGTTTACAAAGATCCGATTTCCTGCTTTAAGATGGAAAATCCCAGCGCATAGTTGTGCACAACGTGTCGCCATTCAAAGGCGGCTAAAATGTACGGGACCGGTCAGCCAAATAGTGTTAGGCGAAGGCCGACCCTGAAGCATGGCTGAAGCAGAGTGAAGCATGTGCCATGAAACGTTGGCCCAGTGCAGGCTGGTGGTAGGAGATGTTGGCCCAGCCCACGGGGCCACCTCGGCTGGTGGATGCACGCTTGTCCGACCTCATTAGGGTTTCCTTCTGCCCGTGTCTGTCCCGCTTGAGTCGCGTTGCCCGGGTGCTGTGTGGGGGCCCAGTGCTTGCCAAGCGATTTGTACTGACCTCGCTCCGCAGCCATATTTGCACCGGTCACAGTTTCCATTGGCAGAGGGCAGACCCATCTGCGACGGTGCGTTTGCGGCACTGGCCGTGATGTGCCTGTCGGCTGAGTCCGACTTCACCAGGCCAGCCCGCCGCTGGGCTTTGCCACTCCTGAGTCCGCACTTTTCCCCTCAGAAAATTGATCCTTTTTTTTTGGCTATAGGGCTCTGAACTCACCAAGTTTGAGGTAGAATGATCCTGGTGGGGTGTTTGTAAAAGCCAAAATCAATATTGCTGGGCGGGGGCAGGGGGGGATCATAAGTTATTATAGCAGACGGTCGTTTGTTCCCTTAAATTTGGTGCTTTCTTCTTTGATTCTGGCATCTAAATAAGACACTTTTGCTGTTAGAGGCAGACTTTGTTATCTTGGAAGCAGAAGGCGGTTATTGACAGACAAATAACGTCTCTTCCCATATGGCTGACGATTTATCACCGCTTAGTAATCACAAGCTGGGATACAGAATGTGATGAAGGAAACAACGGTGCGGCACTTAGAATTCTGATTAACAAGGATGCTCGCTACAATGCATACAGATTTATTCTGGTGAGCCCTGCAGTGTCTTAAAGTGTTTTTCTTAATAATAATAATAATAATAATTTATAGACTGGTATTGGTTATGGTAGGGTTAATTTAAGAATGTTGTAGAAACTTCCAGAGTCTTATTTGTGATTGTAATATTTTGGTTGGTATGGAATGAAACTTGTTCTCCGAAAAGGGGGGAGTGGACTGGTTCCACATAAGAGAAAATAAACAGTGATCATGATCAAGGGCCAATGACGAACCTCTCTATGTTTATATACTTGTGAATGGGCAATTAAAGATGATGGAACCAAATGTTAATTGTGATTTTTTTCTGTTCCACCTGTGACGACTTTGAGTCACTGCTGACATTGCAGAGGGTGCTGTTTAAAATACCCCTCATTATAATAATTCAGACCTTCAGAATTCCCCAAAGCAGGTCAAGCTCACGGTTGCAGTCTGTTCGATATAATAAGTATACATAGCTGGCTAGTTTTCTCCGATCTTCTAGGAGTTTGCGTGTGGAAGATGTATGACAAAGAGGAAATTTGTTTCACTTGAGGGAACTGTCAGCCATTTTTATTAGTCAGTTTGGTTTTCTTCCAAACATTTAACAGAGTTGCTGATACACTGAATTTACAATACGACTTAAGGGCAGTCTGTTCTGTTGCTGATAATGCTGTCACTCAAATGGTGTAAGATGGTGCTTTATAGAACTCTGGAACTTTATCAAATCAGGATTGGGATCCTGCTAGATACCATGAGGTCTTATTGCCTAAGGGGTCTCAAGGAAAGTTAATCTCTAAACTATATCTGCGAGATTTACAGTAAAGAGAAAGTAAAGTTTTACAGACCCAAAGCTTAGCCTTCGAGACTTTTTTATACATATCCCCATGGATAATAATGTCTTTGAAGATCACTCTCATGACCTCTCAGCCTTTTGCATTTATTATAAATTAGTTGATGGAGACAAACAGGAAAAGATCATTAGGGTATATTCAAAAGACTCCCTCAAAAGACTCAAATACTGATGGTCGCTGAAATATTTAACTGCTAGTCGACTTTTAAAAGCACCCATAACTCATGGTTTATCATTATTTGAATGCTGAATTTTAAATTTACTTGTGTAAAATGCAGACACAGTTTTGCTGACATGAAATGTTTTTGCTTCCTCATCATAAAGTAATGGAAATACTCAGCTTTGGCTCAGCGCTTTCTGGCCTGAGGTGTGGTTTGCAACAGTCATTTAATCAAAATCGTGGAGTAAGAGACATTTATGGTATTGTAGCTCCTCAAAATGAGTAGCCTGCACTCTAGGTAGCACGGTCACTTTGTCTAGCCTCAAAGGATTCTGGGTATTGGCAGCCAGTCTTGAATCTGTTATTTATTTATTAGTTTCTGAGCCTGAGGAAGGTTATTGTCTTTCCTGTAATTTTGGTCTCTCATTCCAAAATCTGGTCAGTATGTAAGATGTTGGTCATGCTAACAAATAGCATGAGATGCAGGAACTCCTGTAGTAAATAATTTAATTCTTAAAAAAAATGTCAAATGTATGTCTTTGGGACTTGTAAAGAGAAATGCTTTGTTTTAGATTCATTTTAATCCAGACCACCAACCAGACTCATTATTGGATTTTCATTATTAGGTCCAGTTGGTGTCTTCTCCTGGCGACCAAGTAAACATCCCTCTAGAATGTTCTCTGTTCTCTCTGGGTCTTCAGATTTTCCAGTGGTATGTTAACAGTTGTGATGATTGAATCCATCTACCTTGCTGGTGGTCCTCATCCTCTTTTACCATCAATTTTTCCAAGCTTTATTGACTTATCCAATGCTCTGGGCATTCTCATAAAATACCCAGAATAAGTGGAAATTTATGTTTGATGTTTTTCATGTGTTGTCTCTTGTGGTGTCACTAGCACAAAAATTCAAAGGCGTCTATAGTCTTCCTGCTCCACTATTTCATTATCAAGCTTACATAACAGTCACAGAAAATACCTTAATCTGAACTACAGGCTTTTTTCTTTGAGGTACTTTTTTCTCTCTGGGTCCCACTATGCCCCAATCTGCAATGCATTTAGTCATTGTAGATTCCTTTGTTGCTGATCTCAGTCATCCTACGTCACCTCTCCCCTGCTACCTCTTCTTGGGATATGCCTGGGACTTTTACTCATTCCGGCTTATGGGCTTTCAGACTTCCATATGTTTGAAATTGAAATTGCACCGCCTGTCTATAGCCCAACCTTCTGGGACAGCCGGTGGTGACGGACCTGTGCAAATTCAATCACACAGGCGTCCAGAGCTACTGATTCGGAAGAAATGGGGCTTTTGGCTGAAATATGTACAAATTCGGTACAACTTGGTTGCATCAGAAAACAAATATATAATGTTCGGCTCAAAAAATGTCTGGCTGCTCGGAGTGGAAAGGGGGAGAATTTCAGGTGCCCAGATCCCGGGGGGCGTCCATGAGTGTGTGAGTTTACCCTTGGTTGGAGAAGTTTCCTACAGACGGTCATAAAACAGACAGATTTTCTCAACACAAATCAATAATGAAAGAAGTTGACAAGTTGACACTGACATGATATCTGTATTGGAAAGATCAGCATGGTACAACATAGGCATGATATAGATGCAGGATGGAGTGTTCTAGTTAAAGAAAGCGTGTTGTGTAGATGTTTCTCACTTATACCTCCATAAAGGCGTGTCTGATTCTTCTGGAAGTGATGATTAATTCACCATTTGCACATGCATACTGTAATCGTTCTTTTTGAATATGCCCTCTCCCAGTGGTTGATGCCCTGGGCGAATACCCCATCAATAAAAAAGCAGCTTTCTGCACTAACTGTCATTTGTGGAAATATACAAATAAATAACAATAATATTTAAATCAATATGGTTATAAAAATATATACAAAATATGATTCATGAATATAATTTTTTACCCAGTGTCAATTATTACACTCAATTACTATTACCCCATTGGCTAACAAACATACTACTGTTATAGTGGCCTATTTCATTACATGCATAATATTATACTCACAAAGAGATGAAACAGCTGCATTCCTTTATCTTTTCTCCTCTTCTTCTTTACTCTTTTTCCTAAACTGAGCGCCTGATGGCTTACACCTGTTCTTATCCATTTGTATTCATTTGACACTCAAGCATCAAAACATTACCCATCTACTAACACTGTCAACCATGATTCAAAACTAAACAAATTCACCTTGGTGGTGTGCTGGCTGGCTTTATGTTACTCTTAACAATTTTGTAGAAAAAATGCAGCAATATGTCTTTGAAACTATATATTCACAGCACTATGAATGACTTGTGGTTTATTTGGTATCATTTCATGGTGTCACTGATTTTATTAATTACATTAGTATTGTACAAAGTCAAAGGAGTGCTGTTTGATAGATTCCCCAGCTCCCCCTACCTTGGACTACTAATGGGGTCAAACCCCCCTGGGCACCCACTCCAATGAGGTTACACAAGGTGACATGATATCATCGACATGATGTGCAAATTTTGTACATTTTACATTTTTACAGGTGCCCCATGCCACCCCCGCAAGATACTACTCTGGGCGACTGCCAGTCTCAGCCTAAATCCACCAGGGCCCTTTCTTTTGTCCTTTGAGACACACACACACAGAGGACAAAGCTTGGCATCTAAGCAGAAGGTCAAGCCATTCATCCAGCATTACTGGAGCATTTATAGGGTTAAGGGCTTTGCTCAAGTACCCAACAGAATTTTTTTAACCTGTGGAGTCACATACTGTAACCCTATTCCCCTTTTCTGTAGCCTCACCTTAGATTTTGGAGAAATGCTGAGCCGATGACAAACGCACTACGCTGCAGGAATAAACGTCAGACAGTATTTAGCTGGATCTCCCTTTGACTTTAAAGTTGCCCTGCTTGTCAAGGCCAAGTCAGGGAGGATGATTAGGCAGCACATTGTACTGTGCTGATTGGTGTAATTGGGGTGGGGGGGGGGGCTCACAATACTCTGCCTGAGATGCTAAGGCTCTGCACTCAGGTGGGTGATGTTTGTCCACTGGGTCGGGTGATGGGAAATCTGTGGTCCTCCACCCCCACCAGTCTGTTCAGCGCTACACTGTTTCTGATTTATGGGTTACTGGTTTGTCAGTGATGAATAGTGACATTGTTAAATGTGACATCCTCATTGTACAGGCTGCAGGGAGTTGTTAACCATCAAGAATTCGGAGTGGTGGGGGTGGGGAAGCGATATCAGTGTGTGTGCATCACATCCTCGTTGGGGGATAGAAGGTGCAGAGCAGCACCGAGGACTGTGATTCGTTTCTGGATGTTTTTTTTCCAAATATAAAGGGTTCAAATGGACTTCCTTTGTCTCCCTGTCAGTTTTCTTCAAATATAACTGTGTGTAATCAGCCATAGGTCTACACTTCAATTCCACATCATTGCACCATTTAAATTTACCATATACTTTTCTCTGAAACAATTTTGTGAATAAGGTACGTGCAATGAAAAATTATTGTTGATATTGAGATTAAGAACATGCACAGAAAAACATACAGTGCCAAACAAACAAAGTGCACTGATAAACATAATTCAAATCAATAAATGTGGTGTAAACAAATTTACAAGTACATAATACAGAAATGGTATATCCTGAAAACAGAATATTGTAATATTATAGAAATAAATATTTGAATAGTAAAACGGCAGATAGCAGGAGATGTGTTATCAATGGATGTGGGGAATGGCATGTCTGGAGGAGGTGGTTTGTTTGGAAAGACGGAAACTTTGTTTTAATTTCCTGAATTATCATCAGTCTTTTTAAATGTAATTGTTTTATGTATACTTAATGTGATCTTTAGGCTCCAATGTTTAACGTGTATGTAGGATACGTGTACATAAAGTAATATAGTCACTTGGTAGCTCCTGGAATCAGTGCAGGCTTTATTTTCCCTTGTTGTCCTGTAACATGATGACGGAAGATATTTTAAGCAACTAAGACTCACTGGTGATTTGTGCTTGAAGGACTTCAGACCTCAGCACTGAGCATGGAGGGACTCATCTTCTGATGTGCTTCACAGGGTGCCCTTGGCAGGAAATGTGCTTGTATTTCACACATGATCAGTATAGGCATTTCTGGTGACCTCTTTGGCGCTAAGGGTATAGTCCAGTAGGCTGGAAACCTTGGTCATGGTCATTGCATGACCGTTGAAGAAGCCAGCTCCCAAAGCACCATAGTCTATCCATCCATATGGATCCTCAACAGTGCAGCTCAGAAAGCAAGCCAGAGCTGCGTGACGGCTTGGGGAGTTTCTGCTTCTGTGAATATTCTGCATGTGAAAAGTTGATATATTTGTTCTGCAAACACACATGAAAAATGGATTCTCCTAAGCAAACATATATATTTTATCTTCCACAAATCATCGGCGTTTCCACGGCCAACGTAGTTCCCCGTGGGCCATCTTAAAGCTTCATCTTCTTCAGAGCAATGAAAAGGGGAAGCCCCAGTGCCTTTGACTTCCACCCTACTTGGACAAATATGGAACCCAGTCTCCCTCAGGGTAAAATTCTGGCACCACGATGCTTGGAAGCGAATGCTAGGCCATAAGTGGGGGTGTCGCCGTGCAGAGCTGGAGATGTTTTCTGATGTACCGACGATGATTTCTCAGGGGCAGAACCTTTAATGACAGCATGGAGACAGATAAAAAAGGGTTGCAGCCGATGTCTGTCTTGATGGTCCTTACTTGTGTACCTATAATATGTCATTGTTTGTGGAGCTTGCGGTCTCCAACCGAGTTACATTCCCGCTACTCACTGAGACCCTTATATATCACTGAGAACCTTATATATTCCCGCACTGAACAGCTGTATTCAGCCCCTTTATTAGAATCAGAAAACCTTTATTATACAAGAGGAAATTGATTGGAACTGCAGACTACAAAGAACACAACTGCACAAAAGACAATAATAAACAATACAGGTCCACAGGTACCACGTACAACAATATCTATATAAAATGAAATAAGTGTAGCATAAGGAGATGGTACTGAAGAAGTGGGTGATAATGAAAATAAGAACTATACTGTTTTGCTAAAAACAAAATAAGTAACAAATTTTGCAGGTATAATATTGCATGAAGAAAGATGAATAAATAGACATACATTGGTAAAAAAAAAAAAAAAAAGTTAATGTTGCATGTGTCCTGAGTGATTTACTGGTTGTGTCCGATAGACGTCAGAAGGAATGATTTCCTGATGCGCTCAGTGGAGCATTTTATGTCGAGTAATCTGCAACCAAGCCTGCTCTTCTGTAAAACCACAACACTGTGAGGCAGATGAGCGGCATTGTCTGTGATCGACCGGAGTCTGGACAGCATCCTCCGTGTCCATAGTGTCGATAGTCCCTCCATCCCTCCATCCCTCCAAGAACCCACTCAGCCCCCTCATCTGCTTGTCCAGTCTGTTGGCATCTGCCACCGTCACCTTTATACCACAGGCTGGAAAACTGTGATCAGCTGTGTGTCCAATATGTGCATCTCCCCTGCATTTCAGTGCAATTTCAAATGTCCCGGGCACCAGGAGCTGTACCTTTAAATGAGATGTGTATGTATTTGTTCTGACACAGATACAAATGCTGACGCTGGTAGACTGCATGCAGTATTCACTCTCAATATTTTCACATCCGAAGGAAGTATCAGTTGCTGGACTTTGGACTTGGACTCCCCCACATCTCCTGCTTATGAATAAATGGTTTTTCACGGTCTCCATGGCCTCTGGTTCTTATTTCATTTCTAGGCACAGCTATTGTGAATATCATTTCAGGCTCCTGCTGACTGACAGACGACAGGTGTCCGCCGTCTCTGCCAATGGGATGTTTTTGTAGGGAAGTGGAGAGCTGGAAAATTTCCTTCCTTCTTTACTAATTGTTGTTGATTAAACTTAGCAGGTGCCCTTATCTTGCATAGATTAAGGTACTTCCCACTTTATAGTGCAGCTAGCATTATATGGGATATATTTGCAAAGGTGGTCATGCTTCAGTTTGATTGAATGATTTTATTTCTTGTCCAGTGTCATGCTGTCCTTCATGTTTCCAGACTTGCATTTCATACCTTTTTAACTACTGGAAAAAATGTCCCCAATATTCATCATTTGTTTTGATTGTCCAATGTTTGCGTTGGACTCAGAGCCAATGAAGCCCAAGTTAGCTAACCGATATAAATTGGCAGGATTTCTATTTTGTACTGGCTCTAATAATAAAAGTTTCTGGGTCAATAGCTCTCATTGTTGATGGTTGCACAAAAGAGCAGTGTATAAACCATAAGGGACCGAAGCCCGTGTGTCTCCACTTAACTTGACGTTCCGGAACACTGTCCGTCAGGATGGTGCAGCAGCATTCCGAAGTGGAGTCCCCGTGTGCTTCAGACTCGCTGCGGCCTACACACTGGCCTTGTTTCTTTGTCCTGCATCTTATCCATGGAAGAGTAAAGGCTGTGAAGCATTAAGAAATTAGAGGCAAAGATGCTTCTTTGTTTGATCGTGCAGTTTATGTGCCAGCTGAAATATACAAACAAAGACCAAAGAACACAGTTTAGGTCAGTGGTCATCAACCGGCTCCCCAACAGATAGATAGATAAATAGATAGACAGACCAGCAAGCAGGCAGACATGCAGATGGATAGATAGATAGATATAGAAGCAAACTGCAGGTTTACAGTAGCTAAATACACACATTCAGAAAATACATCTAGACATGAATAGACATTAACAATAAATAATATACTTTTTGCAGTGCAAGGAATGTAAGGGAAGGTATTACTTGGAATTCTGTAGTAATGACTCAGAAATGAAATTCCTGTCCAGGAAAAAAAGTTTCCTATCCAGGAAAAAAAAATCTAATAATTTTTATTTTATTTTTTTTATTTGAGCCAACTCTGGTCTGCTTCAGCGCAAGTGGTCTGGAGATGATGGGTTAGACGAGGCTGGCTGGCTCCTGTTCCCCTACCTACCTACCCGGGAACGTCCATCTGGCTAGACAGAGAGGGGAAATTATAAGGTTATCTGAAGCCAGGTGAATCGACGTCCCAAGTGTTTGCGTCTCGTTGTCTGACATCCTGGAAGTACGTCACAAATAGCATCGCCAATGGGTACAACGTACACTGATAATAAAACAGGTGCAGTGGAGAGGCCACATATGACCTTACAGTGACATTCCGGAAGACGCTGAGACAGCTGGTGGTGCTGATGTGATTGGCTTGGAGGGGGGCGGGGGATGTGCAGGTGTGCTTTTGCGTTTCCATGGCAACTGTCATTTCCCTCGTTGGCCACAGTTTTTTCCCATTGATCAATCGTTATCTTTTGTTCTGACTTTCACTGTGAGGCTGAGCTCCGAGGTATCGGTAGGCAGCGATTGACGATGGCGTCTCCCAAGCCGTGGTCGTGCTCGGAAGGTAACCGGAGTCCATAATGCCTCTGTGGTGAGCCATGCCGGATCCCAATAAACCAGTCAGATCACAATCTGCTTTGGAAGCCAGCAGAAAAAGCTGCCAGTCCCGTCGAATTGTGGGCGCCAACGGTGAACGCCTGATGTTACTGCCTCCATCCGCATCTCGCAGTCCTTTCAGAGCACGCTCTGTGCGGTCTGGTGTCACGCTGACAAGGGGGAAGTGGCCAGTGCTTTCAAAATGAAAACACGCCATACGCCAAGCCACTTCGGATGTTCTCGTTGTGGGCATGTAAAGGAAGGTAAATCAAGAATGCGCTGTGGGCATATCGGATGCCAGTGAGGAAATAACAGGTGACTAGGAGGTTGGAGGTGATTCATTTTGAGGATTTTCCTGTAACAGCTGATTTTCTGCAATGCTGTGTAATAAATCAGCATCCTCGCCCCTCTGTGAGCATTTGGTTTGGCCTTCTGACAGGCGATGTCACCAGTTTCCCCTCTCAGGGTTCCCATTGGTGGGTCGCTGCATCAGACCTTGCGGCTGTTCCTCTCTGGACTCTTTTAGACCTTGGGGTGTGTGTGTGTGTGTGTGTGTGTGTGTGTGTGTGTGGGGGGGGGTGTTGTCTACTGGTTACCCGCTTGCAGACACCTATTCATCATCTCCGCCTTGTTTATTTTTGTGGACTTCGCTGCCCGCAGAGTACGGCCTCAGTCCCGCCATGCCAACTGGGAGAGATTTAATTTACAGTGTTACCACTGTATTCACTGATTCTGACTCACTGGACTGGAGGCCAGTCCACTTTACCCTGTTTCATGTTGTGAATTGGTGTTTAATTACGTTGAATTTACAACTGGGCCTTGATACTTCTTCATAGTACATCATTATCCTTTTATAGTTAAAAAATATTGATTCATTAGTGGGTGTCCAGAGCCAATCTTGCAAGCTACGGGCACAAAGCAGGGGATAACTCAAGACAGGGCGCCAACCCATCGCAGGGCACACTCACCATTCACATCTATGGCTCATTTGGCAACTCCACTGCACCATAGCATGTTTCTGGACTGTGAGGGCAAACCAGAATACCAGGAAGAAACCCCCTGATGACACAGAGAGAGCATGCAAACTCCGCAAACATAGAGCCAGGGCAGAGACTCAAACCCTAGTACCAGAGGTGTGAGGCAATGGTGCTAACAACTGCGCCACCACAATTTATTGGTGTAGTTTTGAAATGAGATTGAAGACGATAGATATTTTGGTTTTCAGGTGAATGGGCTTCATCTAACACTGAAACCACCGTCGGCCCAGTCATGGCCAAGCTTCCATTTGCTCTTTAAAACGAAGACACCCTTTGCGGTTTCCCGCTTCCTTAATTGATTGTTTCCAGTCCGCATATCAGGGTATATATATGTATTTTTTTCTCCAGCAGCTGCCAAACTCACTCTGCTCTCTTGAATATCAAAGCTGCGGTTGCTCATAACCGGGCTCAATTCCATGCTTCAGCAAAATTTCCCACCGGTTTAGTTTCTCAGGAAGTAGCTGCAGCGACGCAGGGCTTGCGACGTGCGGCACGCTCGGGCCGATGACGGATCCCACCGCTGCCTCTTTGCCACGCTGTGCAGTGCCAGGAAACCTCAGTGTACACACTGTGTGTGTGTGTGTGTATGCGAGTTGTTTTTTTTCTGCTACTTTTTGGGTCTTTCTGATTCTCGTAATATCTGTTTGTGCTGAGGGGGGGCATATTCCTGTTTGCGCACTAAAGAGCCAATGGTGGCCTTTCCTATTTTCGTCAGGCCGTGTGAGAAAGTCCGGCGCGCTGCCCCACGTCCCCTCTGCCGACGCTCCGAGAACAAAAGTGGGCGGAGGAAATTCAGCTTTAATACTTCCTGCCATTTAGCGGCATTGTTTATCCGGCCCAATACTCGAAGGGGAGCTTCCGGGCAGCCTGGATTTTTTCTGGCAGGTTATATGGTGACAGACGCTGTATTTACAGCTGGGTTCAAGTGCTCGGGCCGAAACGTGGCCTGAACCTCACTTGGGGCCCTTTGTTTCGCTGCGTTATGGGCTGCTGAGATACGGCCAGGTTATAGAGACCCAGTCACCCACAGGAAATGTGGTCAAATAGCACAGTACTCTTAAGAAACTAGTAGAGAAGAAATCATTTAAATTGCAGCATGTCAAGAAAGCATGGCTGCATTCGTTTTCTGCCCGCCCTGGTAATGTTGGGGGCTCCCTGCACGTTTCATATTGCGAGCGCTACATGGCAAAGAAACGGCGCATTTTGCTGAGTTTTACTGGCTTTTAATGAGCACAATCTCAGGGGCCCTGCGTTTTGACTGACGACTAGCAGTATTTCCTTGCATTTTGATCTTCTTTGGGGATTTTGTGGATTCTAGACCACAATGTTGGCCTCTTTGAAATGTGCACAATGCCTGCAGTATCACATACGTTACCTGAGCGTAACTTTTTAGAGATTCTACCTGTGCCATTCTGCATCGCTGAAGCATTTACCCCTTCATCCCTTCATTTGTCCATCCATCTATGCATTATCCGTTCCTCTTATCCAGTTCAGAGCTGTGCTATTCCTTGAGGCAGTTAATATTTAAGAACTGCTGTCTGTTACTGAGACGCTATAAATCTGAACTGATTATGCCTTTTGTCCTCCATCAATAAAACCACAAAAACCTAATAACTGAAACAAGAGCGGAAAACTGGCATGCATGGCGAAGTAGACTCAAAGCATAGCCGTAGGTTCTTGTAATTTCAAATGGACTTTGTGGCAGCAATGGCACGGAGCGCAGCTTCGTAACTCTGATTCCTGATCAGATATCCATGCTGTAACTTCCCTGGCGCCCCTAATCCCGACATTTGTAGTGAGAAGAGGCAACCGAAGGCATTTGGAAATCAAGTCGGCTCCAGCTGCCGGGGGAGGAGAGTGAAATCCACCCTTTTAGCGAGTAAGTGAGACTGGAACAAAGCGGACCGTTGATGGACAGACTAGTTTCTTGGAGACGGGGCTTCTCCTTGAGTTGGTGGGGGGGGGGGAGTGTCTGTTTGGGAGCAATGTGGGTACTCCACTCATCGGGGGGGTCTCTTTCGGCCCCTCTCTCCTCCCTCGGGTTCCTTCCGAGGTCGTACCAGGCGATTCTCAGCCTGACAGTGTGATAAAATGAGTCTGACAGCCTGTGGCGGGCAAAGGAAGGTCTAGGACTCTGAAGACTTGGAGGAGATTCTCCTACTCCGTGTCTCTATTAGTGTGTTGTTACTGATATTAAGAATCCCGACTGACATCAGAGAAATACGACTTAAAGCTAGTATCCAGTCTGGCATTTCTGCGTTAATGTATAAAATATAGGAAACACTATGACCTCATTGAAACGTTACTAAGCACTCTTCCTGACCAAGCAGCTCTCGTACGTAGCCAGAGGCCCACTGAGTGATTAGTCAACAGAAGTCTTTGAGTGTTGTCATATGCTAAGTGCTTAGCTGAGCCGAACGGTGCCTGTTTATCCTTTCCTTGGCAGTGTCAGCTTCACCTGTTTATCAGGCCTGGATGTGGCGACGTGCGCCACTCGAGGAAAGGTGACCTCTGGTGCTGAGTGCGACAGAATGGCTAATGCTTTGTTATGAAGAACCGGTGCTTTGTCTGTTTGTATACTGTTAACCATTGACTTCATACCTTACATACCACCATATTTGCCCATGGTTTTCTGCATCCATTTTGTTTCAGAAAAGGGTGAATTTGTTCTATTTGAAACTCTGGTCTTCGTCTGCCAACCTTAGACTTATAAAGCTAACACATGCGGGCCCTTTACTCCAAGCGGGGCTTGTTTGTGTGTTAAAAATAAATATTTTATATATAGCTGTTTTGGTGAATCTTCTCTGCAGAAACACTGTTCTCCAGATACTCTTTAAAATGAGCATTTGCTTGGTTCCAGCCTCACCAGTTAGACTGCCCCATCCTTTCTTGATGACATCCCCAGTATGTGAGGTGGAACCGCACGTGTTTTCCCCTTGACTGAGATGTGCCCGGTTCTTAGATGCATTTGAGCAGTAGCCTTCCTGAGAAACCTCGAAATAGACCAAGAGAGAATAAGACCACAAGGTTCCACATTGCTGTGCCCACCCCCCCCCCCCCCCCGGTTTGTCAACTGGAGTCTCGCTCCTGAACCTCTCTCACTAAGCATGTCTCTGACAGGAATGATAATACGCTCCCATCTCTGACCTTAGAAACACTGCAGAAACACTGTTCTGCCTCAGGTAATATATCACCCTGTGTAATAATGGTTTACTGGTTTATATTCCATCAGATGTGTTTTCATGGTGGAGCCTTCAGAATCTTGAGTTTTATGGTATGATACAAAGTCTGGTAGAGTAGTGTCGTACAGCAGGGATAATTGCGTATAATTGTGGCCATGTGTTTATTTTTCATGTCCGATCGTATGCCAGTTGGACCGTCCCATTTTCCCCACTTAGCACCGCGGAGTGGAGATGAAAGGAGCTTTTTATCGTCAGGTTCCTTCCTGGCTCCTCTCCAGTCTGGTCCCGGATCCTCTCCCAGAGTCTGACTGCTCCAGGCATCAGTGAGGGCTCTGTGTCCCTGTCACTTACGCTGGATGTCACAGAGCATGTTCCCCCCCCCGTAAACTCGCGTGAGAAGACAAGGCCCAGAATCTGCAATGTCACTTCACACCCTCGGCCAGGAGACCACCAAGCTGGGTGACTTTTCCCACGATTACAAAGAGAAGCACATCCAACTCAAACTCTTCGAAGATGGAAGTCATTTGTACAATTTTTTTTTCCTTCTGGATATAGCTGGAATTAGTGCAATGCCTGAGCTTGAAAGCACTAGCTGACATGATACAGTACCCTACTAAAGGTACACTATGTTAGCTATTATATAATCATTGTCTTTTGGATAAGATGGGCTGTTCTGGTGAATGGGTTCATCATTATTTATTTACTTCCCCTACATTCTCCCAGCTCTCAGTGGATAATATTCCTGATATCTACACTCACCTAAAAGATTATTAGGAACACCATACTAATACGGTGTTTGACCCCCTTTTGCCTTCAGAACTGCCTTAATTCTACTTGGCATTGATTCGACAAGGTGCTGAAAGCATTCTTTAGAAATGTTGGCCCATATTGATAGGATAGCATCTTGCTGTTGATGGAGATTTGTGGGATGCACATCCAGGGCACGAAGCTCCCGTTCCACCACATCCAAAAGATGCTCTATTGGGTTTGGATCAGGTGACTGTGGGGGCCATTTTAGTACAGTGAACTCATTGTCATGTTCAAGAAACCAATTTGAAATGATTCGAGCTTT
>JABFEA020000067.1:26520159-26573944 GCA_019775915.2 Cyphomyrus plagiostoma
AATTGCTTAAATCACCTTTCTTTCCCATTATGACATTCAGTTTGGAGTTCAGGAGATTGTCTTGACCAGGACCACACCCTAAATGCATTGAAGCAACTGCCATGTGATTGGTCGATTAGATAATTGCATTAATGAGAAATTGAACAGGTGAGTGCATATGGTTTCTGTTGATGTGCTCACTTTTATTACCCATCAAATGAGGAAACAATAACAGCTCCTAACAGATGTACCTAACGTCACCATATCTCATCAATGGCATTGATGTGGCAGGGAGGAGGCGAGTAATGGGGGGTTCTCCGCTCTGATTTTCCCTGGCGATCTCCAAGCAAGAAGCCGGGACTCTGGAGGTCACCCGCACAAAGACAGTGTGCTGACGGGGAGCTGGAGGCTGGCGGGGCGCCCTGGGAGGAGCCCTGGCTCTGGTGGCTGGCCTCCACCGTGTGACGTATCTCCGAGGCTCGCAGATGGGGATTTGGGCTGATTACAGCTGGCATGTCGCTTATCATCTCTGCCTCCCCCTTCAGATTGATATCAGCAGTATCACTTCGTCCATTTCTAGCTGTTTCCTTACAATTTCAGTTCACAGTTGTAGTTGGAAATAGAAACCTAAGACTCGTGGCGTGAGAGGCTGCTGATTTGAATAATGCCAATAGGTGACCATTTGACTTCACCTATCTCTCTCTCTGTCTCTCTCTCTGTCTCTCTCTGTCTCTCTCTCTCTCTCCATTCCATTGTAGTTTTTTTTTGTTATCCCCCCATGTGTCCAAATTATGACTGCTAAGGGTTCAAGTAAGTGAGTTGATTGCCAACTAAGTGATGATATTTCAGGCCAGGCAGTGAGTGATGTTTCCATCCCACTGGAGGGTAATTGTGTTTTGTTTGTGCTTATAATTGTGGGGAACTGAATTCCTAAATCTCATTTGGAACAAAGAAGTGAAGGCCGAAACTGCCCCCCTCCCCCCAATGAGTGACTGTGTGTTCTAATAAGTGCCAGCTTTGACAGTCCGTCCAATCAGTACTCTGAAGGACAACAAAGTGCTGTTTAGCCTCGAACCAAGACCAATCAGAGCGATGTAGGACACCTTCGGGTACGTAAATGTAAACAAATCTTTGTTTGTGAAATACGGAAGAGGATTAGGGCCACCATGAAAATATTATTTGAATTCTGACTCTAATGTCAGAATTCTGACTTTAATCTCAGAATTCTTAATTTAATAAAGTAGTCAGAATTCTGAGGTTAAAGTCAGAATTCAAGTAATATTTCATGGTGGCCATAATCGTCCTTTAAATCAGAGCAAGATAAGATTTTAACAACTCTGAGCTATTAGTTAAGTTCTCCCCAAGCGAGCTTGATGGGCCAAATGGCCTCCTCTCATTTGTATAGTTCTTATGTTCTTAATCCTCTTCCGTAGTGAAAAGCACATTCTTTGATGCAAATTATTTTCTTCTAAAATGGTACAAATATTACGTTCTTTGGTGAAGAATGATTTTACTCATCTTCATTGCATATTTTCAGCTATCAGTGAAAGCTATTGTCCAGTGTGTTACTATCTCTGGCAAAGTGCTCAATGGTGGTGGTCAATGGGGACCGGCATGTTGCTATTTATTTGCACACGCTCATTACATTTCTGATACTATGTCAGTGTGCTGAGATGGGTTCCATGAACATTCAGACTAGAACAGCAGTTGTAGCATGTCTACAGGAGGCCCACCTATTGTCATTTGCTCACACTGCAGGGCAAACTGCACCACTGCCTGGACTCTAGGTGTCTTTCGGTCTCCAGAAAAGCAGGAGATGACTTTCATTCTCAATCAGGTTGTTGATGTCAGGGTTATTAAGGACACGATCTAAGGAAAATGGATGTAGAGTACATCGAAACTATTATACTGTATGCAAGTGGCATAAAAATAGGTTTATCCTGGTTGACTGGTTTGTGTAAATCTGACTGCAGACCCACACTGGATACGTATGCTTGAGTTGTGTGGAAGCAGGAGCATTTCTGCTCCGGGGTGAACCTCAGGGTGGCCAGAATCACCTCATAGCTGGCTAAGAGCACAGCTGGACAGCTCTTTAGTCACTCAACCTGCCATCGAGAGCAGCTGAGTGAAATTCTTTCACTGTCACGTGGCTGAGGTCCAGTGTCACTTGGACTTGTGCTCCTTTTTAATGCACGTTCTGTCGGTGGTAATTAACGGCAGCTGTTGGCGAAAGGCCCTGAGCTGTCACTGTTAGGACATCCTGTCTGGACAAACCTGAGGCAAGCAAGGAGGCCCAGCTGAAGAGTCATGAGATTTTAGCAGTGTCATACTGGTCCCAACCAGATAAATACCAGGAAGACCATCTAATGGACTAGGGCCTAATTTGCATATAAATACACAGCCTTTCTAAAGCTTACATTTATATGTTGCTCCTAAATAATATATATGTTGCTCCTAAATAATATAATCTGTCAGGAGAGATCTACTCCAACCCCTTTCATGTGTATTTCAAATTATTTGCTAATATAATTATCAATAAAGCAAATCAGCTGCATTGACCTGGACTTACGTCTGCGTAGGTACACTGAGATAAAACAGGAGTAATTGATAAGTTGCGCGCTTCATCATTTGTGCATGGAAATGAATTCAGACAAAATATCGAATGACATTAACATGCACTTCAGACACACCAGAGGTTGTGAAGCTGTCAAATAATCATGATTTCCATTACTGGCTGCTGAACTGAGTGATTAAAGCAGTGTAAACAGACTGAACTTAGGTAAAATATAAAATGCATCTCTCTTTAGCACAGTGTTGTGTAACACTTAACTCACTCTGCATTCTGCATGTTTTCAGCTGAATTGACAAACCCGTTGGCTGTAGTACTGGTGTGATCAGGGGTGTTGTAATGGTAGGGGGGTGGGAGGTTCAGATGATTCCGGGGGCCCCTAAGTGACCTGGGACCTCAAACATTTGGAATATAATATAATTCGTCCTTTGGCGACCCAGTATGACATGCTTTCATGGGGCCTAACATTACTAGTGGCAATCTTGGGTGCAAGTGTATGAGAGTATTCATTAGATCCCAAAATGGTAGAAAGGTAGGATCCTATAAGCTGTGCTGCTGAATCAGTCATTCTTTTTTCCGCTGTCATCACTGAAACGAGAGCAATGCTCAGCATCTTCAAACATCTCATCTTCGGAAAAATGTACCAAATGCATGAATTACTCAGATTCCAAATTTTTGTTTATTTCACCACTTATACTCCTGGGTTTTCATCACAGAAGGATTCAAGTGTTTGCCGTTACTACGGTAACAGAAACATGAAGCGAAACCTTGCCTTTTTTTTCTTCTGCGATTTTGAGCATGATGCATTTGTCTGGTCAGCCTAACCCCCGGTTGCCCTTGCTCTTGGCTGGGCGCAGATGCCCTGCCGAGCCTGACGGACGGCTTAGTTTCGATTAGTGCGCTCACTCCCCGGCTCCGGTTCTGGACCAGAGAGGTAGAGTAAGGCCCTGGGGGGCACATGGGATAAATGGGGTCGACAGGGAAGTTTAATTTGTGAAGAAACGTCCGGCGCCCTGCTTAATTCCACGCACTGAAAGCAAGGAACTTTAATGGGGATTAAAATGTGGAAGACGCTGGAGCTTGACCCTGTGAAGTAGGCTGGGCAGCCACAGGAAGGTTCTGACAAACCCATGCCATTATCGGTCTCCAGTTAACATATTATCGTATTATTATGGGAAAGTGTTGCTGTAAATTTCATTGTGCTCTGAGTTCAGGGCCGGTTACACATGACGGCACTTTGAGGTTTGAGGTTGTTCCTTATAGCTCATAGACCGTTCCTGGGTATGGATAGTGAAGCCAAGTTGCTTATCCTGGACTTGGACCATACTGAGATACAGCTTGTAGGCTAGATCTCTGTGACTCTGTAGTTATCTTGAAGCGCTGCAGATGTTTCCCTTTCGCGCCAGTTGTGTCTGTTTGTTTATCCGGTCACGGATTTGTTTCCAGATTGGTTTTTCAGGCTGCGTCACTGTGGTGTTACTGTGTTTCTTCTGATTAAGTGTAATAAAACACCCTTTGTGGAGAGACCTACAAGTGTTCGCTAACAGACTCACATTGAATCTGGCAAGCACGGCCGAGTTAATCTTTCTCTTTGACCAAAGAAGACTCTCAAGCTGCTGGGTGTGTGTTAAGTAACAAGGAGGTCATGTTTTTGTGGCTCTTCCTCTAATCAGTAGGACCTCCTGTGGAATGAATGGGCAATTCTTTAGCACAGTCGCTAACACTCAGGCTATGGTGTTGATCAACGCAAATGTCCTTCTCACAAGGTACCTAATAAGGTCATTACTCATCCTGTGGATTTCCTGTCTGCGTCTAGACATGACTACACGATCACTTCCATGGAAATTTAAAATGACTTGAACTGAAGCTTGGATTTCACCCAGTGCTTGAAGTCTTTTTCTGCTGTGATGTCTCAAGCACATGGTCTTGTTGCAACATGGCTGCACTATACTTTTTTGGACTGATTAACATCGTTCTGTGTGGATGTTTAATTGGGGAAAGTCTATGACTGGTTATAAGAATGGAACTGCATGACCTTTTTGAGCTGAAGTGTTTTTCGATTATACTGTTCCTGCAAGCACACTGACAAAAAGCTGGAAGATAGTAGGCCTGGGTACTGTGGTACATGTGAGTACACATGTGGCTGAGTGGAAATCTTACGTACTTATGTAAGTTCTCATTGAACTCATTGAACTGATATTACTGTCTACACTTCATAGGCCTGTGTAGCTAGATTATGGAAAACAGGAGAACCTGGTCTCAAGGACACCAAAGTGAGAAGCAAACCAGTTCAGTTCAGAACTCTCCCTGAACGTTTCTCCTGCATCACCCTGCACCCCCCATAAGAAGCCGTTACTGGACATTGGGCTCCTGCCATTCCTGATCTGTAGTTACTGGCCCTCCCATCACATTTCCCATGATTCTCGTAGGTGAGAGCCCCCCCCCCCCACGAGTGTGTCCGCCACACAGCTCACATCGCCATGAGGCCCAGTCACATTTTTTAAGGTCAATCAAATCTTTTGGTTGCTACAGAGAGTAAAAGGACACTTAACTGATTGTGAGGGTTGCAGAGGCAATGGAACTGGATCTGGCTAAGAAATGATGGACATTGCAGGTTCCTAGTCTAGGGGTTTTGGGAATGGGACAATAATAAAAAAAGAATGTAAAATAAAAAAATCCATTGTTCCTTAGATTAATCTGTGCTTTCCATTTGTTTGGTGTCTTCTGCCTTTAACGGTACAAGAGGCCCAGGACTTTTCATATCTCATGCAGGAATTTCTCCCTCGTGTGATTTTGGCCAGTGAGTCTGTATGGCAATTTAATTAAATTGCTTTTTGTTGTGCACCTCTTGTGATTTCACTCGCCAGGAAATGTCCACCATTGCTCCTTCTGTAGCTGCATCCTTGTATTATAAGTTTTGTCCTTGTGCCCCCAGAGAAATGAAATGTTAGCTTCCGTTTTACATCCCAGTTAACTGTTGAGCTAATTCTAGTCTTTTTCCCCTCTTTTTTACCTTTTACCTTATTTACCTCAGATTTGCAACACTCTAAATTCTATGCCAACACGTGATTTTCTGTTTGCCGGCTAATTCTGCTTGTGTTCCCACTTCATGCTTGATTACTCATCTATTAAAATTAGCACTTTTTTCATTGGTAAGTAACGAAGCCCCAAGAAAAGAAACTACTGAAATTAAATGTGTTGATATCTGGTGCAGTATTGATTACTGGGAACCTGCCTGTCATTTAAGACCATAAGATGGGACAGGAATAGGAAGGCGTAGGAGTAACAAGATCAGCTTGTCATTCAAAATGACGGCTTAACGGCTCCTCCAAGTGTCTCGGACCATCACTCATTGTGACATCAGCTCCCATCGTCCTCACGAGCCTTTGGGAACTTCAGACTCACAGGCCGTGAGTTGGTAAGCAAAAGAAGAGGACACTGATATATCACTGCTAACGTCTTGATGTGGGTTATGTTGCAGAGTGACAATAAAGGGCTTACACGCCATTGGTCGACTCTTGAGGCAATAAGGAAGATTGTTAATTGATCTGGATTTATGACATGAAACATTAAGATACTTGTTCCATAGAGACACGCATGGATTTAATACTTTTCAGTTTCACACTCTTAATATTATTTTGCTGTTGGTTTGAGGAGTGTGGATATTAAGCGTACTTTGCTATAAATAGTGTAGTAGCCTGAGAGACTTCTGAAATAGCTGGTATTTATATCTAGTGTCTAATATAATGCCCTGTTGCCAAGGCCTGATGTTATCGTTTGTTGGGCAAAGAACTGCAAAATTAACTGTTTTTGCTGTAACGTAGCTTGCGGTGACCGTTTATTTAGCAAATAATGCTTGTTGAATTAATATTTATGAACTTGTTTAATCTACTGGTAACTATGCTGAGAGGGAAGGCGTGTTTTCTAAAACAATTTTTTTCCCATGCAATACACAAAGATAAATTCTTTTCTTCTTGTGCACTGGGCCCCTTGCTTCAGAAAGAACAGACATCACTTAGCTAAATGCTCACCCATCACTGCAGGACTTGCAGTCCAGTGCAAGTTGGATAACCTCACAGGGGTGAGTAATCTGGGGTTTTGCACAGTAACAGCTATGCAGATGCCGTGAAAATGTTAGTTACCCAAGAATAGTTCATGGGCTAGTGGAGCACTAAAAATCACAGCTCCCCTCATGCATAATTCCACACTGGAGCATTAATTAATGCACCACTCGGCCTGACACCCTCTGCACCCTCTGCAGTGAGTGTGGGGGGCACTGGCATCCCCCCACCTACCCTGGCTGGCTGTGGTTTACGGCGGAGCCCTCCGCATGATTGCTTCGCAGATCTGCACGAGGTCATAACTGCGTGTCTCACGACATGTTAACCCTCGAGTCCCCAGCCGGTTTACAATTCCTAAACAAGCAATCCTATCTGCTCGGCACACGATCGTTAATGTGTTGACCGTGTCGATGTCAATGAGGCCATAACATGGATCAGTTGATGTAAAATAAGATCTTAACTAGAGCCCCGGTCACTTGACCTCATCATGAACTCGCTCCCTCCTTTGATTCCCCATAATTCCTTTGGGTAGCTTGTCAAGCAGCCTCTGCATTTCCGTAGTTTTACCGCCGCTCGCGGTTGTATCTCATCGCGAGTGAAATGTGCCGAATATGGCAGGGACCTTTTTAACCGCTCCTTCTGGAAACGGTTTGGGTCTCATTTTCCACGTCTCGTCTTTGTGGAATACATCTGGGACCATAATGTGAGTGGGAGAGCAGTACAAGGGAACCCCCAAGTCTGTATTCTCCGGGGAAGCCACTGTTTCATCATGGTTATACATAAATACATACATACAGAAGGATGCCTGTGGCGGCTGGGCTATGGGATGCACTTTTTGCGTGTTTCTGTGTGTAACGTATGTGTAACTTAAGTAGAATGTGGGTAAAGTATGTGTAATTTAAGTCAAAACTGCTGCAACTGTCGTATATGCTAAGGGAGCAGCTATCCAAAGGGGAGCCTACAAATCTATCCTGATCCAGTCCATCGTTATTTTAGGCTACTGGCTCGTTCCGTGCCACTTTTACCTGCACTCTGGTTGGGGAAATATTCCTCCAGTCTGCTTCTCTCTGGATGCGATCCACAGTTCAGCTACTGGTTTTACGAGAGGAAGTCCAGCTGTAATTAAAAGCTTGACAGGCTTGCTGGCAGGCGTTATTTATGTTGTAGAAAAAAATAAATAGACCAATGACACCTCTTCATCCCTCGGATCATGCAGACGATGCCGGTCGTCCATTAGCAAGTTGTTAAAACGCAAATGAAAATTATGCCTTTTCATTTTTTCCCCCTCCTCCGAATAGCTGAACCCTGGCCAGAACCTGGAGGTTTTTTTCAAGGTAGTGCTCAGTATGAATGGCGTAATACATTAACTGAAAGATGACCTCCCCCCCGTGGGCAAGTTCACCCTTACTCTCCACTCTGTGGGGAAAGTTCCAGTTCTGCCTGAGTCCCCGACCACCGCGCATTCCCGCACCCACCTGCCAATTACCATCCGCCTCAGCTACGTATTTAATCCCGGGCGGAAGCCAAACATCTGGAAAGGTTAACAAAACTTCTCTGGGTTGTTTTATGCTCGCATAAATCCTCAGCGCGTTTGTGTTGAGCCGTGTCCCAACCGAGTTTCCCCTGGACTCTCGCGTGGTCCGATTGTGTAGACGTGTCTGCAGCTGGTGTCGCACAGATGACTTGAAAAGCCATTAATTGCGTCCCACTGGATGAGAAAGCCCTTCCCCTCTTATCAAATGCTGTGATGGTCACTAGAATTTAGGTGCCACGATGAAATGATAAATAGCTGAAGTGAAAATCCCATGCTGTAATTGAATTGGTCATCCCCTTCCTCATAATCATCTCCGTGCGTCATCCAATGATGGTACGATTCTGCCTCCTCCCCAGTGACCAAACGCTGACCATAAATATGGCTCCTGGCTCCAGCTCAGATATTTTAATGCGCACTACCTCATTAAGGAGGACTCCCTTCCTTCCGGCTATGTCTAATGGAGGCTGTTTGCCATCTTCAGCCTTTGCACATGACCTTTTAAAAGCAAACACAGAAGAAACTCGTGTGCCTAAGCAGGATTAATTGGAATTAAGAAAGTAAATCCATGCAACAGAAGCTGATGATTTAGCAAGCTTTTGATTCGGTGGGGCTGGGAAACAGTGTTATCACAGAAGAGAGAGAGCATCACGTCAAGGTAGAATGCGAGCAAGAACGCAACCCAGAATGTCAGTGTAAGATTTTTTTTTTGCCTTGCAATGAAGCACAGCCCTGCTAGCACTGCTGTAGGTCTGCTCCAATGCATCGATTGCGAGGTGGTTCATGAGATACTGCGTCCGGATTAATATATGTGCATAGCAAATACCTGGACCGCTTTGCGTTGATTTATGGGACAATCAATGCGGCTGACAGGAAGTACAGATGGCTGACATGGTGCCTCCCTGCCTCATTTTGCTTATTTATTTATGCCTATAAAAGGGAGGCTCTTTCAGACCCAGGGCAGGCAGTATCTGAGCTCAATCATGCGGTGTTTCAATGGAGCTGCCGGTTCTCTGAGGTTCTCCCATGTCCCCCTGCCATGGGACACACTTTCAGCTTGCCCAGCAGGCGTATTGTTTAAGGTGCACGTGAGCTGGAATGTGAGCAACTGTGTGCACAGGCGTATGTCAGTAGTGCTGAGACTCCGCCCCCTCGACCCCCTGGGAATGGTCTGTTCATTATTCTTCCAAAAGCAGGCATTAAAATTTAATCAGTGCAACGCAATCTTCTTCCTGGGAAGAGGCACCTTCTCACTTTCTTCCGCATGCGCTGGGGGGTTGGGGTCGAGTAGGGTTGGGGGGGGCATGCCTTGGAGGTTTCATGTGGGAATGGAAGGCACAGATGAGAGGCTGTCCTGGAATGATTTTATCCACGCCTTGTCCCTGCTCTGAAATGACTTCGATGGGGGTGCCTTGGGGATCTGGGCCTGGGAATAAGGCCTCTTGAAATGGCAAGAAGGTTTTCCAGACAGGCCTTCATCTGGAACTTGCCGTAGGAGACACAAGCAATGCTGCCGTTTCCTGTTATCCAAGAACTAGCTGTTTCTGCATGACTGCCTTTGTTGGTGTGGCTACAGGGGATCGATATCAGATGGATGTGTTTATGCTGACGGACTATGCCGGGACGGAAGTGTGAGCGGTAGGGAATATTTCCCAACACGTTTCTTTTTTCTTAGTTTGTTTAAAGTACCAATAGACTTTGTTTCTCATTTCTGTATGTCATTTTCTTGCGCGAGGAAAACACAAAACCATACTGAAATCCATTTCGGCCAACTTCAACGGTCAGAATCGCATTAAAGCGCTAATTTATTTCTTTGAGTGCGACGCTTTGTAAAAGAGGAAGAGGTTTTATTTTGTGCATAATAAACCACAATTATCAATCATCTCTCACCTTATGCCCCTCGTAGCCCGTGCTACGTTTCACGTGGGAAGAGAAAGAATTAGCTCGCAGCAACAGGGATTTAATGAGCTGGTCTCAGGAGTGCTTTGCACGGAGCTGCATGAAGCTCATTCCTATAGTCCTGCAGTCCTGAAGACCAGGAGATCTCCCGTGAAGGTCTATGTGTCCGACAGCAGGGATGCTTTGGTCTCCAGGGTGGTTCATCACAGTCAGTCAGCCTCTCCTCCGCTGACCTACTGTCCTCTGGGAGTGTCCAGGCCTGTATGGACAAGCATGGCTGACAGTGGGTTTGAAGGCCAGGGTGATTGTGGATCTCTGACCGGTGTAGCAGACTCCCTAAATCCATGGGGGTTACAGCTTTGCGTTCAGTCCCGTCTCCAGTCTAGGATGGTGAGGAATATAAAGTGCCCAGCTGGTGACATTTTTTTTCTGTCACCATTTCTCTGACCAAGGAAAACCAAAATGAGCACGAATGACTAAAAAATACAGCTTTCAATTCCATTGATGGCTGTAGATTTTAATGGTAAAAGATATATTTAGAATGGCCTTATAGGCTAGTTTATAAGGACTCGTACCACAAAAACAAATGTTCTTATTGATTCCATCTGCTATGGCATTATTCTTTTAATATTAGCTTTTATTTGAAGTGACTTATTTAACGTTAACTTTAAGATTTTTATCCTTGTTTATGTGTTTATGTGGCCATTCTTTCCCCACACTGCCTGTAGTTTTTTATCAGACTTGACGGTTTGTTGATCATAGCATGAGCTAAAGGGAAATGTGAATTCAGTCGTTCCTTCGCTTCTTTAATGGAACAGCGGCGTCACGGGCGACAATGCCTCTGAGACCTCCTTAAGGTCTAAGGAGGATTGCTTGGCACTATACAGATGGGTGTAAATGAGTTTCCCCTCTTAATAAACATCAGAATGTCATATTTCTATTTAAAAATTGGGTGGTTCGGGCTGGGCTGCTTAAATAGTTAATAGTTAAATAGTAAATAGCTCAGACTGAAAACATCAGTGTCTCTGTCGGTTATGTATGCGCTCACCTTTGGAAATAAGGACAGTGTTTACATTTATTTAGAGGTCACTTTTGTATAAATCAGTGTTTCCCAACCCAGTCCTCGGTGACCCCCAGCCAGTCCACATTTTTGCTCCCCCTGAGCTTCCTGCTAGACAGTCCACATTTTTGCTCCCCCCGAGCTTCCTGCTAGACAGTCCACATTTTTGCCCCCCCCGTGCTTCCTGCTAGACATTCCACATTTTTGCTCCCCCCGAGCTTCCTGCTAGACAGTCCACATTTTTGCTCCCCCTGAGCTTCCTGTCAGACAGTCCACATTTTTGCTCCCTCCGAGATTTCTGCCAGACAATCCACATTTTTGCTCCCCCCAAGCTTCCTGCCAGACAGTTGACATTTTTGCTCCCTCCGAGCAAAAATGCCAGACTGTCCACATTTTTGCTCCCTCCGAGCTTCCTGCCAGACCGTCCACATTTTTGCTCCCCCCAAGCTTCCTGCCAGACAGTCCACATTTTTGCTCCCCCTGAGCTTCCTGCCTGACAGTCCACATTTTTGGTCCCTCTTGGGGCCCCTGAGGACCAGACTGGGAACCACTGGTCTAAAGCATATGTTCCCAAACTTTTCAGCCCATGACTGGGGGTGGGGGGGAGGTCCCCTTGGTTAAGTTTGATGGGTTTCTCTGGCAAGGATTATCTCAATCAACCAGCGGAATGAAGGCGGTTATTGTGGAAATGGAATATTTTTTTCATGTTTTTAAAATTTAATTAACGTATTTGGTCATCTCGTGACCCCCACTTTGGGAACCCTCGGTCTAAAGTGATGTACAATTGAAGATCAGAGAACAGGGTCAGGCAGTGTCCCTGGAGCAATTGGGGTTACGTGCTCAAGGACCCGATGGTGACATCACTCTGCAAGCCATAGGATTTGAACTGGCGACCTTCCCATCAAACAATCACACGTATAGAGTTGCAGCCCACAGAGGCACATGTTTATGATTTAATTCTGATGGACACATCAGTCAAAAAACCTTAATGTGGATGTTGTCTGACTAGAGGAACATGCTCCCCATGTCACCTTTGACCGCACTTTTGCACAGCCCATGGGTACAGTGCGTATGGTGCCGGCTGTGGGAAGGGGGGGGTAGAGGGGGAATTAGTGACTCCTGAATCAGCACCCTTTTGCCTGTTAAACGTTCATGCTTGGGAATTGGGATTTCACAGCAGCTTAGCGGCTCTACATCACACCAGGCATTTCCAGCTGTCTCTTTATTCCTTAGTGTCATGCTCAGTCTAAGAACCTGTCCTAGTCCTGCTGTGATATTACAAGATTATGCGGCATCAATTCTGTGCAGCAGAGACAGGAGGGACTCATTTAGATCCACAACGGCCCAAAAACGTAAGCTAAGTGTGATTCATGGCACTGTTGTTACTGAGATAAATGAAAAGCCAATTTTACAGGCAGGGTTTGTGTTGTCAGTGGAGACAGGATGATCCTGCAATTATTTTAGTTTTTGTCAGCTGCATTTGAGGGAAGAACAGAATTAAACTGAACAGCTGGTCTCCTTAACTTGTGCTGGGTAAGTGGTTGGAGAATTGAAGAGCAAGGTTTCAAAACGTCCATTTTTCGTTGTTTTTGAGATGAGACCACCAATGACCTGAAGTTAGGCTTCCTCATCATATGTTACAGGATCAGGAACCAAAATTCACTTAATCCTTGTGCAATGCAACAAACAACTTCTGTTAAATTTGTTAAACAATTTTAAACAAAACAAGTCCACAGATGTTTTCTTGAACACGGATCCCATGGATTGCGTGAATTTTGGAGTTCTACTCTTCAGTTAATGATGGTTGGATGGGTCAACGACAGAACAACAGAAAATGGTTTTCTAGCACCTGAGTACTGACATCAACCTGTAACCCAGGATGGCACAGTCTGATATCAATACTCAGCAGGTCCAAAATTGCACACAAAATTCCGTTTTAGTGTCCTGACAGTTTAAGCCAAGAATAGTGGGGGTGGTTGCGGGTAATGGATTGTTGGCAATGCTAGCACTTTCATAACTGCAAAATATGTGGAACCATTACCGTAAATTACTGTGCTCCTATCAAGTCCCTCTGGTAAGGAACAAAAAGTCATACAGATGTCAAAAAACAGTTCCGTAATATGCAAAAGAAAAAAAAATGCTTTGGATCTGTGTTTAGTTTCATCTCTGGACAGGTGTCTTCTAAGAGTGTTTCACTCAGCCAGCCGATTTCCCAGTATGAATATTGCAGTGGGTAGCTGCACCCATTAATGGTGTGCATCTGCTCTGCAGGCAGTTACCACGACAACGGGGATGCCCAGGTCGTTTCCGGCAGGATGATGTCATTGGGCACCAATCTGAGCCTTCATTAACAGCATGTAGAAATGGCATTTATGGCTCTATACAAAACAAGGGAATATCATTGGCTGCTCAGGTCAAAACCTAGTTCAGCAATATTTCCCCTGGCCTTTGTCTCGCTGCTGCTGCTGTGTTTGCAGCTTTAAATGTCTTGCAAGGGAAAAAAATCAATTTGATATTGTCATGAAAAATAGAAAGTGATTCACCTAGATTCAGGTCAGGCTATACTTGTACTCTCTATTTTGAGACTTTGTGTTTTCATTTTGGTAACTATTTTCTTCCTTCAGGTGATACTGAGAAGTAAATTCTACATACCCAAGTCTAAAAACACTTACATACCTCTAAACAGGGGCAACGTATAGACTAAATAATTTGTTACATAATTGGATTGGTATGGGTTGGGGGCCTAAATATGATATGCTTTCATGGGGCCCAAAACCTATTGTGGTACCTCTGCCTCTAAGAATACTGAAGATTCAACAATGAATATGTAAGTATGACATTGCGTAAAGAGTTAAAGATATATTAGCCAGACAATTTTTCTGTCACGTTGTGAATAATTTGATTTTGTTGGGCAATGGGCGGTCTAGCTTGGTGAGGACAGTGATGTGAAATGGCAGTGAATATGACGGTGGATCTAGGATTGCCTGTTATTTTTGTGTTTGTATCTGTGCTAGCATTCAGAATACATGCACAGACAAACGGCCGGGCTTCTCATCATTTAGTCATTATTTTCTCGCTACAGATATGTTGCTTGTCAATTTGACTTTCCAGGACTCATTCTCTTATTCTGTTGTTTCTTCTCAGATTGCTCACCATGGCAACTAACTCTCCCTATATCTCAGTATAGCATCGTAAACGTTGGTGCTGGAACTGCCTTTGGATACCTTGTATAACCCATATTACCTGACATGGGTGGATGATAGAAGGGGCGAAAGACCCTTAAACTATTATCGTTCACCTGCAGTGATGCACAGGACATTTCACCTGTAATATGTGTTTAGCAGAAGCTTTCGCTGAAAGATGATGTCATACTCATGTGATGATTACATCACACCTGCACTTTATTTAATAGCCTTATAATTGTCCAGCACAATTTATTCGTCCTGTCCTGTTGAGTTACAATTTTTGCTTACTCTGTTAAATCCAGCTGACAGAGATTATATGTGGAATTCGCCTGCTTTAAAAATGTTTATTGCTGAAGAATTTGAACTGGTTTTTAGTGAACGAGGAGCAGCAATGTTTGCGAGTGATTTTATGTTAATTATTTGATTATATGGTAGATGATAGCACCACAACCACCTGTATAATCTTGAGGCAAGAAAATGAATTTCAAACCTGAATATCCTTTTAAACTATATATATGCCAATCTGATAAACGGGGAAATTTTTGGGGGCAAAACACTTTTGGTCAATGAATGTCAGTAGGCTTTTTCGCTGGGTTGTAGAAATGTCACTGTAGTGAAATTAAAAGCTAATTTTTAATAGTTTGTTGTTGAATGTCACATGATTTATTGTGCCTTTTAAAGGGCTCATTATTGAATTTTAATTAAATCTGGCTTTCTGAAGTTATTTGTCTTATTATCAAGTAATGATAATGGCAATAAAATGGTGATATTTCTTCTTTTCTCTTGTTGAATTTTAAGTGCCTGAGAGTGACTGAAGGAATTGTTCCATCCATCCATCCATCCATCCATCCATTCATCCATCTATCTGTCTTGTAACCATTTATCTTTATCAGGGCTGTGGAGGCCTTTACCAGACTTACAGTAACAGGGCGGAAAGTTGGGGTACATCTTGTCAGAATGTAAATATAAGGCAAAATCTGACTGTAATTTTGATCGATACTTAATACATTTATGCTAATATATTCATATACTGCACAGTCAATGCATATTAATAACTTGTACAGATGTAGCATGTACATATGTGAATGTGTGCGTATGTGTATTACCTCATTACCTTGACAATTTCCCTTTTTTCTGTAGTTTTATACTGGTAAGAAATCGAGTAGTCTTTCTTATGAAGGTCAAGGACAGAAAATTTCCAGAATTTTCAGGTAGCTTACGACAATTTCTTGCCTGGAAACAATGTCAGTCGCGAGAACATCTGACAGTGACACGAGTAACGTGGGCCGTCCCTGAAGCAGAACCAGCTTGTTTTACATCTTCCAGGGTCGGCAGCTCCGTGGGGCTGCATCTGGAGCTGCTTTTGATGACGCTCATCCCAGCGTCATGAGAAATACGCTTGGTTGCTGCAGAGGGTGATCTGGCAACTTTCTTCTGCGGGGTCAGGGCTTGTGTTGCAAATGCTCCCCAATTGTGGTTGCTGTATTGCATCATTTAAGGGGCTACACCAGTTTTCGCTGAAGTGCATGTCCACACCTCCATGTTTTTTCAACGCTGCATATTTTCTCTGTCAGTGTTGAAAGCCTCGTGCACATGTTGAATACTTAGAGCTGTTCAGAACATCCTTCTCCTTCTACTGACTGCCTCCCAAGCTTGTCCTACTCTACTCGTTTTCACCCATCAGTTTTGTCCTTCAGGCACAACCTTTACTGCAGTATGTTAACATCCTCCTTCTAATTGACAGCTTGCTAAAAGAAAACATGAAGACCGCCCCTGTTCCTGACATCAAGAATCATACCCATCATGGAGCTTGTTTGCTCTGTTGAGAATACCCCTGGTGCAGATAAACCTTCATATGGGGGACAATGAAGCTGGCGTCACAGAAGATTATCAGCATCCATGTAATATTCATGACCTTTGTGTGTTTGCTCTGGGATTGTACTGATGCACAGATACAGTCATGTTGTTCTAAGTATTTTGCTCCCTGGCTACAGTGAGAATCATATATGAGACACTGGTTGTGACAGGGAATGAAATACATTCAATCCCACCCCTCCCCCATAGATAGCCATCTGTTTGGCAGGTGACTCCTGAACTTCTGAGGTTATCTAGAGGCCTGACTGACATACATTCCTCCCAGTTGTGGGATTTTCCAGCAGACCAACTGGGGCCAACAGACCCTGTAGGTTTGGGCTCTTTTGGCCTGTGGTCAATGGTTAAAATCCTGGGACAGATAGTGAGATGTCACTGTTGGGCCCTTGACCTTCATCCCTTACCTGACCTTACTCAGCATAGACCTTAATCCCAGTTGCTCCTGCTACCCCTTCCGACCCTGCTGTTTGCCCTTGACCTATATTTCGCTTTGAACAAACATGTCTGTTATATAAATGTAGAATACAGCTAATGGACAGATATAATTAATGTAACGTCTTGCGTTTGTTCCTACACAAATCAGAGGTGACTTTTCTGGGACTGATTTATAGGTTCCATCCATCCGTCTGTTACAGGGTTATGTGGGGAGCCTATCCCAGGCAGGATCGGGCACGAGGACTCTGAACGGAGTGCCAGTACAACACATGTCTTTTTATTTAATGTGCAGAAAGAATCATTTGCTCTCACTCTTGGATTGTCTCTTACTTAAGTATTGCTGTTCTCTTATCCTCAGTATGAAGCCATTCTCTCAGAACAATAAAGAACAATAGATTGCAGCACATATAAAATCAGACGTTCGCATTGAAGCCTCCAGGCTTGTGGTTCTGACACTGAGCAACAAATGACCTTAGGCCACAAGTGACCTACTTCAACTTGGAACAAATGGGACTTTTTAAGCTTTTAAAGACTGGAGTGTAAAACTCTTAATTCTTTCATGTATACGTATAATCATACTTTTGGTTACTTTTGCAAGCACTGTTTCTCTTTTGGTAATGTGACTTTGATTATGATAAAAACACAGCAGTGTGTTTTCTCTTGAATGCCTTGATTATTTTCAGTGGCTCTAAGAAATATTATTTTGTTTCAGATGTGAAGACCAAACGTGTGGACTGGATACCATTTTGTCACTGGCTGAAAGCCAAAGAACTTGCCAACAGGTGCTTCTGCTGCAGAGGTGTTTTGCTTTCTCGCCATGTGCTGATCTGGGTTAATATTTACCTCCTCACCTGAATACCATTTGTCCTGAAAGGCCAGCAGCCAATCAATGGAGCCCTTGGAGTTCAGTGAAGGTGCTTTTTGGGGACACAGTGCACTTGGCTGCTTATAGCCCCTCCCTCACCTTCCCCTTTGCTTGGGTATTTTGTTTTTTTAATTCCGGGATAGTGTCTGTTTTTATGAAGGTATGGATTTACCATCAGAAACAGCCAAGCATGGGAAGAAGTCAACAAGTCAAATGCTGGAGGACCAGAAGAAGGTAGGACTACTCATACTCTCCCTTATGTTTTTTGTTTAATGATGCTTTCTGCTTTCACTTTGTTGCGATGAATAGGGACAAACTATGGCCTATAATGGAAATTCAGGCTTTGGCAGTTCTTCACCTACAAATTTAATCCAGATTCCTTAGGAGACACAAAATCAAAGTCAGACAAGTGAGCAAACAGTGTTAAAACATACTCTGACAACATCAGTGCTTTAAAAACAGCTGCAGCCATGTAAACACATA
This sequence comes from Cyphomyrus plagiostoma, assembly GCA_019775915.2. Classification (NCBI taxonomy): domain Eukaryota; kingdom Metazoa; phylum Chordata; class Actinopteri; order Osteoglossiformes; family Mormyridae; genus Cyphomyrus; species Cyphomyrus plagiostoma. Next base: position 26,538,099 of record JABFEA020000067.1, read on the forward strand.
TTAATATTAGGCTTGATGTGAATGAAATAAAAATTATTTTATCCAGGTGGGGAGGGACAGTAGTATTAGGGTTTGCAGTGCGGCTTACAGAGAGAAAAGAGAGGCTGGGGTGAGTTGGGTCGATTCTAGGATATTTTGGGGTGGGGGGGGGAATAAAAGGGGCCATGAGTCATACAGAGGGGCCAACCTTATCATTAGCCAATGATATGTTTTGAATTAGTGAGTGGCAAAGGAAGGGGCATTGTGGGGACCAATCAGCTTTCAGTTGGAGCCAGTGCCCCTGTGGCTCCGCCCCCTATACACCCCTGGGGTGAGAAGAAAAGACCTCAAAAGGGCATTCATTGTGTAATGATTTGTGGAGTGCTGCTGGGAATGATGCTTCTCCACCAAGCATTTGTTTACAATACCTTTTTGAAAGGAGATGCTGTATTCCACCTTAGGGAATTTCTATTCACTGTATGGGTTGTTTGGAACTAAGTGTATCGGCCTTTAAAAGTTATTTTTTTCTACTTTGCTCCTTCCAGTTCGCATTATACTACACTGCACAATCCAAATAAGGTTACTGGAAAATAAGCAAGTAGAATTCCTTGTAACACATTTCATGTGTTTGATTTAGCCTAATAGCTGCACCCCAAAGAATGTTTTCAGAGCTGTTTGACACACTCAGAGGTGATATCGATCTGCTAATCATAGTCAGATTAGCTGTTTCACACAAAAAAACCCTGCTTTCAAAGAGAAATGGCTTTCATCATGTCCGGATGAAGCTTTAAATACGTGCCCCACTATGACCTGTCCCCCATAATTAAGTTTCTGATACTCGTGGCTAACATCAAACATGAAGTGCCAGGGAGGGCACCTATTTGAAGGTGTTTCAGTAAAAGTGGATTTAATTAGGCGAATGGCCAGGCTGCATATTTTCTAAGCCCGAAGTATGTGGAAATAATGAAGGTCTATTATCAGTCATCTTTGGGGAAAGACTGACCCTTTAGTGAATAGTGACTGGAAGGCTTGAAATAGTTTATAGAGCCAACAAATACCATCATTATTCTGTGTAGCTTTACATTTTATCCACCGTTTACAGATTTCAGTTTCTGGTAACAAGTATGTCCAGAGTCATGGGAATGTATGTCCTGGTGCCATATGTTTTAAATCGACCTAGAGATGCTTAGACTGCAGAGTGAAAGTTAGTTGGCTTAAGAGTCAATCAAGCCTGTTTCTTGTCCGCATGATAAAACGGGTCAGTGTGACAGAAGCCAAAGCCGGTGCCGCCGACTGAAAGGTGCTTTTATATATTGCATGTTTACCAAGCCGTCTAACCAGCGTTTGAGTAATAATTTGCCATCGGTTATGACCAGATTCCTGTCCTGGCTGCACAGTAAAGCTGGGAAACAGGAGCACCTTAGTGTGTGGCATTTTCCATAATTCATGGCTGATGAAGCCGACGCAATGCCCGCGTAAGATGCAATAACCCGCCAATCTTAGATGACAGAGGCAGCCTGGGACTGAAGAGGACATGGCAGTAAGGTCATGAATGGGAAAAACCTCCCTGTCACGGGTGGGCCAGGGAGATGTCGAAGCCCCCATGAGTATTCAGCTGGTGCTTGGGGCCCTGGGAGGCCCCGAGGGCTAGGATTGTCTGTGCATGGCCAGGATTTATGACATCATGGCAAGTCTCTGGAAATCTCTTTGCACCACCTGGATAGGAAGGTAGTTGTGTCCAACATGCTGGGTAACTTGATTGGTTGGCCATCACTGCTGTTAGGAGCTGGTTTCCAGCCTGTGTCAGTTGTATCTTGTGCGTGGTGTGTCTGGGCTGGCTGTGCTGGGTAAGACTCTGTGTCTGTGATCAGACAATCACCAGTTCCCATCTCATGGCGTGAGCAAGGCGTATAACCCCAAATGCTGGCTGATGCTGCTTTCTGAGATGTATGTCGCTTTGGGCAAACACATCTGCTAAATAATAGTAACAATAAATCACTGAGTTTTTACCCAGATCTCGACATCCAGAGTGTTTGAGACAACAGTGAAGGTGTCTTTGATAAAGGGAATAAGCATAGAAGAGATCATGGATCAAATTTTTGGGATTTAGCACAGGCCGCATGCCGTCCCCCAGACCCCCCTGCCCCCCCTGTGAGTCCCTTTATTCCTTTTCCAGTTTTTAAATAAGTAATGAATCATTTGGAAAATGGTGAGTTCTCAGTTCCAGGGGATAATGATCCTAAGAGACCAACCGGGATATCAGCAGGGAAGCCATATCCCTGTTTTAGTTTATAATACGCTTTTAAGAAACATTTGCTCATGCAGACCATAATTTTTGCAAGGTTTCAGAGTTATCGAATCATATCGCTGAAAGCAATTGAGCTGGCATTTTATGTGATGGGGAAGTTTAGTATTCCTTTGATAAATAAATAAATCCGAAACTCTCGGCTGAATTGACTGACACATTGCGAAGGATGAAGCAGACCACTAGAATACGGTGTTTTAAAGGCTGATTTCTGTATCCTTTTTTGATGAATTCCTAGTACTGTTATCATACACAAAGGAGGGGCACTTTAAAGGGTATCTGTAGAACATTCTTCTTTCTCTCCCACACCAATACAGAAGCTTTAAATATAAAAAGCATGCGTTTTGTACTCTCCCGTTTTATGTCTTCAGGGAGGCTTCCTTTCAATCAAAAAAATAAAAGCTTATTAATCAGACAAATTAGTTTCGATGCATGCAAAGCTCCCTTTACCTGGCGTACGCTTGTTCTCCATGTGTACATCTTCCGCTGGAATCGCAATAAACAAAAGCACAAATTGGACTTTTATGTCACGTAGCACCTGAGATCAGGCTGAAATGGAGACCCACTATTAACCAGTGGATAGGTGTGGGGACCTTACATTTACTGGATAATTGTCGCTGTTATCTGAAATCAGCCACGATATTTTATTGGAGCAGTTCATTTTAAGTACTTTGCTTTAGGGTACTGCAGCTGGCCTTGTAAACTTGCTATATAGCAGAGGATGTATGTCCCGTAAGCCCTGTTTGCAACAGAAGTATGGCCCTCAGCTGGTCTCTGTAGCCTGGAACAAAGGAATCAGGGCCGCCCGCCCAGCCTTCTAAGCTTCACTAGTACCGAAGTGGAGCCACGTGATGTCCGTGAGGGATTAGCAGCTGTGGATCGGCAGGCCCTCGCATCTGGAGGCGAGCGCGAGCATGTGCTTCCCGGCCAGGCTACACGCGAGGAATCCGCCACATTTGAGTGGTGCCGGCCGCCGCCCATCTCCTTACGTCGCGCTGGCATCTGCTCGCTGTTTCCGAAACATCTTGACGGCAAGGTTTGGACGTTTGTCCGAGCGTCCTGAGAATTTTAAGCAGCTCTAGAGATCCTCATCTGGGGCTTGAGAGATGTGTAGCCAACTTTTAGATGAGTTGTGAAAAGTAGCCTCTGCCACAGGCCAGTCAGGCTTTGTTTTTTAGTGGAACAAATGAACCGAAAGTAAGTTAGTGAGGCACCACTATCTTTATCCCATGTCCAACTACGTTGTGCAGCAATACCTATCTGCAGATGCTAATTAGTGAATTGTGTGTGGAAGAAAATTTATCAAATCCCTGATCTTTTCTAAAAAAAGTCAGACTGAGATTAGGCTTGCAGTAACACACCCTTGTTTGTGCACTTCTAGTGAAAAGAGCTTGATAAATTTCAGTGAACCTGCATCAACACCCCACAGATGACTCTGTTGCCCGTAGAAAACAGACTGTAAGGTATCCACGATTAGTGTGTTTTCTATAGTAACACTTTGTGGGTCTGCACTGAGGAAAATATGGGCTATTTCATCTCATTTTAACATTTAAGAAGTAACTATGATGGGAAATGAATTATCATGATAGATCGTGTATCCAGAAGACTTTGGCTTCCATGTGGGTCCAGGCCTGTATTGCACAAGAAGAGCTGCTTACTCAGTTACTGTGGCCTGGCTGGCCTTCAGTCCCTCAGCGTCCTCAGCGTCACAGAATAGCTGATCTGAGGACTTCTTCATCTGGGAGTGAGAGCCAGGTGGAGGCCTAGGCGAGGATCGGGCTTGTTTATTTTTGGATGTTCAGAAAAATAAAGGCCGCGTCCGATGTTATCGTCTCGCATTCCTTGGTACACTTGACTTTCGCAGCCAGCAGGTTCATGTTTCCATGCGAACGTTTCCGCTCACGTGTGGTCACATCTGCACCTCCACGGAATGTCACCTTGCGGCACGGCAGGACGTGCAAAATAAACGACCGCATTGTTCTCATTTAATTTTGCAGACTGTTATTTGAGCGGGCTAAAATTGTTTGGCCATCTTCAATTTGCCTGTGGATAGGCCCTTAGGTTGTTACTGGCTTTGGATCAAATGTTTTCTCTATTTATGGCTTCCATCTCGTTCATCTACCTCTCAGAACTGTTTAAGGTTCGTATTCTGGCGAGCATTAACGAGAGCCCTTGATGGGTCGTAATGGTACCGCAACGGGGCTATAAGCTTCTGTAGCTGTAGTGAAACCTCAGATCTCATTGCACCGAGAGACCTGAAGCATTTGCCAGCATTAATCGACATGCAAGTAATGACACGGCAGAGATTATGAGGCCTTTTTCATCCCTCACACGCTAATGAATGGTTTAGTCTTGCAAGGTCTTGTGGTTGAAAAGTTAGTAGGTGTAGTAACAGATCTGTGAGTGACACACCCACGTTTGTTGACTAAACATCACATGGAACATATAAACAGTGGCTGGCGGGTTACAAATGTTTCTGTGATTGACAGGTAAAGATTTTCAACATGCAGCAAGTGGTGATCCCAATAACCAGCTCACACGGGGGAAAGTAAAATAATTGTTGGGTTTTACGAAAGACGTACCTATTCAAAGGTTGTCAAAGGTGCTGATATTTGATATATTTTTTTCATAAGCTCTTTTAAGGTTCTTTAATCTTCAATATTGGAAGTTCTTAGCACTAACTGGGTTAACTCTGAGACAACTCTGAGTAAAGAAAGGAAAGGGAATACAGAAGACCCTGGAAGGATAAAAGCATTCATGATCTAAGCAAACAACTGAAGCTGTTTCAGCTTCCATCCAGAACGAAGCATCTTCACCCTGGTTGCCTCCACAAGCCCACCCAGTGTTAAATGTAGACTGGTGCCAACTTGGCAAACTGGAGACATTCTCTTAGACAACAGGTGTTGAGGGCATGAACCCTCTGACTGTAACTCACCATCCTAGTGACACTAGAGGGGGATGGGCAGCTTTAATTATTCATTGCTCTATTTGAAAATAATTACTCATAGCCCAGTAGCTGGTGTCTCCTTCCCCATTTGCCATTAGGGGTGTGAATTTAAAGCATAGTGTCAATGGGGTTGTCCAAAGGTGAGTTAGGGGCGGTGTTTCCTGTGGGTGATCCTGCACTGATCTAAACAACTTTGACCTATTGTAACCTGATCTAAAGCAGAAGATCGTCATGGCGTTGCTGCCAGTAATGAGCTTCAATTGGTGAAGTCCCACTGAGAAGCTGTTGAGTGAACTATGCTCCCAGTGTTCCCATCTGATTAGTCTGGTACGTTTCGTAATGTCCACTGCTATGTCTTTGTGCCATTTTGGTCCAATAAAATGGGATCTCTCCTTTGGACATTTCCAACATCTGGTAGTGTTTTTATAACTGCTCCCTCCCTCCACCCCCAATATCTTTTGAAGGAAATCAACCAGGTATAATTATGAAGTCAATGTGGACTGGGAAAGAGTTTGATAGCGATATCAGACTAGAAGAGCTAGGGTAATATCCATCCATCCATTTTCTGAAACTACTTATCCTATTCAAGGTCACAGGGTCCAGAACCTCTCCTGGAGGCTATAGGCACAAGGCAAGGAACAACCCAGGATGAGGCACCAACCCATAGCAGGGCACAGTCACACACCAGTCACTCGCACGCACACACCTATGGGCAACCTGGTAACTCCAATCAGCCTTGGCATGTTTTCGGTCTGTGGAGAGAAATTGGAGTACCCGGAGGAAACCCCACGACGACACGGGGAGAACATGCAAAGTCATGCAGACTCAAACCAAGTTCACAGAGATGTGAGGCACAGTGCTAACAACTCCACCACCGTGCTGCCCCCTAGGGATATGTATTTAATATAACTATTTAAAAACATTTTTCATGTTCATATTTTAATTTAAAACTTAAGATAAAAAGGGAGGCTGTCGAATAGTATAAACAAAATGCCAATTGCCTTTGAAAACTAAATGTAATTTGGAATGACTATAATCACAGAAGGACTGATAGAGCAATTGATGTGTTTCACTGAAAGAAGCATTTTATATATGGTGGAGACAGGGGAAATCACAGATGTTTCATGTTGCGTAACCTTTTTGGAATACTGTGGCTATCTCTTCAGCGAAAATGAGAGCAATGTGGCTCTCTAGTCATACGGAAAACAGATGGTCTCTCTGGTTCATACTTTGGAACTGAACCCATTGCAGTGACATGGGGGAGATTTCAGTCGGAGTGTCATACAGGTAAGCTGGCATGTTCCAGAATTTTCCAGAAAGGTTTGGATAAAGTTCAAGCTTGTGTCTCCTATCAGCCGCAATTTTTTTATTTTTTTTGAAGGTTAAATGTCTAGTATGGCAACAGTAATTTTCTTAAAATGTGTTTGACCTGTTGCTCTAGTGGAAACTCACCTCAGATCATCCACAAGGCATTCTTATAATAGTGAACCGGTCGAAGGAGCTTGATAGCAGTCAAACCCTTTGAAAGCAAAACCACTGCATCTTGATCTCATCATCATGCAAAGAAGCCACAGTGCCCCCCCACCTTCCAAATATATAGACCATTTAGGGACGTATCGATTGCATAGGAAACCCCTAGCATTCCCCTTGATGTGGCAGAAACGGTATTGTAATACAGAAAATTATCATGCTGCACGTGTGGTTTGTCGATCGACGCCTGAACGCTCTGTGGCTTGATTAGCGTGCGAATTGAATTACTGCTGCTGTCCGTATTACTGCATGCAGCGGGATGTGTTCAGTGCCGGGAGGACAAGAGTCTGCGCAAACAGAAAGGTGTCACTGGCTAGCGGATGCCGATCCGCCCTCGCCAGCCTGACCACGGCGCGCTGAGGACAGCGAGGGCCACAATGTGCGCTGTCAGAGGGGAGGGGGCCGTAGTTACACCCCCTCAGGGTAGGCAGACGCATCGAAATGTGACTGTTGATTTATTGTATCTTTTAAATTGGCCAACCAGGGAAATACTTCATATCAGCCTCTCACTTTTTTTGTTACTGCACTGTTAAACTTGTTAGTTGCCAACGACTGGCAGACTCTGGGGCATGAAACCTGGACCCCGTCCACCATCCACCAGTCAGCAAACTTTATTGTTGAGGCATTGCCCCCCAGTCGGGATTTTTGTCAGATGCTGTGATCCTGTCACTCAGGGACCCCTGGAATGACCCTAACGTCCCCCCTGCCTGTGTTCTCTCTTTGACCTCCCCATCACCTCCCAGTGACTTCCCAGTGAGCTCTTTCCTTCTCTCACCCCATACTGGTGGACAGGTTAAAGAGGGAAAGGCCACCGTAAAATACTGGACTGCGCAGGAAAATGAATCTGCCCTTACTGCCCCCCTCACTGGGGTGTCCAGCTCCATGCAGCCCTGCACCTCTCACTCAGTCTGAGCCTGAACCCTGACCTGACGTTGACTTGGGCTGGGGTCCTTCAGATATTGTCACAACCCTTTTTGCCTTAAATCTCATAGCAAAATAAAGGTTTTCACATCTCCATAGGTGATATCCTGTTGATTGCAAGGTTAATTTAATATTATACTAAACTCATTTCTGAATACTATTTAGATTTCCATAATAGTTACTGATATCCATACAAATGCTTTTGATGGATTCTTTGCTGTGACATTGAATCGGAGCTTTCTCCGACAGTGATGCTCATCGGGTGCCTCCCTGACCTCTGGGACACCTAGTGGGTTTAACAGTACCTACAACATGAGCTCTTAATGGAAGCCTAATGCCATTATGTGTCACATACCAGTTTACGATTCAAATCTCAAGCTTCATCAGCCAAGCTCTGTAATGATAATGGAACACGTGTAGTTCACTGTAATGAGCTCTATTGTTCCTCATTAAGGCATATGCATATGCTATAATGGCCTATGTTATGTTGAAAGGATTCTCTGTCTCAGTTAATATCTATTGCATTTTTAGGAATGGTGCTCCGGGCGTGATCTTTATGGAGATATTGGCTAAATGCAACCTTGTTGTTCTTTATTGGCATTGGTGAAAACTTCTGGCTTTCATCAAGGGCTGTCATGTCCTTCATAAAATATCAGAGTTGATGCTATTTATGTTCCATGGCGATATTCATTTCTGTTTGTATGGAAAAACACTTAGTTTCAGTTTTCGAATTGTACCAGTAAATTTTATCTGGATTTAAGATCAATGCGGCTAAAAGTAAAACTTTTTGAGCAGAAGCTCAATGCTGCGTCGCTAAGCTTTGAATCCCTTCACATGAAGATATAATATTTCAGTTAGATAAAAGGTCCATATCAATTAATGTGCGTTTTGGAAATCACATCATTTGTATTAATTAATGCAACTACTGAATCTGTATTATTGGTTGGAGCCAGACAGGCAGCGAGGATCTCGTCAAAAGATGGGTCTCACTTTCCCTTTGATTTGTACACATGTGTGTGTCTGTACTTTTGTGTGTGTGTGTGTGTGTTTGTCTTTATAAACACTTTTCCATGCTCTGCATTTTTGTTCTTTCTGGGTGAGCGATTGGGCATGTAACTGCGGAACATTAGAGGCACGGTGCAGGGAAATATCGACCCCCCCAGTACTGGGACTGTGTACTAATGGTATATCACTAACCGATGAATTATTAAAGAATAGAAAGTCCTTCTCTGTGGGGGACATTAAATCTCTGACTAAAGGAAACACGTCACTGCTTCTGAGTGGACGAGAGAGCTGCTGTGACCTTTCCAAAGACAATGAAGATGGTGGAAAGAGTTACCTTTGGGTGGTGGTTATTCTGAGACGCTCTGCTCTGGGGGGGGAGGGCCACCTACTTCATGCAGCTCATGCTGACACTAACGCCACCAGCCACCCTGTGGGGGTTCCTCGGCAGGTATTCGGGCTTTAATACCCCCCGGGGTGACTAATGTGAAGTCTAATGCTTTATGGTGCCTGGAGACTGGAGGGCGGTAGCTGGGTCTCATGGGAAGAAAGGATGCTGATGTGAGCGTCGATATTCTACACTCATCTTTTGTTATCGACAGAAACCTGCTCATGCGTGGGAGAAATTATACCGAGACCAAGGTCTGCTGCCCCCGCAGATGAACATGGAGGAAACAACTGCAGGTGCTTCTGTGCTTCTAAGCAAACCTGGAATGCTTCCACTCTCCTAACACTGGGCGATTGACGTCAAGCACTACAGTTTAAGATGCAACACGCCGTTCGGTTCCTTGACACGCGGATGCTAGGAGATTCGGCCTGTGGTGTATGTGATGCATGTTTTCAGGACAGAGATTTGTGGGTGGTGGGTGGGGGGGGGCATTTACTCTGAAGTCTTCTGCAGGGCTCTGAAGGGGGTGCTGCTGTAATGAACTTTGTAATGAATGCAGCAGCTCTGGTCCTCCTGCTAAAGGAAGTCTAATGATGCCAAAGCTGCGTCGCCTGATCCGCTCCCGGGTGCCTGTAGGGGCATTATCACGTGACTTCGCTGGCTGCTGAACCTCCTCATCCTCAGATCTCCTTGTGTCAGTGGCTGTGCTGAAAGGAAGGTGTCGCTTTCAAAGCACCAAAGCTTCCTGTTTGTCTCTGCGCTCTTCCTCTGTCCTCTGGTTTGTCAGGTTACCCGTTTTCTCAGCAACTTTTACAATAAAAGTGTTTCTCTTGACTCTTCAACATTTTGTTAGATCGTTCTCAGTAATTGCTTCTACCTAGAGTGGTACGGGCTCTTTTCCTGGGCTATTTTCATTGTTTGACTCGGGGAATTTTTCCTATTAAGAGCTTTACAATGGAAACGAACGGTAAAGGGAGACTATAAATGAAGTTCATTTGCATGGGCAGACCCAAAAGATTCTCCTATTCTGACTAATTATTCTCAGAGTGCAAAGAATGGGATACTCTTAGAGATCATTTACATCCTTACTGCTGCCAATTCATCTCTCTCTCAGATTGTCACCGGGGGTTAGTAAGTAAGTAAAAGTAAAACAGATTATTATAAATCATTTCAATAATCATTTCAATCATTAGCACATTATGGTACTGCTTGGAAAAAACAGACTTCAGGGCCCCGAGTGGGTGGGTCTATTGAACCTGGTCAGTAACTGATTGGTTTAACTAACTTCCTATTGGATGAAGGGGCTACCTTCTCCTGTTTGGGTTCAAGCAGAAAGTGATTTGCAGTGCACAGTAATACACTACCTGCTGTGGGCATGGAGTCCGTCTTCTCCCATTACTAACTGTAGGTGCTCTTCGGTTGAGCGCTATAGGGATGTAATTTGGTGAGAACTAAGATTAATTGAGTTAAACGTCATAGTCGTGGTCTCATTAATATTCTGATACCAATTAAGACCACATGCAGGCCAGCAAACTGTTTTGCCTGATTTAGGAAACATAAAAAGACATCCTGAGACGTTAATTGCCGTGTTCAGCAATTTACAAAATTAGTTGTATCATGTAACATACAAGAGAAATTATTACAGGAAAAAAGTGATATTAAGTTTTTGTTGCAATACATATTGCCTTAAGTATTTTGCCATTATGTGTTAATTTCATTAGAATTACTCTGGTAATTCAGTATCTGAAAATGACATTGTTATTAAGGGTAAGCTTTTGCTCTGAGGGAACCTTGATTTTCGTCTTCGCAGTAATAAATCCCAAATCCCTTTTTTGTAAATGAATGTATCATGCTTTCTATAAACATGCCGAATTCATGAATGAATTTGTGAGAATTTTCTAATTGTTACTTTGGATCGGGTGCTCAGTAAGTCTGTAGCATAGCTAGTAGTGGATTGGGTGTCTTGCTAAATGTCACAAGAAGTGTAGCTGGAGAAGGAGAGCAGGCCGACTTCAGCCCTGACCAGGCCGACTTCCAGTGTCGTGTGGCTCTCTGCCAAAGCTGTGGGAGGGCCGCAGAGATATGGATACGAGCGTTAAAACATTCAAAGGCTTTCACCCCTGCCCGCTGGTGTCTAATGTTCATGGATAGGGGACTGGGGGGCTGCCTGCCAACACTCAGATATTTATTTACTTACAGCTTCAATGAAAAGTCTGGCTTGACATGAGGGTGTAGTTAAAATAGCAGTGCCGTTTACTATAGACACCTTGGGAATGCTGTCGATTTAAGGTCGTTAAACTGTTAATTGCCTTTCGGGTGTCGACATTCGCAATGAATAGCCAGCATCGAATACCTGTAATTATTAACGAAATGGTCAATGTTTATATCGATGATTAAGGATGCAGGAATGTACGTGATGCTCTTTGGCCTCATATTTCCTCGGTTGAATGGTTTGAATCCAGCATACTTTGCATGTATGTGGGGTTTGCATGTTCTTCCCATGTCACGCTGGGCTCCTCTAGGTGCCCTGATATGTTCCCAAAGTCCAAATGCACGCAGCTGATCAAAGTGGCATCACTAAGTAGCCTGTAGTGTGTGACTGTGTGTGTGCACACTCTGTAATGGAGTCCCATCCAGGGCAAACCTCTGCTTTGAATCCTGTGCTCCTTGGGATTGGCTACAGGTCCTCCCCCAAACACTATCCAGAGTAACATGTTGACAGATGGCTGGATGAAATGTGTTTGTTTTACACTGAGTTCTTCTTAATAAATGTATTCTTTATAAAACCCAATAAAACCAAGTGCTTATTACATTTGTGTTTCATATTCTTCTGTTACCGCCAAGTCAACAACTTACCGTAATTTCAAAATCAAGTTTTACAAATTGCAAAAGAAGAACAACCTTAAAGCCAAATTTATTTATTCTTATAAAAAATGACTCTTTGCCATATAATTTTGATTTACAAGAAACATTTCATTCTGTTTGTCCGCTATAGTCGCCTGGCAGGGAAGATTAACTGCAAAGAGCATGAAATCAATCCAAATAAAGCACAATATGTCTGGTTTTAGCTAAAATGAACCTAACAAATAGTGAGCTCTAGCTTACCAATTTAATATTTTTTCGTCTTACTGAGGATGAAGGTTGGATGTGTGATTTGGAGCAACATAAGCCTGCTTCTATTCCTTTGTTGATTGTTGACTAAATTCCACAAGTAAATGTACTTTGCTGAATAATGCAGGCATCCGACACTATTTCAATACGGATATTGGTACTTTTATTCAGTCCTCAAATACTTCAGGTCTAATTTTTTGGCTTCCTTGTCGATCAGAGGTGCTTGGGTTCGGACTATTTATTGACTTTACCCACAACAGAGCAACTTCTTTAGGATGGAGGTTTACGTTCTACCTTAAAGTCCCACATTAACATCGCCTGAGGTTGTAACACTTTATTTCACCCTGAAGCTTAAATAAAACTTTTATGAAGTAATGTAAATCAGACATCCAAAGACGTCACGGAAAAAATGCATTCAATGTGTTGATATTTCCTTGGACCGAGTGGATGGTCGCAGTAGATAATCCTGGAGCGCCGTCTTCATTGTGTTTATGTGGCTCCACCACGTTTCAGCTGAACGTTTTTGCCAGAAGAAGCTGAACACATAACAATTCTTAGGTAACAGATGTATGTTCTGACCGAGCAGGACTGGTGGAATGGAAAAGCTTGGTCTTCAATTACTTGACCAGAGTAATCTCCTGGCTCATTCAGCCTTCCTAAATGTCAATGCTGTTGTGACCTTTGGAAAGATTTTATTTCCCTCTGAAAGAAAGACTTCTGTCTTTCTGCTCGGATGCCTGATATGGTTGTATTAACCTTTTTTATATATCAGTGTTCTTGGTTTGCTGTTTGTTGGGTAATTATCTGGAGAACAGAACCATGTTGTTCATGACATGCTGGCATCTCTGGACGGGTAATGTGTAACCATTGAAGAGCGGGAGTGGAAAACAGGAGAACCCACCATACTGAGCCAGCCATATACTGGGAGTGGTATGTGGCACGGTGGGTTAGGATGGAAGGCCTGCTGGTTGCTGAAGGTTGCTGGTTCATATCCCTGGGTTGCCAGAGTGGTTCATCATAGGGTCATGATGGCTTCTAGCCCGGCAATTGTTCCAGGGTGTTGCGATGGCGGGTGTGTGCAGGGCGGACACAGGGAGTTCCAAACAGGTGAACGGGGAAAACGAAGGATTTAATACACAACACTCTAACATAAACAACGTTTATGCCGCGTCTGCCGGAAGAGACGCAGACGCAGACCTAAATACACGAGACAAGGCACAGGACTGGCGTGCGGCGGCACCACACAGGTGGAAACAATGGGTAATCACAGGAGGTAACGAGGTGCGCGTGGCACACACGAGGGGCTTGACGTCACAGGACGTAACACAGGGATTGTCTGATCTTGCCCCCTGCTACCCCCCCCCAAAAAAATTCCGTTGTATATAAAGGAATCTGCTAAATAAATAAAATGTCTGGTGGAGGCCTTTCTCCTCTAGATTTCATTCTTTCTTTCTTATACTGCCCAAAGGCAGAAGTATCTCCTATGTTGTCCTTCACCTATATATTGACTTACACATTTCGTAAGCTATGGGCGTTTCCTAGCCATTGGTCAGTCCTGCCTTAAAACCAGAGTAACGTCTGAGAATCCACCTGGACTTCTCCGCTGGCCTGATTTCCCTCCCCAGCACTAATCTCTTGGTGCGTGTACTGTTACAGAAGTATAAACAGCATGATTAAAGTCACCCCCGAGGTATTTCGATGAACAACAGCCCATTTGTTTTTCACAATGATACACACTCATGGATCAAACGCTACGGATGCTGCACACTGCCGGACCCATGGAGACATGACTCCCTGGAATAGTTCAAGAAGTGATTGATTTCCTGTTTTTTCTGTGCTGCGGAGCTTCTGACTCCTCTCCTTGGCTGCTGCAGCACAATATATGTAATGTATGATGAGAATTATCTAGGACTTCTAATAAAACCCGTAATAAACAATGTTATTTTTTTAAGGTCATTGTGCTTCCCTTTGTTGAAATGGGGATCGCAGGTGACGCGTCAAATGACAGATCAAAATATGATGCATTCCAACAAAGTCATATTTTATCTGTGGGGCTACAGGCAGGCCACAGGAAGCTTGCTATGTGATAAGTGCAAGGCTCTTACCAATTATGCATTTATGACTTTCGACTTGTCTCATTTAATAATGTCATTTTCTGCTAGTTATGCCTGGTTGAGAAATAATTCTGTCTGTGTGGCCTCGTAGACTTCTGGTTAAAGTGCTAAAGATTTTTCCGTGTTTCCAATCTGAGAATCGACACAGTCTGGGCCTGTACTTCATGACTCAGAAGGTGGAGGGAATGATTTCTGTCTGGCTCGTGTTTTCTTACGGTACAGCTACAGGAGAGGGTTGACTGACTCCTTCAGGTGTCTCCCCCTCCTTGGCATCCAGAGCCAGATGAGGGGCATGGCAAAGGTTTGCCATGGATGAATGGGTGGGATCAGGGTAGCTTTTCTTTATGCTCCATGGACCTGGCACCTCAGCGAGACAGCTTAGGTCAGCTCATCCATCCAATCTGATGCCAGCTCTTTTAATGAACCAATGAGCTGTTCTGACCAGCTTGGAGATGGAATAAACTATTTAAACCCGTTCTCGCCCGACGACCCGGAGCAGGGGAGTGTATGTTTTCTGTCCTGTCTGCATGGGGAATTTTTGTTTAAGGTGTGAGGGATATGAGGGGCCTTAGTTCATGCATAGGGGCCAACTTTAACATTAGCCGATGATATGTTTTGAATTGATGAGTGACAGGGAAGCAAACGCTTTAGGGGCCTAAAGGGGCGCTTTAGCTTTCAGCTCGGGCCAGTGCTCCTCCGGTCCCACCCCTACATATACCTCTGCTTACCTGGGAATAGTCATTTTACCATCTCCATCATGAGAATGGGACCGTGAGGTTATACCTTGTTGAGCATTTGAGGGTGGTGGCAAGGGGGTGAGGTAAAATCAAACACTTACAACTCTGAGAATGTAAATCAAGCAGTAATTACATTCTTGTCTTTATTACTGTTTTCTAAATGGTTAATTTGGGTTTCATCATTTTCTGGTTTAGGGCTCAGACTTTTCTTGGCACAAACCACACCGATACTTTATTACAGTGTAAATATGGGTTTAATCAGACTAATCAGCTTCACAGCTTCCTTCTGGGACACAAATAGATTACGTTTGTTCTTCTTTCATTGATACATAAATTCAATTAATTAACTTTAATTAGCTTTAGTTCCGCAGTGGTGACCTGTCGTTATCGCTCCTGACCACTATAGCATAAATTTAACACTTGTGTTTCATGCACTGACTAAGTCTGACCGTCGCTTCTCTGTATTCATACCGAGGGAGTGCTGTATAAGTTAAATTCCTAGCCTGGCTTTTCTCTTGGTGCCAAAAGAGATCCCTGCTTAGACAGGTTACTGTCTCTGTAATGTATTCAAGGGAAGGGGGCGAGTAAAACAGGAAGTACTGGTTTGATTTGCTGTACAGCATTTATTGTAATGTCATTAAGCAGGTCATGTACAATCTAGTGTCCCCTCCATGTCCCTCTCAGAAGCTTCTCTTAGTGACAGCAAGGCATATTCCCTACAGTGTTGGTCTGATATTACCCATCATCCCTCCAAATATCTGTGCTTGGTCTGTCATTGAAATATTAGCTGTAACGTTCATTATGCTTAGCTATGCAAATAAATAACGAGATTCTAATAACCAAACCAGTTACGTTTCAGTTTTTATGTTTATTCTCCAAGGAAATTAATTGAGCTATTTTACCACTCAGTTTTTAAATAAGTGAATGCTGAATAATTTTCAGTCGATTGGTAATTATTTGCATGCAGTGGTGCATTAAGTCTGCATGAAGAGTTGTGTTGAGATACAGCAGAAATTTGGCATCACCCATTGTGATAGGCAGATACAGCTTGTCAATCAGGCTGAGCACTGCTATCTGTGCACAGGGGTGTGTTCAGTGGCATCCAATGGCACGCAATGTGACTGACATTATTTCGCCCGATGGTGAGGGAAGGGCTTATGTTTTGATAATGAAGCATGGTTGATTTGATCGCTTCCATTGAACACAATGGAACCTCCCTGAAATTCGAATTCAATTCCATTTCTGTTCTCCACAGTTTTTTTTTTTCCAATCCCAACTCCAGTTCCATTTCCTGATTTGGATTAGAATCGATGAATGCATTCAGCAAGGCTATCATTAGTGAATGATGTGTTTTGAATCTATGAATGACAGAGGAGGGGCTGTGAATGACATTTGGGGTTTGTGGCCCTGTCCCCGTGTACAGCCCCCGCTTGGAAGCCATCATTCTGACTGCTGGACATCACAATGCTCTATAGCTGACAATGGGAAAAAATATTTACTGTACAGATGTGGATAATCTGGGATATGCAGATCTAAGGGTTGCCACAGTGAATGATACGAGGCCTTTGCAATCTTCTGCTGTCTTCATCTTGCCATCTTGCCTTGCCCAGACAGGGGGATGAGATTCTTTGTTAAACTTTGGATTTTTCAAAAAGATGGTGAACATCTGGACTGGCAAAGCTTGTGATTTGTGTGATATGCTCATGTCAGTTTGACCTTTGCGGACAACTTATTCTACAAAGAGCAAGTTGAGGGAGTGAATTTCCCCACAGGGATCAATAAAAGTATAAATTATTATTATTATTATTGTTATTATTATTGTTGGCATTATTACTGTTCGCACTCACTGTACTTGGACCTGGGTCACTGAATTCTAATATTCCTGTTTTGTGGTTTCTGAGATTACTGGTCATTTACACCAGAGTTTCCTGTTGCAGCTGGATAATGGGGACTGATGTGTGCAGGACAAATGGTTTTTTGGGCCTGGCCTAGTTGGTAATTGCTTTGTAACCCTGGCAAGAAACGACACGACGGGCTCCAGTTTCCCCTGGAGGCTAGGCTGCAGGGGATTTGAAGAGGACTTCCGTGCCATACAAACCTGGGTGTGTGGAGATTTTGCCCCATTGGGGCACTGTTGGATTCCAGCAGTGCTGCCTTTATGCCCCAAGTTTAGGCTTTGTCTACAACCTGATCCAGTAAAGCAGGCCTGGTAGGCAGAAGGCTTCTTTCATGCCACGAGCCATGAATTATTCATCAGACTCTAATTGGGTACAAGGTAGTCTCACACCACTGATTACAGCCATTCAGTCTTGCAAACATGCCTCTGAGTGACGGTGACTTAGTCATGTCCAGCAGGCTTCTTCTCTGCTGCTTGGATTCAGATCCTTCCTGTACAGTAGGGAGTCTCAATATGTGTCCCATAGACAAGATTTGGAGCCTTCATTTGGCCCTAAATTAGTTCAAACTGGGAGTATAGCCTAATTAATATATTGGGTTCACTGGGAGACTTTTATTTTGAAGTATAGTTGAGACTTCAGCATAAAAGCCTGTAAAATCGCTACCTGAAAAAAAAAAAATCAAATAATTCTTGTACCCCTGTTGGTCAACAATAATTTTGCAAGTGCCTGCCTCCATCTCTACCCCCATTCTGCTTTACTGGAGGTACCATTTCAGACCTGAAAAATTGCCCTCTTGGAAAATTAATGGAGAACCTCCTGATGTATGCTATGCTACATCTGCTTAATGAGCTGGCAGCTCGCAGTAGTGCCCGCCTGTTGGCCCCAGGGGCATAACGATTGGTGCTTCTAAGACTGCTCCTATACTGCATTAACACGCTAAAAATGTCAGTTAAGAATCGTGAGGCTACGTCTATCAGCATCACCAGGGCTTGACAAGGCTCGTCCAGTTCCCTCCCACAAACGCGATTGTGATTTCACTGTGATCGATCGCTCACATCACCTCTGTCGTCATGGTACTGCGTGACTATCGTTTAGTCTTCAAAATTCCACCGCGGCCCTGTGTCGCACTGCACCCATAACGGATTCTCAATGCAGGGAATGCAGTTTGAGTACACAGTTTGGCCGGACGGACCTGCGTAATTTGCTGTCAGAAAAGTGTGGGGATAGTGTGGAAACTGTCCAATGAAAACTCCAGTACAGAGCAGTGGGATGGGCACGTGGCTTTCCTTGGCCAATGGGAAACTTCCTGCTGGCCTGATAAACCTAATAAGCTACGCATGAACATGCCCAGCACAAGTGCAGGCAAGCGCGTGCATGCATGGCTACACACATCCTAATTTATATTGTCATGCACATTTTTTTAAATTGGAGCTGAAAGCTCTGGATTCCTAGTTTCCACCGGTGGAATGTAAGCAGTTCTCAATCCGGTCCTGGATGAACCCTCAATATGTTGTAATTGGCCAAAATTGTATGGAGGTATACAGACTTGATTATGCTTAATGAAAAAATGTGGAGTTTCTAAGTGGGAAAGGGTGAAGATTCTTTCACCGCACCACGATAGTTGAGTTTGGCTGCATTGCAAACGGCAAGGGGGCTGTCAGAGTCCTTGCTCTCTAACTGTGTGGAAGGAATCGAAATAATGATGAGCTTACATGGTCCTGCTTAACAAGAGTCTCGGAAACTCATTCAGTTGACTGTCTGTCTGCATCCAGGTCACATGACCTGCTGTTGGCACCGGCATGTGGACTTTATGAGCCTCATGACCTCACCTAGCCTCTCATTCATAAATTTACTGTAGTTATTAAGAACATGCACTAATACTTATGCAATTGTATCGCCTTGTTTTCATGGAGATATTGTATTCCTATATATTAAGGGAAGGGCTGCAACCAGGAATTAAAGGGGGTAACCAGGAACGACCGATACTTTAGGTGGGTTTTTTGCGCAGGTTCTCATAGGATGCCACATTGATTTTTACACACTCCTGTAGAGGGCGCTATTATCACAGGCATGTGCTCTGGCTGCAGCTTAATCCACCCCGTGTGGATGCCCCGCTTTGTTCGAGCAGTGGTGGCCATGGAGGAATGGTAGGGTGTTTCAGTGGGCCCATTTAATGCAGCCGCAGGGACCTCGCATGAGTATGTGGGTAATATTTCTTATCATGATCAATGTAGGGTAAACGGCTGGACGCCTACTCCTTCAATGGAGACTGCAGCCATGGTATCAGTCCCACACAGCCTGTGGGAAATTTTATTCCTGGCTACATTTCATGTCTAATTCATGAAGCTGGGTTCCGCTCTCATACGTGGGCTGTTTCAGGGGTCAGCCTCACTGCATGATTGACAGCTCACTTTGATAAATTCACGGTAACATTGCCGCTGTGCCATACATGAAAAATTTCCATTTAATCCGATTGGCAGACTGGGCTGCTCTTTTAACCCGCCAGTCAGCGGTCCAAGTGGTTGTTAGAGTATGCAAAGGTCTGGTAGTGGTAGTGGGCCATTGTTTCACAGTTTGTAGATCACGCGGCCTGAATGTCAGGTGGCGTTGGGAGGGAAGAACCATTCTGGAGGGTGGCCTAACAGCGTGAGACAGGGTGATCATAAGCTTGTGAGGGGCCATAATTCATACAGAGATACCATCCTTATCATCAGCCAATGATTTGTTTTGAGCTAGTGGTTGACAGGGGAGTGGGCATTCCAGGGGCCAGTCATCTTTTAGCTGGAGGTGGGGCCCCTGTGGCCCTGCCACTATATACAATATTGATGAATGACCACGTAAATGTAGGAGTGCTCGAACTCATGGTAACTTAATACCGTGACTGCAAGGGGAATGCAAACAACCTAGCTTGCTCAGAAGGGAGGTACTCTGGGGAGTAGGGCTTGGTCAGCTGCTGGGTCCTCCTGGCCAAACCGAAAATGGCCTTTCTGCACCTCCTTGCCAAATAATTATTAGTCTGAAAACCGTATGAAATGCCTTAATTGGAGGCTTATTCTGAGGTTTTTCAGCTAAGAATACTGTAACGAAGGATATGTATGCTTGTGAGATCATTTTTTAAAATTTTCATGTGAAAAATGCACTTTATTTTTCTGCAGTGTTATCGTAACCTGCCTTTATTTACATTTACCTGAATATTCATTGTCGCTGTCGACCTCCATCCTAGCGACTTCGAGGAGGTCACGTGTTTGCACAGGGGTGCTTTATCCTGTAATAAACACCATATAAATAGAGTCACTTCTAGCTGCCTGTTGAAATCGGGGGATGTGGCGGATTTTGTGCTTTTGTATTGCGTGCAATAAGCGGCGTCTCTTCGTTGCTCTGTTCAGCTACTCTGCTGTGTCTGGGCCACGTGTGGCCCTCGTTTCCTCTGGCAGTGTGGCAGTGCGTGTGTGCGCGCGTCCGTGTGTGTGCATCTGTGTGTGCACGTCTGTGCGTGCGATCTGGATGCAGGCACACTGTGAGGAAGCAGGAAGCTGTGCAAGCTGCTTCTCTGCAGAAATAACAGGAGAGCAGCGGGCAGCCGGTTCCCAGGCCCCCCTTCATGCCCTGCCCCAGCCCACCTGGATGGACTGTCAAAGGACTCTGCACATTAGGGGGGAGTCACTGTTCAGTCCGTCCTTATAAACCCAGTCAAGGCGTGACTATAGAACCCTGTGACCGTGCACAGGACAAACGGGGACTGAAAATGGATTGTTAATAATAACAGCAACAATAACAACAATAATAATAATAATTATTATTATTATTATGCTTCATTGCAGCCATCCACTGCTCCTTTGCATGTGCTGTTTCTTATCTGTATTACAAACCTCCGACCAGCTGTGAGTGACTGTGCGAATCCTCACCCACGAGAGGTTAACATGAGCAACAGCTAGTATCTGCATATCATTTTACATCTCAAAAGGCTGTTGTTCCAAATCATTCAGCTCATTCTACCCAATTGACAGTGCCACCTGTTGGTGCTTTTAGGTTAATGCAATTTGTGATTATTAATAAGTAGCTGTTTTTTTTCTTTCTTTTGTTAATATAGATTCAGGTGTGCTTATATCACACCGGTATACATGCATGTTGAAAAAGCTCAGGCGGCAGCAGGTGGCATGGTATTTAAGAGGACAGATTTGTGCCCGGAAGGTTAACAGTTCACGTCCCAGGTGGGTAGCCTTGTGTGGTCCTGTAGGGTACTTAACCTGAACTGCCCTGGTATAAAAACCACTTGTGGAAAAAGCTCTCATTGTAAGTTATTTTATATAAAGCATATGTTAAGTGTTAAAACACTGAATGGAGCTGTTTCTATGGGGCTGTTTCTCTTACAGCAAACTTTAAACAGCGGATTATTCACGTTTTGAATGACGTGGGTTTGTTTTAACATCCCGCTCAGGCATGCATTTCCCCTCTGTACCTACACCAACTGCATGACTGGAAATCAGTCTCCTTCATTTGATTATCTTGAGGTCAATGGCCTGTGCTGCTGGGGAAACGGCGATTGCGCTCCGAGCCAAAGAGTGATACTCGGCTCTGTGAAAACAAAGCCGGCACATTTTCGGGCCCCCTAAAGGAGAAAATAGCTCTCTGTTGACGGCAGGCTCTTTTGTGGTAGGGCTAATCCTCCCACTCCACTGTCAAACACAAAGTAGCTACATTGTAGACCATCCTAAGTGTCCATGCTAACTCGGCAGGCCAGAGGAAGTGCCTGGCTAGTCAAAGAGGCTTGCATTTGGGTAGTTTATGATTTTATATCTATAACTTGGACAATCAAAAGTTACAGTGAATAGCCTGTCAAACAGACCCCTGCCTCATCATTGTACTAGTTTAGTTGACTTGTCATTTTGCCGTGTTCTTCAACGGAAGATCATTACGGAATGCTTTGAAAACTCATGCATCCGGACATGTTTTTGTCTAAACAGCATGGTGAGTGAAAGTTTATTTATATTTCACAACGGTTGGAGGAATGCCAGGCTACACAGGTCGGAATGTATGGGCTGTGAGGGGTCACGGAGTTCGAACGTGAGCGGATCTCTGGGGTGTGGTTTGCAGGAAAGTTATTGGATGACACCTTTGCTTCTTGTTAAACCCAAGGGCGCAGGGGTAATGGTCAGCCAGGCCTGAAAAGTGGCAGGGGGGGGACGAGAGGTTCAGCAGTTACGGGTTTCTGCTTTTGGGTCTGCAGGCTGTGCCGTTTGCTGTGATCTCTGACCGCGGTGCCCACACCCTCCATGGCTGCTTGAACATTTGTGGGCTTTCTCCTGTAGCTGAGGTGTCACTGTCTAGGCCATCCATCCAGCAGAGCTGGCAGCTATGGCAGGTGATCGCGGCTGGTCCATGTTAAGTGATCTGGGGACATTTTCAGGTCCAGCTCTAGCTACAGACAAATAAGGCAGTTAAAGACTCAAGAATTCTTTATTGTCAATAGATCCATATACGAGTACACAGCGCATTGAAATATTGTTTTACTTGCCCCCCCCCTATGGTGCCACACTTAAAAACGTTGCACAGAGCATCGATATTACTTGCATTGTGGAAGGAGTGAAATGTTCAGTCTTCTTGCCAAGGAGGCCTCTCAAGTAAAGCTTTACCTAGGGTCACTGAAATGGAAGCTTCGGCCCTTTTGTGGGAGAATGTTCTGGTCTGATCAGAGCTGGAGCTGGACAGCTGGAGGTGGCAGGTGAAGGGACAGAGGTGGCATACAGGGGAGGGTCACATCTCTGTCAAGGGCTTGCTTGGTTCCAAAATGTGCTGGAGATCCTCATCCATCTGAAGGTAGGCTTGAAGAAACATCACTGCTTGAGACTGACAGCATGTGGACATGCGAGCACAGGAAAGGAAAGTGCAACCAGATGCACAAGGACATGCGTGTGTGCAGCGATGGTGAAGCTGCCACCCCCTGTCCTCACAAACCACCCCCTGGGATTTTGCTGGTGGTGCTTCTGTTTGGCCCCATCCACACATCCTGGGATTCGGAGCGTTCGGCACCCTGGGAATCGGGGCATCCCGTTTGGCCGGGGCTTGCGATGCGGATGCTGGAGCGTGTCCTTTCAGTGCAGTCGTTAATGGGCTGGGCGATGATCAAAAGCTGCCCCCGTTTTCCATGCCTAATGATTTGTATAATGAATGATCGTCGTTCTCATGAAGATGGATGACGTGCTGGGGAGCCGCCATGAGCCGCCAGCCCTCTCTTATTCTCCCTTAATCTGGCCCATTCATCTGCAGCATTTGGCCTGCCGGTTATAGACAGGTCTGGAAAAAGCCAATCTCACGTCCTCGGCGATCTGCAAGATGCGGCGCGCTGGGCCAAAGCGGTTCCCTTAGCGACTGATCCCGGGAAGCCTCTCTCCACCACATCCCAATAGAAATTATCTACAAAACTTTTCCCATTGTGGAAAAAAGCTGCTCTTTATCTCAAAAGGTTCAGTGTCTCTGGTTAGGATCTGTGCAACTTGTGTATCTATTTCTTTCTGTTTACAACTCCGTTTTGTTCGCCAATGGTGTCACTCGGTCCAGATTAGGTACACTGTGCCTGTGCGACGTGCTGCCCTCACCTGTATCACTCACACATCCAGAAGAACACATTCTGCTGGTAGACTACTGCATGAGAATGTGGTCTTGCCCTGGAGACCTGAAAAGAATCGGTTTCACCATAATAATTCTTATTTATTCAGACGTACTGACTGATTGTGTGTATATATGTTTGTATATCAAAAGTGTGAACGTGAGAATGGTCTTATCAGTGATATGCTCCTCTGTGCACTAGAAGCCATCCTGTATAAACAAGGTGAAGGTGACCTTGTTATCACTGAAAAAAGAGCTTGGAATTCATTGTGATCTTACGTGTCATTAAACTCTCATGATCAAAGTCCTCCAGACCAGTGTCCTATTAGCTGGCTCAGAAAATGTGATTTGCTGTTAATCATTGTAGGCTGTTTTGTCACTCAGGGTTCAAATATGCCTTCATTTAATGTCAGGATCGGTGGGACACGGGACTGAGGCGCTGGGCATGGTGGTCTGTCGGTATTTATTGCATTTAAACGGTTTTATGAGTCCAGGTGAGTAATTAAAAGCAGTGGATTACAGTGATGGATGCGCTCGGTTCTGACTGGCCGTTTGCCGGGATGGCGCTGTGATGATGGACTCCTCTCACGTTCCAAGTGACTCCGGCCCACACCGTTCTGCATGATGTTCAGTGCGTCAGATCTCTATTGACGAGGCCGTGCACAGGCCAGGAAAGCCAAGGACATTATGCTGGGGAGGCCGTTAAGAAATGCTAATTTGCTTTATTGATATCATAAGATCGATTGATCACATGCTGAACTCCCACGGCATTTAATGAGCGTTAAAGTAATGAGTGAGAGGAGAATGAATAAGCTTTTATATCTCACGTCAGATGTGATTTAATGAGATAATCTCTGCAGGAGTATGACTTAATTATGTCTATCTCTAATTAAATAAATTCATTCTACAATACAGGCAAAATAAACTTATTTTTAATAAGTGTAAACAAGGGCTAATTAGAATTAAGAGAGCATGGTTTTAGCACTGGCAGAGGACACACGGGCTTTATTAAAACACACCGTGACTCTTAAAACTCCTTTTTCTCCGTATGCCCTTTGCCTCTTCCTGCCTCCAGTTCCATTTCCCCTGGTTGACACTGATGAATTGACTTGTTTCCCAGACTGTGAGCTGAGGAACCCTCTTTGACTAGTGTCAGCTATGTGCTCCTTCATAGCGCGAAAGAAGGTCCCATATCAGTCATTCGGTTTCTTTTTAAAGCGACCTGCAGGTAAAATTGCAAGTGATGGTTTTCGTAATATCGGTCATCATTTGACATACGTGAATAATAATCATCCATCCACCTTCTAAATGCTTATCCTGGTCCAGGTCACACGAACACAGATGCCTGGACTTCTTGGCAATGATGGAGCATGATGTGAGTCTTGATTGGCAGATGATAGTTCAACCCAAACTGTAATTCCTCCTTTTGATCTTCTGTCCTCTTATCCAGTGCAAGGTCTCTGTTTGCACTTGGTTTTGAAGACAAATGTGTATTCAGCATCCAACTTCACCTGGCTGGAGTCTAGCACTCTGGCTGTGAGCCACCCCCCTCCGGGTTGGCTTGTATAGAGCAGGTTCCATGCTGGGTCTTCTAGTCCTCACAAGCTTCCCCCTCCTATCCTCTCAAATAAAGTCCTTGTGGGCCGCACTGGAGGGAGAGACCGGCAAAGCCTGGGCACTTGTATCCATCACTGTTTTACTCATTCATCCTGCGGTTGCCGTGAGACACATAGCGCACATAAAAGAGCGTAAACACCTCTTTATAGAATTACAGTTAGCACTTTATATGTCGTCTAGGTGACTCATTTTATATGTTATGATTGACTCAACACTGTTAACAGCTTTAGCCTGTGCGTCGCTTTTCTATTGGATAATGCAGCTTCAACCAGAGTGTTGACGGCCTTTGCCATTGTACATCACAACTGAAATTACTCTGAACTGTGATTTTTGACTCAATAATTTATCCTGTCACCTTTGCTAAGACTTTTATGTAGGTTGTAGAGGTTAGACAACATTGGGCTACTTGAAAACGATGGCTTTTGGTGTATGGTCATTGGAGACACGGTTGGTTTTGTCAGTGTTTTTGCAAATGTAGCTTATGTGTAGAAAACGTTCTGAGTGGCTTTGTCCAGTTGGTCCCAGCATGGCACACATTAGAGTGTGATGTCAGAGCCTGATTAATGTGGGCACACATTAGAGTGTGATGTCAGAGCCTGATTAATGTGAGCTTGAAGAAGATGTGAAGTAGACCTCTGTTTGTTGGGGAGAGGAGGTCTCTTGTTGACGGTGGAAAAATGCTGATTTTGAACTACTGAGTGATCGATCGCTCCTTTTGAAGTTATCATTTGTTACCTATTTTGTTATGGTCTTTTTGCTACATGCTAGCACATAAGACAGATCAGTCCCCGCAGGTGTGGTGCTCCCATGCAGTTTTTGGAGATGACACTGGGCTCTTTTGTGTTTCTTCCTACATGTATAATTTTTTTTCCTTACTAAGTACCCATGTGGACTGTGAAATGGATTTTTGAGGTTGGGGAAAAGAAGCTTTGTTCAGTCACACAGAGGTCATAGTCCCGGCTTAAATACTGCATATAACCTCCCTCAGAGATAGCCTCCTTTGGTTACGATTCTGGAGGAAACGTGCACTTGAAATATGTGGCGCCGGCACTGTAACGTTGACATTGTGTGCAGTGTGACTGTCCATTCAGCTGGATTCCTCTTTTATGGCCCCAGTACTGACCACTTGTGGATGTCCCTTTGACTTCCGGGCATTAAGTAACTATGTAAATAACAGATTTCAAGATGCTGAGGGTTCACCACATATCACCTTTAATGTTCTGCTTGGTTTTGGGTAACACGTAACTCATTCCCATTCTTTGGGTAACACGTAACTCATTCCCATTCTTTGGGTAACACGTAACTCATTCCCATTCTTTGGGTAACACGTAACTCATTCTCAGTAAACTCATTCTTGTTATACTGATGAATAAACACTCCTGTGGGGGTAATTTTCTTTTCTACTTTCCTAAAAATATGGTCCCACTGGACCCAGTTTCTCTTATGCACATGCATAAACATGTCAAGAACATTCATTGCTAGTAAATTTCCGTGTAGTTAAAATACACAAATATTATTACCTATATACAGAGATAAGATAGAACATGCAAGATCTGAAATCTTGCTGAAATCTGAGTCAATAAAGATTTGATAATTCATTTGTCTTCATCAGGAGGGGTGTTCATCAAGTCCTCCTGGGACATTTTCCTTTGTTTCTTCTCCCGAAGTTAATCTAAAGGTATTTTATGTGGGAAGAGAAGATGAGACTGATGATCATAATTCATAATGTGACCTTCTGTGAATGGTTTCATTATATTGTAACAGATAGCCTGTCTAACCTGCAGGCTTGACCCAAGGGTGAGTGTAAGCTTGATAGAGTCTGCTCGGCCCATCCTGGTGTATCATGTTCTAAGGGGCCCGAAGGCAGATCGAGCTTCACTACACGTGTCTGAGCACATCTGACGTACGTGATGCGTCTCGTGTGCCTGGTGGCTCTCGACTACCCGCCAACATTCTAGGGAAGTCCGTGGATTCGGGAGTGAATTATTCAAAATGTCGACAGGCCGTAGTATTTTTTTTCTGCCCCATGCAGAAAAGCTAGAGGTGGGGGAGATGGGGTCGCTGGGCCGGGAATAATGCTGGTGGGGCCTTTCCCACAGCCTCTGCAAGAATGTCGACGTTTCCATTAAATCCCGATCTGTTTAGCTAGCAGTTTTGGTCACCCTGACCGCTTTTCCAGCGCTCAGTGCGGCCTTTTTACAGCTCCTATAAAAGGTCGGAGTTTTCTTTGAGGCCGTCTTCCCGTTCCTGCCAAGAGCCACAACAGATGTGCATCCCCCCCCCACTCTATTTTGTTACTCATTACAAATAGCCATGTGCCATCCTCTGTGAATCCGGAACAGAAAACAAGCGCTCTCCTGTCATTAAGAGTTTGACGTTAGCTGTTGTTTTCCCATACTGGGACGATGACTTGTTTTCTCCTATTTTTGTTCTATGCAGAAGAAAATGCTGGATTATACAAGCTTCCAATATACTATCAAAGGGGGACCCATATGGTATCACTCAGCATGTGGTTTTTAAATCAAATACGGGTGTTTATGTTCTGATATTGATTAATTGTAGGAAATCATACTGTTATACAAGTGGTTTCCAATTTATTTCCATCTTGGAGTGAATCTGACGGCGGGTTTTTCATTGATTGACCGGTGTCTGGTCTGTCCTCCGAACACCTGTGTGCACGTGCTGCGGTCAACAACTAACTTCGAATATGGGGATCAAAAATTGCAACAGATTTAACATCAGTTAGTGGTGCGTGTCATGGCTGCTGTAATGAACGTGCTGCCCATGATATGATGCTGTTTTCAGGGATGGAAGGGGGATGGTGGATCTCCTGAGATCTTTGGTTTGGCTGCTGATGGTTTCGCTGCATCTGCCAGGAGGAGTTATGATGTAGTTCTACATACCTCTGTGTCCCTCACAGACCACAGGTTGAAAAAGCAGGAGCAGAGCTGCTGAAAGTGGACGTCAGACTGCAAGCTGGCTGGACTGGCTGCACCTCTACATCTACAGACCTGTGAAATGAGATGGTGTTTCCTGACACGCCATTGCCGATATGTAGTATGAAGTTATCTGGTGCAAAGATCTTCCATTCATCCAACTGTCTTCCAGCTACAAGATGTACACATCATGTACAGTTTATCTAGTACAGGGTCATAGTCCAATCATTCAAGAATATTCGAAACAAACAAACCCAGTCTGAAGATGTATGTAGGTATATGTAATCTAGTATTGTATAGTCTATATAAATAACATATTTAAAATAGGTCAACATGATCGTCTTTTCTTGTATTTACTATTTTTCACACACATTAAGATGACTTGCTGCATTCCGTTGAAGATCCTCCAAGCCTGCAGCACTGCAGGGGTGTCTGTGAAGGACACCCAGCGGGACGATGGCAGCTAAGGACAGGCGACTGTAATGCAGGGCTTTCCGGTCTCAGGTGGGGCTCTGCTGGAGGCCTCATCACCTCCTTCAGCAAAAAAGTGCAACTTGAAGTGCTTCTGGGAGGAAGCATCTGCTGAGTAACTAAAAGTAGATACACAGTGAAGTGAGACAAGTACGAGCCAATTCCTGGGGGTTAGAGTCTCTGCAATTGTCCTGATGGAGTCGATGACCAGCAGTGATTTTCTGTGTCTGCTGGATTTACACCGTCCAGATCTGTAGAAACGCAACTGGCCAGTGACACTGATGTATAACATTTTACATTTACCTGACACTTTTACCCAAAACAACTTAGTAGTGGGAATGTTTACAATTTGTGCGTGCTCCCCCAGAATTGTGCATGCAACCTTTGTGTTGTTAGCAGACTGCTGTAATTCCCGAGCTGCAGGATTCTTTGGGGCACGTTTAGTTAGCATGCATTTGTGTAACATACATAAGCGTGGCTTCAGATAAGAGTTGCTGACAAGCGGCGAGGACAGTGCAGCATCAGAGCTTGCTGCTGTCCTGTTAAACAAAAGCCGAAGCAGAATTCTTGCCCTGACTGTCACTACGTTTACATGCACACTAAGAAAATCGAATTATTGTGACTAAAACTGGACTTTTAAAGTACATGTAAACATGTTAGTCTGACTGAAATCATACTGAATAAAATTTCTCTTCCTCGGACTAAGACACCCAGATAATGCAATTCGGAGTCAACTCGGAGTGACTCTGGCATGTATACGTCAAATCGGATTCAAACTGGCCTAGGCGCTCTGTGCAGGCTGCATAGTTTAAATCGGGCTTTGACCTGGAAGTAACAGAAGAATATCTGAGCATAGCAGAGGATGTACAGCATGTACGGAATACACAGTGCTGTGAAGCTGTCCGATTCCTGGTGCGCTTTTTCGC
Organism: Cyphomyrus plagiostoma; assembly: GCA_019775915.2. Classification (NCBI taxonomy): domain Eukaryota; kingdom Metazoa; phylum Chordata; class Actinopteri; order Osteoglossiformes; family Mormyridae; genus Cyphomyrus; species Cyphomyrus plagiostoma. The sequence continues at coordinate 26,567,587 of JABFEA020000067.1, forward strand.
CACACCAGGTAGATTATTTTTGGTGCTTCAAGAAGGTACCAAACATATTATAGCGCATGGAGTTTAAGTCTAGCTAAAACATTTTTAGTCTGTCATAGGGAAAAAGAACTTTGCAAGTTTTCCAATTTGAATAATTATTAATTTTCAAGACATATTCAAGGTATACATTTAAAAATCAGTTTTAAAATGACCTCCACTGCTTTTGCATGAACGCTGCATGCGTTCTCCGAGACAATCAGAATCATTTTCATCCTTGCTGTTTAAATCAGGAGAAATTTGGTTCAGGAGAAATTTATGTTGAACTTTTTCTGTTTCATAAATACCCCAATATTTATTACAACAAAATCACATTGCAGTATTTGAAAAATTTCCATCACCGTGCTGTCATAGTATATTAAACAAAATACTTTATTTCTTGTTAAAATATACTGGTCTTGTAGTATCTCCAATCTGGTTGGAAGAACAATTGAAGCTCGTATCACCGGTTATGATTAATTCTATTATTTTTTGTATGTCTGTGATGTCATAGGTTAACCTGAAAAAGCCCAATACTAACAAGCTGAAAGGAGCCATATCGCCACCTATTGTAGCGGAATCAGACATAGTCCGGTCAATAAATTGATTCCCCTCCTATGCATGTATACTGGAACGAGGACAGCGGTCCAATTAAATGGTGTAATTGTGCTATAACTGTAGCTCGACTTAGCTGTGCATGTAAACGTACTGCATGAGGTCCTGCAGCTGCATGAGTCTCTATTTACATTGTGACTGACCACCGTGCGGCTGCAGAGGTGCCATGTGCATCAACAGCGCCTCCCTGTAATTAAACAGGTGCATCTGTGGAGACTAACCCGGGCTCTTTCTGACACGTGTGAAGTGGCTTTGTAAGTTTGATTCATATAGCGTTTTTAGGCAGACAGGGTGGCTTTTAATTGGATTTACGCACATGATTTATATGTTGATTGATGAGGGAGCTTGTTGAAGTAGGACATGCTATCAGAGCATAGGAGATGCAATTTGTACAACCTAATTGCCCCAGGGAGCAGCCTGTTGCACTTAATGGCTACACTGTCACATACTGTGGACTCACTGACATTCCCAGGCTATGTTACCAATTCCTGTGCTATAGCACATAATAAAATGCATATGTTTATCTTACCAATGTCATTGTGCTAAGTTGATAATCTTTCATTACCTGGAGTCATCTTATATGCTGGTCTCCAGCATCCTTTACAAATAATATAATTAAATTTTGAATATTCGTTAGTCCAGTTGTTTTTTTTTTTTTACTTCAGAAAAAGCTCTTAATTTGGGACAACTAAGAGGATTTAGAATATAAGGCACTGTTCGTCCCAAAGGCCCCCAAACTGGGACATATCGAGCTGATAGCACATGTGAACGGGCCAGAATGCTCTTGGATGGACCATGTGCAATTGTATTTTGCCAGTTAATGTTGTTTTGGATGTCTCCTACAGTCAATGTCTGCAGTTTTGCAGTGGAATTTAATTACTAGGACATGAGCAGTGTATTATATATTCAGGCAAATAAGAAGAAGATGCAGCACACTTCATGCCATTGGAGAGTTCCTCTTAACTGCTGCTTTCAGCTAGATTCTTGTCCCGTTGTATTAGATTTATCTTCCATTCAGAGGTAACCAAAACAGAATAGCCAGTTCAGAGTGGTTCTTCTCTCATAGCAGCAGACCTTTGATGCGTCTCAGTGGGGTCCAGAGTTGCCTGTTAGGCTCACATGGTACACGCTTTCACGACCATGTGACGAGCCGCAGCTGATCTCCGCCAGTCCAGACTGCATGCATTAGGCTGTGCTTTTATACCACCTTTTGATGAGGAAATGTTGTGCACAGTCGTCAGTATAACAGGCAGCTTCTGAAACTGCTTTGATATAAAGCTGGAGCCTCTTACGGTAAGTGTGGTAACACTTTGCTCTGATAGTTGAGCCCTCCCAGCTATTAAGCACAGACATGCTTTCCATTAAGCACCACAACCCAGTTTATTTTAATGGTTTTCTTATGAGGAGCGTTTAGCGTCCTGGACACTGATGAAGGTGCGTGTCCATGTCAAACATCTTGTGTGGGACAAGTGTTGAAATTCTGACACGGGGGCAATAGTGGAGGTGGCAAGTCACCTTAAACTGGAGCTCGGCCCCTCGTCTACCTCTCAGAAGGAGGGTCAGGCCTTGCTGGTTTGAGATTTCCTGGGATTTCAGTTGGGGGGAAGGAACTTGTCCAAATAATAAACATGCTTGTAGATGCCCTAATGAAATGTGCTTCATTAAATGCCAGAAAAAAAGCTTTTTTTCTGCTAGAAATGCCCTGTTTTATTTCAGGTCTCTGTTTTCCATCTCCTCAGGGAGTAACTAGGTAATATTGTTCCTTTATGTTAGGTTCGATCGCATGCTAATGACTGCAGTGTTGAGTTGATTAACTTAACACTTCCAGTATGACTGCATACGTGAGGCACCAACTGCAGCACCAGAGTCTAGGATGAATCTGCTTCTGAAAAATCCTTTAGCAAGTTTAATGTCAGAAATAAAAACTTAGATCGCTTTTGAAATAATGCATCCCTAAGGATATGATTCTGGGTCTTTTTTCTGCTGGGAAAAAGTCTGTGGACTTCCTTTGGCGAGGTTTCTCAGTGAAGCAATACTTGTTTTGTGTTCTCGTTTTTTATTATTTTTATATATAAATGTTGCTCAATGTATAATTTTTACTGATGCCCGTCTTGTTCTCACATCAAGAACATAAATATAAAGGACTCATTTTTGGAGGTCTTCACATTTTATTTCCAGTGGCCTGTTTGAGGGACCCCACCGAGGAACGGCTACGAGGTACAGTCCGCTGTGTGGAAATCTGTCGTAGATTTGCAGCTTCTGTGACAACATCTTTTTTGCACTGCCCAAAAAGATGTTTCGGAGTGTGAGAGGGGCAGGGTGTTGCAGGCGTGGATATGTGTGGGTCCTGCTGCAGCTGTGCAATCTGCAGCAATGCATTATTAACGTGCATATCACCAGCCTGATAGCCGGGATACAAGGGAGTGATCGGTGGCGCCAAATCGATCCTGACAGTTTGTGCATGTCGAGTGTGGTGATGGGTTGGGTTGAGTGAAGGGAGTGTAAGAGATCAACAAACAGCCCGGTGCTGCGGGGTCCTTCTTCATTGTGTCTGAAGGTCACTCAGAGGGGTTTTCTGGGTGCGGGGGAACCCTATGTTTTTTTGAGGTGAACCTGCACCTGTAGCTCTGAAAATGCCTGCAACCTTGCATCGGCCACTGTTGCTGACACCAGATCCGGACACGGGTTCGAAGAAGGACGGGGGAAGCAGTGGTATCCCAGAGGTCTATATGGAGCAAGACACGCATAAAACTTAAATGCAAGTGTATGTTGTATAATTTATGTGGTCTGTTAGTCGCATAGTAGAGGAGCTGGCTGTGGATTCCTGCCTCTGTCGGTGACACTCCTGAAGACACGCAGCTGATGTCCCACACAGCTCCCTGCTTTGGTAACATCTGAAATTGGGTTCATGTCCTTAGCTAATGTCCTTCAGCTATGTCTTTCGACACTCATTTCCATTTTGGAGTAGAAGGAATTCCATTGATTGTGTTTTCCACAGTCTCTGTTGCATTATTATTTGTGTAATAAGCCCGTTCGCTCATATTCGCTGATTCCTGTTTGTGTTTTGTTTGTGGAATCTGAGAGTCCCGGATTTCACATAGAAAACTGAGATTATGTCTCTTCCCAGCCCTCTCCTCTGTGGCACGCAGGGATCGGCATCAGCGGATAGTTGTCGGTATTAACATGGAGGGTTTGGCGCTCGGCTGAAATTGCCGGCAGCGCTGACAACAATTAACGTCCATCTCATAACAAAACATCCATCTCTTTGGGGAGGAGGGCCGGTGTGGGCGGAGACAGGAATGGATTAACAGGACCAAACCAGGTCTGCCAAGGACGTTCTCCTGGAAATCAAAACATCCCCACCCATTGAGAAGAAGGAATGTTTATGAGTATTATCTGCTGTTTATCTCAAGGCTTCAGGGGATCACACTTTTAGCTGAGTTATTTTCGCGTACCTGCACTCACGGAACAGGCAGAATGTATGTAAAAACTGATCTGCAGTCTATCTGGATGGGGGGGAGAGGTTTCCTGTGTGTGTGTGTGTGTGTGTGGGTGGGAGTGTGCTTAAGGCTTAAGAACTGAAAAGATTGAAACAACTTGTGTTTAACAGATTATTACTTCCTGACATTTGGAAAAAGGGAACCCGGTCAGATCAGGATGGAGGTAAATCAGTTTCAGACGCGTCCGCAGAGTCGCCTTTGATGCTCGGCTGATCATCACACGTGTCAGCCCATGGACAGCGGCTAATTTTATTAAGCTTCATTTCGGTCTGGTGTCCCTGAACAACCCCAGGCAACTGGGAAGCCACAGTAGGAAGTGCATCAAAAGGAGAGGAGAAAGAGAGTAAATAATCAGGCTGTGGTGAGGTCCTTAGTTTGTGCGGCTGCTTTCTGACTTTCCCTGCAAAAGGGTTTCCTGTGTCACTATTGGTCAAATGGAAAGGATACGTCCGTCTTGTGACCTTGACATATCTGTATGGTAAATACTGGCTCATCAGAATGTGCCCTGTCCTTCTTTTTGGATGCTGGTCTTCATGATGCACCTTATTAATTTTGAAAATGATTTTATCCAAGGTGAGGTGCAACTGAGAAAGCAATGTTAGATACTCCCTGGAGGAACTGGGGGTGAAGGGCTTTGATCAAGAGCCCAACAGCAAAATTGCTCTGCCCACCGTGGGATTCAAACCAGCAACCTTCTGATCACAGTGTCCTACCCAGATGATATATGAGGTTGCTGGCATGTCCATCTCTTGGTGCCAGTTCTTTCTGTCTCCCACTCTGGTAACACTAAACTACTCTCTGGTCATTTAATAGCTACTCACTATTTCAACCCATCTCCACCTCATATTGTTCTTACCACTTGCAGAATGACTCCCAAGAAAGGAGCAGTTTGATTACGGTCGTAACTTGTAATTCATGCTTTGCACATGTGACCTGTGATGATGAACGATTGTTTGCTGAACATCTGCTTGTTGGACTTGCTCCTGTCTCCCGTGGGGATGAGTGTGGTCCCTCACAGCATTGTGCTTACTGAGATGACTTTCAGTCTCTTGCCATCGATCCTTGGCGGACACTCCATCGCTCAGTGTCTCACGGACGGCTATGGGCCGATTCAATATCACAGGAGAAATCTGTCATCAGGGATACATGACGGATAGCATCTGGGAGGAAGAGACGCAGGCTTTTTGAGAAGGATCTGTCATTTACTTGTGTCGAACATGCCCCCATGTTCTTTTTTCCCCACTTTAATTGTCTTCGAAAAAGGGATTACGCAGATTTGTGATAAAACCGGTTTATGTGACTGGAACTGTGCTGAAGGGTGAAATCCACCGCATATCTTGTTCCTATTACCAGACTTCTAATGCTAGTGGGGGGATGCTTTTCCTTCTATAGTTTGCTCGTGTTTTATCTTGAGCCTGATAATTAACATAAAAATATGCATGGAAAGTTGGGAGTGTGAGTAGACTTTGTAGGAGCTGACTCCACCTCACTGTTTCAAGAACCATAAAACCGAACACAAAACTTAATCCCTCCTTTCATGCATTTTTCCGGAAGTCCATTATTTGGTTCATCTTTCTTGTTGTAAGTATACCAATAACAGATATAGTGATAGCTAAGGCGCAAGTGGAGTAAATCTCACAATCACTTGCTTTGTAGGCAAGAATTTTTTGTGTTTAGGCCATTATGGGCTTATCAGGAGAACCTTTTGGATGGGGAAGTAGGAGGAAGTCAACATGAGAAGCTGGGGAGATACTGTACTCATTTCTACAGCTAGCTAAGTACAAAAGGTTCTCCTTAGAGGTAACCAAAGACTTCAGCTCCAAACTCTCTAGCACCCATCCCCAGGCAGCAGCACACAGTGTTGGCTTGGCAGTTCTGCTAAAGCCATGTAATGATATACTGTCACTCAGCTAATCCACTTAGTGGCAAGTCCTACAGCCCAGAAAACAGCTTGGCTTGGGGGACAGGGGCTGCACTGCACTGTGACATCCTGCATCCTTATTCCTGTAAGTACTGATATTTGCCAGCAGAACATGGGCTGAGCTGAAGACAAATACAAGCACAGTAGCAAAAAAATGTATCATCACATCACCAGATTGAGAAAATAAGTGTTGCTTTTGCTATTAGTAATATATTCATATTTAAGATCCATCCATCCATTTTCTGAAACCACCTGTCCTGGGGGGGTGGGGGGGGGGGGGTGGGGTCCGGAGCCTATCCCGGAGGCT